>CM067218.1:23341523-23959022 GCA_034190945.1 Octodonta nipae | reverse complement strand
TGCAACGGCCCTAGTATCTTTAATACCACCCATGTATAAGTATA
The DNA here is from genome assembly GCA_034190945.1 of Octodonta nipae. Lineage (NCBI taxonomy): Eukaryota > Metazoa > Arthropoda > Insecta > Coleoptera > Chrysomelidae > Octodonta > Octodonta nipae. Next base: position 23,958,978 of record CM067218.1, on the reverse strand, counting down.
ATTCCTCTCCACAATATTACTTGTTTCTATTTTTCTATTGTAAATTATTCCCGTAAATCTCTGATTTTACTTTGCCCCATTTGTATAGTATTCTATTTATGCAACTGTTCATGGTCCACCCTATATAACAAAATTCACATTTGTGAATCACATTTTATGACTATAATTTTACTCTACCATTTATTTCAACCACCTGGTATATGCAACTTGTTCTAAAATTTTTTAACTGGTTATGCTTTTATAACAAATTTTGGTACAACCTGAATAACAAAAATTTTACTCCACCGTAACTTCAAACTACTTATGTTCCACACAATATATCTTTATTTAACCGCCCTGTATAACTGTAATTCTGCTTCACCTTATATTTTAACCATTCTGTATATTCAACTGCTTCTAACATTTTTTGAAGCCTTGTTTATAACTATAATTATACTCCGTCCTATAACGCAGCTATTCAGTCTGTATAACTATAGTTCTGCACCACTCTTATTTCAACCACCTTGAATACGCAACTACTTATAGGCCACGCAATACAATATTTTTTTAATCACCCTCTATAACTAATTCTGTTCCACCTTATATTCCAAACATCCTATGTATGCAACTGCTCATGTACCACTTAATATCACATGCACACGCACACACCTACAACCGTATACCATATAGAAATTTTCGTTTCAATAAACTAATGAAATATTGTTTGGCATTTCACGCGACTATAAGTCTCGTAACATAACTTTGTCTCTAAAAAATACTGACTTCAAATGAGTCAAAATAAAAGCCATTACAAACACCCGGTACTATATACTTTCATGGCATATAGCTGATTCTGTTTTTTCCGGATTTGGACCCCCTCATTTTTTTCGAATTAATTTATTTATATACCTAAACCGGGATATAAACAAAGTTTTCCGAAACAAAACAAATATTACTTACCTTGCGGCGACTCCATTCATTTCATCTTTTTCTTCTTTACGAAAAAATAATATTTCTTCGTACCTATTACTCATTTAGAATTTGTACATCATTGTGACAAGTTGAATACAAAGTGAAGTTTTGAAGTGTTCGTGAGAAAAAGATAAAATGAATGGAGTCGCCGCAAGGAAAGTAACATTTGTTTTGTTTTTTCTTGTCTCATCCTTGAAAAAGCCCCTTATAAGTGTGGGCGAAACGTCGGAAAACTTTGTTTATATCCCGGTTTAGGTATATAAATAAATTAATTCGAAAAAATGACACGGTCCAAATCCGGAAAAAGCGGAATTAGCTATGACTCTGGCCGCGAAAACCTCCGTTCTCATTTCATGGCATATCTTGACATTTAAACTGCATATTTAAGACAAAAATTTGACAGTTACATTGATATTTTCGCACATATTTTTCCCATTTTCAGAAACGTTATACGTTACATACGGAATAAAGCTGGAACACATCTTTGTAGAATACAATTTAAAATATTCAAATTGCTTGAGCAGTTTTAGAGAAATTCACTGAAATGTAGTCCCTTTTTTTCTGATTTTCTGGAAAACCGTAAATCTCACGTTATAGATAATTATATGGTACCTTTCAGTAATGTTCCTTAATATAATGCAGTTTAACATATCAAAATATGCCCAACTGTTTTTGAACAATAACTGGTCATTCATAAAAATAAGTTGTACACGAATTGATAAACTTAACAAATCGGTTAAAAACAAGAAAAATCTTTATTTATACCATGTAAAATTCTCAAAACAATAAATAGCTTTCAATTTAAATTATACATTTTATTCAGATGTCACTGGCAATGGGGTCAGAATAAGACCCTGGAACGTTTATACAGATGTTCGAAAATTATTTTCCGCATAATTCTGAAACATAAATACATGGGTTCAGTTCACGATAACCTTACGTACGATATCGATATAGATGTACGAAAACAAGTTTCATCATATTCTGAAACATAAATCCTTGAAGAATAATCACCGGCATTTGTTTTGTAACTCTTTTAATTCATTACGGGTGCAAGGCTAAAGTGTAGTAAGATAAAGTGAACACGGAAAGATATAATTTAGTGCAATGATTAATGGAGTCTTGTTGCATTTTCCAAGTAAAATTGAAACGAAACTCACTGCGCTGCACACCTGACCGCCGATAATAAGAACTGCAACAGCAGCACGGGCTTCCAAAAGAAAATTAGCAAAATGGGAAAGATTAATTGCGTACAGCTTTTGAAAACGTATTTCTGCGAAAATTTCTTAATTACTCCAAGGTAACAACTAAATACTAGAAGCAAGATTCGTCAGTAAATCAGTTAAATAATTGGTAACATTTGTTAAATACTCCGAATCTTTTAGTTTCAACTGCACTTTTATTCAACTTCTAAACAAATAACTGACCTCCAACACAATACTAAAAGTCTACTCGTATTATTCGCCGCATTTTGGATAATATTCTAATCTATTTATATAGCGTCAAAAGGCACTATGATGACTTCTGGAATTTTCTTGAGCAATCCAGTATTCGATTCAAATTCATTGGGACATTCTAGGTTACTCTTCTCGTCAGGTAAGTAACAAATTCCTTTTTATTCACTTAACTGATTCGGACTGCTATTGGGCAGTGGCGTCACTAATACCATAGGCGTAGTATGTAACAAAATATTAAATTATAATAAAATGTATTAGAAAGCATTTCAAGTTAAAATACAGATAACTATCACACAATGTACAATAAATATTCACTTACAATATTTGTGAGGATGAATTTTTTTGTAGGGACAACCAGTATCAGGAAAATTTTACGAAATTGCCTTACTACACTCATTCACAAATTACATATTAAATTGCATTTATGAATAACTTTACAGCAATTTTCAATAAGCAAAAAGCAGCTTTTGTTAGCAAATGTGGTTTAGAAGTAGAAAGATTGTTGTTTCCAATAATATTTTTTCATATAGTAAAATAATCCCCAAAAAGTTTAACCATTTTTTGGACCTAGACGGCTATATATTCTGTTTAATTTTTTAAAAAGCAATAAAAATAGTGCATAAATTATTGTATAGAACTATTTAAGTTTACATCGCCCAAAGAGAAATAAGAAAATATATTTTTTTACGCATAAATATTTCTGCCTATGTATAAGTTACATATTGAGAAACTCGCATACTTTAGAATTAGCCTCATATGTACAGTTTATTTTATCGTATATTAATTTTATACTAATAAAATAAACACAGATAATTTTCGCTTATATTTATTCGCTTTTGACCATATTGTTTCACCAGGTTTCTGGCTTCTTCAGAATACAAAGTCGAACGACTACTTCTACTACTACTACTACAACTTCTACTTTGTATTTTAAAGAAGCCAGTAACCTAGCAAATATAAGTCAAAATTACCTTAGTGTGTTTATTTTAATATAAAATTAAAATACATTTTCATCAAGAAACGACAGAAGCAATTATCCTATATTAGTTACTAGGATATTATAAAGATTTATGTTTAATTAATGACATAATAACATGCAATTTTTAATTCTAATTAACTTTAACCCTTAATCAATTTCGATATTGTATAATGCGAATTCAAATTTTTGACTAACCTCTTATAAAATTATTCATAAAAGTGACATCTGATGTACTCGTTTTAGGTTTCAGACCATTATATTAAACACTTTATCAAAAAAAAAAACAATAAAATATTACAAAGCATACAAATAAAGACATACACACCAACAAAAATTTAAAAGTTACCACAAAAAATTATTTATAAAATAAACTCATAATATTCTTTTAAATGAAATATAATTTTAACAAATGTTTATAAAATCTGGTAGATTAATATAAAGTATCAGTTCTCTATATAATTTTGATTTGGAAAATTTTATCCTATTACTATTTTCTACGAAAAAGTCAGTTATTACTGTTAATTTAATAAGGATATATTTATTATACTCTCTTCGCCTCTTTAAATATATTTATTATAGTTCAAAATTTATGGCATACATTTGTTTTTGTAGTTTTTGAAACTTTTAAATATTTTATGAGGAATGAGGCTGCTGTATAATAATACTTTACTATTTATATTTAGGTATAAGCTAAAACGGTTAATAAGGTGTATTTTTGTCATGTTATTCATAAAATAGTTCGCATGTTCTCCGAAATCCAACTTTTCGTCCAATTTTACCGCCAAATATTTAATTTGGTTTACTAAAATTAACTGTATTTTATAACTTTTATATTATTAACTAGAAATAGACACCTGAATTTTAAGGAAAATTCATATTTTTCTGCAAAACATCATAAAAAATTATCCATAATAGCGATGATGCAGGTTTTTAGGGTTATAATATAACTCAGGATTTCTGCCTCTGTCACACACAGTAATTTTCTCCTAAACTACTGGACGGAAGAGGTTGACATTTGGTATGAAGGTATAGTTTGGTGACCCGATCAGGAGTACTTCTGATGGCAAAAATTAAAAAAAACGACCGTTCCCCCCCTTGATCTCCGAAATTACTGAACCTAAAATTTTGAAAAAAATAGGAAATATAGAAGGTTGCCCGAACTTTACAGGAAAAATAAGGAGAAATCGTTAATATAAATTTTGGCGGGCAAATTATAGAATTAAATGAAAATTTAAAAATTAAGAATTTTTAAAACGCATCATGTAATACATCAAATGAAAGGTCTCATTCTGAGGAACACAAATATATTTTTTCATATTAAAAAAAATAATTTAAAAGATATTAACGAAAATATACTAAAATTTACCTATTCCCCCCCCTATCTCCGAAACTATAAAACGAAAAGTTTTGAAAAAAAAATAGAGGTATAGAGCCTGACCTAAAGTTTACTGCAAAAATAAAAAAAATTAAGGGAAAACCTCTATTTTTAATTTTGGAGGGCAAATTACAGAATTAAATGGAAAATATAAACTTAAAATTGTTTCTAACGCATCATGTTATATATCAAATGAAAGGCCTCATTATGACGAAAACAAATATATTTTTTTCATATTTTTAAATTAAATTAATTAAAAGATATTAACAAAAATATAAAAAAAATTTACCCATTCCCCCTGCCCTTATTGCCGAAACCATAAGCTGCAAAATTTCGAAAAAAAATAGAGGTATAGCGCCTCACCTGAAGTAGAAATCCCTAATATTCATTTTGAGGGGCAAATTATAGAATTAAATGGAAAATAAAAAATTAAACTTGTTTCTAACGTATCATGTAATATATCAAATCACAGGGCTCATTATGACTAATACAAATATATTTTTTTAATTTTTTTAAAATAAATATTTTAAAATATATAAAAAAAATATTAAAAAAATTACCCATTCTCCCCTTTATTCCCCAAACTATAAGACCTAATTTTTTTATTTACAGGAAGAATACGAAGAAATCTTTAATATTAATATTGGGGGCGAAATTATAGAAATAAACGGAAAATAAAAAATATTTTTTTAACATGTCATGCAATATATCAAATGAAGGGGCTCATTATGAGGAATACAAATATATATATATATATATATATATATATATATATATATATATTATATTTTTAAAATTAATTGTTTACAAGATATTAACATAAAGATATAAAAAAATCTCATTTCTCGCTTTATTTCCGAAACCATACTACCTAAAATTTTGAAAATAATTAGGGGTACTGGGGCTCACTTGAAATTTATAATAATAATTATTAGAAAACCTCCATAGTAATTTTAGGGACAAATTATACGATTAAATGGAAAATAAAAATTTAATTTTCAAACACATCATGTAGTATATCAAATAAAAGACTCTTTATGTGAATTACAAATATATCATATTTTTAAATCATTTGTTTAAAAAATATTAGCAAAGATATTAAACATCGACTTAATTCCCATTTTAGAAACTACACTATTTAAATTTTGAAAAATATATTTTATTTGTATTTTTATATAATTTCAATACCAGATTAAATAATTTATAATTTAAAACTTGACCTATTTTGCCCTTTATCTTCCAAACTACAGAGCCTCAAAATTCAGACAGTAGAATATAAAAGGCTTCCCTGAAAGTTTATTAGTAAAATAAAACTCTAATGTTAATTTTGGGGGCCAAATCAGAAAATTAAATACTGCGAACCTTGGAGGTGGTACGGAACCCTTAGTATGCGAGTCCAACTCGCACTTGACCACTTTATTTTTTATATGAAGAAGAACTTCTATATTTTAATAATATTTAATCTATCTAAATATTCATAAAAACTTTTTATGTATGCTTCCGACTAAGTTCATACTGTTTATATGTGGACGATTTGAGCATTTTCATTTTGAAGGTGGTTAATTAACTTATTTTTTGATTTAATTTCAATCTATTTTCCATTAATTCCATCCGTAGATTTCGAATAACACTACAAATTTTTATTTAATACCGTCGCATTCGCCATATGTTGATATAAATTAACAACTTTTTCCCCATTTTCTGAAAGACAGTGTATTCCATGCTATTGTAAAAAATACAGGATCACTCTGAAAGTATATACTTTCATATGAACCAAGAATTATCGAAATTGGTTCGTAATAGACGATGTTTTGATGAGGTAACATACTTAAAAAAATACAAACGAACTGAGTTTCTCAACTTTTTTTAAGTCAGTTAAATAGTTCAAGTTTTCTGACCTGAAGTTCATGAAATTTTATAAAATTCTTATGTCAGTGCAAAAAAATTCGTTAATGGGTATCTATAAAGATAAAAATTAGTTAAAATTTAAAAGAGTTGATTCAAAGATAAGGTAAGCATTAACTAATTCCACTTTTTCGAGTTAAGTAATGGCGGGAAACCCGTTGTCTAACATGCACAAAAGGTTTTCTTCCACTTTGTTTTAATCCGCCTTGAAATAAATGCACACTCCCTTGTTTTATATATCCGAAACGATACTTTTCGTTTTCTTTTAATGTTACCTCAGCCATAAAACAGGCAATAATTTTAGTCGTTCTGCGGAAAAGGAAAATAACAGATCTTGATTCACAGAGACTAGAATTTTTCGTCTGTCGCAAATTGCGCCCCATTATTCGACCGACGACGGAAAAAAGTGGCTTTTAACTCCCGACTTGGCTAAGGCCAAGTTTTTGTTTGCCATAGTTCCACAATTGTAAAATATTACGGACACACTCAAGGACTGAGAAAGTGTAATGGATTTATTAAATACATCAATGGACAAGGCGGACCAAGCTCAAAGAGTCACCCTACTCTATAAAGCAGCTTAAAAAGAATGGTTCTTAATTAATGTGATTACTCGAGGCTGACCAAACAAATTTGGACCGTTTAAGGATGCTTCCGAAGTAGTCACATATTTTTTTTCAATGACCTGGCGTATACACTTATTCAAAAAAAGAACAAAAACTTATTCTTATATTTTATCTTTGGTGAAAGCGATAGTATTAATAATAATGGAAGCAATTGTGGCTGCTGATACCTGGGGCATAATTAATTGCAAAATATATTTGAATTAAAAAAAATAATGTTAGTTAACCAACTTAAAGATCGAAATTCTCAATTCATCTATATCAAGCCCGTAGCCAGCGGGAGGGGGCCTGGAAGTTCAAACCCCCTCCGAAATTTTGGAATTTTTGTTTTCAAGATTCAATTTTAATCAATTAACGCATGTTTTTCATAAGCATAACATTTTATATTTATACAATTTTATGTATACTGGAAATAGATGAACAAAAATATACATTTTGCAGTCCTAATCAGCCCATCACCAATCAAAAAAATTATTCAACCCCCTCCCCCGATAACCCAACCCAAAAAAATTCCTGGCTACGGCCTTGATCTATATATACAGTGTGTCTACATAAACTGAAATCAAATGGAACAATCCTTTATGAATAATATTTAGAAAAAAGGTATTCTTCATAAAAAGAGCTGCATACGAGGTTTGTCAAAAAGGATTTTGCTTAAAAGTGAAGTATCTTTATTTTTGATAACTAAAATTGTTATCAAATTTAATTATAATTGAAAACTGATAAAACTGATTATATTATAATTTAATACAATAATAATACAATACAATACAATAATAATACAAAGTGAAGAGGAATTATAATTATATAGGGTGATTATAAAAAAATGTCACAAAAAGAAATGTTTTTAAGCCTTGGCCACATGGAGTTTTTATGGTAGTTCATAGGCAGTTGCATATACAATATGGTTGGAATATAATGTGGAGTATAATTATAGTTACACAGTGTGATTTAAAAATGTTATAATCTGTGGTCCATAAGTAGTTGCTTGTACAGTCTGGTTGAAATATTGTCCAGAAGAGAATTTTAGTTATATAAGATAGTTTTAAAAATATATATATTTGGTAGTCCATAAGCTGTTACTCATACAAAGTTATTGAAATATATTATGAACTGGGATTATTATAAAGAGTATTTTAATAAATATTTGAAAATGGAATTTAAAATTACTGATTTCGTCCTAGTTTACAGATTTAATTTGCGATTATTTTGATAGATGTGCCCCAATTTTTTAATTAATACTTTAATTTAAGCTTGAAGCTTGGTCTTCCAGGTAATGATGATCTTAAAAAAATGGACATTCTCAATTTGTCAACATATCCAGTGGAGTCCACTTAAGTTGGAATCATATGCAATACTTTCTTAAGATATAATTAATATTTAAAAACAAGTTATTCTATTATATTCAGGAGTAAACGAACGTAGTTGTCAAATAATATGTTGCTTAACAGTAAAATACTTTATTTTTGGGAATATTGAATAATTTAATTAGACTTGAAAACTGCATCCAATTATGCTATTATATCAATAAAAATTTTAAAATATAAACATTTTAAAGTGAATAGAATAGAAACCGACTTTAAAAAACACAAAACAACTTAATTAAAGAGCAAACAATTATATTTTTCTGGCAACATTTAAATATTTAATCTCAAGTCGGTGCCAAGTTAAAAAGTGTAAAGTTAAACTTAAAATATGTTTACCAAACTTCGGGTTTTGTTTTTTTAATGTATTTATTTTGAATTTTATTTACGTCAGTCGCACAAATTTGGTGATTTGTAAGAATGACAATGATTATAATAAACTAGCTGATCAGCCCAACATCGCACGTCTAGACAATTTTTAAATTGCGCAAAAGCTCTAATTAGTGGCACATATAATAAATATTATATTTTAAACTACATTAGTACCATAGCAATATAAAGCAAGTTGTGTACAACCGAAAAATATATGAAGACAAACAATCCCCCAATATCGATAATTAATCAATCCAAAATATTTGAGAGTGTGTAAATAATCAAATACTTGTCTTAGTAAAAAACATATATCATGCACTAAACATTTCGATTGTCAAAAGAAACAGAGCATCCGCTGGGAATCCTCCCTACCCAAATTTTAAATAGTTCTACTGACAAAAAAAATATGACCATGTTTATAGATATTCCAAAAGCTTAAGTTTCCCATAGTAAATAACGTAAAACGTGCTTCAATCCTTAAAAAAAACGTTAGAAAAATGAAAAGAAATTAAATTAGATCAAGAATGTAGTAACACAAGAATTATTAAAATAGAGGTGCCACGCCGCAGGGGACCTTAGGCCCTACATGTTTCCTTAAATTCATAAAAAACTTTCTAAACTATATAGACTAAGTGTAAAATATTCTGTTATGGTGAGGACACTTTGTTGCAGTATGAAGAACTAACATCGCTAAAAAAGTTTTTAAGCTTCAAAATAACCAAAACTATATACGTTGTTTTCGCATGTACGGTGTCCTGAGGAAAGGATGTATTTAGACCTTTGAGGGTGAATAAATGTAAGAAAATGTAGACAAAACTGAATCCAGGGCCCTAGACCCATGTCGAATAGATATATGTAATAGCGTAACATGGACAAACTCCCCGTATAGGACAACTTTTTTTGATCCAGAAATTGCTAAATTCACACAGTTTTGGACACATAAGTTTTTAGCCGTTTCTGGATCGCAAAAGAGTTCGAAAACTTGTTAGCTTTAGAAGCGGTCACCAAACATCATTTTTTTTAGATCACAGTTTCAGACATACAATTAAAACAAAGTGGAAACAACATTAGTTGACATTATTTTTCAGTAGCAGAGCTTGTATTTTTTCGGTATAGCTTCAAGATTTTCTACATACCTTAATTATGAATGTTTTGCTTTTAATGTGGGCCTGAAAATCTCATTCTTCATTTTCTGCTAAGCCCTATACTTCAAAAGTAAACAGTCACACAACCCGGATCACAGCAAAAGGACTCGATTATAGCGAAGATACTTCCAAAAATTTGAGACGTGGAAATGGAAAAAGTTTTTGTTACTTTCATCGCGATAATATACGTATCGAGTTCCCAGACTGAACATAATTTAACTTTAATCAGTATTCACCCTACTTTCCAGAATTGGCCCAGCTACACGAAATTTACTGGTGAAAGGCTTAAGGAAAACCTATTTAACATCTTAAAAGGGCTGAGATATTGGATTCGGTCGTATCTTAAAATCCTTTTGTCACTTAAATTTCCAACGACCCTCCAGGAATAACGCTTTAACATATCACCAAGATGTACGAGAGGTGTGTAAATTTACAAGTGAGAAGATTTCTAAGAGTATTTCGAGCAAAGCTCTCATTTTTGGAAAATTAGTTGTAAAAGCATAACAAATATTGCTTATCACTTGCATAGTGGCTGAATTCTTATTTTTATGGGACAGTGTCTGTTGTTGAAAGCGATGATTTCTTGAACAGTTTTGTACGGACTTTCTAAATTCGGCATTTTAGCAAAATAAGAAAGCACTTCGCAAAACTTAGTTAAACTATATATTTCTCAGTGACATTGTTCATTATCATTAGCCTTAAAAGTTACTTACATAAAAGCAAACTACTTCGTAAGGAATTAACACGTTGTCTTCTAAATGTTATTTGTGGCATATTCTTGATTATAAATAAAAAACTGTATATTGAAGGAAAAGAGAATTAACATGTTTTTATAAAACTTGGCAATAAGTAATTTTAAGGGACTGAGAATACAATGATTTTGTCCAATGACTACTAATATAAATAGACCTGTCCGTTTACATTAAAAATGGGTTAAAAGATGCTAACCGATGCCAAACTTCTTTACATTATAATAAATAAGACGTAAATCTGCAAGCCTTGATTGCAGGCAACAGCGCATGTCTGTTTATTTACATATTGAATTGAGGTTTACTTTGTAATTCATATTGTGTAATCTGTCTTGGTTGTTGAAACTCGGTTGCAATCAGTGAGTATTTTGCATAAGTGTAAAAAACAATAATAAAGTGTTATTTCAGTATTTTGCATGCAGGAAAACGGCATATTCTTTGCCGAATTATCTTCTCACCGGTAAGTGTCATATCATAAACGTGTTAAATGAGTTTTACAGCAGGTCAATTAATCGGAAAATAAAACTACATTTTACATGAATAAATAAATGTTTTGATAATTACTGTTACATATTAGTAATTAAGCCACTAATTGTTTTTGTTATTATGCACATCTTTGAATGGATTTTAATGTATTTATATTTGTGGATTAGGTACGTAGTTGTATTATTTTGAATCTGAGTAAGATGACCTTTTATTTAATGCAGATTGGACGCTACTGTTGGAGCCGGAATATTTGTAAATAAATATATCTGTGTCTCTTTCTATTTTTGTCGCATGTATCAACCCATTTTACGTTTGGTCGTTTATGAAAGTCCCGGGTCCATTTATATTAGTAGTCATTGGTTTTGTCAGATTAAGAACAAAATAAATAAATTGGTTGATATTGAAATATTTATTAAACATTTTGTATGGCTTTTTGCACTTATTAAAAACTTATTAAATCTGATGGATCAGCGGCCCCTGCTAGACACTTAATTAATTTGTACAAAATGATTATCTTGTATTGTATATATTCTTCACTTTTTGTGTATGTCTTTAACAACAGCGAGTTATTTTTTAATTATTTCAACTTTTTAGTTCTACTTTAAAATCGGTTTATATATTTTATTTTTTTAATTTAATATAAAATTTCTCCATTCTATTGCGACTTTTTCTATGAAAACTAGTGAAAAACGTATGAATTTTGTTTCTATCGAAGATGTCCTGTGCACAATTTATACTAGAAGAGAGTAATCGCAGGCAAATATGTATAGTAGTGAAACAAAATTTACTCAATTAATAATAAAACTAAAAACACCTTTAAAGAAAGTGCATGACAAAATATGAAGTTACTTGCTCATCAATTAATGCAGTGTACGACACTGTAAACAACTTAACGAACGCTGGCGTTCAAGATGACACTTTAACGGAAAGTATAATTTATGTACGTTGCATTAGACGACACAACATTTATAAGTTACAGGAAACTCTTAAAAGAAAATAACTCTTCAACAAGAAGCAATTTACTGGAAAAACACTTGGACACACCAAGAACAAGACTGCTTTATAAAATTAAATGTGCATCTTGTTGTCATGGTGCGACGTCGTACATGATGTAATTTAAAGTCAGTCTTCGGAAGTTGTTGTGAAAAACTGACTTCAAATATAAAGCGATGTCGTAGAGATTTTTCATTTTCTAAAAGATATGCGTTTCATATTTCGAAGGAAATATTTTTGAAAATAATATAAAATGTGTTCAACAGATTTAGAAGGTTTTATTTAAATTTATTTGGAAACTAGGTAGCTTTCCTGAAATAATAGCATCATATATTTCCTCTTCCTCTTCTGTTTTGGACGGCCTATGCTCCATCAGACTGGTGATGTGTCTGTCGTCCTGTTTACATAGTTGTTACATCCTATTTTTAAGTGATTTCCAAGAAGGAGGAGGTTATCAATTCGTCGCGTTTTTCTTGTATGTATTTTACCTGATTTCTTCTCCTGTGGTTAACCGTTGTGGATGAATATGGTCTTGTTTAATAGAGTATATATCCGGATTGGTGAAACTTCAAATTTTGGAAAAGAATTCTATTGGTAAAGCGATGAAATTTGTGAATGAACACATGCGTGCATGGAAATCGAAAAATAACCCTAATATTTTAGTCGATTTTTCAATAACTCCTTATGGATGTGTAGAGGTTTTTAACATGTAATCTATTAAAGAAGATCCCTAGCTGATCTCAAATACTTTTCTGCAGCGTGCAACTTGCAGTTTTGCAGAAAATCGCCGAAAATTCCAAAATTCTTATCAAAAATTTCATGGAAATGACATAACGGATATTTCCTCATAAATATTTTAATTCCAACGTAATAGTGCGGGAATTTTAGGCACTGGAACTTTTAATTGCGATATTGAAAATTGTCTTTTCACATCTCAAGCCTATAGGTAGTAATGCATAGTGTTTTCGGTTCCTTAAATCAATGAGTACCAAGCTCGTTTTGTTTGTATACCAGGCAAATACCTATTTAAATGCAAATTTTTCCATTTTGCGAAGACAGTGCTTTTGGTTGTCACATTCTCCCGGCCTAATAAAAAATTCAGTGACAACACATGTCGAACTTTAAACTGCTATTTGGTGCGTTTATACACAGGGTGTTTAGTAATAGCAACAATCAAGGTTGATAAAGTAGTAGATAAGTACGCAATGAAGGATTTTCGTTTTGCTTGGCACCGATTTCAAAAATATACTAGATTGGTAGGTAATTAATTTGTACAGAATGAGCACCTTTTAATGTTCACATTTTTACTTCCTGGGTAGGTACCTAACAACATTGAATGTGTTACTTATTTGCTAGTGTTGTATTTGGTTATAATTATTTTTAGCTTTTTAGTTAAGGTGGAAGTCGGTATATATATATATATATATATATATATATATATATATTTTTAAATGTTTTATTCTGTTAAGTGTTCAGTTGTTTCCATATTATAGAAAATATGAAAATCCACACAAGACACACTGTATCATCTACGCCACACGACTCACTGTATGATTTATGAAGATTTGATTCCTTGAAACTATTGACCTCCTGAGAGTTTGGAAAACACCTGAAGAGGATGAGTAAAGTGGGAGAGGGGGAATCTGTTCATTGCAGAAAGGCTGATGGCTCTAAACACATATTTATTAGTAATGGGCATATTCGATCGATATTAATAAATCGATTATTACAACTCGAGTGATTTTATTGATCGAATGATCGCTCGAATGACCCATCACTCGGATGGTACTTTTATGATTCTAACGATTCTTGATTATAATATTCTCAATACTTTGCTAGGTGTCACCGGCTGCCCTGTGTGGTATTCAGATAAAATTAAACTATTAAATTTCTCCTAAATATTCAATTAATTTTAAATTTGTTTGTGACGGAACTGTTATTAATAATTCAAAGACGGTACAATATTCCTTAATCTAAATTAACAGCCAATTACTTCGCATTGAAATAATTGCACCGTACCCTGAAAATACAGTATGTACATATTTCTTCTAACTAATGAAAGACGTGAACAAACGAATGCATAGGAATGAGAACTGAGAACGAACGAAAGTGCCTCTAAATGAACACCGAATGGCAGAGAAGAACTTCGCGATTCGCAAGGAAAAGGAAATCATACAGATTATAACTAGAATGCAGTATCGCTCGTCCTCGTCGCTCACCGTGGTCACTCGGTAAATGTATCGAGTTGAACATTCGATTATTTTTTATTCGAATACTTTGATTCCATAATCGGAATACTCGAGTAATTTTCATAATCGAATGAACCGTTAAATCTCATTCGAAGGCTCCCATCACTAATATATATTGAGTGCGGGAATCCACTAATTAAAGCAGCGAGTGCAGACTGGACTCTAGGAAGCAGGATATATAAGAATAATATGTTTTATATTGCGGTAAATGGTTAAAACCAAGGCAGAAATATGACAATAAAGAATCAAATAGTAAGGATTTTGAAAGCAAAATATAGGTATGAACAGAAACTGGAGCTGATTTGGAACGTGGTAATAGTGTAGAAGCATCTGGGAGTAACAAAAAATTTCTGAAGTCGGACAAAGTGCTTCAAGCTTTTGGTAAATTAAATTGCATACCAAAAAACACAAATAGACAATTTAGGACCAAGATGAAAGCAAAAGTTCTAAAAAAATGGGTTATTCCTTTTGAAACTTGAAACATGGGAACTAACAGCAAAATGCATAAATAAACTGCAAATAACCCAAAGAAATATGAAAATAGCTATATTGAGCATTACGTTCAAAGATAGACAACCGATAGAGTGGATAAGAAGTCAAACAGGAATGAAAAATGTTGGTGAAATAGTTACCAAAGCATAGTGGAGATCGGCAGGACACACAGTTCCAGTTGGTGATACTCAATGGACTTGAAAACAACAGAGTGGAAACCATGGGGAGATGACATAAGAAGGGTGGTCGAGAAGAGAGGAGTAACAATAGCCCAGAGCAGTACGACATAGAAAAAATTAGGAGATGTGTATGTTAATAATGTTAATAAGTATACGAGACGCATTGAAGAAATAAAAAGAACAATATGGTAGAATAATCGATAAGTATACCCCCAAGGGACTCAGATAAAAAAGTACACGTGATTCAATACAGGACTTTTGCTTAGCAAGAAAAATCTGACACATGCCGAAGGTCTCAGCTCAAGAAAGGTAAAGTGTTGTTTGATCAGATCGTCAGTTGAAAGAGAGAATGATGTGCATTAAGTTAATTAGAAACTTATTGAAGATAGGATGTACGGGCTCGAATGCTGAACTCCGATAATGCACTGTCTAAAGGCAAAATGTATTTAAAAAATGTTTGGCATGTAATATCATTTCTCTAGTATATTAAACCATCCATCAGGATAACATTAATAAATAAGACAATATAACTCACTGTGTTTGGAACATTTTTGACAAACAGCATAATTCAATTAAAACTACGAAATTAGGTTGTCATCCTGTAACCCATTCAAAGGCTTCAGGTACACTATTAAGAGGTAGGGAGATTAATGATTTCCAATTTAATTTAGTAAAGTTTTCGGCACAATACCTACCGCCCACCTGCAAAATCCCCCTGAAAGAACCAAAACCGAACAAAGGCAACACAGAATTGATATTCTCTTTATTAATAAATAATCTGATGTGAACGCAAGACAAAGTTAAAAGCATTTATAAAATTTTCACGTTTTCTATTAAGTCGAGTCATTTAATTAACAACCTTGGCATACTTCATTACTTTGAGGTTGCTGAGGTAGAAGGCTTTTGTTCATCCATAATACGGATATTGCAATGCAGCGTTCACTAAAGAGCTTTAACACTTTTTCTCAAGTTTTAAATGAAATTTCACTTCCATACATTAGAGTTTTTTTGAATTAGTGTTTTCGGTAATTGGATATTTTTTGCGCTCTACTACAACTTTGGTATTAATGAAGGAAGTTATTTTAATCGACTAGTTAAATTTGTTAAAGTAGGAAATCTACATGAGATAAAGTTGGTGCATCGGACACTTACAAAATTAATTCTGATATATTCCCATGGATTTATTAGAAACATGGAAAGTGTATTAAAAATAAAAACAGAAAAAAGGTATGCTTGAATAAAAACTTGGGTAAACAAAATTAGCTTAAAAATCTGAGTAGAAAGCAAAACTATAAAAATGGACCATGATAGTAGACAATTCAAAAACTAAATAGAGACAGTAGAAGTTCAAAGAGCTAGAGAATATATGTGGAAAACCTATATTAAATCCTAGGCATGGGCTACTTAAAAGTGGCAGAGCAATAATAAGATTTACAAGCAAAGCTATTCAAAAATGGTAATACAGACGGTCCAGAAGAGATTTCTGGACAATATCCTACTTATTTTTCTGTGCTGAGATAATATATGTGATTATCATATATAAAAAGTGTGACCACTACAGCTTTAAGCACTCACCTTCCTCCACTTTAAATATAGCTCGAATTGATATAAACATGAAATCAAGTAGTTGATAGCCCACAACTAGAGACCTCACCTGTTTCTTATTTAGACTTGTTAATAAATATAAAAACTGGAATTTCGAATTGTATATCGACACCACCTAGGTAGATATATGTACAGGAAGCGAGCAAAGAAACGTCCTAATACAAGAAGACCAGTTCACAATTAAAAGTAGCACGTACTTGAAATAGAAATCCTACAAGATAGGTTAATAAATCTATCAAAGTATAAATGATTAAGGAAACTAGCACACGATCACAGCTAACTTCAATAACCTGAAGTAGAGAAATATCAAAAGAAAACTCCGTTTTCATAATAAATCACTGTCGACAAAAAGAGTACAAATACCCTGTAGGGTTTTCAAGAACAAGAAGAACAGAAGTCGATAGATTTTCCCTGTTCGAGAGAACGCAATGATTATATATAGCTTGACGAGCAGCAGCAGAGCAGTTCAGTTCAGTGGTGAATCAGTTGGGATCGAAAGATCTTTATCTTTTTAAATATTAGTGTGACGAATTTTTTTGTGAATATGGGTGTGAAAATAAATAAGATTTATTTTGGAGTGCATTGTGTTTGAACGGACAAAAAATTCTTATCACTCTCATAAAAATTGCAGTTGCCTACTGCTTGCTGACATAGACATTGAAGGAAAAAGCTGAAATCGAATATATTATATGTCACCTACACAACCATAGATACCATTCGAAATACACAATTAATATGCTATGAGTATGCACAAAATACGTTATATGGTTATTGGTGTTTTCTTTATCAACAAGTACGAACAGACTATTGTAGACGCAGTTTGTCATCTTCTGACACAGGAAAGACAAAGATCACCAGGTCAGTGTAGGGATATGATAATAATGACTGATGTATATTGTTCTTAATAATTCGTCTAAGAAGTTGAAGTGAACCTTAAACGCTGCCGTTAGTGTTCTATTGACTAAAGGTTAGGACATTTATTAGTTGAATGGTCTGAGATAGATTTCGGCACCTCTGAACACATCTGGCTAACAATCTCCAAAAATATTCAATGGGGGTTAATTCAGGAATAATTAGAGGCCAATTCATGGTTGGAATTCTGTAGTATTGAAGGACGTTCACTGTTATGGCCTTAAGAATAGGACCTGGGTAACACATTTACCTATACCGAAAGCTGCTGGAATAACTTGATCCTCTATGACGAAATCGATGAATCGTTGAGCGTTTAATCTTTCGGAACTATCAGAAAGTCTGTTCTTTATCAAGACTAGTTCTGCCACAAACCACGATAAGTCTTACACCAAATTTTTCGACTTCTTTTGTAAATACTGGTAAATAGCTTTCATGTAGACATCCGCCCAACACTTTGTCGACCGTCACAAGAAGTCAGATGATTCAGGTCTGAAGAGTACTGGTCTCCATTGTCGAAGCTGTCATGTGAAATGTTAACGGGCAAAATTTCAAGGAGATTTATCACAGAGATCTTGTTGATCTCTCTCCATTTAATAATGGTCTGATCGAATTTCTATAATTTATGAATTAATCTACACCTACTTGGAATATCTTTAATTATTGATGTCTAATTTAAAAGTTAATTCGCGGTTAAAAGATTCCAAAATCCTTTATATATTCCGAGATTTAACAGTAATCGAGTATAATCATGTACTAAAATATATCTGAGAGCATTCGTTGATGTTTAGGACCAATTTGTCAACATCGCACCAGTAAACAAACTAAGTAAAACTTCGAGAAGTAATGCATCATCTAAGGAATCGATTGATCTAAACAACCAAACGTCATCAGAGGCTCCAAAAAGTAACTCCTATTTGGTAAAAGCTTCAAAATCAACTAAGAATAGACTCAAAACGAGAGCCACAATGAGACCCTTGGGTACTCCAGATTTCCTCGAAATGGAGAAACTCATCATGCCTTCCCTATACCACTTGACTCTATATAATATTATAACACATTTCAGTTGACGGTCCCTTGACAATTCCAAACTGTTATCTGTTAATTGTTTGATTGACATTTCCTCAAAATCATCGATACATAAGCCTTTCTAAAAATTTGGTTTAAGATAGTTCAACTTCTAAGATTGGGCAAATAGAGCTGTTTTTCTTGCAACATGTCTAATACTTGTGCTATTCTCGAAAAACCAACTAAAGCAACCACGCTCATTTATATGCCTCATATTGCTATATATATTATGAGTTAACGTCAAGATTGCTTACTATCTTAAAGCATACTACATTCTCAGAGTAACATTTTTATTGTTTGCTCCATTTTATTTCTCACATTTTCTCTGAATTAGTATTGTTATTTTTAAAGTATTCTGTAAATTTTGGCCTTCTTTCATCGACTTTAATTAAACAGAATATAAATCTTTCAATTGAGTATTTCTGTGTCTTTATATGACTTAAAAATACCATTGAGATGTAAATATGTGCTTGTCTAATAGCTTAGAGCAGTATATTAGTTCAAAGGTGGAAAAATCTGCGTTAAAGTGCTTGCAAAAGAAAAATATTAGAGAATAAATAGCAGCACAAAACGTGTATACATACGAGGACATTGTAGACAACTTCAATCCACTCGCAATGCAAGTTTGTGATCTTTCGACCGATTTACAAACCCACCTCATTACAAGCCCCCAACATAAACTATATTTGTACATAAATTACCAAGTTTGAGGGTTTATAGTGCCATTAATATCGACTTGACATATATGATCCCCGCTTCATAAGGCCCTTATTGATAGCACACTAACCCTAATTATATTCTAGGAAACGCTTTTCACTAGAGCGTATATAAACTGTCTTATCTCTAGAGGAAACACATGGAAAGTTTCAGTAATGGAGTGGGATCAATTGATGCTGAAGGGTATTTGGCTCAAGGTGTATTCAATGTTAAAACTCAAACAGTATAAAGTCGAAGGGTTGTTTAATTCACTGAAACATTTATGCAAATTCTCTACATTGTTTGTACGTTAAGCTCTCTCACAATAATGCTTCCATGTTGATAAACAAAGTGAAACTATGTGCTAATGATTTTCGCTTTAAATTAGATTTAGATTTTATTAAATTGTATTAACTTCAAGGTCGATTTGGACGTCACCTTTTATGAAACTTATTCATGTTAATATGAAAAATTTATTATTATTTTATGATTCTGATAGATTCTTTGATTATACAGTCTTTAGTTCTCAAGAGTGGTGTTTCATTTTCAAAAAAAAACATTATAAAATAAACTGGAAGATGGCACAAACTTCAGAAAACAGATTTATTATTATCTACTAAAGTTAGATTTAGCTAAAAATATTATTTCCATAGACTTATTTTAATTTATTTACATTCGAACACAATATAGTGGCAAACAGGATGACATTGCAATTTTGTCAATTTAGGAACATTATTGAAAATTCTATTTTAAAATAATGTTTTTGTGATCCGAAGAGTGATATTTTTGTCCAGAGTCTGAGATAAGACCAACCAATGGCAGATATAGACAAAAACAACGCGGCTAGGAGCACCAGGTCGACCAACAGCCTACAGAGGTCAAGAATGCCTAGACATAGTTCGATTCCCAGTCTCTCCAAGAAGTGTAATGCGGCCCCAGCAATTTTAACCGAACAGTAGTAGATTTTCGTTATCACAGCTGGGCTAGGAGCACCAGGTCTAGCATCAGCAGAGGTCTAGCATTTGCAGAGATCTAACATTTGGCTAAGGTTGTCACGATCAGACGTTCCAACTGGCCAAGATCCTGGCACCACCCACCCAAGGTCGACCAAGGATAGCGCGGCAGTGAGGCGTGGTTTTTATCTTTACGGAAAAGTTGAGGGACTCATCTAAACTGCATATACCTCTACTGGTGCTGCTTATAGCCATAACACTAAGATAGAAATTTGACATTTTTTTTATAAATGCTCCTTGACAGTAAAGCCACGTGAGGTAACCGGCGGAGTGGGAGAATCCCAATTCAGTTTTTCTTTTCACATGGGTTCATATTAGAATTAAAGTAATATCACAAATATATTAATTTTGTTGACGAAACTCTATTATTTTTACTGTATATATACCTAAGTATGTTGTTTTTGGAGTTATACAGGGAATACTAAAATACGACTTTCTGAATTTAAGCATATAATTTTTGTTCCTAAGCATATTATCTTTTGAAATAAAAAATCTATACTTAAAAAACTGAAAGTCTTGTTATTAGTTTTCGTTGTATTCAAATAAGAAGACTGCCTATGCACTTTTTTGCAATTGTAGTACTTTCTAAAATGGTTATCATTTTGTCTATTTACTCGTCTTCGTCTCTGTTTCAGCTTAGAAAATATCAATATTACGACACAATAAAAGAAATACCTTGCAGTATATATAACACTATTCTTACATACGGATTCTGTATTAGATATTGATTATCTTGAAACAGCTACTGTCTATCATTTTTTCCTTTATCAGAGGTCACTTGGGCTGTAGCTCTACGTTTTGCAAATTATTATTATTAATTATATTCAAGTATATTTTGAAAAAGTACTATATATAGCCACAAATACTATATAAATGAATTTAAAACTGAAGTAAATGTAACAAAACATTTTTTTTCAATAAACAATATATATTGTTTATCTTCAAAAAATATTGTCTGAAATTGTTCAAAATTTAAAAGGAACAAAATATTCAACCCTTTACGTAGCTGTTGCTTTTCTTTCACATTTGATAAACAAACATAATCCCTTTACAAGCGAAAGGCGGCAGTTTTTATCGTTTGTTTTTCATCATAAAATTTAATGAAGCTACATCATTTTTTGCCATTTACGTTACTTCAGGGTATGTTTGATGCATTTCGAAACAGCTTGGTTGAATTTTTGCACACATCATGTTTTGTAAATCCGCAATTTAAAAAAAAATAGCTAACGAGCCGTACGCAAAAATATTAATTATTTCAGGAAATGAGAAAATAAAAGGAAAAATAATTGACTAAAACAAACATTGACTTAGCAGTGTACTGCTGTTAATAAATCGTAAATAAAATGATGCTGCATGACACTGCCTAGCATATATTTAGTATTTAGAATAGTTTTCTTTATCTATGTTTCGAAATGTATGTTTCATTTGTGTTCTAATTGAAATATGGGGATTAAATTGGCATAAGTTTGATTAGTTACATCAGACGAGGGCTTGAACGGAAGATCTTTAGAACAGTTGAGAGTAGGTACGGCTAGGTAAATAATTCCAGCAGGACAGAATTATTAGGTTTGTTCATAGTAGCCAGTTGCCAACGATTCCAATGGTTTGAGAAATTCTATGCCAATCAGCGAGCTCGGTAGTGAACTCGGCGAACGCTTATTATCTTGATGACGCATTTAATTAAAAATCGTTTTTTAAAAGATAATTAAAAATAATCTCTCCAGAATTTTCTTAGGCAACCCATTTTTAAAATATTTTCTAATATACTAAATTTATTATAAAATATGTTTCATTCTAATATCAGCTCGGTGAAGGTCTACTTAGGTCCGGATCTTCTAGTATACTTAGTTTTCTCTACAAAAAAAACAAGAATTATATATACTTACGAATGGAGAAAATTCTCGAATATTTTAGTTTTCAATTTTTTTTAGTGTGTATCAATTTTAACGATTAATAAGCAACCAACAAGAAAGAACAGTTTATTTTACTCATTTTAAATAAGGAATATTAAATTGAGACAAAATCGTTAAAAAATGTTATGTTATGTTATAAAATAAATGATAATTGGTTTTAATAATGCTACAGAGATAAGTAAAACCTTTTGAGCGGGATTCATGGGCATAGTTAATAAGGAGAATTCCCACCACGAGCTCTAATTACTGTTTGCATCCTTCTCGGCATGCTACTAATTAGAGTTTGAATATATTCTTGAGGGATTGTATTCCAGTCGGGTTGTATGGCAAATCGAAGCACTTTGAGTGCATTTGGAACAGGATTTCTTCATCGTATATGACGTTTTAGCTGATCCTACAAATGCTCAATGGGATTTAAGTCTGGACTATATAATGACCAACCTAATCTGGACTTCATCAAGATAATTAGTCACTATGACAAATGTGTGTGATCAAAAATTATCGGGCATAAGTATGAACTTGTCGTACCTATCTAAGGTGGCCCACATATGGTAAAACATGATCTTGGGGAATATTTTCAATATACCAATTCATTCATTCATTCATTCGTCCGATAACTGGCATGAGTTCGGTGCGTCCCTCGCAATGAATACCTTCCCAAACCATGATACCGCCACCTCCAAAACTAACACTCTGTGTGGGGTTGCAGCTACTGTATAATTCCCCAAGCTTCCATATATGTTTTCTAGTCTCATCAGTGAACAGCACTCTTTTCAAGTCCTCAGTATTCCACTGCGTATGTGTTCAGGCAAATTGCAATCGTAGAGTTTTGTAATTCTGGAGCAGACGTGGAACTTTGGCTTTAAACCTAATTCCTTTAATCTGTTTTTAACTATAAATAAATATATTCGCTTACTATATGAGTAATAGTAACAAAAAATAAATATACAACGATAATGTAGAATCTTGTTCGAGTAGCAATGATAACAAAAAATATTCGATAATTTTGTCCATGAGTGTATTGAGAAAATCAATAAATTTTAGTAAATAAACAAATATAGCAACCAATTAATCTACTATATCAGAACAAAATTCATCATTCGTTCTACTAAACTTTCCGATATTTTAAATTAAATACTTGAACCTGTCAAAAGTCAGAACAACACAGGAAAAGGTAACGTTATAGGTTATGGCTACCAGTTTTCAAGTTGTCATTACATTTATGGGCTGCCCAATTCATGATATAAAGCAAAAAAATTCTAACACGTCTGAATAATATTTCTGCTTACAGTAAAGAACCTTTTGTTAAATTCCTTCATATCGGACTTTAGAGCGTATACTTCGGAAGGTCTCGTGCAATACATATTAATAATGGACCTTAGAGCAAATACTCCATATGACTCTGAGAGTATTAACAAGAATTGAGTGAGTGGAGAAGACTGGTGTTATTTGTGGTCCTATGGCGTACTAATTATTTGTTTAGCTTTTAGTACATTATTGTCAATATTGTCTTAATTTTAAATAAAACCGTTTAACTTATTAGAATAAAAAAATAAAAACCGAACCTATCTCGTTAAGGACATCTTGAATGATGAAGAAGGTCTTTTTATGTTTTATACTATTTCTTAGTTTTATAACACGGTTTTTGTCGATGTGTCAAGCACAATGAGAATTTTTGGTATCTAAACTAAAATCTCTGACGTCATTTCAGCAAGCAAAAATAGTTGGAATCACTTGGGTATGCTCCACTTTTTCCACGCAAATAAAAAAACTAGACCATATCTACGGCGGAATTTCCTCTTGCTGATGGATGAACGTATTACCATAACTATTCAGTTCCGTGCCACACTTTAAAAACTTTTGTGGATCACAGTTTGGAAACGATTTTTATGATATATGCTGATACTTTATCAAAATCACAATGTGTGACTTCAACCATTAATGCTTTTTGCGACGTTTATGGGTTTTCATTGAGAATCTATTGGAAACTCTGTAGATTTTCTCGTTTTTGTTGATTTTTTGTAGAGATTTGTAATTCCTACACTCGTAAAGAATATCGTGAGCTTTTGTTTAACACCAACGAAAGCTATTTTTTATCATTTTTCATGCAACTTTCGTCTCTCCGTTTTAGCGCTTCTAAAAAATAGATATTCGAGGTAGAAAATAGTTATAATGTTTGCCGGGAATTTTTTCCCACCATTTAAATTAGAGCTTTGTGTTCATTTGTTTATCTACGAACGGTTGAAAAAAGTCGTTAATGAAATAAAAGATTTATGAGGTAAATGCAACCTCAATTATTTTTGTGTGTTTGATGAATATATATGGTGAAATTGGGAGCGGCGTTTTTTGTTTGGCCGAATTTACAGAGTAGAATTAAATTCGTATGTTTAAAAAACGAAACAATAAATAACCCTAGAATTCATTTCATTCAGATGCTTTACTAAAATTAGGTAAATAGATTCTATATTTGTCGCAGTGCTATTTTAATACTTCTAGAAATTAGTGGAAACGAAAGAAAATTAAATAGAAATTATATTAATTATCAACAGTTAAGAGTTGTGAATGAAACCATTTAAGAGATATATTAAATATGACTAGAAATATAAACACAAGGACACCAATATTTAAAAATGTTGCTCGGGCCTGAAATTTATGTAAAAAGTTTTAAAATAAATATTGATGTACATATCATTAAAGATTGGATAGAAAGAAAGGGTAAAATAGAAACTAAATATTTCATACAATTTCACAAGTTTGTTTCAAAAAACATGTTGTTTTCTGAAGATTGTTTGCGACAACTTCTAGTTTATGTTTTGTAAAGAATAATACAAAAACAATAAAGTGAACACAGACTGTAGACTGAAAAAACCCAACACGTCAGTGTCTGATTCTGAACTCAATTTTAAACATAAATTAAAAATTGATTGTTTAGCAGTTTTTCACACCGGAGTGAACAACTTTCGTCATAGTTCCATAAAAAAACATAAAAATAAAGTTTTCATGCAAAGCTATAAGATTAAAATCCTATCCTTTTTATAAGATTATATCATATATTAAAATTGTATAGCAGCAGCAAATAAAAAAAGTATTATGTATAATAAACTAGCAGGAATAAAATAGGTACCCAATAATAGACCTTAAAATAATTCAATGTTAGGTGAATTGATAAAAACCACAAAATGTAATAAACTAAAACGAATTTAAAAAACTTTAGTAAACAGAAATTGTGTTGAAAACTAGAGCTGAGAGTAAAATACAAAATAAGGTAGTTTTGAAATGTATTATGGATAAATATTAATAGACATACCTTAAGAAATTAAATGAAATAGTTTAAATTTATAAGAAAAACAATATTAAAAGGTCAAATATAAGGGTTAATTGTAACAAATCGTGGGCACTTTTTACAAGTTTTTATAACTGTAATTCTGCAAATACTTAACAAGGAAATATTTATAACAGTTAATTTCAAGCCCAGCAACAAAATGAATTTATGTTTATTAGCAACTTATTAAAAAAAATTATTTATATTGTGTCACTGGATATTCTATGCATGTCGATTTGTTAGTACACAGGGTTTTCTTAGCTTTCTAAACAATAATTTAATCCCAAAAACTCATAACTAAACAGTCTCAGGAAATTAAAAAAAAATTATTGGTAAGTGTTACCATAGTATTTATTGTAAATTAAATGCTAAACTTAGTGCAAGTATAATTGTTAAAAATATTTCGCAAGTATCCCAGAAACTGCCAAAATGATTTTCTTTAGGTGTGAGTTTACTATATTCTATTCATTATTATGAATTAATAGCGGTATAAAAACTAGCTTTATATCACGTCAGAAAAACTTAATTTGAAAAATGCAAATATCAATGAAGTTTGCACACTTTAAGTATACGTTGCTAAAGACATTTTTTAATGATTAATTTAAGTTAACGATATTTAATGGTTGTAAATGGTCCCAAAACGCTACACTCTGAATTTAAGCCAACATTCTAATTGCTCTACATTAGGATAATTACCTTAATGGCTGGGCGTATTACAGAGCATTCAACTACAGATATGTTGAATCTTTCACCTTAATTACGAGGTATATACAGAGGCAAAGGATATCCTGTGAAACACAAAAGCGTTAGCAAAATTTTAGCCCCAAACAGTTACCAATTTAAGGTGTTAGTGGAAAGTGGAACAAATTCGGTTAAATATAATTTTCCAGACTCCATGTACATTTATAACTACCCATTATTTTTGTGTGAATAAGTGCATTCATATACATTTAAATAAGTTCATTTATCTGACTGTTGTATAATTTCAAAATAGATGCAATATTTATGTGTGTGAATTCATATGAGTATAAATTATCTAAAAATATAATGATATTATGTATATAGCATATGTCCCTGCAACAGATTCATATTAAATCATGTATGTATTCAATAAGTTGTAAATAGAGTTTGCAAGAAACAAAAAACGCATTGTAAACGGGACAAAACAATAAGTGGATATTAAAGTACAGTTAAGAAGAAATTGTGGAATTTTGGAAATGTGAACAGACGATTTAAAGGTTAATCAATAGATTTCACTAATAGAAAAGCTGAGGAACCTTTGGTGTGTCACATATGTAAAAACACAGTTTTGCACCCTAACACCAAGCCTTTACTTTTCACACACAACGCCGTTTGAACAACTTACTTACTTACTTACTTACTTACTCTTCAAGAGCTTTAACAGTATTATTTAGTAGATTCTACTTGTTTCCAGAACCAAACTTTGTAACATTTGGCCTATTTTCGTAAATTACGTAAAATCTTACCGAGAAAGAGACTTAGCTCCGATGAGGTGGTTATAGCCGCAAATGAAGCATCTCGTGAGGCTAACGGAAACGTATCGAAAGTTTAGAAAAACGATGTAAGGTAAGTGTGTTGACAGCTAAAATGTGTTATCTAGTTCAGAAACTTAGTGGACCATGTGTAAGTGACTTAACTCGTCCTAAATGCTGGACCAATTTTGATGAAATTTACTGTGTGAGTTAGTCTCTAGATGGTTTAAATTCCCAACTGGACCCGGCAGATAACATGGTAGTTAGTTTGTGCTTGTTGAGTTAGTTGTGCCTGTTGAGTCCGGTAGGAGGCTCTGCGATCGAATTCTACGTTTTTTTATGTTTCCTAAACTCCTAAATACAACGAATGCCCAAAGGAAAGAAGTATAGCTAAAGCAAAACTGACATAGATATAAACATTGAACAACAAAGCTGTCCCACAAAGCTGGATTCGACAAACAACAAAAGTGAAAGATGCCATGGAAACCATCACCAAAATAAAATAGAACTAAACAGGTCTAGAAATAAAGACCATACACTAGATAGATAAAAAGATGACATCCACCAATACGTTGGACAAACGAAGGCAGAATAATAATAGATGGAATGAAATTAGGAAGGTCTTTCATTAGAAATGGACGGTAGATGGGGACATTGTGAGATTGTGCTTGAGAAAATGGTGGACTGATTTTAATTAACTGAAGAGAACGTTTCTTAAGGGTGGTACACAAGTACACATACGAAAAAAGATAAGTATGATATTGTCTTTCCAATTGACACCACACTTCCATAAACTTTATATCATTATACAATTTACTTTTCTGTGAAACAAACATATTAAGAGTCTCTTGATTTATAGAATGGTAGTTAAAACACAAATATAGCAAGGAATTACTATACAAAATCAGCACACAATTTGGGTATGATTCTAATAAACATTCCATTTCATACATAAAGTGGCCAAAGAGTCAAGGATGAAAAACTTAAACTCTAGAAAAATGTTTATTAATAATAAAGACAACATTACATGGGGATTAAACAGAGAACTTGTCCAGTTGGAAGCAATAAATAACAAAATATATATGTGTTCCTAAATATCAATGAGATATTCTAAAACGTCAAGGCGTGTTGTTTAAAATCCACCCTCTTACTACATCAGCGCCAACCCTAACTAATGCATTTTGACAGATCTTATTTTAATATGTATTAGATTAAACTATGTTACCACAGCTATTTTGCAGAATAGTCTGGGGATGTTCTGATATTTAAACTATTTTTACTAAAATAATGTTCCCATAATTTAATCTTTCATAATTAAATTGAAGTCGTTACATATTTACAAAATATTAAATAGGTGAAATAGGTTTAAATTATTATTCAACAAATATTATATTTTATTTAAAATTAACTTAAATGTCATATGTGCCCTTGGAGTTATATTTAAATTAAGGACTAAATTACACATTAGAATGAATAGTTGAATCGTAACATAATAGTGCTAATTATTTTAATTTTCCTGAAATTTATATTTATTACTAAGAATGAAAAAGAGACAGGAAGTAAATTTCGTAAGAAACTTCCGCTTTAATCGATCAGTCTCAGATGACTCCCGCCATTTCATTTTATTTTCTGTGTATTTGAATAGGTCCGTGGATAGTTTCTATGGATTGGATTCTAAGAAATGTTTTGAAATATTTAATCATATACATTAACAACAAAAAAACATTTGTCTCCTCCGTGCGAAGCTATGTTATTATTTTAAGATGAAATTCCAGCTCTAAGATTTCTTAAATCAAATTATAAGATTTCTAGGTGCAACTTATATTTTTTAATCTAATATCAAAAACCGATTCTTAACCAAGATTGCTCCACGAATTTGGAAAAACAAGTTGAAAAACACTCCTTATTAACTCGCTACATCCGTTTCCAGACGATATCTTTATTTGCAGTGAAAACAATTTTGAAACTACATCTCGATCATAGCTGATGTGATAAATTACACCTGTGCGGAAAAACCGTTCCCAGTTTTTCGCCTATCCTAATCACTTACACGCTGCGATCGGATTGAAACCCGGCGAATTTGTGTAGTTTTCCGCTGCAAAAACAGTACACAGCTCTGCCGCTTTCTGACAGGTCAGTTACTTAGATTTCGTGTGCACACACGTTTTCCCGGCTGTGAGATATGAGTAATGATTCCTGTCCTAATAGAATTCGTTACAGTAAACTGCAGTATCATATTTCAGGCGAGCACTGAGCTACGAAACCGGCACGGACGAGATTAGTTGACGTAGTTGCCGAATAGTAGCTTGCTTATTGCCAAAACAAGGCGAAGATATAAATCAAGGTTTTCTTACAGATATCCCACTTGCTTCCATAGTTTTCTTAATATGTCTGGAAATCATTGTAGGTTTTCTATTGTTGACAATTCATAACAACTGTTACTAGATCGGCCTAATTATGAATAAATCAGAAATGCACTAAATAAAATGTGTTGTCGTTTATTTATTACGTTATCTATGATATTTTTGAAGTATCGAGACATTTTATGTTGGATAAACTATTATTTTCGGGGCTCTTTTGCTGGAATTTCTTCCTAACTTTTCACCAGCAATTGCGGCAGACAACATCAGCGACGCCCGCGTGTGTGATACTTCGTATAATGCTAGCGTAAAATAGAACTGCCGAGAGGTACCTAATTATCTATTCTATCTCTTGGCGTATGTCCTGAGTAGTCAGTGGGAACCCGTGATGGCGGGGACTACGAGTCTGATGGGTGACTTTGATTTCGCGCGTGATAGAGAGGAGACCATACTATATTGAGGCAAGAATTGTATTGTCATAGGGTTGACAATACGTATGTACATAGGGAATATACGTTTTGTAACAAACGGTAATTGTGCATATGATCAGAAATACGAGTGTTGACACTTTGGTGGCATATGAACAAGTCACTGGGATAACTAGGAAATTTCAGTTTGTTGCGCATTGTTGAGTGGGTTTGTAAACCATTTCAACTTGATGTTTACTGAGCATTGGGAATGCGAATGGTTGTATTTTTACCGTAATTTTTGAATTTTTCTGTGATTACGTTTCTGTCTTGATTTTAAGAACCTACTTATCTTGTGGGCCGAGTAAGCATTCGCTTGAAATGCACTAATTTAATCGATATTTCAGATAACTTGTATAGCTGACTTGGGAAACTTGATCCGCGAGAGCATTTACTGAAATGGTGATAGCAGTTTTTATGGAGGTAACGGTTTGTGTTAGTCGGTTAGTTCGCTGTCATTCCTCTCCGAAACTAAAACATCAGGTAACTAGTGTCCCATCCCTTTTCTTCTTCAGGGTGAATTTAATTTAGTTATCTGCCAGTGGTGCAGGTTAGAGAGCCGATGTGACTAAGATGAGGCAAAGAGAAATATTGGGCTCACGCATCTTAAACAAGTCTTGCTGGTACCACCTTAGATTTCCCAATTTTTCCTTGATTTTTAATAGACCTTGATCAACACAGAATTTTAGCTGTTGGGTCCTTAAATAATTTTATGGCTGTGTATCAACTAATTTACAGATCGTTTTACTGCGGTCCTCTATGTCTACGAATGAAGGATGCATATCTAAATACGATGTTCCGATTTCGGTATTTTTAATCCTCATGCAAGTATCTTTATATTGTTCAAATTTTTTTCTCTTGACAAGATTAGTATATTGTATATGGCTGACAGCTCATGGTAGGTTATGTTTAATTTGTCCACATATCTTTGGGAAATATTTATTTTTAAGGGATATATTCTTCTGGAGATTTCTTCTGAGGGAAAAGTTAGCTGAGAATTAATAAAAAAAGTTTTATCTTTAATGCTTACAATTTCACCACATCGTATATAAATAATAAATAATAAATTCATGTTATTATATATAGATATAATAGTTAGTTTGTAAAGTAATATCTAGTTTGATATCATTGACACTTCCAAGAAGTTAAAAAAATTGTAATCATCCACTTTTATTCAACAATTAATCTTTTACCTACAATAAATTTCATTTTATGAGACATGCTGACATAGCATACAATGTACTCATAATAGTTATTTTATAGTACCTACTTTGTCATATATGTATTATTTAAACATTGCGAAGTTCTAGATTATAATACATATTTAATAAACAGTTCACGTATTGTTTACATTATATTTCACGTGATGAGACCCGTTAAAACTGCCATTAAAGTTATCTGAAAGTATCAAAGAATTTGAATTTTCCTAGGAATTTTTACCGGGTGACCCTCGAAAACATTTTTACGGAACGAAATATTTTCAGTAAGATATGAGTTAATTGTATTCACTTTACTTTTTAGTTAAATTGAAAAAACGCAGGTTTTTGAGTGTCCGATTTAGTAAATAGGAAAGTGAATAAGTTTTATAAATGTTTATTACCATTAACAATTAGGTTTTACTTTCTAATTATTCTTTCAGTTATACAAAATTTATTTGATTATAATGAAAATGATGGCCATTTTACTTTTGCTTGTAATTTCGAGACCCAAAGTTGTGTTTTAGAAAACAATTTGGATATAACATTTTTGGGGATTTTGTCGCAAAAAGTCCCAAATCTGGGGATTTTGAAATTTTATTGGGGAACTGAAGCCGATTGACCTGACAACCCTGCTTTTAGAGCCCTCGAGGTCTTACCCTCTTTATATGTATGACCACAAAGACAAAATACAATATTCACATAACACTTGCGAGACCAGTTTTAACTTCGTATTTCTTCCCAACTGGTTATTTTTTTATTATGAAACCCGATTACAAACACTAAACAAAATTTTGAGAGGAATACCATAGATTTCGGATTGACCAAAAAAAATAGTTGATACAAAATTAAAACTGTTTTCAATACAACTAATAGAACTGGTCTCGCGCAAATAAAACTGTTTAATGTAGCGCAAAATTTCAAGAACTTCGAGAACTCTAGAACTAACTAATAAGACAATACAACATATCCCAAAGACGCGTGGATCAATTAGTCTCCTTGCAGAAAGAACAAAGTTTAAAAAGAGAAATCTCAAGCTAGAGGATTAATACTACTGAAATTACTGCTAAGTAGGTATAACAGCGAAATCCTTCGCATCAAGTGAATATTAAAACAATATCACGTCACTAGTACAAACAGTACTTATTATAGAGACTTCATTCAGGACATCTGTGAGACTCACTGTAAATTATAAGTAATCAAGAGACAATTTCCCAAAATTGTCACTAGAATAGATAAAAATTTCCGTTACGGAAAAGATATAAAATTGAAAACCAAGAATACATTTAATCCTAGGCATTGGATTATACAATGGGCATGTAAAATATGGGACATACGAAATAAGATCTATCCAGAAAAAAATGAAAAAACCCTTGGACACGTCAAACGTAATTTAATATGGCAAAATCTGGACATTAATAGATTTCTCATGAGGTCATTAATGTGGCTTCTATGACGTCATCTTTTTTAAATGGCAGCTCCAATATTTGTAATATCCATTCCACATACAGGAAGTTTAAATTTCAAATCGGTTACGTAAGTTTTTCCAGATAAAAAATTTTGTTTATTAACTTAAACCAAAAAATCAACTGAAGGGTATAAATCTATCAAAGAATAAGGAAACATCAAAGCAATGCGATGTTCAAATTCTTTTTTAACGTTGGTTAGCACTTGAGGAATGATTAGTCTGATTTCTTCCATTAATGTTATCTTTAAATCTTCAGTACTATTTGGGCGCTTGATTTCAGATAGTCTTACTAAAAGAAATCGTTCGGAGTTAGTGTGGGATATCTAGCAGCCCATTCAATCGGCACTCTCTTACCAATCTATTCGTTTGGGAAAATGGTATTCAAATAATTTCGAACTGGATGTGAATAATGTGGCACCGTCCTGCTGGAATCATAGAACATCATCGGGCATTTTTGCTACAGTAGTTCCAAATAATATCAATAAAAAACGAATCTATGACCACTGTGCCGACAATCCCTGCCCATAAGTTGACTTTCTATATGTGTGCCCAATATCTACAATTCTGCCTACTGTCAAAACCAGAAGATTGTAAATCGTTATGGCATCGCTCCATCATGGTTTCACAGAATTCAACTCTTCGGATAAAATCATCTTCATTAAGTTTTTGTATTGACCTTTGTATGGATACCTTTTGTTGTGCTCTAGCGAGTTTAAAACCGAAGACTGACTTATGCCTTACCTACTGCATTGCGATCTGGCGACTTGATTATAAAGGATTTTCTTCAACTGTTAATAAAATATCCAATTGTTTTTCTTCTGATATTGGTGGACGACCTGATTTAGACTGATCTCTTACACGACCCAAGTTTCTATATTTGGCCTGTACCTTACTTTGATACTCTGCAAAACACGCAAGGTAGGGAAAAAAACTTTTTTTCGAAAACCAATACTACTGCAGGGCTAAACCACGAATTTGAAAATCGCAGTGCTCACTATCAGCTAGTTAATGGTTGCCAATTTTGTTACATTTCTACCCTGCAGTTGTTTTTTTTTGGATTCAATTGAATAAAAGTTAAAAAAATCAAGGAAAATTTGTAATGTAACCGAAATAATTTTAAACTGTATTTCCTGAATGTAGAATTACTAGATCTTTCAAATCGATATATCAAATATTGGAGTTGCTATTTAAAAGAAATTGTATTAATGTCGCCACGAAAAAATTATATATGTCCACATTTGCACATTATTAAATTAAGGTTGCCGTGTTTATTTCTTCTATTAATGGATAGATTATTTTTGGTATGTTCCATAATTTAAGTGCACACTGTATTCAACATATAATTTAACTATTTAAACACCCAAATACTCAATGTTCATATTGTAGATATTTCAGCCATCTAAAAAAGAGCCAGAATAACAAAATTTCGATGTAAAAAAATCTGAAAAATTAAAAACCTCCCTCTGTTTTAAGTCCATAATTATAATACATTTCATTAATGTGATTATGGTGGAGGTGCCAGGATCACATTTAATTATAACCAAGTTATATATATTGTTTATACTGTAAACAATTTTATTCGTTTAGTTTAGTTTATGAATATTTTTCTCAATTTGTTAATGCAACGTGACTACGAAAAAAATCGCTTCATTGCGTCAGATACAAAAAACAACAATCTTAGCCTGCTCCAATAAATTTCCGATTATTGACAACGTTGCGTTATGCTGTCCGTGTCTGTTCACGATTCCCTCCGCCTTAACCCTCATCCTCGGCGCTCCATAAATCAAAATCGGAATATGTGTTCGACATACTCGCTTGACAGCGTCTCGATATCTGGCGTTTCAGACGTTACACGACCTGTTTCTGCCGCCCCAGTTACTTAAGCAAAGGCGACGAGATGTCACAAAAAAATTTAATAAAAATAGTGAAAGACATCGAATGCATTGTGTCCATCCTCAATAATCGACTCGTGTCGGAAAAAGAACACGGAGCTTTCGCATTGTTGAATGGGCACAAACGAGAAGAGCTTTTTCGAGTTTCCGATTGAGGAGGAATTAGGTGGTTTTTGCTTTTCGTTTTTTACTAATTTAATGTTGGTTGAATAGCTTGAAAAACTTTAGAATCGGTTATGAATCTGTAGTCTATATACATACACATATATAAAATTGAAGTTGTCTATATATTTGTGAATTTGTTCGATTGTTTAAGCATCACGTAAACACTACTGAACATAATTAATTTGAAAATTTTGGTTGATAAGCATATAGTTAGAATTAAGCAATTTCTTCGTGCTATATTGAAAGAAACTGCAGATATCGAAACAAAAAGTGCGAGAGTCATTTTGGACTGAACGATGGAAGCGAAAGCTTTGTACGAAATATACGAAATATATCTGTTTCTCTTTCTTTGTGTCATTCTTAGTAATGGACATACATTTCAGGAAAATTAAAACAGTTGTCGCTATTTGGTTACGATTCAAATATTAATCCTTATGTGTTATTTAGTTCTTCATTTAACTATAACTGCAAACGAACGTGTAAGCTATTTTTTAATTTAAATATAGAATTTGTTCATTGAACCTAATAGATGTCGATGACATCTACCGTCTATTGAGTAATTTAAGTATATGAAGGCATACTATGCTATAACATATACCATACTCTTGACAGATGGTTCGAGTGTTTTATATAAAAACACATAAGTAAATATATATACACATATTTAGAACTATATCATTCAACGTATGACAGCCGTTTCGAACCAGGAGTTCTCGTCAGATACACTTCCTTGAATGACAAAGTGAAATACTTGGATGTTATACACATCAGTAAGATAACAGTCAGTGTATTGAACCTAATAGATGTCGGTGACATCTACCGTCTATTGAGTAATTTAAGTATATGAAGGCATACTATGCTATAACATATACCATACTCTTGACAGATGGTTCGAGTGTTTTATATAAAAACACATAAGTAAATATATATACACATATTTAGAACTATATCATTCAATGAATGATATAGTTCTAAATTCAATGAATGATATAGTTCTAAATATGTGTATATATATTTGCTTATGTGTTTTTATATAAAACACTCGAACCATCTGTCAAGAGTATGGTATATGTTATAGCATAGTATGCCTTCATATACTTAAATTACTCAATAGACGGTAGATGTCACCAACATCTATTAGGTTCAATACACTGACTGTTGTCTTACTGATGTGTATAACATCCAAGTATTTCACTTTAGAACTTGTCATTCAAGGAAGTGTATCTGACGAGAACTCCTGGTCGGAACGGCTGTCATACGTTGAATGATATAGTTCTAAATATGTGTATATATAGAATTTGTTGAATTATATTAACTGAAACCTACTTTACCTATTTATAATCTGGCAATCTATAACGAGGTCACTTTAAATATAACAGTTCAAATTATGGGAACATATAATAGCTATCAAATATTTATTATATTTTTGTGTAAATTCAAAGGTACTCAATAATGATTTCATAAATAATAAATTCGACACACAAACAGAAACAAATCATAGAAATGATAATATACAAACTTACGAGACAAACCTTAAACATTAAAAGATGCCAATTTTTCGTTTGGTTTCAAATTCAAAATATTTTTTGACAATATTTAAATACCACTATAGAATAATTTTTAATTTTTGTTTATACTATACTGTAGAGTATCTTAGATGTGCATTTCACCCTAACTCCTGAAGTATATCACCTAAATCCGGGATTAAGAAATTTAAAAATATGATACTTACTCTAAATTTAAATATTATTCAGAAGTATTAATAGAAAATGTTTACTTCATAATATAAACTTAGTCATCAAACAAATGTAATGGCAATTTGCTAACCACAGCTGGTAAAGTTGAAGTTTCTTGTGGTGTACTGACTGCTGACGTACATCTAATTCAAATATCAGAGAATTAGAAACTTTATTAGAACGAAAAGGATTTTTTTGTTGGTATTCTATATTAATTGGATGTTATAATTGTTTGTGTTCTACAATTTATTGATTCTTTTCTCACACAGAAAGGCAGTTTTATAGGTAATTCAGAGTCGGAGAAGTGTCGGAACGAACTCTCGAAACAGAGTCATTTTTTCCGTTTCTCTACCATTCTGACCTCTGCTAAGAAGCTTTCCCTTCAAAAAACCTTCAGTTGTTAAAATCATATAGCTATTAAAAATTAGGAACATAACGAATATTTTGAAGCAATGAATGTAAACAATGTTGCCATTGAAGAATCGATTGGGTTGTTTATAAGATAATTTCTAAGAGATCTCAAAAACGGTAATAGTTGGTTCCCAATTCTGATGAGCTTTTATGTGATATTGATTGTGAATGATTTTAATGACATTTTTTAAAAAAGGGGTCAAATAGCGTAGTAAGTAACAGAGTAAAAGTATACAGAGTGTTAGTAAACAGAGTGTAAGTATAACGAGTATAAATATATAGGATGCACGTACACAGATATATATATATATATATATATATATATATATATATATATATAAACCAGAAAAAATATATATATATTGAACTAAGCTAGGTTACTGGTGAGAACCGCATCTGAATTTATTATATACTCGACGTTTCGACTCCTGCTTTGGAGCCATTATCAAGAGACAAAAAATAAAATAGAGTTTCAGAGTCTAGATCGAACTCAACGTGCCTACTCCCCAAAAGTCACTATGTAACTGAACTGAAGGTGAATCTACACTGCTTCTTTTATTTATAGTTATCGGTCGATTAGGAGGGGATGTCGTGTGATGAAGGGGCTGTGCGGTGATTGGTTGGGTGTTGGTAGGAGTGTCTGGTTTGTTTAATCTGGCAATTACGGAGGTCCAAGCTGTGGGAGGGCGAGTGCTGTCATCGCGTCTATTTAGACAGAGAGGTCTTTTCTCCATTTCGACGGCTTCGCGAATAGTGGATGCCCTAAGAGAATTGAGAGATATGATAGTCCTACTGTCCTCGAAGTTGATAGAGTGCCCTGTTTGGATATGGTGATGCGCGAAAGCTGAAGTCAGATCTTTTTTACTAACTGACAGAGAGTGTTCATATACTCGATGGTTAACGCGCCTGTTGGTACGACCGATGTAGCTTTGTGGGCAATCGCGACATGAAATTTCGTAAACTCCTCGATTCACGTTAGGTACTTTGTCTTTGGGGTTACCGGTTAAGTTGCCTATAGTTTGAGTGGTGTTGAAGACAGTCTTTATTTGATGTCGTAAAATCCGTGCTATTTTGTCAGTGACTCCTCGAATGTATGGAAGGACGGCTTTTCGATGTTGTTGGTCGGTTTCTGACGGGGTTGGTGTGCTTGGTGGTTGTTGAGATTGATGAATTATACGCGCAATGTGGTCCGGATGATAACCGTTTTGTCGAAGGATCTGTTGAAGATTATTAAGTTCGTTTTGTCTATTGTCAATATCTGTTAAACGAATAGATCTAAGAGTCAAAGATTTTATTACAGAACTCAATTGGGCAGGGTGGTGGTGTGATTGGGCATTTAAGTATCGATTGGTATGGGTTGGTTTCATATATATATATATATATATATATATATATATATATATATATATATATATATATATATATATATAGCAGTTTGCGGAGTATTTGTATACAAAGTGCTAGTATATTGAAGATTTTCAAATAAAGGGTGAAGCATCTGTACCAGTATATATGGTGCAATCATTCTGAATGTTCTTTACTAGATATACGTATACGAGGTTTACGTATGTAACAGAGTGATACTAAAGTACCTGTATGCAAGTTGTAAGTATGTAGGATAAAGTATCCGTAGCAATATACAGAGTGTAAGTATACAAGACATTAGTGTATACATGTGACGGTATTTTTCCATGGAAAGTTGCCCAAGGACATACACTAAGGCCCAGGTACCTGTTTCTGTAACTATTGCCTATTGGAACTTATTAACTAAAGAAATCGAGACAACAGACAGACCACGCTCGCAAATATTAGTATTAGTGTTGATAAACAGAGAGTAAGTCTACAAAGTTCGTAAACCTAGTGTAAGAGTAC
Organism: Octodonta nipae; assembly: GCA_034190945.1. Classification (NCBI taxonomy): domain Eukaryota; kingdom Metazoa; phylum Arthropoda; class Insecta; order Coleoptera; family Chrysomelidae; genus Octodonta; species Octodonta nipae. The sequence goes on along the minus strand of CM067218.1, from coordinate 23,920,076 downwards.
AAGGTATACGGATGCAAAGGGTGCGTATACGGAGTGAAGTATGTGCAGCAATATACAGGGTGGAAGTATACAGGAAGTTAATATGTAGGGTGTACATATAGAGGATATGCGCATACCGGGTAAAGCTCCCATTGCAGTATACAGGGTGCACCTACATAGACTGTTCACATACTTAGTATTCACATACGAAGTGTACGGCAGATACGCTGAAAGCGATATAGCATTGTACGTACCGAGCATAAGCATGTCTATATAATTTTATTAATCGTAAGTGTCTCTATAGGCTTCTTTGTGTATTCGACTAAGTATTCGTATTACAGGCTAAATAATCAGTATATAGCATAATATAAATACTTTCGAATAGTAAATTTGAATTTACTGTGTAAACTAGTCAACAAACACAATTCTTACAATCAATCTCTTGCCTTCCGCCACTGAATCAAAGACAAAAATTCCCGAAAAAATATTGATTATTAGTACGGGTACTCAGCCATACACTAATATCCTTTTTTAACAAAAGAAAAAGTTGTGTTTTATTTCTGAATTAGTCCATGCCGTAAGGAGTCAATTGTGCTAACTTTTATTTTTGTGATAATTAGGGCATAAAAATTTAACAAGACCCCGACAACCAATAAAAAACAGGGAAACTACTAAAAACTGCCTTTCAGCTTTCATAATTATTTTATTATTGTTTTCGTAATAAAGTAGAATACAGGAAAAACAAATGAGCTTTTTGAAAAACATAATTCCATGAGAATTTCATTTCAATTGACAAAAACATGAAGTCGTACACAATTGTATAGTATAAAGGATTGAAAAGTGCTTGTTTCCCAAACAAATGGAAGCATCAACGAGTTTAAAATACAAAATTTAAACGATATTTGATATACTAAACCTTTTTGACGAACAATAAACTGTAATCAAAAACTGTTTAGTAACTTCATATCCGTTGAATATTACAAAATGCCATTCAGGATTTTTTTATCCTCTTGTAAATATGTAATATGAATCAGGTAAATCCGAAAACAGGGAGGATATTTTTATCGGAAACTGACCCAATTTCAGAAAATCATCCATAAAGGTTTTTCCGGAGTTATGCATATGTTTATGCACTGACAACAACAAGATCTGTACTTGCATATACGAGTACGTTGAAACATCAGATCTTGTTGACTTAAATTTTATACTCTTCATCCCAAATGTATCTCAAGAGATGTTAAGACTTTGATCTGTCAACTTTATCAGCTACAAGTTCTTTGCAATTATAATGGGAGCTGATGTTTGCTTATAACTTTTGTGACTAACCCCTTAAATTGTTTTTAAATTTAGCTCAGTGTCTATGTAGTAAATAATGCAAGTGAAGTTCAGTTAAATGTGTTCTAAAGAACAGTATAAACTAATTAGTTGAATAAATGTCTGATGATCTAAACTAAGTGGTAATAACTAAAGGCAAATTGCTTGCTCCCAAAATTTTAAGTAAAGTTAGGTTAGGTAATGTGCACCAACATAAATCAGAATTTGCTCCACTAGTAATTATAAATCCTAAATCATAACTCAAAACTCAATAACAACATATTTATTACAATATTTTTTTACCTTCGCCCAATTTTATATATCATTGAATTGGTGTGATGATAGATCCAGAATGGAACCATTGCGACTATTAAAATTGTTTTGTAAACTGCTATAAAGGTAGATCTAATTGGTGGTTATGGAGACAAAATGTGATCCTAGAAACTCTATACAAATAATTCTCAATATTCTTCTTCTTCTAAGGCCCCAGTCATATTGAGTGTAGTGGTAATGATTCCTTGACCTAACGGATATCTTAATTCATCGTCACAGCTACTCTAGAAACTCAATTTTGTATCGAGGTACTGGAACAACTTCATTTATGCCTATATACGTTTATATATGAATATACCTGGTCGTTCGTCTTCTGTTACTCTATATAACTTTAAGTGTTTGTTGATCAGCTGAATCTGTATTACCCTTTTTCTAGTAGCCTGAGTCAATAGCACCTGACCTTTTTAAAGTCCGCTAAATTCAACTGATAATCGGCAAAATATAGCCAGAAAAATTTGAAATCTCAAGGACTTTTGGTTGTTTTGTAGGAGCTACGGTAAGGCTTTCTTTCGTGAATTAATTACTAATTACTTAACTTACCGCTCTTTATCTCCATATTATATGTATTTGCAGTTCTTACCCTATGCCCCTGTAACAGAGCAAGCCGTAGATTTTCCATTTCGTTTTTTATAAATTTTCTGTAAAGACTTGAAACTGAGAAATTGCATTTTCTTCGTTTTATCATTTTCACCAACAACTAAATTCCTTCTTTACCAGTCCACTATATAGATTAAACCAAAAAGTTTTGGTTTATTCACTGAAGATGAACAACAAACGTTTGGTGACAATACAACATTTTGAATTTATTCATTTGTGGCACTGCATTTTCAGTTCAATTCTGTGCAAAATGACCCAACGAATTCATAGTATGACCTTTGTGACCAATTCTCATCTTCAAAACGTGAAATTTCAAAACGAGACGTACTTTGTGGGTTGTAGCTCTGTCCTGTTGAGTAAAGTCGGTAATTATGTGACTGTAGTGATCAGAATTGACGTCCTGTGCCACATGTTCGTCATTTTCAAAAAAGTTTGGGCCTATCATATTTCCAGACCAAACGCAACACCATACAACAACTTGTTTTGGAGCGTCTGATTACTCTAAATCACTTGTGGAGATTCACTGTAATAGTTTCTACAATTCACCAAACGAGAAATGAATCGCATCATTGAAGTCAATTCGGCATTTATAGGTGTCGTTCGAGCACCTAATAAGTGTAACTTCTAGGCAGTGTATGTCAGCCGGCTTTAGTTCCTGAGTTATCTGGATTTTATAAGAATGGTGATGCAAGTCCAAATGCAAAATAAGATAGAGTGTCCGTCAAATAGGCCCAAATGTTGTCAGCGCTGAGTAATGGATATATTTGGAACTTTTGCAATATTTCTGGCTGAAAGTGCGTTTCAATAACATCTGGGTAATAATATGTCTCCTTCAGATTCAATTTTATCAAATTTTCGAACAACTTTGGCTACAATCATCATTCTTGTACTAAGGCAAACCTTTAGCTAAACTTTTGACATTTAAATTTGTGTTTTCACTCCTCACAATTGTTTCGATAAATACCGATAAGTAAATTAATTGAAAATCAGATGGAAGTATAACCTGCCAGAAAACTACTTGCCTTCTTATAGAAAAACTCGCTTGCAGTTTTAATTCAGAGAACGCAGTTCAATAGATTGGCCAAATAGTTTTCCTGCGTAATATCGTTGGATAAGTATAATATAATATACATCAAAACATATTAAACAGGAAAACTAGTTGACGAATCCATGGACTTGGTTTGTCTCAGTTAATTCGGCTAGAGAGATTGTCTATAAGAAGGCCGCTAGTTTTCCGGCCAGTTTCCTCAAATTACCCACAGATACTACGCCTTTATTTTCAATTAGGTACATAACTTACCTCCTCAATCATTTAAAAACTATTTAAATATTTTAAGCTTCCTATGACAGTTGTTTGACATTCGTCACAGAAACAGGGCTGCCAAACCCAGACTTCATAATAAATAACCCATTATAATACTGCAGAAATAATTGAAAAACATGCATATTCCCAAACATTTCAGGGTGTAGGTCTGAGGCCATTGTCAATGCCAATAACAAACTATATGAAGACCACAAATTGTAAAGTTGAAGATTAAAATGTTTGACAATATTATATTTAATCTTAAACTTTACAGAAACATAAAAACAAAAATACACTTCGAGTTTTACAGTTTATTTATATTATTAAAAAGTAAATCTCGAAGCGCATTTTCATTTTTGTGTTTTTCATCATGGATTTAAATTAAGTATCGGCCACAACAATCCAGTATTATTAAACTTTAAAAATTGTGCATTTCACATCATCTCATATTGCCATTGACAACGATGTCTCACCTAGATGACGAAAAGTGTGAAAATCTACATTTTTTTAAGTAGATATAATGTTATTCCCAACAAGTTCATAAACAGAAAGTAAATTTGGCACAATGATCATTTGAGAAACACTGTATATATGTTCGCTATATTTAGGAATCAAAGGAATCAAAGGAATCAAAGAAATTTTGAAAATGCGTCTAAACAAAATTAATGAAACGGATTTGCTGTAAAGAACATCTGTCACAAAATTGCATCCTATCCATTTCCCAAAGGCAAACATCTTTCGATCTCGCCAAACATTTCACTTAACTCATTTTTTACTTCCAATTACCAAAAATTACTAAACGAAATCCACGGAAATGTCTTAATGCCCCACTTAATCATCCGCCAGTCGACAAAACCTCTTACAAGCATCCACGCCGAGGATAAGCGGGGATCAATTAATTTTCATCCTCGGAAGTCCACGAACTTTCCGTCTGGCACTAGCAGAAAACTTTTCATTAAACGCATGCCTTAGTTGGTACGAAAACATTTCGGTCTCAGAGCAATTTTAATGTCTACCCATAACAATGTAAATGAGCTGAATGCATATTCATAGCTATAACCAGTAAATTTGGCACTCCCGCAATTTCACCCCCCTCGAAGGAGAGTTGACGTCAGCAAGTAACTTGGCCAAGATAACTAGGATATCTATCATCTTTAACGTCATCACATTGCATCGGATTGCATTGCTCCCGATGGTTTGGCGTTATGTAAATGTTTATATCCTTTGTGACAACACAACAGAGGAGCGTTAGCGAGCCGATTGCTATATGGAGGTTTTACAGCTGAGGCTGCAGCTGATTTGCTTATGTATAATCCATTAGACCAATTGGTTTTAGTACAACGCCGACGTGTTTGCGGATATAACGTCTTTGTTTGAATATGCAGATGAAAGTCTGATTATAATTGTTAATCAAACAAGGGGTAGCGTCCAATTTCATATCATAAACTTTGCTATTTATGGCGCTCTTAATTAAAATACAGCTAATAAAGCCACTATTAATATTATGTTATTTCCAAAATATTATGTCAGAAATTCCGCAATACAAAATTTATTACTTCTAGTATCCGCAAACTCTATTAAATATTCCAGCTTATTTGAATTAATCTTATTTATGAATCATTGAGAACAAAATGTTTGTACATGTAAATGTTGGCGAAGGTAAGTAGGATTGCCGAGCATATAATAATTATATTTATGGATATTGTAGGATTAACACACTTGGCCTGTTCTTTTACTTAAAGAAGAACACAACAGGAAACCTAAAAGAGTCTGCTTTAATTGTACTAAGTAAAAGCGATTGCATCACAACTACTTCAGCAGAATTCAGTCGCCGATGGTTGTTGATAATCAAGAACCCATATCAGGGTGGTTCATATAGTTTTTCCTAGTTCTTCTCTTATGACTGTAATGGAATCTCCGAAAAATCAGAACTCTGGGGCGGCATTATAAATTTCTAACGATAACTCTTTCAAAATATTTTGTCTTACTCTCAATTGTTTTGAAATATAAGGATTTTTCTCCAGGTGTGTTCTTATTCATGAAAACCTCCATAAACACAAAGTAGGGATGCAACAATTTATCATTCAGATGCCCAAAACAATAATTGTCATTGTGGACAGATATTTCAAGACTGAGACACAGCTCTAAATGCGTAGGCGAAAGAATCCCAAACCAAAAATAGTAACATTTGAAAATAAAAAATATAATTTTCGAACAAATAAACTTCCGATTTGGAAAGGTTTGGAATTACATATGAAACCACCTATACAGTACAATTTAAAATATTCCAAGTGATGAAGACGTTTTAAGGAACTTAGTGAAGATTCACTTAAGGACAGACTTCTAATAATTCATGTTATAGAAAATTATGTAAAGTTCGTGACAATCTTTAATCTATTAAATTCAGATGAAAATCTCATATATTTTGAATATAAAAAATTGAACGCATACTGTTTGGACTTGTATTGTTTAGTGAGGAGTCTAATGTCACCTTTAAGCTCAAAATTTTCAGTATTTTTTCATGAAACGCCTTAATATGTTTGTGGCAGTTTATTCATCCAGCTTCAAAAACCACTAAAGAGCATGTTGACTTCATTGTTTTCTTGATGGGCTCTAGTACCTAAATGTGATTAATAGCAACATCAACACGCTAAGTATAAGAATGAGAACATAGTAAAAGTGTTCACAACACATTAGTTCAGAATAAAGGAAGGACGAAATACAAAGTATATTGGATTGCGTTTAATCAATAGAAGAAACCGAATTCGCGAGTAGCTTCAGAATAACTAATAAAATATATAGTGAAAGAAATGTTGTTTGTCGAACCAAGGAATATAAAATGCCACTTGACTTAAGAATTTACGATAGCACCCCTAAATTTTCCAGTGACAGAAGAATCAGACCAGCTGAGGCAATGACAACTATTCTGTTTCGAAACTTATATTGGAACTAGAAAACTCCCAATAAAAAAAAGTTTGTATAGAAACGGACGTTTAGAATTACAGAGCTAAATGAGGAGAGAGAGAGAGTGAGAAAGAGAGGGAGAGGGTGGGGGGCAAGAGGCCAGGGTACCTAGTTTTGTGAGTCAATGTCTCACATACAGCGTGACTCGACTAAAACCATTTCATAACACTTGGAGTACGAGAGAATAACAACTAAGCAACGGATGAGGCGATGGACAAAATACATCAATACCTATTTGTCGGAACGACGGTTGGATACGTCAGTGAAATATTTCCAAAAATTTGCAACGAAACTTTTGCTAGTATCACAAATATATCAACACCAACATTGCAATATTATTTAATTAAGATTCCCATTTTCAAAAATTCTTATCTCTTTGTAACTTTTTATTTTAATTGATTTTTGAAAGAAATCTGATTTAATATCTGACAAAAGAATTCCCTAAGGCTTTTCAGTATACTCAAACACCAAACCCTCTTGATTTCAGCTTTGAAGAAATATAAGCAGCAGAAATATAATTTGTGGCACAGCGCCTGAAAAAAAAAGAATCTAAAATCCCGTCTCATTTGTTTTCATTCCAACTATCCGAGTCATTTCTTGAGAACTAACGATGACGTGGATAATTTGAAAACAAAATTGTATGCTAAAAAATCCCAACCAAGATTCTAAAAAACGACACTAATGGAATGCGGAAAACATTTTAATCAACTTCTTGTTGACTCGATGCATAGACAGTTCCTTACATTCCCGAGCAATAATATTAACCGAATGTGTTTTCTTTTTCGAAGAAAATATACAAGGAAAAACTTCTCTCATTACTTTTTGTGTTAGTTGAAATTCCTTTTTTATGAGGAAAAGTTCCGACAATAACGAGGACAAGTTATAAAAGGCCCACAGCGGACAAATTTCTTATAATTACTTATCATGTTTTTCATACATCGACCCTATCTTAACGAAATTACTTTTTTGTCAGAGAAATATAACACACAGCAGCGAGGATAATGTAGAGGGAATGAAGACATCTTTCATAATTGGATGGCATTATGTTTGAACGTCTATAAAGGCAACCTTCGGATATCTCGTTTTGAAAGGAAATTCAGCGATTCTTTTGGGTCACTATTAAGCACAACGTGCTGTTTTGACAGTGGACGATAAAAAATTGAAAAATAATGATCGTAGGATGTGAATGTGATAATGAATTCATGTGACAAAGTGACGCAATGTTCCTGACAATGACAACTTAGTTGTGTTAAAAAGTACAGATTAAAAAGTTGTGAGAAATCGGGCAACACTCCTTTGTTTATTAATTTGCGTCGATTCGTTTCTTCATTTAAACTCCGTGAATCTTTTAAATACAGTTAGTTCAGTCAAGTCAATCTTAATTTTCCCACAATTTCTACACCTTTAATCAAGTTTTATACAAAAGAACAATGTATTACAAAACAATATAATTAAAAAAATATATCCTAAGTGACCTAAATGAGTCTCGTGTCCTGTGAAGTGCTTCCTACATTTGAGTTCTTGATCATAATTGTCGACGTTATATAATGACTTTATACAGGGTGATTTTTTTGGTGATTAGTATGGGGATCTCGGAAGCTAGCGGAGATAGAGCAATGTTTAAATTGGGAAAGATTTGCAGTTTTACTGGCCCAATTTAATGACACTTTAAGATTTTTTGAATGGAAACCATAGTTGGCTATGACCTCAAAAAATCGGACATTTTTAGAGCTTTTCAACGATATAATACTCCATATAGTTATTCATAAAAATAACATAGTTATGGATGCTTTTCTCTTTTATTTTCACTTTTAACGTAGGTAGCCATGAAAAAGATTATTTTCACTTTGACGTTTCCTCATTTGAATACGGTGGAATGTTATATCATATGCCATAAAAATTAAGTTCGTCCAGCTAAGAAATACTTTCATAGATATTTTAATCTTCGTCAACCTGCTCTATGTACATTTAAGAGGCTTTACGATAGTTTACGCAAATATGGATCTTTTACTAAACCACAAAAGGAACGTAATCAAATTAACGAAGTTGCACAAATAAATGATTTGGCAATAGTAAACCAAAATCTATCTACATCAACTCGTGAGATTGCGGCAGAACCTGGCACATCACAACAAACTTTAGTTAAGGTACTGAAACCGCACAAGTTCCAGCCGTACAAACTTTCAGTTTCTCAAACTTTGCATGCTGGTGACGAATATCGAAGTATTTTGTTTTGCACATGGTTTAGAGACATGTGCCTTGACAATCGACAGTTTCCATTAAAGGTGTTATGGTCAGATGAAACTACATTTATTAACTGAGGTATGTTCAATAAACACAATGAGCATACCTGGGCTAAAGAAAACCATGTAGAACAAAGACGACCCCAGATAAAATTTAGTTTTAATGTTTGGTGTGGTATCATTGGGCCTTTTATCTATGACGAACTGGGGAGCGCTACTTGCATTTCTTGCAATACACTTTTCAGGCATGTTGCATAATTTGAATTTCAGAACTCGTTTAGAAATTGAGTAGTTCCAACATGATGGAGCACCTGCTCATAACTCGTTATTAGTAAGACAACAATTAGATAATATCTATCCAAACTTTTGGATAGGAAGTAATGGCCCACGCGAATGGCCACCCGGTCTCCGGATTTGGCAGTTATAGACTTCTATTTATGGGGTGCGCTATAAAACAAAGTATACAAAAGAAAGTATGATACAGTTGGTGACTTAAGATAGGCGGTATTACAAGCAATTGAAGAAATTGATTGGCGGTCTGTCAGGAAAGCGGTAATGTCAATCTTAAAAAGATGCAGTTATTGTCTAAATAACAACGGTGGACTTTTCGAGCATAAATTAAAACCATTAGTATGTACTTTAATTTCTTAAGTTTTTAGTATTTAAGTGTACCTACTTATTTAGTTTTTTTGTTATATCTAATATACCTAATAAAAAAATAGTTCAATGTTTTTTGGAATAGTTATTAATAAGTCAATCTATTTCATGGCTAACTAGGTTAAAACTGAAAATAAGAGAGAAAAGCATCCGTAACTCCGTTATATTTAGGAATAACTATGTCGAGTATTATATCGTTGAAAAGCTCTAAAAATGGCCGATTTTTTGAAGTAATAGCCAACTATGGTTTCCATTCAAAAAAATATAAGTTTGTGTCATATCTCGAAAACGAGAGCTGTCACGCAAACGAGGACATGACAATCATATTCGGGATACATTTCCCTTCAATTGTGATATTTACACTTTTTTATAAAATCAAAAACAAAGGAGCTAGAGGGATTTTTAACTAAATCGACAGAATTTCGTTTTTTCAAAATATCTGGTAAGCCATGACTTTTTACAAAAATCCGAAAGTGTCATTAACTTGGGCCAGTAAATCTGCAAATCTTTCCCAGATTAACCATTGCTCTATCTCCGCTAGTTTCCGAGATCCCCATACTGATTTCAAAAAAAAAACTCACCATGTATAATGTTGCAGTTTATCGGGGAAGATTGCTTTTTTCGCGAAAACTACTCATGACAAATGTCGGGTGTGTATTATATATAACAAAAGGTATATTATTTAGTCTATGTATACCGGGCACTATGTTCGGGTTTAATATGCATAGGCCAAATTCGTTAAATATTCTGTGAATGCACTCACAATTTAGAGATTGATGTTGGTAAGGCAATTCTTATGCTCAAAGTTCAGTAATTTAAAGCTATTACTTCTTCCGTAACATATCGGTTACGTATTCCGTACCAAGATCTGTTCGTTGAATGCGAATGTGACTAATTGTCAAAATGTTACAGATAATGACCACTTAGTTCTGTTAAAATTACAGATCCAAAATTCAAGAGAAATTGGGGAAAACTCTTAAAAATTGCGATATTTCGTTTCTTATGTTAGACTTTGAGAATCCATAAATTAGCTAATATAATTATTATTCAGATACTTATCATCTAATAAGACTACTTTTATGTTTATCTATGCTTGTGTCAAATATTCGCATCAAGTTATTCGGATATTCCACTCATAAAATTAGAAATTCCTACCTAAAAAATTAAACCATATATCAATTACAATTTGTTTTCAACGCAGACAATAATTTGGGTAAATATATCAGTAAAAGATAAAAGGTAAATGTGATAGAGTTTCGTACAATAACTAAGATCAAATTAATTTGTGATGAAGAAGTTATATGAAAATAACTTGATTCCGACATTAATCACTACTAGCTGTCGCCCAGTGGTCGAAATTCGACCAATTGTGTCAATATCTCTGGCAGGTTAAGTAAAATGAAAATTTTATCGTGACATTCTATCCCAGGACTTTAGGGAGAACAGCAATTACACGGAACGGCTTCAGATTCGGAACCTCTGTGTGATAGTTTCCTCGAAAATTCTAGATGTCGGTCTTACATCTCGCTTCTACAAATAAGTAACGAAATTCAGGTTTTTTCAGATATAATTCATAGAACTTTATTTGTGTTCAAATTCGTAATTCTTAATTTAATATGACAACAATTCAACTGCTAATATTTATTTTTTCTAACCCCCCTGTATAGCTATAATTGCACTCAATTCTCTAACATTTATTAAAATCCTCATTATAATAATTCTCATTATATATTTCCACCACCCTGTATATGCAACTGCTTATGGACCACGCATTATATTTTTTAACATTTTTCAACCACTGGGTAAACCATTCTGTATATGCCACTGCCTATGACCCACCATATTTACTCTTTTTGTTTATGAAATTTTTAATTATTTTCTGTAACTATAATTCTACTCCGACCTATATTTCAATCATTATGCATATGGAACTCTTCGTGGTCTACTCTATAAATCATTTCCTTTTCTAACATTTTTTATCACCATCCTGTATATCTATAATTCCTCTTACCCTATATTTCATCTTAACTATATATACAACTGCTTATGGGTTACGAAATGTTGCATTTCCATTTTTCCGCCACCCTGTATATGCATCTATGTATAACATTTTTTGCACCACCCTGTATAACTGTAATTTTACTGCACCTTCTATTCCAAGAACCCTGTAAATTCAACCGCTAATGGGCTACCCTATATAATTATTTTATTAGTTATAATTGCAATCTACTCTATATTTTAAACACCCTAAATATGCAACTGCTTATGTGCCACCCATTAAAAAAATGATTTCTAACATATCTGGAATCGCCCTGTATAATTATGATATTAAACGATTACTTTACCCACTAAACAATAACAACGTTTGCATGCCACTTCCAGAAGTACATGCTCTAAGTATATAACAGCATTGGTCTGTCTATATATAATTACTCAATGGTTTGAGTCTGGCGGCGGCGGCACGCGGGACATTCATTTGTTTGGCATTGACATTATTGACGTAATTAATGACTTTTTATTATATTTTACTTAATGAATGAACCAATATTATAAATTAAGATTAGCATTCTGCACTGAAGGTCGTCAGTATCTACTAAACAAAACAAAAATGAAGAAAATCGGTTGAGAAACAGAGGAGAAAATGGTACGTAATCGTTTTGTCTTAGCCTATTTATATATAGATTATGAAATTAAAAATGAACCGTATATATTTATTATCAAAGAAAATGTCTATATCAGACATTGTGTTCAGAATTTCGTTCAACAAAAAGTAGCTTATGATCAGTCATAGAATCAACACCCAATATGCCAGTTTGGCAATCTTGTCAGGATTGTTTTAGAGTGGCAATCAACCAGTACAGCACTGAAACAACATTTGTGAATTTATCTACAAAATTGATTAAAAATATCGACATTTACAGCCAAGCTGTTTTTGCTTTTATTTGAGTTTTATAATATTGTATCTGGTGACGATAATATTAAGTTTAAAAATATGGTAATCTTTAAATCCTAATTTTCTGGTGCAATGGTTGTTAATCTCCAGCATCTTGAACGTTGTGCCTTAAAATGTTTTTTTTCTGTCAATCGTCACCAACACATTACGCGTAACAGCAATTACATGGAACGGCTCCATATTCGGAACCTCTATGTGCTAGTTTCCCCGAAAATCCTAGATGTCAGTCTTTTCATCACGCGTCTTCAAATTGAACTATATGTATCAAATACATAAAGAAGCGTTCGAGAGGACATTCAATTGTGGGAAGCGCAACTGATGAAGGTTCCCTAACCAGAAACAATATATATTATATATTGTCTTGCGTACAAAAGAATGACACCTTGTATTATAATTGCATCCTATCTTTTAAAGTTAATTTATATTTGCGTGCGATAATCATATCTTCAAACGCTAACAGTTCTTTCATATCTCGTAAGGAGTACTAACTAGATGTATTACATATAATCTTAAGAATTTACCTTGGCAATACTTCTAACCCATTTAAATGTGATTTTACTTACCCCCCCGAAACCAGTATTCCACACAGTATCCTTACGTATTTTTACTAAGTAAAAAAGTATTTTTAAATATTTCTTATCTAATATCCCCTCCAGGTAATTTATATAATTAGCTAGCCCGCTTGGGCATTGCAGGGAGTAGAAATCTTAGTGTTTAAATTAAATGCCAATATAGTAAAAAAACTTATACCCCAATCCCATTATCCCTACCGACTGGAATGGTGAATCTAAATCTTCCTGGTACGCATTCAAACTCATGCACAAAATTTTATACAACCAGATTGCAGTGCCCTACTCGGTTCCAATTGTAAAGCTAAGCCACTCAAATATAAACAAAAAGTTTCATTGAAATCAGCTCAACCGTTCAACCGAGTTAAAAAAAATTGTACAACCCGATCACACCGCCACCTACCGAATTAAATTGCAAATCTAACCCATTTAAACTTACACAAAAATTTTATCACAATCGGGCCAACCGTTTAGGATGTCAATTTTTTTTTTCCTATAACTCGATCGCAGCGCCACCTACCGGTTTGACGTGTGAATCTAAAACTTACAGGAACCCACTCAAATACCCACAAAAATTCTATGTAACATAGTGATCGAACTCGAGACCTTCGCATTGTTAGCCCTAACCAACTGAGCTAATGTCGCATCTCGTGTAACGGTTACGAGAGAATATAGCAGCGACGCGTTGATTGAACAATGATCGTCATATTTAAACAACCTGGAACAAAACATTATTAAAATATAAGCACAAACCTTCCTCTTGAAACAATCTATCTGTTGATGGAATCTGCATTAAAATCCGTTCCGTTGTTTAAAAGATATAAGCGTACAGGGGGACAAACAGTGTAAAGATGATGTAAAAGATTACAATAAATTACAATAATGCACATTAAATGCTTAAGGTAAGTAACGTATTTAAATCGGCATACATTGATACTGTGTTAAAGGATAGAATAAGTATAGCAAGTTATCCTAAAAAAGTAGATATCATCTCCGACTTTTTGTAGAATTATAAAAGAAGTATATCTGACCATGCGTTCTGTTATATCTCAGAGTGTTACAGCAGAATTTTCGACAAAAGCTCCCACGCGGCTTGACTTTTTCCGAGATTTCCAAGAAGTATCGTCATATTTCAACCAATTTACACAAAACCTTGACAAACCATATACGTAAACCTTCCCCACCAATAACTCTACCTATGGGTGATAACTCTCGAACAGACTTGGTTAATTGTCCGTTTATTTTAAAAGAGCTAAAATATAAGCTACTATAGTCGCAGGAATGAAGACAATATGTTTTTGTCACAACCTATTAGATAAAAATAATGTAGCCTTTATGTAATACTCCAAATAGCAGTTTTCAATGTGACGCTATTGATGAACGTCATTAGTGTTTTGTTTCGAAAACACCAGATTAAGCACTTCGACAGCTTTTATTCGCCTAACAAACTCATTGCTCAAATCGGTCGAAAACTATAAAACTCAACAGCACGCGTCACTCGCAAATTTCCCGACTATTGTTCAAAACTTCGCCTTTCTCTAGTTACAAAGGATTGTCGTACGAGTTGATGAATTGTTACATTTCCCACGACTGCTTGAAATATTGCTCCAATGAATGTGCATACCAGTCAAGCGTATGTACGACAGACACAGAAAATGAAATTGCGTAGGGTTGTTTCCTCTGAGGAATCGGGCCACGCGTTTCCACCAGGTACGCTTCGATTTCGAAACGGGAACACACGCCGATGAAGTCATTAATCTAATGAACCTCTCAATCTGATGATTTTTTTGCGAGCATCCTCATTTTTAAATTTCAGATGTTCGAATTTATCTGACTGACGTTCGGTATTTCGTAAAACAGAATTCCTGACGCAATCAACGCGAAGTTATTAGTGCAAACCTGAATGAACATGTTATCTGGATAGCGAGTTACCTGAATTTCAATTTGTACAAAACGTTCGTAATCAACTCTAAGCCCGTTTGTTCCGATTCAGCACTTGCGTTTAGCGCCCGCATGTCATGCTGCAGTGACGGCAAAATTAACAAATGAAGAAAGCACTTTTATATTTAAGGTTCATTAGAGTATTTCCCTTGGATGTTTGAGATAAATAGCATGCTTAACTTGAACAGCAACAACAAGATTTTAATTAAATATATAATGGTAATCATTTTTGGAGAATTTTATATATTTTTTATCGTCATTTTCTACTATGATACTCGTTTAATTACTTAGCTAAATATGTATGGCGATGTATGATTATTCCATTGAACCATTTGAAAGTGGGCGTGGCAAACCTCTTCACATGCAGCAGCCAATCAGAGCGCTGCAAATAAGGTAGAAGAGGGGCTCTTCCAGTCTGTATATGGACCTTAGAGAAGTTTATGAATAGAATGCTGACCTGTACGAAATAAATAGGAAGAAGAGGATGGTAAACCAGAACCTAAGGCGTTGCAAAGGAAAAAATGAAATTGAAAAGTAGAACAAACAAACTGTTAAATTTATTTGTAAGTGAATCAATAAATAGACTGCTAAACCATAGACAATATAACGAAAAACTGAGAGATTAGTCAGTTGAAAGTCGAAAGACGTATACGGATTCTAAGATGGTAGTAATAATCGCAAAAATGACAAATGATAGCGTTAAAAAGAGAATTCATTAGATTAAGAGAGAAAACCAGACAAAATAGTGAGTGTTCAAAGACATGAAAAATGCCATCACAGCAGGCAATAACAGAATAACATTAACATAATGAGAACTTAAACGTTTGAATTAAAATTTATGGCGATTGTTTAATTGATCCACTTTTCTCCACAGGAATATAAATAGAGAAATGTATCTGTATTTAGTAAAAGATGGTATTCATCCAGTATTGAGACAAACATTTAATAATATTAATTATAATTATAGCGCCCTACAGTGGACATTCAACAAGAGGGTGCACCTCTTCCTTATATCCTTGCTGGTCGTGAATATTTAAATCGGACTTATCCTAGTAGGTGCATCGGTCGCAGAAGACGAATAGTGTGGCCGGCAATATCACCTGACTTGAGCCCTTTAGATATTTGTCGACGGGGTTGATTCATAAGTGAGATTTATAAAAACTGAGTTGTTAAATTAATTACTTCACTGATGAATCTTAAAATTCGTAATGTCTTTTATATAAAAATGTATTTTGTGTCTCATCTTACGTTGCAGCGTAAATAGATGAACAATATCATTACTTAAATATAACAAACACCAATACTTATAGTTTTTTTATCAGTGTTGACTTATTAACTACCTACTTACTTAGTAAACATTAGTATGTCAAACAATTTGTTCATGTTTAAAGCGTTGCACCTTACATCTACGGGAGGTTGAAGTGACAGGATTAAAAATAAGCGTAAATAGTTTTTTCTAGAGATAAAATTCAAAGAATATCTACTTTCTCCACCAACAACAATTATATGTTTCTTTTTATTTTTCTACACATATTTTCCCAAAAAGGCTGCATCCAATTTGCAAAATTGTTCCCATTTGAGTGACAAAGCTGATATGCGCAAAATCTTTTACTCGAGATAAATGGAGATTAGCTATGGTAACTTCTTTGTTCAAAAAAGGCCAACGACATAAAACCAGACGTTTCAAACTATCTCAGACCTTATACTACTAGAAGAACAGACGGGCTTCCCTAAACAAAGGCCTTATATTGACGATGCCTGTAGTTTAAAACAAATAATTCTCAAATGCAGATATTCAATCTAGAAACACCCCTAGACTACAAAAAAGCCTTTGATCGAATCCACCAAGATGGCATATAATGCAGAAACAGGGTAACCTGTTCAGTTAATAAGCTTAATACAAAACCTGTACCTAAACACTAAAATCATTATTGATACTAGTAAAGAAACAAGGATGAACCAGGGTTAGGACCGCAGGCACACATCTAGTTATAATACAAAACACAGAATATGAATTACAACTGGCAATATACAAGTTAATTATACTATTTGCTGATTATAATCTAAAAATATCTATAGAGAAACGACAAATAGGGTGCTTCCAGGAAAAGATTCGGTTAGAACAAACATTGTTATTGATGATCTCACTTTAGAGTAGCTGTCACATTTTAGGTATTTAGGACTCGATATCACATACGACGAAGGTACAGATATCTCAAACAAAATGAACAGTTTTCAAAGAATGTGTAGAACCATTAGAAGAACACTCAAGGGAAAGAGAATAAAAAATACACAGATTACAATCCCCACGCCGGACATGTAGAAGGAAAGAAAACAAGACTACAGGCAACTGTAGATATCAGAAATGAGATTTGTAAGATCAGTAAAAAGTTGTACCCTGTTAGACTGTATAAGACATGAAGATATCAGACAGGAACTGTGGGTACAACCAATACGTGAATTAATAGGGAACTACTACAATAGATGTAAAAACATATAATGAGGATGTCTCTAGAATGAATACTCCGAAAAATGTTTAATTATAAAAGAACACGATGGCGGAGGCGGAACAAGCAAGGTGCCTAATACTGGAAAAGCAGATGAAGTTGGTTGACATGCTTGACATTGGCAGAGCACGCACACTTCATATGTCAGCTTTCTTAGGTCGATTTGGATAAGTAAACTGCCGTCTTTGTAAGTTGCAATGAGGGATATATGGAGAAACGAGATAAAACGTTCTAAGCAAGGAGCCCTTCATTGTTCTGCACTAGGAACCGCTAAGATTGCTTCCTAATCTAATCCCCCAATGTGTAGAACTGAATTAATATAATTAATTACCTAAGTTGCCATAATATGTACAATTTATTTAAAAAACACACATTCGCTTTTATATGAATTAGTCTTCACATCTTGTAGATCTGATACTTTCTGCTTTGTTCGAAATTCAATTACTTATGTGTGCAAGTTCTATTAATAATGAGTACGTTTTCCAGTATCAGAGAAATAGTTAGCAAGCACGGTGTGTTCTGCTAAAAAAATATAGTATTTAACTCAGTTCAAAAAAAATGTTGTAGTAAATTCCTCGATTAGCACTTGACAGGTTCCCGAAATACAAACAATGCAGATATTCGATAAATATCTATTTCAATCCATTAAATAAAAATTTTAAACATAAATTGTATAGATATGGAAAATTATTGCCATTTCAATATTTTTGCCTGGTGGATATCACGGAATTTAAAAATTAAATGACGGATTGTCATTTCAATGTTTCAAA
Source organism: Octodonta nipae (assembly GCA_034190945.1). Classification (NCBI taxonomy): domain Eukaryota; kingdom Metazoa; phylum Arthropoda; class Insecta; order Coleoptera; family Chrysomelidae; genus Octodonta; species Octodonta nipae. Next base: position 23,901,946 of record CM067218.1, on the reverse strand, counting down.
CTCATTTCCTATGCTCAGAAAGTTGAAAAACTGCACGCTATACTTTGCAGAAATATTCATGGAAACAGTTGTGTTTTATACTTTAAGCAGATGTGTAACATCCTGCGACCATAAGGAAAATGTCCATGCGATATTTCCGCAAACTTCCAAATGAGTCTCTTGGTGGGTGCAGTTTCACGAAGCGGACCATAAAACTTTGTGAAAAATTGATGAATTAAGCTGTAATGTTGATTTTCTGTAACATCTGAGGAAGTTTGCGCTAGCGCCTGACACCGGAAGCATACGTAGGGTTATTTTGTATAACTCATTAAATATATAATTTAAATATTGCCCCAAATTATAATTTTTTATGTAAAATGAATAATTAAAATATGTTTGAGTGCTAGCATATATTTATTTTCGTTTTATGGAATTATTTTTAGAATAATCTACGACTACTTTTCAATAACGTAAAGCGACTTGAGTCAAAAATATTTTCAAATATTTGAAAAAAAACAACATTTCTCGACATAACAACTTATTATACATAAATGTGTCAAACCTTTAAGGAACAATTAACTTAAACTTTTGTACTTTCCAAAAATTTTGTAATCCCAGTAGAAATCCACTTTGACACCATACACTTCATACTTACAAAAAAAACAACTCCACTAAAATATCACAAACTCCAACGAAAATATATAACAGAACGAATAAAACATCCAAGTCGTTCACAGTGTCGGAAAATTAAATTTATCCACTTCACCTCTTGAATATCCGGTTTTGGAAAATTTCGAGAAAGTTTCCAAGACTCACAATTGGGAAAACACTCCACGCGTTTCAACTGTTTTGCGTGGAAAGATGCGGCGCATCGGACTTTTGGTACAGCACTGGGAGCTGATGGAAAACGCTGTGGGAAATCGCGAGAACTCGGTCTGGTCGATCCCTCCGAACTATGACACGTCTGCGTTTATTTAGTGCCTAAGATGTTAAGACAATTGGGACTTTATGAAGGTGATGAAGGTCATTTTCTAATAATATATGAATATTTCTTTGTAAATAAGTATCTACTAGCAATGTCCAGTGTTATTGGTATCTCCTGCACAGAACTCACAAACTGGACAATTACAATTTTCTCGAACAATGCCGAAACATGTCAAGAATTATGTCAAAAAGGAAGTATATTTGCTAAAGTGATACCATCATTGAATCTAGTTTCAAATAGTTAGCTATAATTCCTTGTACGCTACATACTCCTGTCATTATATATATATACATCTGGAAATGCAAACGAACCAAAAAAGCTAAATTTTTGATATGACGTGGGGGTGCCTAGAAGAGCTTAATTTAAAATTATCGACAAAGATTTCCTATGTAGGTTTTCTGTCATCTTGACAAAAAAGATAAAAGCAGTTTTTTGACAATAACTCGGCCATCCGAAAAGATACGAAAATTTTGATAAAATACTTTTTTGTAGCTTCTTTCACGCTCTAGATTTTATGTATTTTATATTGTCGCATATCATGTATCTTTATTAAGATAAGCAATTTGTTTTTTGCTGTTATCTTTTTTCTGGTGATAAATTTCGAAAAAATCGAAGAGATGGAACTTGTAGAGCGTATTCAGACCTACAAACTCGTTTTTTGGACAAAAATTACGAACTCTAACTCGCTGCAAAGAGCGCGCCTATTTTCATTTCATAAGAATATAAAGAAAATTCTGAGGCTTTTTGTGGGGTCAGGAAAATAGAAAATAGTTGCTCCGTTATTTTAAACATGCAATAACTTCGCCCGAGTAGACATTTTGTTTAAGGTTGACGATGATACAGATGAAAAATTTAGGACATGAAATTTACGATCTTCCTGCGGGGCGCAAAGTCGATCAGTCTGTGCCCAGCGTCGAGCAAGTAGCTCGCTCGGATGTATCTACTCGTAAAAAAAATGCAAGGGTGTTCAAGTAATTAATGTTATATAATATAAATAAATAATGCAGTACATTATGGATCACATACTTGGAATTTATTAAACAAATATTTTGTTTATGCAAAAAAAACGGTATGCGGAATACATATTTCGTCCATATATTATGAGTTGTATGCACACATTATAACAAATAGAAGGTTTGACAATTAATTAGTATTATAAACAAAAATAGAAATCACACGTTAAAGCAGATAAAAGGTTTTTCAAGAAATGTTTTCGGTACAAAATAAATCCATATGGCATACAAAACTCATGGAATTTTTTTAATGATCAATTTTTGTGCAATCAAGAAAACCAACGGTAGACTTTTTAAAATTTCTTGGGCTTTGATGATCTAGGCTGGAGATCTTCGTCCACCGTACACTCTTCGAGTTGTGGAGTCTGTGAAAACTTGAAATAATGGAAAGCAAAATCAATGATGAGGAGCTTCAAGGCAACGTCATAGCCCACTTCAAGTCATTGACGGCAACATTTAGTGAAGAGTATGCTGGTAAATGGGGCACAGAAACGAGAAAAGCCTCAATCTTCACGGTGATTATGTTGAAAAGTAACCATGAGTGTACATAACTTTTAGTAATAAAATGATTTTTATATACATTTATGGCCTATCGGAGGTTGAAAAAAAAACAACCCTCAAATTACATTTCGAATTATTTCCACAGCTACCAACGGACCAAAAAGTTCAGAGTGTTTTTGAACTCAAGACCCAAAGGCAATTTTAATTACATAAGGAAGGAGAAACTTCAATTTAGAGCAAATTATAAAAATAAAACCTGAGGAAATCTGGAAGTTATTGATCATTTGGATGTTTAATTATGCCTTACTGACATTGCTTAAAAGCAACTTCGAAACTAACTTCTACAAATAAAAAATTCTTAAAAAAATAAATTTCTGTCGCAGATATTGGCGACAGAATTGAAGTGGGAAAACCTTAACAGAATTGTATACGATATGTATGGCATTCACTTTTTTTCATTTCCTTCAAGCTGCAATTGTAAATAATTGCTGAGGATTATTCATAATTGCAAGTTCAATGTTACAAATTGCTCGCTGAAAGAATTTAGAAAAAACATTATTGTACAACGATTCATCATCACATCAAACAATAAGTATCTTGCAATATACATTCGTACATATTATACAGGAAAACGCGCTGACAAAGCCATAAACTTGTTTTCTGTCAATTATTCCTACGAGAGAGTTTTTGCATACAAACACAAGTAGGATTCCAAAAATTGCCATTACTATACTTTGTTGTTCAATTATTTAACTTATTCCTTTACTAAATTTTTCGATTTTATAATTAAAAAAGCCGAAACTCGCGGTTGTCATCATTTTCTGAGAGCTTCCTAACCCTTCTGTTCCCACCGTTGACACCACAACCTATGGCTTGCCTCCTGAAGTGGTGTAGAATGGGCCAAACTTAAAATGACCAATCTACAATTTGTTTTGGCTACCATGATGGACGTATGAGGATCACTCAATTGCAACATGGGAGGCGAAAGACAGATTTAGCTGATGAACATCAGACTGAAAGACAACAAACTGTCGAGCGCTATATGTATGGGAAGCACATCACCTCTAGTTCTCATTAGTATGTAGTTGAACCTGCCTACAAACTATACCAACAGGACAATGTCAAATCTCGTACCGCTGGTAGGATAACGGCTCTCATACAAGACTCTGGCATAGAGACACAGGAGTGGCCATCAAAATTAGCTGATTTATCCCTCATCGAAAATATATAAGAATTTGTTCTATGGCGATACCCCCCAGCAAACTAGGTTGACCTCTGGCATGTCACAAGGAGGATTTGGCTCAGTATTCCCTCAGAACACAAGTGTATAAATAACCATGGAAGAGCTGCTCTTTATTAATGTTTTTGATAAAATCGTTATCGAAATTACTGCTGAATATACTTATTTCCTAGAAAGTGAATGTGGAACAAATTATTATGTTTACTGCTAAATCTCACTTTACCTCCATCTTTTCTAATATAGATTTTTCAAAACGAGCTTTCAAGTTCTCATATTTCATCGTTATTATCAGTTCTACTTTGTTCGTTTTCTCATTGTGTGACTGTCATCGCTAAGAATTCGGCGGATCTACGGTACATGTTAGACGAGAAGTGAGGAAGTGAACAAAACGGAACTGCGAATTGACGTTATCTTAAAATTAACAGGCTAGATGTTGGAAACTGCAACTCGTGCGGCAAACAAGCGATCAGGATGGCGCGATGACGTGGCACTGTGAGAAGGGTCATCAGTAAAACAGTCGGACAAGAAGGTGTCTTGACCGCTACGGATCGATTGCTTTGTCTACAGAAGCAGAATGTGGTAAATACATTAGACAAGAGGGCCAATGTGTTCTTTCAATTTTAATTACGATCAAGATGCGGCTGACTTCCTCAATTCGTAATTGCACGTAGAAAGTTTTTGAAAAGACTCAAATCTCGAAAATAAGTATTTATAAACAATTTAGGATAAAAATTTAGGGATATATTGCAGATATCGGAATCAAAAAAATATAGCAGTAAATAAAGAGTTACCTACCTTCAGGAACTTCAAATGTCTGGAAACATTTAAATTTTCAAAGACAAGTAGCATCAATAATTTTAGTTAATACTATATTTTCATGAAAGGGGAAATAATTCTAATTATCATCATTATAGAAATTTGTTGATATGCAATGTGTTTACAACCCGTTTATGATTTTAGAGTTAATGAGGAACACTTTTTACTAAATTAAAGCGGCTGAAAGTGTCTTTCGTAATATTGTTATAAAATTTTACTGTAGGATGCCGAAATAGGAAACCTTGAGAAATTAACCCTCTTATAAAAAAACTAACCTTGCGAATAAATAAGCTACAAAAACTATTCAAATAAACAAGGTCGACAAAAACTGGTAATCTCAAAAATATGATGATGTTAAAAATGATTTCGAATTCATTCCAGAATTAGGAAATATGTACATTAACGTACTAGAAGTAGGCAGAATAATTTCTAGAACTAATAGGAGAGTACAAAGCGATTGACGAATTGAAGGAGAGACCTGGAGTAGATAACATAAGAAATGATGATCTGTCCGGCATTAATCATTATTGTTGTCAATAATTCGAACGTATTGTGGTTTCATTTGGTGCGAATAAAGCCATTTACACTGAAATAAAAAATTTGTTCTATAAACACTCTGGTCAAGTATAAATGTGTTCTTAATATATTTAACAAATAACTACCAAAATGGCGCCCACTAAAGAGCAACAACCTGACAAGGCAAAAGTAAAAATGTATAAACATCATCCTAAATGTAAGTTTTTAAGGTTGCAAAAACGTTTATCATAAGATTGATTACAAAGTATTGCAAAACACCGTTATTATAAGAGATTGTTTTATAACAAAATTGTGATGAGCATAATGGCATCGACCAATGTTTATGACTTTAAAATAATACTAAAATCAAAAATGGTATTTCACCACTTGAATATAAATATTAAGAAACAAAAACAGTTAGGTACTATTTAGAAACACGAATAAATTTTAATGGACTTTAAAAAATCCACAATGTTTCAGTTATTTACATAGTTTTTAAGTAATTTCTTTCTACAAGCTGGCAATTAAAACAAAATCCCGGATAATTACTAAACGAAAAAACCTCACTATTTTGACTTATTGAATTTTTTTTAGATAACATTTTTATTTGAAAAGATCATCGTTGGAAAAAGTACACAACTGGTTTTCCACTTCATAGAGATTAAATATTAATATTATTTTCATCAACAACTACACTTCGTAAAACTAAAATTTTTAATGATTTTTTAAATATTGTGTTTATTTATAACAATTATTTAGACAATATAGCCCAAAAGGTTAAAAAAATATTTTGTAATATAAATTTCAGTGATCAGAAAAGGAAATAACCGGATTATTGGAAAAAATCAATACCTTAATTTCATTCATTATTTTTTATATGTAAAAAATTTCAATATCCAGTTCTTTCAAAATTGTTCTAATGGCGATCTCCTATAGCTAACTGAAAATAAAGTCAATATGAAACAAAATTCTTAGGATCTTAATACTTAATTAAACCGGGGTTTTCTTAGAATTCCCAACTTGGAGAAATTACTTAATTAACAAAAGCATAAACAACTTAAGAATTGCGGAAATAAATTTTAATGAACGAGTTTTATATAGGGCAAACTGTTGTTTTAAATGTAAGCATAGATGTACCTAAAAGTTATTTAAGAACTTGACATAAAAATTCATGAAACCAAGACCACAAAACACCAGTTCAGACACATTACCCAAATATAAACACGCCACAAAACTTCATCTGCCTTAGTTATGTTTTCTAGAACGATCTCATCTCTTTAATATTTGTAGAATATCATGTCTATAGCATTATTATTATTTATCAGGTTTTCCAAGTTTTTGCCAAATAGCTTTACCAGGATCACTGAAACATTAGAATACGTTTTTTGCATCATTCCTTCATCTTCACAAAAAGGAGTATTTGTACAGATAAACTAGTCCAGGTTGCTCGGTTAATTTCTGGGAGTAAAATTAAACGATGTGAGGATTAACTACCCAAAAACCGAAAATGTGGACAAGTTAGTTAACAGGTTAAACCTGGCCTGTATTCAATAGTTTTATAAGTTTAATAAAACATTTAAAAAAATATATAACCGACTTCTACCTATAACTAAAAAGCTAAAAATAATTATAACAAAATACAACTCTAGCCAATAAATAACACATTCAATGTTGTAAGGTACCTACCCAGGAAGTAAAAAATGTAAACATTAAAAGGTGCTCATTCGGTACAAATTAATTACCTACCAATCTAGTATATTTTGAAGCCGGTGCCAAGCAAATCTAAAATACTTCATTGCGTACCTATCTAGTTCATCAAACTTGATTTTTGCTTAGCACCGACTTCAAAAATGTCCTAGATTTGTAGGTAATTAATTTGTACAGAATAAGCACCATTTAATGTTTACATTTTTTACTTCCTGGGTAGGTACCTTACAATATTGAATGTGTTATTTATTTGCTAGAGTTGTATTTTGTTATAACTATTTTTAGCTTTTTAGTTATAGGTTGAAGTCGGTTATATATTTTTTTAATGTTTTATTTTCAACTTTTTAGTTTTTTTGAACTCAGGTAGTTTTCATTCTTCATTTTTTATTTTGTATGTATAACCTTAATAGATAGGACCAGGTAACATCGAAAGCCTCAACATTACACAATGATATATTTTCATTTAAACTGAAACGTAAATGTTTATGAACAAAATGTACTAGTACGCCTTGACTTAGTAAGCCCAAAATATATTGATTCCCAATGTAACCTTTTTTCAACTTTTTTTGACAACTCTGTATAACTATAGATAATTCCACTCCACCCTATGTACCAACCAGCCTGTACATACCACTGTCCACGGACAAGCATAAATTTGTTAGCTGCCTTCTGTAAACTATAGGACTGAGTAGAATCCATCCTATATTTACGGAGTCAAATCCGTCCTATTTTTCAATCATAGTATATAACTCCTTGTGGGATACCCCATAAATTATTTCCTTTTTAACATTTTATGTTATCGCCCTGTGTAACATTAATTCCTCTATACACTTTATGCAACTTCTTATGGGCTATAAAAGAAATAATTTTCTAATCACACTTTGTAAATATAATTCAACTCCAGCATACATTTCAACCATCCTGTATATGATTTGCTTATGTCCACATCATATAACAGTTTTTTAATCACCCTATATAATTTTGATTTCACATTTTTTTCAACATTTTTATTTTTTCAACATCCTGTATTATGCCGACGGACCACTATCATTCTAGTCCGTCCTATATTTCAATCTTCATATAAATGCAACTCCTTTTACACTTTACTTTGTGATTTTGTTTGCTCTAACTAAACACCCTGTCTATAAGCCACCAAGTACCAGTTTAAAGTTTGACATGTGTTGTCACTGAATTTTCTATTAGGCCGGGAGAATGTGACAACCAAATGCATCGTCTTCGCAAAATGGAAAAATTTGCATTTAAATAGGTATTTACCTGGTATACAAACAAAACGAGCTTGGTACTCATTGATTTAAGGAGCCGAAAATACTATGCTTTACTACCTATATGCTTGAGATGTATATAGAAAATTTTCAAATTCGCAATTAAAACTTCCAGTGCCTAAAATTACAGCACTATTACGTTGGAATTAATATATTTATGAGTAAAGGTCCGTTATGTCATTTCGATGAAATTTTTGATAAGAATTTTGGAATTTTCGGCGATTTTCTGCAAAACTGCAAGTTGCACGTCGCAGAAAAGTATATGAGATCACCTAAGGATCTTCCTTAATAGATTAAACGTTAAAAACTATACACATTGATAAGGAGTTATCGAAAAATCGACTAAAATATTAGGGATATTGGTCGATTTCCATGCACGCATGTGTTCATTCACAAATTTTATCACTTTACCAATAGAATTCTTTTCTAAAATTTGCAGTTTCACCAATCCGGATATATACTCTATTAAACAAGACCATATTTGTTCAAAACGGTGCACCACAGGAAAATAAATCAGGTAACATACATACAAAAAAAAAGCGAAAAAAAAATACGGGACGAATTGATAACCTCTTCCTTTTTCACAGTCGGTTAATAATAATATAGGTTATTTTTGCCAACTTTACAAACATTACACTATGTTTAAATTTTGTTTTTTACTTCAACTGCGGGTCTGTAAGAATACCTAATTAAACTTAAAAATATTAAATTAAATTAGTATTTGTTTAAAAAAATTAAATATTCAAAAAATAAAAAATATAGATATCTATATGCAAAATACTTTATTGCCCTGTAATAACATCGTACTCAAAGCTTCTATTCCATTTAGTAACCTGATACTTATTTGCCAAATTTCACACTCCTCAGTTGGATAAAAGTCCAGAGAGGGTTATTTACAATTGCCTCACTTATAAAAAGTTTACTATTCAAAACTTTAAGAATATTTTCCATCGATTTTTTACATGTTCCCTATTCAGAGAAAGATGAACACGAGTTTGACAACACTAGAAACTACTTCATAGTCACTAAATGGTCTGTTTAAGTCAATATATTACTAAGTAGTATTTTATATTGACAAAAAAATACTTCACGTCTCATATGATAAATGTTTACACATAAGTCACCAAAATCTACCCAAAATGAATTATAATTGACCCTGTGTACGATAGCAACATAAATCAGTATCCAGACTCTGTACACCTCATATGCTTTTTCAATTCCAATGTTGTCCGTTTTTCTCACCAGTGACAATGTAAAAGCTATTTCCGAATGATGATTCTTCATATTTCTTATCAGAGAAAATTTATGGAATATTTTTCGATAGCAACGACATCGAAGAACATATGCAACTTTTATGCAAACAAAACATATCTGGATGTATGCATCGGAATGTATTTCCCATTCGATAGACTCAAAGTTTTGATGAAGAGAAAACTATAAAGATGATATATGTTTCTCGACTCTAATACAAATGTTGAATCACAACGTTCAAAATTTATATTTTGAAAAAAATCATAGATTGGAAAACTTATAATCTATATATCTATATAACATTCTTTTTTATTTTCTTAAAAGATGCGATATTTGTTTTTTTAAATAAAACCTAGTCTGAATTAACAAATCGAATAAAACCAAGCTATTCTTATAAAAACAAATATCTTGTAAGTATCGGCTTATTTAAATATCAACTGCGTAAATTATTTAATAAACTTTTTCTTACTAAACTAAGTGAAAAAATTAGTGAGAGCTTAATTAAAGGGCAGCACGATTTTGTTAATGGTAGGTTCACACTTGCTAATTGGTTAATTTACAACAATTATATTTTCTTTCTTTCTTCTAAAACACTACAAGTAGACTGGATATACGTTGACCTTTCTGAGAAAGTTGATACAGTTCAACGGGACTTCATTCATGCTAACTCCTCCGATTGCTAGGCTTTACTCTAATTTCTAATTGCATCTGGGGTGTCTCAAGGGTCACACTTGGGCCCTCAACTTTATAATCTGTTTATTAATGATATCACCCAAGTAGTTGTTTTCTAAGATTGCCTTCTTCTTGCAGATGGATTTGCATGTCTCATTTTGATCATAACTTCAACCCGAATTTGATCGAGTTAAAAATACTCACTATTACCTTTCTACATACATTTCTGGGTAACACGTTCGTTTTTGAATATATCAATACATTCGTAACGTGTCACTATGTTAAGATTTAGAAATGTACCTCATAATATACGTAATCCGAAACTTTGGAAGGAATAGGAATAATTTGCCACTAAAACTACACGTGTCAGATTGTATTCAAAATTTTCTATTGAAAAATGAAATCACAAACTAATTTAACACTTTAGCTCCTAGGGTATAATTCAGAGAATATTACAGGAACCCAGGTCATTTTTTTGTCTATTAAACATCATACTTACATACCTTTTGTATTTTCAAACTTTTAACAAAATATTTTCTTTTTTCTTTATACGAATTGTGGCAATTTTTGGTACATACGAGTTAAACGTAAATACTTACTGGTAAAGCCATTAAAACCCGGGTGTATCAAAAATGATGTACAAGCATGTTATTACAGTTGCACAGTTCTTGAAATTTTGTATTCAGGAAATGAATAACCGGATTTATTTTGTAAAGCTTATCATTTCAGGAAAATTTTCATTATTTGATAAATGTAAAAAGTTTATAAGTGATTCAGATCTGTTGCGGCTCATTCCACAGGAAGTAGAAATGTCATTCTTATAACATATATTTTTACACCAGTGATCTAAACCCGTACAAATGAATAAAACTGTTGGTCTCTTCAACACGCAGATATATAACTGACTCTAAAAATAATAAACAAAAATCAATAGGCAATTTATCTTGCATTTCATCAATATTTTGAATACCCCTGGCATTATCATCAAAATCACACTTATTCGGTATCCTGCCCCCCCCCCATAAGACAACAAGATTTTGGAACTCTGATGGAAGTTTTTCATTATTCTGTATTTCGTCTAAATCAGTTTGATTTTCACTATAAAAATCACTTGCATCCTTTATAGATATTTGTTGTGTTGCTCATGTAGATGTACAATGTGCATCCTCTGGGATTCTGATATTTTTTTTTGTAGAACGTTATCAGAACTAGTTGGCTTTATTCTGAGGCATGAATCAGACAATTCATTATCACTTTCCGCTTCACTTGATTCATAATAGTAAGGATCTGGAATAGAATCATCACACTCACTATCAAAAAAGTCACTTTGCTCAATAATTTGTTCAGTTAAATTGTTTTTAACCCACTGATTGCTCCTTATTCCGTACAAACTTCTCTTAAAATAGCACAGGCGACCTATTTATTCAGTGTTTATGTCAAATTTGATCTTGATCTTGACTTTCAAAGTCAACTAGATTTAAATCGACCTAAAGATTTTTCGGCAGGTGGATAGCGCTAAACTTTTTTATATACTGTCCATTATCTTTGTTACCCAACTTGAGGTATCGTTTAAGGTCAAAAATCAACCAGAAGGTTTGAGAGTAAGACAAAAGTTATGCATCTAGGGCCCTCGGGCTAATTTAATACTGATCTTAACTGTCCCACTTGTTGAATGTTTTGTCGTCATTAATTTGTTTCCCTGTGAAATTTTAATTTATTTAATTAATAAGTAATTAAAGTAGTGATACTAAACACAGTAATTCTTCTTTTCTACAATCATAAATCACAATATATGCATTTTCAGAAATGTATTGAATCTTGGCAGCTTGCTGCAACTAATACTAGCATGTAACAATTAAGGTACCTGCTTACCTGACTGTTTTACAAATTACTGTTATCTCAGTGTCACGCCATCCTGATCACTTGTTTGACGCACGACATGCAATTTCAAACATTAAATCTGTTAATTTTGTGATAACGTCAACTCGTTTAGTCGACTAGAGGCCACGTTTGCGATTTCATCGACAGATAGATAAATTGATTAGCTGTGTGCATTAGAAATTGGAACAGTAATGCTGATGTAGCTTATTGAAACAGTTTAATGATAAAATTTTAAAAAACTGTAAAAGAAAACATTAAATTATTAGAATAGATTATACTCATCATAGTAAAAAAACCATTGGCTAGTACAGTCTTTCCAATATCAATTGAAAATTATTATTCTGTCAACACAGGACCAGGCTGAGTCTCCAATAATAGTTTCCGAGCCATTGAGAGTTCATTACTAGAAAACGAATACACCTAATGAAGTATGAACGATACTACGGTGATATAAAGGCAGCTATAGGTTTGACCTATATATGAAACGTGTGCTTAACATGCGTCGCCGGTCATTGTCATTGCGTTTTATCTGGTCCAATCAGCGTCATCGTACCTGGTGGTTGGTTGTCGGTCATGTGTAGCGGCAGTGATTGAAGAAGGGCTCTCCACATGTTTTTAATTTGGACGCTGGGCTGGCTATTTATATTCTCATTCGAGGTTATGTATGCTGTCTTTATACATTTTCTTCTATACCAATGCTGTTGAATAACCCTGGCCTGGTCCCAGTTGATGTTAAGATGTTCAGTGTTCAGTCCATGCGTGATTAGCTAGCCCAACTTCTTTAGCTCCGCTCTTTGAGTAGCTACGAGGTGTTCCTTGACCCTGGTGTACAGCGGCCGCTTTGTCTCTCCAATGTTAAGATTGCCATATTCACAAGCTATGTTGTATATAGAGTTATTTGGTACTGGAGGATAGTCCAACCTCGTTCTTGAGATTATGTATGCTCTTCAAGGTGTTGTTGCTCTTGAAGATCATTTTTATTCAAAATTTGTGTGCAATTGGTCTAAATTCCTCCGACAAACCTTTAGTATACGGTAATAATAGAGTTGTTATCGTTGTTTCCTCTTCCTGACTACGTGGTTTGTCCCATTCTTCAAAATCCTTGTTAATGATGATTTCCGGATATCTATTCGCAACAGGTTTTCTCTAAGTTTCATTTGTTCTTCTTTGAGGACTTTTGATGTGCTGCAGATATTTGTGGCTCTATGGATTAGTGTTTTAATAATGTCAGTTTTCATCAAACTAATTTTTCTGTGATTTTTCTCGCTTATCGAGATGTAGTTGCATCCTAAAACCACTAATCACGATAATAGCTCTGTAATTTTAAGTTCCAGAAAACTGAGTAGCATGATTTGAAATTAATCCGCAGTTATGGTAACAGTTTGTCTTTCTTCTTCATAGTAGGAATAAGCAGACCAAATTGGAATCTATCCATCAGCATACCAAACAGTACCAAATGGACTGTGAAGGGGATGCGCTTGAATATATTGGGTTTTCTGCTATAAATCGTTTAGAGGGATATCGTTGGAGAATGCTCAGCATATTTGCCAGGCTAATGAGGCTTTTCCACCATGCACCAAATGAGTAAAAGTTTGCAAAATCTGCAAAAAAATTTCCGGATCGGGTATATACTCATTAACGAACTCCTGTAATTCTTAACTACAGTGTTTTTATTATTAGTTTTGCCTTACCTTAACATCTTTATAAAAATTGGTCAATGTAAGATATAAGAGTTTATTAAGAACTGGACCTAATTTAGACCCACAAACGTTTAATCTACTATATACCTTTAATTGGCGAAAACAACTTCAATTATGAAACAATGGTGTTTTAAAAACACAGGAAAATGTGGTTGTGTTGGTTTGCATTTGTAAACTACATTACCGTATAAACGGACCTAATAGACATAATAGCTCGTGTAAATGAAAATCAGAACAATACATGCATTTACGTTGCCTGGTAAATTATAAAGGTGAATGCTAGCGTCTATGTTTAATGTTTTATATAGCGTTCTTATTTTTTTCTTATATGCCTTTGATATAATTTCCAGGTAGAATTTATATTATAATGAGACCTTATTCCCATATTATGTTTTACAAACATATTGTTTTTTGTATATTAGGTATACACTGTCAAGGGTGTATTCTACTTTTCTTCATATTACAAATATTGACAATAAAGCATCACTCGTATTTCAGTCATGTCAATGAACAAAATATTCCGATATGAGTTTGATTAATAAGAAACTTTTTGTCTTCTTGTTTTCTTATTATAAAAAACAAATCGACTCTATTTACTCATAGTCATACTAACAATTTTCAATAGTTTCTTTATTACTTTGGTTTATCATACGAAATTATATGCGAGTCAATCAGACTAGATGGCGCATGAAATCTTTTATGTCAAGAGATCTCAATTTTTAAAGTGATAATTAATTTTTTCTTTTAGAAATGTCTCAAATTTAGTACCTATTTTGTGTCAATAACATAGTTTAAAAGATGAATTTGTCAACTATTTTGCCTGTTTACTTTTATAGTTGACAAATTCATAGACCTACTTTCTCATAAATCTTAAATTTGTTAATACAAAAAAGCGAAAAAGTTAAGAATATTAAAAATGCCAAAAATGTCAAAAAACCAAAAATGTCCAAAAACCCCAAAAATGTCAAAAATGTTGAATAAAGTAAAAAAATTTCAAAAATGACAAAAATGTCAAAAGTATTAAAAATGTGAAAAATGTTTGCATATTAAAAATACCACAAAAATCACAATCTTCGTCATCATACAAATCGTGGAAATCGCGGAATACGCCGAAACTTAAAAAAATTTTAGGAGACATTTTTAAAATGTTAAAAATCGAAAACTTGAAGGTTTAAAACATGGATTAGTCAACTAGTTCTCCTGTTTAGTTTTAGTTAACAAATTCATAGACCTACCTACTTTATCTTATCTTAATATCAAATTTTCCAACTGACAAAAACATGAAAAAAGATAAAAATATCAAAAATAAAAAATGTCAAAAATTTCACAAATGTAAAAATATCAATTATGTCAAAAATGTGCCAGAAATTTAAAAAATGTTAAAAGTAGAAAACTTGAAAACCATCGAAAACGCCAAACACTTCAAAATCGCATAAATGTCAAGAATGTAAACAAAACTAAGAATGCAAAAATGACAATTTCGAGATGAATATAAAAATGTCAAAATTATCAAAAATGTCAAAGATTTGAAGACGCGGGATGGAAACACCGACATTTAGGATTTTCGGAGAAACTAGCACATAGAGGTTCCGAATCTGGAGCCGTTCCAAGTAATTGCTATTACCCGTAACTCCTAGGCTACAATGTCCCGATGAAATTTTCAGGTTAACTTCACCTATCAGAGATAATTAATACTCTCTTCGAGGAGTCATACTTTTGTACGCAAGACAATATATATAAATTATATTGTTTCTGATTAGGGAACCTTCCTCAGTTGCGCATCCAACAATTGAATGTCCTCTCGAACACTTCTTTATGTATTTGATACATATCGTTAAACTTGAAGACGCGAGATGTCAAGACCGATATCTAGGATTTTCGGGGAATCTAGCATATATATTCGAAACCTCTATGTGCTAGTTCTCGCGTTTTCAAGTTTAACGATATGTATCATATACATAAAGAAGTGTTCGAGAGAACATTCAATTGTGGGAAGCGCAACTGATGAAGGTTTCCTAAAAAGAAACAATATATATTATATATATTGTCTTGCGTACAAAAGAATGACACCTCGAAGAAAGTAATATTAAGATATTAAAAATGTTAAAAATATCAAAAATGGCAAAAAATGTTAGAAATGTAGGAACTGCTACAAATGTCAACATGGCCATAATATTTTAAAAATTAAGAAGCTTGGTAAACGTCGAAAATTTCAAAAATTTATGTGGCAGAAATTTAAATAGATAATGTTAATGGAAAACTCGAATATCGTCAGTTACTTTTAAAACCTCAAAAATGTCAAAAATGTCGATTTTAAAATGATATATAATTGATAATAAATATAAATAAGCCACCTACGAAGGGAGGCGGGTCAGTCTAAACATAAAAGCTTGTTAACAACTATATATCGGATCCGGTGTACTTAATACACTATGAAACTAAAAGTGTTTTACAGAAATTTTCTTAACAGTAATGCCCTATATGAAATAGGCCTCTATTTTTTCTTGGAAAGGTATTATTGAATTGGAAATTTACTAGCACAATTTGGATAATGGATTCTCGCGATTCCTTCTTCACATTCTGTTCGTAAACAATATTTCATTCATTCCATAAGTAAATGCATGTTTTGAACACAAACGAGGATTCTCTCTCAACGTATGTCTATTCAAAATGGGGGCTTCCTTTTATTAATATTATACGTGTATCTGGCACATACAATTTTCTTGCACGGAAAAATTTTAAAATCAATTGGATGTTTAGCAAGAGGTATGGTACAAAGAAAATCGAATAGAATTGGAAACAATGTGTCCCAGTAGAATTGGAAAAAACAAACATGCAAATTGTTGCATCGCAGGTAATGTGTGTGAAATTTTTATAAAAGCGGAAGGCAGAAGAAAAGGAACTCTTACGGTTACGGTAACTTATTTCTAACATTGTGTAAATGTTTATTAATAGTTTTGTTCTGAAGATGAAGTTGTGCATGTTCAGTCTTGATATCTCGTGTTTTTTAGATGCAAATGCAATTATAAAATTCTATAGGATTTCAAGGCAGATCTGAATAAATAACAATGAATTTTAGTTTGTTTTTGCTGTGGTGTATTAGAATTTCTTCCATATACTTCGTAAAATCAACATTAGCGTAAAAAATTAATTTCGTAAATGAAATAGTCACAATCGCAAACAAAAATATAATTAGTAGAGGTCTCGTTGTTGTTTTTAATTCGGCCAATGTGTTGTGCATAATTTTTCGTCTACGACAAAATTTTCAGCCACCGTTATCGGTCATAACAAGGTTACTGCAGACATGCCAACTGGGGATAATAGAAAACGCGACTTCATTTATATTTTAAACGGAAAAGAATGTTGAATACAAATTAGCTTTTCACTAACGTCTCCTCTGGTATATTTCATAGCTGGCGAGATAAATGGTCTGTTCTTTTTTTGCCGGCGATATTTTTCGCGAAAATTAATGACACATATAAATTATTACCTTTATTAATAACAAAATCTGTCTTTTGTCTTTTGAGACGTTCGTCTGGGCAAAATGTGAAATGAAATGAAAATTTGAATTTTGGATTATTTAAACAGTATAATTAAATTATGTGAATGTCTTAGGGAAAAAATATTTAAAAAAATGTTAGGTTTATATATTTGTTTCAAGGTTCTTAATAGAGATCCTCACTGAAATAAGTTAAATGAGAATTTTCGACACTTTGAACTCGACCATGCCAGGTGCCAGTGTCCGTAACGTCCATTAGAAAAAAGTATTTATATAATTTTATCTTGTCCACAACAAAGATATTCAGATGGTAAAGATTTGTTTATACATGGGACATGAAATAAAAATTGACCTTGACACAGACTAATTAACCAATATTGAAATTATAAATAACACAACGCAAAGTGGAAAGGCATATGGCTTCGCATCATTCTGAGGGCAGCATAAAAAATAAAGGAGTGCGGAGTAAATCTGTTGTTAAAGATTTCATAGACCACATTGAAATTGAAATGGCGGTTGGCAATACACAGGATAACTGATGAATACAAAGAATGCTGGAGTGGGGGACCAAGAGCAAACGAAGTCAAGGAAAACACCCTACAAGATGGACTAAGGATATGAAAAAGTAAGGAACAATAGTGTAGCAATTTCTCGAAACGAAGAAAATGTGTACATTTCGAAGGGGTGTGCAGCAGAGGACGAGACAAAGATGACTGAAGAAGGATGATTAAATTTTTGGGGCAGACCAGAAGTTTGAACCAGATATCAGCGAGCCTAAATCTTCAGTTGATTGTCACATAGTGTAAATGTAGTCTACTTTACTAAATACTATTATGTTGACATTTAAATATACTATCATTATGTCAATTATATCAATTTGTAATATTTTGAATAATATAAAGTAAATGACATTGAGGATATCAGAGAAATGATTCGCAGGGTGATATTTAAAGATAGTGGTCTACATGATCTTACAACACAAATACATATTCAGTGTAGTGATATAAACATCGAAAAAAGATCCAGACAATTCATTAACAATCATTTAGTCAGGATTAAGACATCAGAAATCAGAAATGTAAGTCCATAAAAAATTGAGTGCTAAATGTCGGTAAAACATAATGACAAGAACTAATAGCTTTTACAAAATATTAATACAAATCTCAGCTTGGTTGGTTGGCAAATGTGGAATCGGGATTTGACTTTTAAAGATCGCATGGTCAAATACATAAAGTTCTTACAATGGTAATTGACAAAAGAATTGAAACAGAAAGAGGAAATTTCTTATACCATTATAAAATATTGTATCAAGGTAGAACACTTAACTAACTCATTACCGAATTGGAGGGAGAGAAATACAAATATAGGAGCTATTATATAAAGAAAGACAGTCTCACTGACAACAACATCTTCTCGGCATATGGATTTTGAAGCAATTATTAATATTTTGAAAAGTTTAAGTAATGTATTTGTTGTTAAGAAATAATGAAGGATGCACTTGGATTTGTGCAAGAACTAAGAAATCTTCTAGATTACATATGTAAAGTTTTTATGCGTCATCCTTTTTTTCTGGGGTTGGTCCCTCCCTTAATCGTAAAATAAATAGGTTAATTTATCATATAAATAAACACAATATTTTAGTGCAGTCACAACATGGTTTCTGCAACGGAAAGTCAACTTCAACAGCAATTGAGTCTCTTTATACAAAAGTTGTGAAATTTGTAGAGGCGGGCGAGTGTTCTGTTGGAATATTTTGTGATGTCAGCAGGGCGTTCGACTGTGTGAATCATGATATATTGATAACCAGGTTGTCGGCGTATGGTGTGGAGGGCCCCCTCTTAATTGGTTGTCTTCTTATCTTATAGACCGACATCAGTATGTATCCATTTTACATAACAATAAAAATAAAGTAACGAGAGTTAATTCTGATCTGGTAAAAGTGAATTTAGGAATACCACAGGGCTCTATTTTGGGTCCTGCTCTCTTTATTTTATATATGAATGAGATTGATACCATTTATGATAGGGTTTCGTTTACATTATACGCTGATGACACTTCGATTATTCTATCGGATCAATCTCCTAAGCAGTTAGATAATAAGTGCAATGAATTTGTATTTTCCTTGAGTCGGTGGTTCCTCAAGAATCAGTTAACATTAAATTTAGAGAAAACAAAAGTTTTACAATTTCACAATTCTCAAAGATCTATAAATAATATTAACATAAAATTGAATGAATACGATTTTACAACTACTAACTGTGTGAAGTTTCTGGGACTTCACCTCGATGAATATCTGAATTTCAAAATTCATTGTAATCATTTGGTGAACAAACTAAATTCTCTTTCATATATGTTTGAGAATTTAAAATCTGTTCTCCCAGTAGAACAACTGCTACTAATTTATCATGGTCAGGTCGAATCTAGGCTGAGATATGGTCTTTGTTTTTGGGGACTTTCCACAGGCTCAAGTAACGTATTTTTAGGACAAAAGAAAATTTTTAGATGCACTGCAGGCGCTGCGCAGGATTACAGTTGTAAACCTCTCTTTAAACAATTTAAATTGCTGACATTGCCATCTTTGTATCTGTATGAATTGATGTTGTATGTATTTAAAAATCGACACAATTTTATTACAAATCAAATTTATCATGGCTTAAATACAAGACAGACCGAGCAAATGCATGTAGAATTTGCAAAATATAATGGACATCGCCCAATATAATGGGCCCCAAAATTTATAATAAACTGCCTCTTCATATTAAAGAAGCCAAAAATTTAAATGAGTTTAAACATAATTTAAAATCATATTTTATTGACATGTGTCTATATAACGTTAGTGAATTTGTGAGTATATAATATTTTTATAATTTTGTCAATATGTAATATTGTTCTACTCTGTAACAAGTACTATAATGTATGTTGTGTCCAAGGATAATAAATTTATTTATTTATTTTATTTAATTAATACTGATTTTAAATAACAAAAAATGACCAAAAAAACTTATATCAAGTTGTGACGTTGAACATGACCTTGAGCGATGGCCTTATACTCAATTACCTGGCTAAGTTAATATTTGCAATAAAAAACCTAGTTTTGAAAATTTAGAAAACTTATTTTTAATTAATTTACGCCAAAATCAACGAACAAGAAATTTAGGTAAAGTAACAGTTAATTCTCCGGAATGAAAATATGCGTTTCCAATGTATAAAATGAAGTTAAGCATGAAATTGGATGTGACGATCATGGTTCAAGGACATTATTTTGCCTGTACATTAAGGTTTTACTCTCGTCTGTTTTTGTAAATGGGAAACAATGTGTAGTAAGATAACTTCGAACAATTGCCCGTTTACTGGTTATCTACACTAAAATTCTTCTTCATAGATATTTTGAGATTATAGAAAAAATATGTAAACTATTGCTTGTGATTGTAACATCTATTGAATATACATGAACAATTCAGATTTCTGTATTTACTATCCTTGGCAGATATAGACTGGGATGAAACAAACCTTCACCTTCAATTGATCTATGTATATATGAGCTGGAAGAATCTATTGATAAGAGCTAAAGAACATAGCCTGAGTATCAGGTGATCGTCCTCCAGCCAAACTGGCACTGTCAGAATTTTAAAAAGAGAAAAATTATATCAAAGCGAAAGCTTCAAAAACACAGAGAAATAAGGACCCTAGATTTAGAGCTGAAAGGTCTCCAAATGCAGGTAAGTATCGCATAACGTACAAAAAACTTACCTATATAGGATACGAGTGGTTGATCATATTGTAGACATTTTTTCTCGCAGAATATCCATGAGAAGAATTTCTGTGCAGACAACCCCTAGTCTGGGCCATTTTGCGAAAAAGCATTAATGCACTTTGTTCCCCATTTATAAATTTTAAATTCTTATCAGTTGCAGGAAAAACATAGAATGGAAAAACATTATTATACAAGCAACAGAACCAGAGATCTGCTCAACAAACTTTCCGAAAATGCAAGGACATGATGAACGTCAAATCCGAATGTTCAACTTTTTCTCTTTTTAATTCTCATTTAAACAAATAAATGTGACCTTAAAATATACTTCAAGGTCATAGTCAAGATCGTGTATATTTATGCCATTAGATACCGCCAGATAATACCTATAACATTTGCAATTTTTTTTCTTGTTTATACATTCATGGAGGGTTATCGGTACTTTCTGGACACCCGGTATATATAAGCTTGCTTTTCGTATGTGACAGTTAACCTGATAGATTGTAAATATTCTCATGAGAATATTTACATAACAATATTTTACTTGAAACTCTATGGCAGTTTAAACATCGATATTAATCACAATAAATAAACATCCCACATATTATTTCCAACTTGTTTGCAATGTTATTGATAAAAACTATATTAACTGACTCCCCATAAACAACCGTGAGGAATACAGATGTAATAAATTTGTTGAAACAACGATATTCTTTTAAAATAAAATATTTTATTGACAATGTATTAAAAAATGCGCCCATTCAAGATTTACAATAAAGTCTTTTTCCGAAACAATAACATTGCTGAAACCTATAAAGCCCTCAAAAAATATGTGTTTACAGAACGACATGCTACAAAGAATTATTGCTAAAAAAAAGGAAAACAGCATCGTCGTATTTGTTCCTCAGTTGATATCTGCTTTGTTGGCAAAATTCCATCTTCCGGATCTAAAGCCCCGAGTTCCTCATACGTGTTTATTTTGCCCGATTTTGTTTTCTTTGTGTACGGTAGGCACTATTATTATTCTAGGTAATACGCAGTTTTCCCATACAGTAAACCAGATATTCCGACCACGATCTCTATTAAGTTTTACGCGGAAATGAAGATAAAGGAAATTTCATTGTTCATGTTTATGGATTTCAAGTATATTAAAACATTAGTATTAATACTTGCGTGGTTTCCAATTTGTTCTGCGTCGGACATGATCTGGTTCTTTATTTTTGTTTATGTTTCTGGCGTTAGTCTTTGTTACCTTCTAACAAGGTATTAAATAACAAAATCCCAAGTTTATTTAAAGCTTTGGCAGAATATTCACAGCAAAATATGTAATAAAAGGTATCCAATTCAATTTAAAAACAATGTGCAATGTTAATTATTATTAAGATTACTTAAAAACAACAAACACTTGTTAAATTTTCACTTTTTATTTCTTTAAATTTGACATATGTTTCGCCAAGTCTGGCTTCATCAGAAATTGTAAATTGTAAATACAATGAATGCTAAACTTATATTTCATACAAAGGTTTTAATTATGGGGAATTTCGGAAGAAGTGGGCTGGATATAGGTCAGTTAAATTATACATTTATAAAATTGTTTACAATAGATGTTAATAATAGAAAGTAATATTATTTAAAGATGTATTTTAAGATTCAGTAATGGAGATGAATTGGTATCAGTTTGGTCGTTTAATAGATTAGGAGAATTTTTGTTTTTATTAATTTCTAGTGATTCAAGCAGATATAATTTTTTACTATTGTTTTCTAAATGTAAAATTTCAAGTGCATTCTGAGGTACATGGTTTTCTTTCAATAAGTGGTCCGCAAAATTGGAGTTGTTTTGTTGTTGATTTTCGAAAGCTCTAGTGTGTTCACGCCATCTTGAATTGAAGGATCTTCCAGTGTGACCAATATAGAAATTGGAGCAACTACCACAGTTCAACCTATAGACACCCGAGTTAGAATTTTTGTCAGTCTTGTCTTTGTTGTTTCTTATATGTCTAGATAAATTGTTGTTTGTTGTGAAGGCTGTATATATGTTCCTGTTCTGTAAAAATTGGGAGATTTTTTGTGAGGGGGTTCCATTGAATGTGAGAGTACGGTATAATTTAGGTATGGGATTGAGGTCAGGGGGATAGACTTCTTTAATAGCAATTTTCTTTAATTTTCTGTTTAATAAGTTGTCAATAAGTTGAGTGGTGTAACCATTGTTGACTGCCATGAGTTTGATTCTTTCAAGTTCCGTACCAAAGTCGGTTTTGTTAAGAGGTATTGTCACGAGTCTGTGTAACATACAGTGATATGCAGCAAGTTTATGTTGTATGGGTGGTGTGAACTATTGTGGATGGTAAGGTCAGAGTGTGATGGTTTATGATATATGGAGATTGTGTGTTTGGTGTCTTGCCTTTTAATTGTTAGGTCTAGGAAATTTAGTGTGTTATCTGTTTCAAGTGTGAATTTTATGTTGGGGTGTATTTGGTTTAAGTAGTTGTGTAGTAACTGCAATTGTCGATGAGTACCCGTAAAACACGCAATAATATCATCGACGTATCGGTACCAATACAAGATTTTGTTACTGAGATCGTGTTTGAAAATTAGTGTTTCTAAATAGTCCATGAATATTTCAGATAGAAGAGGGCTTAAAGGATTGCCCATAGTTAGGCCTTGAGTACTGTTGTGAATGTTGTTGTTGAATTTGAAGTAGTTTTGGTTGATACAGAGATGCAGAAGAGATAGAATTTCATTTTTGATTATGGGATTGATATTATTCTTGTCAATTAGGTTTATGATTAGATTGATGCATTCATTAGGTGGTATGCTGGGAAATAGATTGACCACATCGAATGAAAGGAGTTTAGCATTATTAGGAAGAGGGACTTTTTGGATCTTTGAGACTAGATCAATGGAATTCTTGATACTCTATGTGGGGGTAAATTTGGTGTATTGTTTTAAAACATCAAGAAATTTTAGAGGCTGGAGCTGAAAAATAAGAAACTATGGGCCTGATGGGGTGGTTATTTTTGTGTAGTTTAATTAAGGGATATAAGCGGGAGGCTTTTGGGTTCATTATTGTAAGGTATCTTTTTTCGAAGTCATTGAAAAGGAAAGTGATATCTTTAAGGGTATTTTTAACTTGAAGTTGGTATCTATTGGTAGGATTGGACAAAGGAAAAGGTTAAAAGAAGACAGGAAGATTCAATACCACCTTCGAGACACACACAACATCTACCCAAAGGTAACTCACACTGAATTAGCTTATAGACTACACTCGTTAGAATTTGATTTAATAGATTATAACATTAGAACCAAAATTAACCATGTCATTCACAAAAAATTTATAAGTCAAAAGAAAAAACTCGAAGCACTAATAACTAAAAAACCCGTTATTAAAACCAAAAACCCAACCACACATCCAGAACATCAATTCTTTAACAGATTTATCAACTTAAGCACTACACAATTCCAAGAAAATGAAACAACCTTACTAAACAAAGGTTTCAATTACAACCTTAAAACTAACATTTCACAAAGCACACTAGAACTTTTAGGTATTGAAACTGAACTCGCATTATCCAATACACCTAATATCACAGAGAAACATATTGCCTCAAATATAGTCAACCACTCAGTCAACAAAACTATTCATAACCCTGAACTCACAACCCTAAATTCTATCAAAAATAAAATTAGAGTTAACAACCTAATTTTCACCAGTTCTGATAAAGGAAACAGTGTGGTTGCTTTGGATAAGACTGACTACATCAACAAAACCAACTCCTTTCTAAATCCATCCAAATTCCCTATCCTTAAAAAATATCCTACCAATAGATACCAACTTCAAGTTAAAAATACCATTAAAGATATCAACAACAACATTCACAACAGTACTCAAGGCCTAACTATCCTTTAAGCCCCCTTCTATCTGAAATATTCATGGACTATTTAGAAACACTAATTTTCAAACACGATCTCAGTAACAAAATCCTGTATTGGTACCGATACGTCGATGATATTATTGAGTGTTTTACGGGTACTCATCGACAATTACAGTTACTACCCAACTACTTAAACCAAATACACCCCAACATAAAATTCACACTTGAAACAGAAACAGATAACACACTAAATTTCCTAGACCTAACAATTAAAAGGCGAGACACCAAACACACATTCTCCATATATCATAAACCATCACACTCTGACCTTACCATCCACAATAGTTCACACCACCCCATACAACATAAACTTGCTGCATATCACTGTATGTTACACATACTCGTGACAATACCACTTAACAAAACCGACTTTGATACGGAACTTGAAAGAATCAAACTCATGGCAGTCAACAATGGTTACACCACTCAACTTATTGACAACTTATTAAACAGAAAATTAAAGAAAATTGCTATTAAAGAAATCTATCCCACTGACCTCAATCCCATACCTAAATTATACCGTACTCTACATTCAATGGAACCCCCTCACAAAAAATCTCCCAATTTTTACAGAACAGGAACATATATACAGCCTTCACAACAAACAACAATTTATCTAGACAATAAGAAACAACAAAGACAAGACTGACAAAAATTCTAACTCGGGTGTCTATAGGTTTTGCGGACCACTTATTGAAAGAAAACCATGTACCTCAGAATGCACTTGAAATTTTACATTTAGAAAACAAAATTAAAAAATTATATCTGCTTGAATCACTAGAAATTAATAAAAAAAAAATTCTCCTAATCTATTAAACGACCAAACTGATACCAATTCATCTCCATTACTCAATCTTAAAATACATCTTTAAATAATATTACTTTCTATTATTAACATCTATTGTAAACAATTTCATAAATGTATAATTTAACTGACCTATATCCAGCCCACTTCTTCCGAAATTCCCCATAATTAAAACCTTTTAATCATTTTATTACCTTACCTGTTGTTCCTTTGTATGAAATATAAGTTTAGCATTCATTGTATTTACAATTTCTGATGAAGCCAGACTTGGCGAAACATATGTCAAATTTAAAGAAATAAAAAGTGAAAATTTAAACACGTGTTTGTTGTTTTTAAGTAATCTTAAAAATGAATTTTCATCAAGTGAAGACTGAAACAATCATCAATTTAATTATTATTATTTGAAAACAGGTTGATTAATCGTTGTGGCATATTTCTAAAAACTTCATAAACATAAAGAAATAACACCAAGCTATTTGAAAACTCTGCACATTTAAATAACTCCAAACGTTTAAGGATCTGGATCAGACCTAGTTTTCAACGGCAATAAAAAAATATATACAGTGACAGTCAAAAGTTCGCTCCATTGGTATCTTTTGAATATATTTGCAATAATGAAATTTTAAGGGTGAATATAAACGGTTGTTAACTTCTCTTCTAGTGGTAGGAGATGACGCTACAGGACCACTGCTGCCATTAATTTTAAATTGAACCTTATGGCAAGTGATAGCTCATTCGAATGGTCTCGACAATACTTACACAGCCATATTTATTATTCAGTCCACCTCTGGTTAATTGTAAAAAGTTGACTTTTTTTAATTTTCTAGTAACTGTTTTTTGCAAAGTTTTTTTAAAACACTTTATACTTCAAATATTTAGTTTCATCATTGGTTAACGAGGCGTTTAGAAGCTGACTTAGGCAAAATGGTACGATCTCACACCGACAAAGTAGAAGCAGCTTCAGTAATTGGTGAATGTACCATGAAGAAGTACGTTTATTTAATGAGAGGTAGTGTTAAAAATGACAAACAATATAGTCGTCCAATAGTTAGTGATGGCAAAAAATGACATATTTGCATAAATGGTAGTAAACCCTACTACATCTACAGCTAAAGTGGTGCCTGTAAAGGTAAAGTACAGTTCAAAGGGTTTGGTGAAAAAAAACACATTTTATCCATACAATTATTACAAATAAAATTACTCGAAACTCACACCACACAAAAAGCATTTGTTATTTTAATGAAAGTACTTATTCCTTCAATGGAAATGTGATAACCCAACAATCAATTTCCACAAAATGTGAATGTTTGGGCAGGCATTTAGGGAAACCACATATTTGGACTTGCTTTGTTTAATACACAGTTAATGAGTGTCTTGAAATTCTTGAAGATAATAGAGATGGTGTCGGCAACTTGGAAATAAAATTTCAACAAGATGGTGCTTTTGCCCATTACTATGGTGCACGAAGACCCGACTTGACAACATTCAATTTTTGTGTGGAAGCATCTGAACTTCTAGGTTTACACTATGGAACCCGACAATATTAACGTTTTAAAACAACGAATTGTTGAAGAATGTAATGCAGTTTCTGCTGACACATTCGAATAAGTACGACAAGATATTACTAATAGGATGCATTTACGTCAGCAAGTAGACAGAGCATTTTTTGAACACTGTAAAAATTTCTTTAATTAATTACGGTAGAAATTTTAACCTAATAATTTTAGTGTTTATTTAACTTATCCTTCAAAATTGGACGAAACCCAAATAAAATTAATGTGGCTGAGTAATACCTGCTCAATACCATTCAAATGAGCTATTCAAAATTGGTGATCACTGTGGCCCTATGATGTTATCTGTTACCACTAGTAGAGTATATATATAGGAACTGAGATTTGTATTCTCTGATACCTAGGTGTAGAAGTAGTTTGACCAACTAATTCCACAACACATTTTTTAAGGCTAGGCTGTATCATCAGCATTCACATAATTGCAGAAAATGTACCCACTAAAATGTCATGTAAATTTTACCACAATCATATCATATCGCCATAAAAACAAGAATAATTTCTTGTGATCATTCAATCCCAAATTGTGGAATCATATCTTTCCTCAACTGATATTGGATATGTCAAAAATGATAAGAAAATAATAAAATAAACAATTTTGATGTTCTAGAAACCCCATTAATGTCATAAAGGAAAACCTAGGAAAAACCCAATGACATATACCAATATAGAGTTACTTAAAATGATGTCCATAATTTATTTAATGTTTAATTAATCGCAATAAGAAACGACTGAATTCCACGGAAGTAGTAGCAATACAGTCTTTTAGCTTTCATTTACTGTTGTCTTTTTCTTTGTGTAACATGCATGCGATTGTATTTTATGACAAATGTCCAAACATGAACACAAGTATTCGAACTTTCGAATTATGGCTACATTATGCAATTTTTGTTTTCACTTATTCGTACATTTAGGGTCCTATAAGTTTCTCCAATATAAAATTTATTACATTCGGAATTTTATAGATGCAATTTTTTGAGTGTTGAGTTGAGTGATTTGGTTTCGTTTTTGATGTAACTGAGTTTAGTGTAGTCCTTGTTTCGAACCAGTTCAGTTCTTAAGTAATCAATTTTATCATTTGTTATAATTAATTTAAGTATCATTTATATATATTTTTTTCTAGCCCAGTTAAAAAGATCTATTAGGGGATTATATTTGCCACAGATCGTAGAAATCGGATAAATCCTATAAAACTTAAAGGGCATCATATCGATGAAGTATTGTTTTAAACCTATATGGCTACTAAATTACAAAACAGTATTTGAAAATAATAAAGCTAAACAGAACAACAGTAAATATTTGAGGATGTTTAAATATAAAACATCGTATAAAATTCTCTATTTCATGTGCTGGATGATTTTAGAAAAACATTAGTCGACACAACAAACAATAAATATCCATTGGGGATTGCCCGTATAATTTAGATTAGTACGAAGTAGCATAAATTTGAAAATAGCACCTATTCATTTAGTTTTGATGGTTTGGTTTGGATTTTTGATAAAAACTATAAACAACTTGCACATCTGCAAATTAAACACTCTCTGAAAAATATTCAACATAACTTAAGGTATTTTAATAAGAGAAATATGTTGCTATTCCCTATATTTATGTTTTGACTACAACTTGAAAATTTAAATGAAACTACGTAAAAAATTCTTTAGTAATTATAATTAGCTAAGCTAAGAAAATGATTTGACCTATTGCAAGTTTGCGTATTTCAGGAGTCATAGCCTACAATTACTAAAACTCTAAATTCATTATACTACTGAGAAAGACACGACAACTATCTCAAAACTTCTAACATGCTTCACACTGTAGATCTTCAACAATAAAACATCGTGTCTTTTGTGTACAATTAGTTGTTACGTTGTAAAGTTTGTCATTTTCCACTGAAAATGGTTTCGTGATGAATACCTTAATTGGGCTAATTACCAAATTCGCAACATAATCTCTGATGTAATTTCATCTCTTGCAATGTGCCTTGGTAATGCTGCCATTAGCTACGTGTAACTTTATATCGGTACGCTATAGCGATGTTTTTAGTTATAACTTTGATGTTCTGATATTCACAAAATTTGGAAAAAAATATTCTATTTAATTTTATTGCAGGCCGCTGGGAAATCTCTAGTTTAGGGGGAGGGGGGCTTACGGTTCATTATAATGTTTTAATATTACATTTTTTTGTTAATGATTAATTATTGCAGACATATATAGTTATTATACGAAACAAAATTGATAAGTAAGTTGATTAGCGAAAATATCAAAGTTAACATTTGAAGGATATCACAGTGTAGAAAATGTTCCCATTGCCTTTCTGGAAAATCTTTACTCACCAAACAAGTTTACACTCACAAACGCAGAGGATTACAAAAAAACCGTGACTACCACTGATAATGTAGTATCGACAATGCAAAAATTTTATTTTGATGTTAGATTTTTTAAATCAAGCTATTCGTTTTCGAGGAGCTTTTTAGTTGTAGTTATGCCTTATATATAAATTCTTAATGTATTGTCTATGGAAAGGGTAACTATTTTAGAATTCTTAGCACTGAAAAATAACTCCTTAAACTTGAAAATTATTGATACAATTATTTCCATTCAACAAATATTACACTTTAGTGGCCAAATAGACTGCACTTTTCTACCATGTTGTAAATGTAAATAAATATCCAAAGGAGTGTCATCCGGAGACCTTGGTGGTTAAGAATAGGAACCTTATCTACCGATCCAACTTTTGGACTTTTCTTGTAACAAAAGCAATCTTTTCCAATAATGCTTGAAGCTAAATTTCTAGAAAGTGAATTTTACAAAAAAATAAATAAATAACTGGTTAATCCCAATACTAAATCATCCATATGTTATGTAAATTGTTATTATTACGTATAACTATTTTTGTCCGTAAAACTAAATTATTATGTAAAATGGAATTTGTGAAGATAGCAATTTTGCATACCGAGCCAATAGAAATTCTAGTTTCAGTAGCAATTTTGCAGATAGAAGTATAAGTATTTAAGACAAAATGAACTATGGCCTCAATTTGAGTCTTGCCTGAATGTGTTTTCTATATGCAGCAGATTCAGTCTAATTCAGCTTATACTTTCTTCTAAAGTGTAATCCATTTGAATTAATCCAGTCAAATAGCCTATCACTATTATAATACTTTCTACAATTTGTCACTGGAGCAACTGAACGAAAATGAAATTATTTCTTCTATCTAACCATAATTACAGTTGGAATTTACTTTGCAAATAAAGTTAACAGAGAAAACCTATATATGCAATAGAGGCAATTCTTGATGTATTGAATTCGTTGTATTGACATTTACTGTGAAACAAAAAAAATAAATCTCAGTATTTGGTCCCTTAAGTCTAAAATTATTAAGATATCATTGTATCTTTATCAAGAAATAATTTACATAAAAGTTGTTATTGGAGCAATTATTGTTTTCCTGGCAGTTTTGTTCTTTGTAAAGGTATAACAAAAACAAAAGTGATTCTATATTTTGAAGATTTTACAATCCCTCAGTTGGTTGAACTTTCGAACAATCATTTATGAATTTAATCTATTAAAGAAATTTCAAGGAAAAGTAGATCACACAGACACTAAATCAGAGTTTCCAAGGATAGCAGTCGCTCGAAAGAATTCACAGGTTAACTTAAATCTATTAAAGCGATAATGAAAGCAAGACACATACATACATAACTGCTTTGATAGGTTTTAGTTAATTTAGGAATTTTTTTCGTGTGATTTCTATCCCAGATGTCGATTTTCCTTTGCGTTAAAATAATGAAAAGATAAGTATGTAAGCTTTCGCGGCCAGGATGAACGAATTAATTATGGTTTTCCGGGCAATTTTGCCGTGGTCTATTAGAATTCCTTCCGAACGTTTCATCTGCAACTGCAGCAGATATTCTCAGCGTCGCGAACGAAGATGACATCTCGTTGAATGTGGGCGGGAATTTGTGTCGAACAGGTTGCTTCGGTATCGCACATCGTGCAGGATATCAATTTCTGTTCAGTTTAAAACCCTCTTCCTTTTGGTTGAAATTGTTTCAATGTTTACATATTTTGTAAGGCGGCAACTTAGACCGGAAAACTATAGTTAATCCATTAAAACGAGAGTCTGTGAGTTTTGTAGTGACAGTTTTTAACGATATCCTGATTTACAAAAACTAAAAATTTTGAATTCACTCTGTATCTGCCACCATATATTGTATAAATTTTGTATGTAAGTCTCGAATAATATTTCGGCCATTTATATAACAATTATCAAATTTCGAAAGATAGGAGCGTTTGAAATAAACATGGTGTATATATGATTGTTTATATTCGGGTATTATGCATTTTTGATACTGATAGCTCTCTTTATAATAGAATAGTTTCGAATCATAAATTTTAATTGAAATGGATCGTATACTGTTGACGATATTTAGATATAATGAAATACCTTTTAAAGGAAAAGAATCAGCAAATATTACTACAATATCCAATTTCATTACGATTTCAAATACTTAGCAACGTTTCTCCTTAAAACAAATTCATACTTATTTCATTATTGACAAGAAAAGAACAAATACCAATGGAAAGCAACCACACTAAATTACTTTTAGGCGGTGTTGTGAGCACCAATATACTTTTTGCGAACAATTCCAACCCAGAAATAAACATTTTTGTTCTTTTTTCAACTTCGTGAAGACAAAGTTTCCCCTAATGCGAAAATATACCCGTTTTATTAGAATTCTTAAACTGAGAAACTCAAACACGAATGTATCTAATTGAAAATTTTAAGGGATTATTTACTCTACCTCCCGGTAGTGGTAACTTGGTGGGTTTAAAAAGTTTTTATAGCTGAATTAATCATAATTTAAATGATTTTTGCATTCCGTTTTGTTGAAATCGTTCCTGCGCTAAGTTGGTGAAAGGCGAGAGGAATTTTAGGGTAGTACGCGAAAATTTCGGTTAGAAATTCGGTTAGGCAATCAAACTTATCGACCTGTTAATTTTATTATACATACCAGAAAGTAGAGTATTTGTCTATAGATGCGAGTAGTTACCTGAAAAAGAAAGAAAAGCTTATTAATAATTTGCCGAAGAACGAATACTAAATCACTGTAGAAAAATTACAATATCTCAGATGTTATTCTTTGATTATTGTTTTTAGCAATGAAAGGTACTTTTACAATAATGGTGAAAAAGGCTTGTATTCTTCTAAGAATCAAACTTGGTTACCTCAGAATTGCAGGAATCCTACTTTACCGTATTTCTAAAAACCAACGATTAGTAGTCAGTAAAAAAAGTAATGTTCAAATGCTGACAAAGTTGAAGATGAAATGAAATTATACAGTATAAAGTTAAAGAATAATACAATAACAAATAAATTAAAATTATAATTACGTTAACATTTCAGATTTTTACAGACCACATTCAGTTTTCAAAGAAAAAAATGTTAGGCAGTTAAAATTGAGCTTGAATATAACTATTTTGAGATGTCATTTAGCATTAATATAATGGTAAAATAATAATTAATAAACTATAAAAAACTGACAAATACATTTAAACACATTGAAGCAAACAGTAAGTTTTAGTAGGCGGGTTATCACTGAAAGTTATATTTCTTTTATTTATATTGTAAATTAGCGTTATAAATTAGATGAGCTCGACAATACCAAATTGTTATCAAAACTACATATACATTCAAAATTTCATGATGATATGACAATTAGAAATACGCTAAAATTGACTTTCAAAATTTGGTTATATAGTCGGACCAAACATTGACCTTCGGCTTCGATTTCGGCCACCTTCGGCTTGGCCAAATAAGAAACTGAACCGACGCCAAAATTTTTCTATTATATCTAATGAGAGTAGAGAAATTGGCATTATTTCAATGAATGGGTATATTGACTGGTTTTTCTTGATGAAAGAATTTATATAACAAATAGATGGTATTAACAAATTTAAATTATCTTAAATAAGTATTTAAAGTTCGAACTTTTTTAATTTTACAGTTTCTGTGATTTTCCAGCAACAGGACAAAAAGCGATTGAAATTAGCAAAAAGTTTAGTTTTTATGACTTAAAGAATTAATCAATCACAACAATCTCATTTTGCATTTTTAAAAATATGTATAAAATAAAGTGACAGATAATACCACAAATTGTTATTCATAACGGACAAAATTACATTTTTGGAGACATCAAACACTTCCTATTGCTTTGCAAATAAAAAGTTTGTCATCAATATTTTATATGTATTACCGTGTACCATTCAAACACCTGTGCAGTTTATTATAACAGAAAATAATAATTTTTCTACAGGGTATATCTTCATTGGTTACACAGTTGGTTGTCGTGTTCTGATTCTTGCATTTCAACAAAGAAAAACATACAATCTTATTGATATTTTTGTTTCTACTATCATGCATATTCAATTTGCAAAGATATTGTTCTGGTTTTAGTTAGAATTATTGAAATTCTTGCTAAAGCAAAACCTTAGGAGTCATCTTCGACCCAATGTGACGGCTAAGACCGAACAATGGCTCTCGGCTTCGGCCAAAATCTGACCTTCAGTCGGACA
This sequence comes from Octodonta nipae, assembly GCA_034190945.1. Taxonomy (NCBI): domain Eukaryota; kingdom Metazoa; phylum Arthropoda; class Insecta; order Coleoptera; family Chrysomelidae; genus Octodonta; species Octodonta nipae. Next base: position 23,868,271 of record CM067218.1, on the reverse strand, counting down.
CTAGTTATGAGTGAAGCTGATAAAATAATGTAGTTAAAACATGCAAACTATCGTAATCTGTGTATAAGTTCAAAATTATCTACGAAACACAAAAGCTTCTACATCTCATTTGCAGATGTTTTAGTTACCCACCCAAATCCATTTTATAGTGGCTGTTTTCACTATGACTTTTTGGAATTTAGTTCTCTGCCGTATTTGCTCAATTGGAACATGATTATAAATACATAGCACGTTGTTCTTTTAGCCGATTTTTGAGTCAATGTCAGAGTTTCTCTCTTCAATTTGCATGAGCATGTTGGAAAAGAAATACTTCAACTATAGGCCTATATGTGATTCAGATCCTAAGCTTAAATTTTAGAGTCTCATACATTTATTTTATTTGAAGTCAAATCATTTAAACAATATATATTCACAGGTTTATACCAACACATACTGTACACCAAATAAAAATACCGAAAATAATTTACAGACTAGATATTAAGTTTGAAAACAAGCAAACCAAACCTTGCGTTCTAAGTAAAGTGGCGCATATAACAGATAGTCCTAACTATTTTTTTTACTCAGCGTCATAGGATAAATGTCAAAAGACACACTTGCACTTAATGTCAGTGATGAAAATGTCCCATTTGAGAGCAAATCTTCTGGCAGCTAATTCAAATCAGGTCACGTACACGAATTCCGTCAAGATAATGTTCTCATAGTAAAACACTGATTACCATTTGAGTTGTAACGCCAACTTCGTTGTCCCAAAGCAGTTTAATTAACTTTTAGGAAACGGGCAGCATTAGATGAGCAAATAAGACGCGTCTGGAGCATCCGTGTGTGTATATATATATGTGTGTTCTTTCGCTGGTGATTTGATTCCCGGAATAGAATTTGGAGAAAATAAATAAATAAGATGAGAGGGATTTATCTGAATTAAACTGAATAAAGCGAGTTCATATGATTCTTAAATATAAATCATATTCGAACAAAAGCGCAAGATTTGTCTTATCTGCCATATGTTACAGTCATAATGTAAGTTTATTATAATGTGACAAATCGAAAGTTGACTGTTAAATATTATTATCAAAATTATGAAAGTTTTATTGCCACTATTTGTAAAGTGCGTCCAATATTTAGTAGACAGAATGTTCCTAATTCATCCACTGTGAAAAGAATATTCGAAAAATTTCTGGTTCAGAGACTAGCTCATAGAGGTCGCTTACAACAGAAAATCACGGGAGTTTGCGAAAGTGGACTGAAATTCCAGAAACATCAGATTCGTTGTCGTGCACTAGAAATGAACTTTACAACAGCAACTTTTCAGTCATTTCTTCCTAAAGATTTACGTCTAGACGCCTACAAGATTGCTCTTATTACAACAACCTTAATAGTACTCAGCTATAAATTATGAACTACGACAAAGAAGCAATAAATAGTGTAATACTAAATACATTTTCTTATCTAATTTTTTTTTCTCAATGTTTTCAATAACATTTTCGTTCAAACTCATTTGTTCTTTTATTAATTCGTTCTTAACCGGGTCTAACTTTGACGTTCTACTTGCTCCTCTCAGTTCGTCTATTTCAGTGGCTTGTAATTGCTTTTCAATTAATACTGTGGTCTCTAGATCTCAAATCCTTACACCAAAGTGGTACAGTATTCTGAATAAAAGTATAACCTATTAGGATGCAGAATAGGATAAGGCTCAGTTGTAAATCCTGCGGAACTTCAGAAATTACTTCATTCTCTGAAGGCATTTACCCGTTTGGTATGCCCCTTAAATCTGTATACAGGATGTTTCACCAACTGTACTATTAAAATTTTGAAGACTTTTCCTTTTCGAATGATACTCAAATTTTTTTAACAAAAGTATTTTCAACGATGTACATCTACTGTCTAACCGTCAGCTTTCCTCTTTTCAATTTAAACCTATATTTTTAAATTAAATTTTGAATGTTTTTTGCTAACCTATTTGCAGTTCCAAAGTTAAGAATTCATCATACATTTGACATTTTTCAAAAAATATCTAATCGAAGCTTATATCAGTAGATTAGAAGAAAATGTAAATTTTTAAGTGTTTTTACCAGAATGGTAGTCACATTGTATATATTGAATTTGTTGTTACATATTATACCTAAATAATTTTTGGCAACAAAAATAACCTTAAAAATGCTATATTTCATGAACTGTTTTTATATATTTTTTCATCTTTTTTACTTGTATGTATGTTTATCTCAAAAATACCAGTGAATATCAAAAATGTAGAAAAATGTAGGCCTATCATAACATCTGAATAGGGAGAGGAAATCCCTATATTAATTTATGAAAAATTAAATGCTGGTGCAAATAACAAACAAATATACAGAGTGTTCAATTTGAGAAAATGGTGTCTATATAGTTCTAAAAGTACAGTTCGGTGAAATGCCTGTTATAAAGCCCGAATGTCTTGTTTCCCTGATGAATAATATAATAAAATTGTAACTGGCCGGTGTCTGTACATTATAAATATTCTGGGGCAATAGACGCCTCAACAACAGTTTTTCGAATTTATGTGTCAGTCTGCATGTATGTACAGGCATCACGCAAAAAATATAGCATGAAACTGAATGCACTTTTCACCGAAGTAATGCTAGAGTCTAACTTAAAGTATAGACCCACTTGAGCACAGGAAGGTATATAGTTTTCCGATTGTTTTAAATATAATATTGCCCGTATCACAGATTACTTAATAAACATAATGCTAAATTTAGAGATTTCTAGAGCCGCACTTACATTAACTGATACGTTAGTCATTCTGTATTGTTGTTATTCAAAAAAATCATAGATGGCGCTGTTTATCAATTTATTTTTATTTCAACCGATGTCAACCGATTACAACTAATACTAAACAATAACAATATTTAACTTTATTTCTTCGAAAGCAGGAGTCGAAAAAAAATATCCAAAGATTCGAAAAGAACCAATAGAATAGAAGAACATACAAAAACAGAAATTACAAATAAGTTCAAACAGGCCAGGTAACTTTTGCAATAGCACAATAATTGCGGTGCTAATACTAATATGTAATTGTCTTTTTATTTTATTGGTATTTGATTAATTCTCAAATGTTACTGCAAAAGTAAAAAATAGGTAGTTGATTCTAAATTCAATAAGGTAGTATAACATACGATTCGTTGTTGTTGTGCGAGCCTTCAAAGAACCCTATTATCAACGATCATACCTTTAAACTTAAATTAAGCAGGACGAATATTCTCGAAAAGTTTTGGCAAACAATAAAACCTTGCCGCGATATGTTGACATCATTCCACTGCAAGAATAACAAAGGGTAACTATTTGTCATTTTTCACAGGTCTGGAAAATCACTCCCCAATTCAATTACTTGTTTTGAAATTTTTAGTTTCACGCCAAGACGTTCGTGTTTACACGTTATTTCGAAACAGCGGAACTCGGGGATTGTTCATTGAGTTTTATGAAGTGTACCGAGCCAGCGGGAGTAAGTAAATAGAAATTGATTCGGGGAAAGCCATTTTTCATCACCGCGTGAGCCTCATCCTGTACTACCCTGCTGGGTCGCATAACATGTCTTCTTTAATAACGCGTGTTGTGAGACTGGCAATAAATGATCGTTAATTTTGCTGACACCGGCAAGTTTACAATGTAATCCAGAGATATGTGCTTGGATATTACTTAAGATTAGCGGTAGATCTTCCTCGCGCCCAAGAAAAACGTAACCATATATCATTCGAGACAGTTAAAATTTAAGGACTTCTCGCCTTTTTGCCACCGTCATGTCGCCTGCTGACTTGAATTATCGGTTCAATTAGTTCTAAACGAATGGGTTTATGGGTATGGATTTCTTCTTATCGAAACTATGTTTGGGTGGAAAGGATCAGGTTGAAAATTGATTTATTTGACGGCAAAAGGGCATTCTTATTCGTGAATAGTTTCGAGCAACTCGTAACGAACTGCTGCACCCGCAGAGTTTTACGAGTCTATGCGGAAGAGTAAGCCTGAATAGTTTCACAAGTATTCGCCAGAGGTTGCTTGAAAGCATTTGTCCGATAACATAAGGAGCTTAATGTAGGGATGGCAACATCGATTGAAATGTTCGATACATCGTTACTTCGATACATCGAATTTTAAAACATCGATGTAACAATGTATCGACTGATTACGATCGATGTTGTTAAACATCGATGTTTAAATATGGTGTTCGTGGTATTAAAAATGATTTATTATACTCATTTTAAGTAACTCATCAAATATATTTAAAAGAAACAAATAATTCATTAAATAATAAAACAAATCTGCATCAAAACACAAAAACATTTAATAAACATAAAGAAAAACTGTTTTTATTTTTATCTACCAAAATTCATCGGGCAGAGTGTTTAAAAATAATAATTTTGGCAACAATTTTCCTGAAATACGGTTTCTCTCTTGAGAAACTGTATCTTCCGCCAAAGAAAATAATCTTTCTGAAGGTACCGAGGTACAAACAATACCAAGATATTTTCTTGCCAATTTATATAGGCTTGGATAAGTTGATCTTATTTCCTCCCATATTTCTAATGGGTTTTCTTTCAATTTAGAGAGTGGTGCCGAAAGGTATAAGCGTATCTCTAAGTTTAAGGCGTCTGCACCACTGCTGTTGCTTTGTAAATTGTTCATTTTAACCTGTTGGTTTTGCGTTTTATGGAAACTCCAAATGTCAATTTCATCAGTAGGTGAATTTTCACCGGGTGAGGATGTTCTTTCTAATAATTCTGTACTTTCCATATTTTGCTTGTCGAGTTCTAGAATCATATTATTCACTTTTTGTAAAACTTTTGCTGAAGCTAAGGGATTATTAAAATGTACATTTTTAAATCTTGGATCCAAAAGCGTTCCAAGAGATAATAGATTTGATTGTTCCCGAGTTCCAAATCGTCTCTCAATTTCTTTCTCTAATGTATCTTTTAAAGATCTTGTTCCTGGAAGATTTACATTCATGGAAGACAGTTTTTTATGGTACAGTTGATTAAAGGTATAATCATGCTCACTGTGACATATTTTTGGCCCGACGCTTCTACTGTCAACTTTTCCATTATTTCTAGAAGCTGGACAGATTCTTTTACAAGTTCCACTTCATTAGCAGTTAGCATAGGTGGAGAATTTGGAATTTCTAGCAAAATAATACTTATAAATGGCAATAGTTCCAAGAAACGTTTGCACATGTGAAATTTGGAACTCTATCTTGTGCTCCTGTGCTTTTAATGCCATATATTTCCACTTTTTTATTCTACCTAAAATTACTGGGGCGATTTTTTGATGGTAATTATATAGAAGACAAAATTATTCTGTTTTATTGTGTCAGTACCATCGATGGTTTGGTATTCTTTCGATATATCGATGCATCGCCAACTGTAGAAAGCGATGTAACCATCGATGTTTTTTCTTTCGATGTATCGATGTTTTACAAACATCGATGCATCGTTGCCATCCCTAGCTTAATGAATAGTCCTGTAGCGAATAGGAATAAAATGATGTTATTTGAACGAAAAGAAATCAAACATTATATAAAAAGAAAAATGTGTTTTTGCTTTCGTTTCCGGTGTATATTTGTCTCAGATCTGGATGGTACTCTAAACTCCTACAATGTAAGCAATAAGAAAAACTCTGTAGACATAACCAAAATTATACAGGGTGTAAACGGTTTGAGAGCAAACATTTTTAAGATCAATACTTCATGCCAAAACAAATCAAAAAGCTTTATAACATCTAGAAATAAACTATAGTTTTGCCAAAATAATAAAAAAAAAATTCAGAAGTTATGTAACCTTTATTACAGTGAATAATAAACTATTTCCGGCTTCAAATTGCTTGTAAAGCTAAATATGTAAAATTGTAAATACTCAATAGCTTATACGCCTTTAATTGCTGTATTAACATAGAAAATTTATATTTAAACTCTAAATATCCTGTTATAATTTGTCCTACGTTTCTCCGAACAGATGTGGCAACATAGCATTATAACAAGCCAGTACCACAGGGTCTTGTAAAAAAGTGAAAGTTATTTTTGAGTGATATTCGACGTAGCGTTCAGTTTAGTTGTTTGAGCCGATGTGTGAGAACTCGCATTGTCGTGGTGAAGAGTGATCCGTCTTCGGCGGTTGGTTTTCCTCATTTTTTGGAAGACAACTAGCAAACAAATGGTTGTGTACCACTCAGAATTGACTATTCTGCGTTATTCTAGTGGTACGGTTGCGACATGTCCAGTTTTTCCGAAAAAACAACCGATCATTTGCTTGGAAGTGCTTCGTGCGCAAACAACTTTTGTTGGATTCGGCTCATCTTGAAACACCCATACACTCGCCTGCTGTTTACTTTCGGGCTCATACGCGTAAATCTACGATTCATCACCTGTCACTATGCCATAAACGTGTTTTGAAGCACCGCGATCGTATATTTTGAGCTTTTCTTTCGACCAATCGACACGAGCCTTTTTTGGAACGATTGACAAATTGTGTAGGATCCAACGCGAACTAATTTTTTTGACATTCAAATGTTTATGCAATATTGAATGTATGCTGGTTCCACTAATGTGTAAGGTTGACTCAATCTCACTATAGGTCACATGACGATCTTGCAATATCAGTTCGCGCACAGCATCAATGGTTTCCGGAAAAACAACTGTTTTTGGACGACCTTCACGAAATTCGTCTTGGAGTGAACTACGACCTCGATTGAATTCGCCATACTGTTACGAGAATTCATCCGACAGCTGGTGCAATCGGCTATAAACCAATTCATGGGACATTATTCGGATATATTATGGGAACCCGAAATGTTTGTCTCTCAACAGGCGGACCTCTGCAGTTACTGGGAATTCCCTTAAAGCTTCCAGAACATGAAAGAGTACCAGACAATTCCAAGATACGTATACATAAATGAACATCTGGCGATAGGAGGCATTCAGTTTTCGTCGGTCGTATTGTACAGTTGAGATAAAATGTAAATAGTAGTTTCTGTGAATATAAATTGTGTAAAAGTAGTGGAAAGAAATTAGACTGAGTTGGACTGTGTTTTTAAATAAATTCAAGACCTGAACTGAACCCGAGTGTGAAAATAAAAACATTACAATACCATCGATAAACAGTGGTCCTTGATGGAGTTCATCCATGCACTCTTGCTGACTTAATCCACGTCGAAAGTTGTAAAAAATAATCGCAAGAAAATGTTCACGATTTAATTCCATTTTTGGCCGATATGAATCCTTTAAGTTACTGTAAACAACACATAGCGCTCGTATGTCAAAACGTTCTGAGTACGTATAACCTCAAAAATGTCAAACGTTACGATAGAGCTGTCAGTTGTCAGATTGCAACACTAGGGTTGTCCAATCCCGAAATATAAAAGGCAGCCCTCATAAAAGAACTACATATAAGAAATGTTTTGTTTACTATACTTTCTACGGAAATACTTTTGTATCATAATGTAAAAAACTTTGTATCCTCTCTTCTTCAACTTGATGCATAAAATAAATCGCCATATATAAGTATTCATTTCAATACATAGATATTGAAAGGGTACATTTTTGAAAATAATATTTCATAAAATTTTATTTACCTAAATAAATATACCGGCACTCTGCACTATGTAATTATTTAATACAAAAAAATAACAGGTTTTTATTTTTTTGTGGTGAATCATTCCTTAATTTTTCACGCTACAAGTGAATCTAATTTTTAGCGCGACGTTGTCACATTGACAATAATTTACTTAACATGTATTTCAAATTTTCTTGCTTATTAAGGCCTATAGACCGTAGTGTGATAAGAGTTTTTTGTTTTATTTAGTGTATACTATCTGTACCTAAAACATATGCACTCAAACTATTTGCACCCTGTATATTTAAGTGTAGTCTTTCACGAAGGGATCTTTCCTATGCTGTATACAGTTTACAGCAGGTTTTTGGCTTGCGCTCTAACACGTACCGTTAACCAGAAGTTTCGTTAAACTTGGTCGTTTGCAAAGGTGGAGTTTTGAACCTTAGGGGGTCGTAAATGATATACAGAATCGTTGTTCGGGTACAATGTCATTAGTGGCTTTTATTACTTGACCTGCTAATCCCCTTTAGTAATCACCGCCCGTCTGGATGTTTATGACCCATAGTGACAGTTTTTGATGATCATTCTTCTGCATATTTATATGGGGATTATAGTTACCAGTATGAGCTTTATTATGGAATTTTCCTAGAGGTACCTTTCACCTATTTGGGAAGTTAATTGCGTCGTCTTGCTTATCTAATTCCAGGATTTTTTAATTTTTTTGCACGTATTAAAATCCATTTGCTGTTCTGTATAGAGTTTGTTTTGCCTATTCCTAATGCACTTTATGCAACTTTACTCCTATGAATTGCGTACTTCTCACGTATGAGTTTTGACAGTCTCTATAGGATATACTATAGACTCCGTGGTTCTCTAACTCGATTTAGTCTTTCGGGTTAGAGAGGACTTTAATTACGTTCCTGTGTTGTTTGAAAATTGGGTTTATGTTGCGCTTTCTAAATATTCTATTGGTGTTACCTATAATATACGGCAGCATAGCTTCTTGCTTGTTCTCTTCTATGTTATTTAAAATTACCAAAAAGAACCAAGTCAGCATTTTCATTTTCATTTTCAAGGCAGTCAGATAGCGGTGTAGTAGTTGTAGATATTATTGTGGGCTTCGTTTTTGGTAAACGGAACGAGAGGGATAATATAATGTGGAACACTTCTATTTAAAGAACTTGATGGTGACAAATACATAATTCCAATAAGTAAAAATAACAGTATATATATCTTGGGAAAGGGCTAGGTGACAAGAAAGAAAATCCCATATACTAGTAGGTGAACGACAAATAAAAGGAATTTCATAAATAAACTTATAATGTATTAGAGACGGGATCTGAGTATAGCCTCGTGATATGAAAAGAAGATAACCTCTAACGTCATAGAAAATTTAAAGGAAACCAGAAATAAAAGGAGAAATAGCACCTAATACTAAATTAAAGAAAATAATACATTCGCAAAGACAGACAAACAGTCTAAAAGTATTGCCAGTGGTTGCACGGAATAAGACATGAATTGCACGATATTAATACTGAGAATCAAAATACTCAATGATAAAAAAAGTGAGCCATATAGGTTACTTTTAAATGCTATATCATTAGAAGTTTTTGAAAAGTTAATATTTGTATTTTTCTGCCTTAAACTAAACTGTAGCTTTAGTAACCATCTATCAGTTCTTGCTTATTGTGAAAGTTTTCTGAAGCAGGAATCGCATAAATGTAAACATCTCATGTCCCTGGTTAAGTAAAATAAATATAGTGAGTCACAAATATAGATAACTCAGAAAACAGGGCCAGGTAGCAAACTAGCAAACTTTGAGGAACACCTTTAGTATCTAACTGGTTGTAGATAATTTGTCATGTACCTACCATTTAAATGCTTAATTCCTTGGCCATACAGCTTAACTGCTGGACAAGCACCGTTCTAAGCACATTAAGTAAAAGCTTTAGTGCAGTCAAGTTTTCTTTTGGTAATTGATAATTTGAGGTTGAAAAATGTGTAAATTCAAAAAATAATTAATGTTTTTTAACATTATCTGCCATTTCGCAAAAATGTTTAATGCACACTAATTAAAGTTAACGAATTTGTTTGTGGACAAAGACGGAATAAATACACAAATAAACAAAATTTGGTTAATCCAAATGCCAAAAGTTGTTTTTTACTTACCGTAAAAAGCATTTCATCAACATAAAACCCCCGAAAATTCAAACAAAAATTTTGTTGATGTCTTTTTCATGCTATGGTGACTTTTCAAAACTCTTCAAACCTTTCAGGAAGTTTAACGGCAGAAACGAATAAAAGAAAATCTGGAATGGATCCCTAAAGAGGGTACATCGGACTCGTAATAAGGATATTCATTTTTAAGAGAGGAACTTGCCGGTACGGAGTGGCGATCGCTTTTGTAGGTTTAATTAAGATTTCTTTACTCCAAGATGTAATTAAATTTTACCGAGATTCTTGTTAACTTCTAGACAGTAACAATTTCAGTGAACCATGAGTTTTGACGTAATAAATTTGAAAGAAGTTCGATTTGTTTTTCATCAATAAATGTAACACTCCCGATTTTTGAAATCACAAATTATGTATTTTAAGACTTTTCATAGCCCATTCTCTGTTTCATTTTTTATTATCATTCTTATAGGAAAGCAAGGCGATGTATTGATTCTGGGTGGCACAATAACATGATCGAACTATCAATAAAACTATTTATGTATTTCAAACACATAGGAGTTCCAAGAATTAACAAATCATCAGACACAAATCCGTACTTTAACTGAACATAAAAATAATTAGATTCCCAGATTAAAAACTCAACCACATGATTGAAAAACGCAAGGTTTGCCAAAAGCCCAAGTGTATTGTAAGTATTGAAAACTTTGAAGAAATAAATTGATACTTAACAACTTCTTCTATGTTTCTCTTTCTGTGTGTCATTCTTAGTAATGGATATAAATTTCAGAAGAATTAATATAATCGTAAAAGCACAGCTTTGCACCCTAACACCAAACCTTTATATAAAACACTCAACGCCGTTTCAACAACTCGAAGTTGTCATCAACAAGGAGTGAACCAAACATTTTGGTTTACTCCTTGATGAAGTATTAGTAATTAACGCAACAGTGGCTCCCATTTTTAGTACAATAGAGAAGTGAACCGGGAAAAAGTTTGTTATAATTTTTTTATCTTGCTGTGCAAATACATATATTTGAAGAAGCGAGATGTAAAGACCGACATCTAGGATTTTCGGGGAAACTACCATATAGAGGTTACGAATCTGGAGCCGTTCTAAAGTAAAGAATCTTAGGCTTGGACTTCAAGTTTTGTTTTGGGAAATCTGATTAAATAGTTCTAGAAGAGTTGCCAAGGTGAAGAGAAAATTTCGATGTCTTAATTTCCATCCGTTGATATGAGATAGAAAAGAACAACAAATAAACAGATTTCAGTTGAAATTCCTATACGTCTCGAATTTCATTATATTGATTACAGCAATGTCGAACACATCAGCGGCATTTCCGCAGTTTTATCGCCCCGGATGAGTCCAGTTGTTATGGTATATTCATTCGTTCAAGTATTTATTCTTTGAAATGCTACTCGTGTACAAAGTTTGCGGGAAAAACTTCGCCCATTGAATTTGGCATCGGCTTCAAACCTATAATACACAAAACTCCGTGATGAAACTTGAATGTAACTTGTTTTTAGAATCGTGAAACTTCCTTATTGAATCACTACCGAGAAAATTCGAATCTTCGTATCGAAAGTACGGCTTCTGACTGATATTACGTTTCATGGTTTTTCCAACTTCGAGTTACTGGTTAAGAAAACGACTTGAAGCATGTTCAGATTCTTTAAGTGTAACTAGAGTTATTTTGATAGCCACCAATTTTATCATCAGCTCAAGTATGTTAGTGTTTTGTATTTTTTTTGTCAGCATATATTTGTGTTTAGTTTTGATACTACTCCCGGGTGATCAATATCAAGTGTAGAGTTGACAATGCAAATTTCACTACATTCGAATATTTTTTATTTTGTCTATTGCAGACAGTAGTTCTAATTTTCGACATTACAAGTGTCAACTACATAAATTTCACCAGTGTTATTGCAATATTTGGGGGATTTTTAGGTATTGTTTGACTTTGTAATTATTTTCTCTACACGGCAACTGACTGAATAAAAAATGCCTTTTATCATATTGCCACATTTGCCTATTGGTATATTATTAAAAGAAGGTGGATAGTGGACATATTTGCTAGTCATGTTTTGAACAATTTATTACTGTCTAACCCAATGTAGAAATTGCTATTGAAACGTTTTTACAACACTGAAATCAAAATATCTAGAGATTTATAGTCTGGGAGTTTACTAAAACGTATACCTGAATAGGCTATATGTATTAACAAAAGACTAGTGGTCGCCGAGTGGTCGAAATTCGACCCTGTTTCATGAAATTGTAAAAATTATATTTTTATAAGAAACAGAGTTGTGGAGAAATCGCAGAAGTAGATGCAATGACCAAAATTGTTCACTCATATTGACAAATAAAAAGAAAATAAAAATGTAATCAAATATCGGTATTCGAAATATTTTTGACAAATGAATGACCCCTCAAATTTTTGGCTGGCACAAGATTAAATATTAGATAAAATAATTGGAAGACTGTTCTTTGCAACCTAAAAGTTTTCCTCATTTGCGGTTTCAATCAAGTTCAGGAATATTAATGAAAAGAGAGGACCAACAACCCTAGGAGAACTTAAATATTTAATAAATTCTCTATTGTCCCCTGTCTGACAATTGTTTACACAACACATTCGAGAAGGTCGTGATAATAATATATTAATCAAATAATTAAATTCACATTAAAAACAGAATATTTAATATGAAAGTTACTGCAACGCGTCCGAAAAATCAATACTGATCTCCTACATTGACTATTTTAACACTAAATAATAACAACGCTTGCACACCACTTCCAGAAGTACATGCTCTAAGAATATATATAAAGATCCCTCCATATATAATTATTCAATGTTTTGAGTTTTGACTTTGACCGTCTGGCGGCGGCGGCACTGTCAGTTGTTTGGCATTGACAGTATGGATGTAAATAATGAATTTTTATTATATTTTATTTAATGAATGAACCAATATTATAAATTAATATTAGCATTCTGCACTGAAGCTCGTCAGTAGCTACTAAACAAAACAAAAATGAAGAAAATTGGTTGAGAGATAGAGGAGAAAATGGTACCGAATCGTTTTGTCTTTATATGAATATATATATATATATATATATATATATATATATTAAATAAAAGCAAATTATATATAACTTTTTTAAATGTAGGTCTTTATATCAACATTTACAAAACAAATATTTTGACATTAACAAAATTATTGTTTATGATTTAACTAATCAGTTATAGATAAAGATTCTTATTATGATGAAGCATGAAGGATATAGTGTATCTACATATCTTGTTGGGACTCCCTGTAGATAATTTATATTATAAATAATAGGCAAATGTTTAGATGTTATTATTTTATTGTAGTAAACATATTAGTTATAAAAACACAAAAAATAATAAACTGCGAATAAATATTTTTTTACTACAAAAACCAGTTTAGAGAGTCTTAAATTATTTGTAGTAACATTTTTTTGTAATAGAATGTATTTATTAGTCGTAAAAATGTAAAAACGAGCATTAAATACCAGTTTAATAATTAAATGTTTTATATTTTTTTACTAGTAGTATTTTAGTACAGAAAGAGTAAAAGTTACTAGAGACCACTGCAACCCTGTTAAGACATACTAGACGGATTTTGCAAAAAAAAATACATACTATTAATAGTAGGTAATTTTATGTTTTATATCACAGATATATTTTTTTTGCCGAACAATATATCAGTAATTAACAATAGGATAACATCTAATAAATAGTGAGTAAATATTTTTTTAATTTCAACACGCAGTGTAATACTCCTTTTTTGGTTTTTAATATACTGCAGTAACTTTTAATTTTTGTAGTAAAATATGGATTAAATAATTAAATGTTTTGTTGCTTTTTGCGACTAAAAAATTTTGCGACAAAAAAAACAAATGTTACTACAGTATGCTACAACTCAATTAAGGGATACTACACTTATTTTTTGTGTAAATAATTACTTACTCACGATTATTTAGCAGATTGTATGTCGTTTATTACCAATATATTTACTAGAAAAAAAAATACTAAAAGTTACTACAATATACGTTTAAGTTTGTATATGTGGGTCTAGACAGCTGGGCATTGGTTTCTTTTTATACTCAAAGGATAAAATATGGAGTATGTTGAAAAATTTTTTTGAAGTTCTGAATCCAATACTACAGTTTTTTATTAAAGAAATTGGATGCTAGCAAGCTCCGTACTACCGGAGAAGTTCATAGACGATGAAATTTTCCAGGCTGATCATCGGAAATTACAATAATGTGTATCAAAGAGATAACCCACAAACGGTATTAATTCTACCCTAAATTCAAATCCACCCACTATCCCAACTTATTGCTTTAGGATATTTGGATAAGGAATCCTTCGAAATGTAACCACCTCGAAATGCACAACTCAAACGTAATATTCTAAGGTCGAATCATATCATTCAAAGGAATCATGGATTTACAATACGGTTAGAGGGAGAGAGTTGTTTACTTCTTTCCGGGAACCAAATCATTAGTCTCCCATGCGAATCGAGGCTAATCTGATTAAGAGAACAGATTTAAGTCGAATTAGTAGTGTTTGGGAGGCAATATTGATTTATAATTGCCGATAGATAAATAATGAGGGCTATGAGTTGATCACACAATTTCCAACTAAATTTCCAACTAATACCGTCGTCCAATTTAATCTAACGAGCAGCAATAGTTTGTGTTCTAGTTTGCATAGAGATGAAGTTTTAAAAATTAAAAAAAATGTTAAATAAATTAGGAATGAGTCGAGGAGGCAACAGTGGCGATAGCGTCTAACAGTGGCGCAGTGGCCATTTGTTAGGAAGTACTAGAAATAATCTCTCACAGTCTTCGGTAGGTCTCGGGACAAATATATGATACAATCAGTTTGCTTGCGTCCGCGATATACCTAATTCGTGCATTGAGTATTTTTTTTTTGTCTTGACGATTGAAAAGGTGAATTTTAAGGTAAGATTTCTCACAAATCTTTCGTCACATAAATGAATTTATTTTTTGCTAGGGAGTTTAATTTGTAAGTTATGGCATATATTGCATCTCGATTTACGCAAAATCGTCGCGCTTGCTATTGCTTAAATCCAAAATGGCGGTTTTGTACACAGTGGCTCAGGATACTCGAATGCACAGTGGCTCTGTGTGAGTCATCCAGTATGTCCAATACTGCAAATAATAGTTACACATTAATTTTTTCTAAAAAAATTAATACAATTTTATAATTTCATTAATTTTCCTTTTCAGAATGGCTCGTTCAGCAAAGCCCCGTAAAATTGGGTAACACATTGCTGCTCACATGAAAAATAATATAAAAATATCAAGAATGGTATGAGTGTGAGACAAGCGTCCAAAGTTTCAGGCAATATCTACTTTTCAGTTCATAAACCCAATAAAAGCAGAACCTAGAAAATCTAAATAGAAACCAAGTAAATTAGGAAGAACAGATGATTGTTTCCGTCCTTACTTGGTGAAAATTTATTTTAGCTTTTATTAAAATAAACACACAGGTAATTTTCACTTATATTTATTTAGTATTGACAATATTGCTACACCTGGTTACTTCGTCAGTTATGCTTTGTATTATGAGCAAGCCAGTAACCTGGTGAAACAGTATTGTCAATAATAAATAAATATATGGGAATTTTACCTAAGTATGCTTATTTCAATAACCTTTAAGAAACAACAACAAAGAAGATTCTGCAAAGTGCTTCTGAAGAGGAATATGAAGAACCTGTTGAAATTCATTATCAAGGGTCCGATGAGGATAACGATTGGCCTGAAGAAAAAGTCGAAAATGATCCTCCCCCTGTCAATGCAAATTATTCGGTAAGGTCATTATCTCATATACCACAGGAAGGTGAATATGTTCCGGTTGAGATTACTACACAGAAAACACAAATATTCAACGTTCGTATTAAAAAGTCGTAATAGAAAGTTAGAACACTGTTTTCTACGTCAGACGTCTAAAAATAAATGTTACATGCCAAACGAGTCAGATATTTCATATCTTAATATCAAACTGATATTACCAAAGCTCAATATTACTGGAAGCACAACAAGACAGCCATCTTTTTATCTTTTGCTCTAGATTTATTGTTGCTTAATATTCGCTGAATAATGGTTCTTTTTGTTATACTGTTTATTATTATTTATTCATTATTATTTTTGATATTTTTTTTATTATTTTGCTAATTTTATTATAGTAATAATGGTTTAAATTTTTAAGACTGAAGTAGTTCAATATGAATGTATTATTTTGAACGTCAAATACCCCTCTCTTTCAGAAACCCGGGTTAAAAAAATCTGTATTCTGTATTTAAAAAAATCACAAACACCTTTAAAATATCTTGAAAATTGAAATCAAGGGCAAGAGTCAAAAGTTCACTTATCTTTAAAAGCAAGATAAAAACGATTTTTGAACGGATTTTCAATATTTAACCTTGATCTATAAAAGCCCAATCTAATCTAAAAAGAACTAAAATATAATTTTGGACGTAAAATTATCCGCTCTTTTAGGATCCGGTCTCAAAAATAAAGGTTCCACTGAAAGAAAAGCATGCTGATCTTCATATGTCCTTGAAACTCAATCTCCAATCTATATTATGAGATGAAGAAGGTCCCTGTTGAACTAAACAGCTTTGTCTAAATATTATTTTGCAATGTCAACATTCCACGAAAGAAAGTGAAAGAAATGATGTGTCGTTTGGAATTCTCCAGGGAACAGTACTGGGTCCTTTGTTGTTCACCGCATATATTAATATGTTGATGAATTTCAAGTCACAGCGAACGATACGTCCGTATGCTATAAGTCCAAGTACTGGGGCCACTAAAAACAGTAATTGAAAAAGACTTTTTAACAGTTAAGAACTGATTTAAGGTAAACAAACGCGGAATGTTGACAAGACAAAATATCTTTCAATTACAATATATAAAACCTCGCTTTCCTAAACTGGGAAGCAAATCATCGATTCTAATCCATATATAATCCAGACGCATCATCTGTTAGGTATTTAGATATTTTAGATATCACTATTGACCGACACCTTCGTTGGGACATATAGGCGAACAAGGTCACAAATGGACTCATGGGCAGCTTTAGATACCTTTGACAGTTTTTAGACACAAGACACTTGATGGTTTTATATTATTTGCTTGTATAATATCTTTGTCCAGTCCCAGTCCTGGAGTGGGGAGTACTTAGAGACATCTACTTGAAAAAATTAAGTAGTAGATAGAAGTAGATGTTAATAGATAATAACTAACATCTGATCTCCTCTGTCGAAACCACACCCGTATAGTGTTTTTTCTAGAATGTTCAAATGGAAATGCTGAGGAACCTTAGGTGTGTCAGAAATTTAAAAAAGCAGTTTTGCACCCTAACACCAAACGTTTATTGTAAATACTCCGAGCCGTTTTAGCAACTCTAAGTTGTCATCATTAAGGAGTAAACCAAACACTTTGATGACAACTCAGAGTGGAATTAAAGTAAATTCCTGAGGTTGTTCTATCTAACCACAAGTGAGTAATATACTAATTATTATTAGAATATCTGAAATTAGCTGAACAAAACTACAGACCAAACCTCGGTATTGAACAAAGGAAAATAATTTCGTGGGAACAAAGGGACCACTGCTCAGAGGTTGAAAATCATTATTAGTTGAATTTTACCCAGTAGGTTAGGATCCCACTCCGGCCTATGAGACATTGTGGTTGCCTAATCGATAGGCGTGCGTATGCTAAACTAGAAAAATATATGAAATCTTTCATCCTATGTTCTAAGATAGTTTACAGCCTAGTGACAAACACAAGAAAAAAGATTAACCCCAGTTTCAAAACGATCCCTAGAATTAACGAACGTCCCGCTAGAAGTTTACAATTCAGTGTACTCAAGAATTAATTTCCAGGCATGAAACTTCTCTATTAGTTACAAGAATATTTACACATTGCATTTCGCAAAAAGTTCCGACTTAAAGTAAAATTTAGTTCGCAAATTAACGGAATTTGTCGGAGCGAGAATCTCTTGCCGTGCTCTTGCTTTAATGAATTCAGTCCAAAGTCTGGTATGTCATAATTTGAGGACCCCCGGAGAGATGCTTATGCTCTTATGCCATAATTGTTTTCCACCTGTCCTATAAATACTGGGAGACGGCAAATTGTTTGAGTTCCATTTCTAAATTGTTAAAATCACCATTCTGGTATTCAATAATGAAAACCACATTTGTTGCTTAATAAGAACGAGTAATTAAAAAAACTATTGCCGCAATTAGTAGTCGATTGCTCTATTTAATTTCGATATCAGACTGTCAATACAAACACTTATAAACCTATGCTGGTTTGAGAAAAATAATTTCTTGTCATCTCCCAGCTCTATCAGAAAATTGAATTTAGGCAATAAGTTAACCTAAAAATTTCAATCAAATTTCACGAAATGTATCAAAAAATAAATAAAGAAGTGTTGGAGAGGACATTCAATTGTGGAAAGCGCAACTGATAAAAGTTCCCTAATCAGAAACAATATATATTATATATATTGTATAGGGAATAATGGTTCTTAAAGTCATTTTTTCCTAAAATGAAGTAGAAGCCTGCATCTCAGTACTCGATAAAAAGCTAACTATACCTTTGTTCTGGAACAGTGGAACATCAATGAACTGGTAAGCAAACTTAGAACCTACTTAAAGCAAATCGTTGAACTGAATATTGAATATACACGTGAACATAGAAGTGGGGTTTAGTTAATGAGGGAGTAATAATACCACCAAATCAGAGACAAAATCTCCACGATGAAGTTATTTTACAGAAAAATAAACCATGGCGGTCAATTTAATTTAGACATGAAAACAATGAAATAATACTAGCCCTAGGCTGTTAGAGCCTGAGAATAATAATCTACAATTGAGCAGAATAGATGGACAATATCTAAAGGCAAGGCACGGATGACCAATGGTAAAGCAATAAAATCAATCACTATTTATTCACCAAGAGCATAATGTTTTGGTGGATCCGATGACTTTAATAGGAGAAGCGCGAGTTTTTGTTTGACTATGAGCGTTTAATAATAAGATGGAAACTTGCAGAATATTTTTGTGTGCAACTTTCACGTCTAATAACTTATTGAAAGTATAAGATAATAGTTTACCGTAGGGACTTGAAGCATGTTTTGTAGACAAAGTTAATTTCTGCAAAGATCGGTGACTAGCTACTAGCTAATTTAAGAAGCAGGTCTTAAAGTCAAATGCGAACTAAGGCTTAGGTGTACCAAGAAAAAGTTTCCATGGGAAAATGATAGTCGATATAAATGGTATGTTTTCAGTTTCGACTTTTGAACTTATTATTCGAGTAGCTCCATGGTTACAATTTTACTGATTGTTTGGAAATTTTTTGGCTATGTTTTAACTGATAATTTGTCTATACATATTAAGTCCTTGCGAAAAATTAAAACCCTTAGAATAAATTCAAAAACCACACTTCTGCATTAAATGTTAGTCTGAAGTTGGTAGACTGCATTAGATATCATTAATTAATTATATATTATCATTAATTAATCACGACCAATTATTGGAGAGTCGGACAATTCTGATAAAATGACATCAGCTCGGTAATTCGATTTATAATCGGGCACACCTTTTGATTTTGATTTGTAACGATTTTGTACTATTTTGAGAGATGAAATCAATGATACACAGAATTTGTCTCTTGTAAATTATGGTGCAGAAACTGTTTATAGAGAAATTCAATGTCTAAAAGAAAGAAACTGATTTAGCAGGGAATCTTAATCTAAAAACGTTTTTGACGTTTTTCTAAGTTGGTATACTTGTCCTGTTTTATCATTTTATGAAAATTGAGTTGTTAGAAGTGTCAAGTTTTATGAACCTTTTTCCAAGGGCACAAAATATAAAAAAATCGAATATATTAGAAAATTCAAATATTGAAATTTAAAACCGTCAAATTATTTCGAAAATATCATAAATCTCAAAAAAGACAAAAACTAAAATATCTAATTAATAGAATATAGCATAACTTGGGATGCCTTTTATCTAATTGACGTCTATACCAAAAAGTATTCAAAATGAATTGCATATTGATTAATTCTACAAATACAACTGTTTTGTCTTTATGTCAGTAAGAATTATTGATTTGAGAAACTTAGACATATTGTGTTTGTAGCACATCATAACAGACATTCGATTATAATTACTCTGTTTATAATTGGATTTTCCCGACAGCCTGAATTGAATATTGTTGACTAACATATTATATAGTGGTAATAAATTTCGAACGTGTTAGTGAAATATTGATTATATTTTAATTGAAAGTCACTGTTATCATAGAATATCAATTAGTTGTAGTAAGTAACATCAAAATAAATTCAGCAAAAATGTGATGGAATTACTGTGATGTTAGATAATTGTTAACATCATTGCTGTTACAAAAAAAAATGTAGCGTTTTGTTACACCGAGAATGTACAGTTAAGCAGAAGATTTGTAATTATATGATAACAAAGATTTTCGAGTTGTAAAGTGATTTTTGAAATCTATATATTAACGAGAGGAATCGTTTTAAACGTAATTTTCTAGAAATGGTTTGTATTAACAATCCGTCTAATTGTATAAACAAAAAAACAGATATTTCGAATCTTAATGTTATTTATTCTAATCTGTTAGCGATGGATGATAGAATATCTCGAAGAATTAATCATTAAATTAAATATCTATTTTCTAAAGAGATATATTTGAAATACCCTATAAAAAATTTATATTATTTGGCAATTTCATTCAATTTTGTCTGTTCATTGGGTTTTCTCTCCTCCAAAGTTTTTCCTGCAACAGATAAGTATTTAAAAATTGTATATGTAGAACAAAGTGTAGTAAGGCAATTTCGTAAAATTGCCCGGATTACTGGCTGTCTGTACAGAGATTCTTCCTCGCAGTTATTCTGAGAGAAAGAGATGTCTACAAAATGATCAACCAGTATTCCTGTATATAAGTAATGTATTGTACATTGTGTAATACTTATCTGTGTATGGAGACGTTTCAACTCCGAGTCTGGAGTCGTTGTCAATCGTTTAGTGTTGTTTGCGAGGTTTTTTTCTAAAAAAATTTCGCTTTGATCTTGAATTTGTTGTTTGTCAAAAAATTTGACATTGACAATTTGTCGTTTGGCGATCACTTGACGGCGAGGTTACCGTTTTTTTGTTCTGTTAGCAATAAATTCCAAATGAAGGTCGGCTGAAGGTGCTCCGATTTCAGTGTTGTTTATCATCGTACAGCTGGCTTCTTTAAGTTTCCTCTTTTTTAAATTTTCTTCTTTCAACAAAATCTTTGTTTTATCCCAGTCTATCCTATGGCTGCCGGTGCTCGTTAATACATGATTGGCCAAATTTGATTTGTCCACATGTCTTCTGGAAATGTTATATTGATGTTCTTTTTTCCTTACTTCTAAAGGTCTTGAAGTTTCACCGGTATAAGAATGCGTTAAACGGTTTGGTATGTGTGAGGATAGAGCGCAAGGTATTATTTGTTTTAAAAACAGTTTTAACGCTGTATTTATTTCCTAACCGCTCAATTTTTTCCGATACACCTGGGATATGTGGAATTATGTTTATAATTTGGTTGGCTGTTTGTGTTTGGTTGGTATTAATACCAACTCTTCGAAAGCTCTTCATTAAAGAACAAAGAGTGAACACGTAGTTTTAATTCGCCCACCTTCAGGCTGAATCGCGTTAATTACTCAACCTATATCGAACAACTAGCCGTTATACCTGCGTAGAGAGAGAGAGAGAGAGATTACTTTTTAGAGTAATATGCTGTCATCAATTTCAAATTAAACCCCAATATATTCTACCGAAAAAGTAAATAGTCAACGCCTAGCAATTGACCACGTTTGACATTTTTATTAAGTAAAGATCGACATTTCAAACATATATAAAAGTATCCAGTAACATTCGCAGTGAAGAGCGACATTTATTAACATCTGAGGTCACATTATAACCCGATTTTCATTTCACTTATCTAATTTTGTTCGGCTAGCCATGTTGAATCCAGTCCGCTGTAATCGCACTAGAAGCAGCACTCGAGAGTTAATCGATGAGTTTTACTCAGTTTTTGAATTAAGTTTGTTGGAAGTTTAATTATTTCGGAAAAAGAGCATTTCAAGCTGAAACGTCTGCTTCGATAATTAATTGAATCCGAATAGAAGCTATGTTACGCTTGAATAAGAAAATTAATCAGTAATACAATACTTTTCAATGGTTTAAATTCATAGTCCAGTATTATAGAAATTTGCACCACTTCAGGTTGAGTAATAAATTTTTAATTTCCAAAGACAATTGTTTCATATAGGACAGTTGTGGTATAGTATGACGAAAAGTAGAAAACAAAGATAAGGAAGATAGAAAAATATAGCGATCTGACGAAATTAATACGAACAGACAGAGGAGAAATACTAGTCAGTAAAGATGACACTAGGGTAGAATTATGACATATAAGGAAATAACAGCAATAGAAGAAAGAAATAATGTGGACGAAAAACAAATTTTTAAAATACCTAAAGGTATACAAAATAACTAATTTCGAATTTCTTTAAAGAAATTCAACATTTGAACAAACTATTACCTCAAACACAAATTACTACCAAATAAGACAGATCAATTCAAATATATGGTGAATTACAAAAGAGATTATTATTGGAGAAGGTAGAAATAATTTAAAAAATAACAAAAGTTAATAAGAAAACAAGTAGAAAGGAAACGGCCCTAAACAAAGCATCAGATAAAAAGAAAATTCTAGTGGCAATTACGTAAATTAGCCTTATTTCGACAAAACAACTAAGTTCAATAAAGAACGAAGTTGAGTGCTTGATATTTGGTAGAAATACAACAAATTTTCTACTAAAACCTCAAGCCTCTTTGCGACAAATAGACTTAAGAACATTACCAAGAAAGTCCATCCAATGCTGATCGGCTAGAGAAGATTTTTTTGGTGCTGTTGCATTAGACCCGCTACACGCGATCAACTACTGCATAGCCTTTTGCAGAACACTGCATAGCCTTTTGCAAATCACTTCACTGACCAATAGGTGGTCAGGAACAGCATAGAGGGACTTTTTAAGACAATCATGAACAGAAACCGAATACTCCCCACCCAAATGGGATGGGCCGAACATCACATCTCAGCAATGTCTTGACAGACTACGATAAAAGTTCTTCGACTGCACAACTCCATTAAGAATATACAAAGGTAATAATCAATGAAAATTAAGAAAATCAAGAAAGAGGTTTAATATATATTTTAAGAACATCGTCCATATTATTGAAGCTCTCAAGTGGAAAACACGTTTCTGCACAACAACTTCTCAAAACTTCAGAGTCAGCTGAATTACTGTCGAGGAGGCTGCATTTCAAAATTGTGAAATGGTGCAACACCAATAATTTAAAACGGGAGAAACTTCCAATATAATGAAGAATCTTCACAACTGGAAAGCATCAGAACTGGATGGTGTGTAAAATTACTGAATAAGCAAGCTCGTTAACCACTAACATGATTTAATTATTCGGGCTCAGAAGATACCGCGTTTCTTTATAAATACTGCTACATACCAGGATAAACATAATACACAGTACCGAACAATTAATGCCTCCCAGCTTTTGTATAAACTTATAAGTTCATCGAGTAATCGCCTTTGTAGAAACTGTGAGCTGAACAAGATTATTACTGGAAAGCAAAATGGATGCGCAAAGAATTCGATGGAGTGCAAACGACAATTAATTACTTCCAATCAAGCACGGCCCAATGACACATGTGAACTACAGAAAGGCTTTCGATTCTGTACCACACTTCGTAAAGTAAATAAGGGTATTGTTAATTTTGTAGAGCGTGCCATCTCCACCACAATAATATAAATAGTAAACAAAAAAATCCAAATATGTTGCGTTTTGCAAAATATCTCCTGTAAATTTCAAATTACAGTTCGTCAAAACCTACATAACCAACTATCACCATCTTGAGTTCATATATACTTACTATCAATTGACAAAGATTAATGTTCAAATTTTAATTATACCAATTTGTTTTCTTGGTGAAAATTGCTTTCATCAGGACTTAGAAACGCTCATTAAAAATGATTGGTGACTCATATTTTTGTTATTTACATAATTTACTTCTCGGAATTTGCTTACAAATCTGATCAATTATTCCACATGAACTGAAGTGGTGGTATAAGCAAATTGTAGTTAAATTTTATGTCCACAAAATGAGCTTTATTTAGCTCTATAAACTAGTGTATATATTACGAAATTGTTTGCTATACATTTTTTAGTCTATGTTAGCCTTGTACAGGCGAAATAAATCCTTTAGCACCTATAGACTATTGCAAGTTTAAAATTCTATGAAGTGTGGAAGACATATAGTTTACCCCTAAAACTGACATCGACCCTGATAAACCTGAGCTGACATGATATTATTCACAGCTTCAGAAAAGAACAGTCTAATTTTTTACACTGTCAGATTAAGCGTTTGCAATTGACTTTTCCAATCATTTCTGGAAAATTTTGCTGGGACGCAAAATGAATGATGAGTGACAGATATAATTTCCAGACTTCCAAAAAGCAAAATAATAATTAGTCTGTAAAACCGATACATATATACCAATAAACTCTAATCAAACACACATTATCTATTGTGTCCTGTCCAATTAAAATTTACTTTTATTACGAGATTATTTGTGTTAAGTTCAAAAAACATTTTTCTAAAATGATCCGGTGGTATTTTCAAGGAGAACGTTTTCTTTAGAAAGAAGATTTTTATTCGAAATGGAGGAATCTTCAACGACAAAGGAGTTGAATGATCTTTAATTCATGGTTTTCCTGTATATTCGTTCCGAGAATTCTTCTTAAGCTTGTTCTATAATGTTGACCAGAACAGAATCAGAAACTCAAAGAGCACAAAGTAATAAATTGAGTAAGTTGAATTCGAATGGAAGTCGATAAATTCGATGCCGTCAGAATGTTCCATAATAAAATGACATATTTTACTTAAGGGAATTCTCCTTTTATGGGGAATCTACAAAAAGGCCATTATAAAATTTATGAGACCCGCGCGCTTTCTAACTCTCGTTAAAGTTTAACCGCGACATTTAAATTTGTGACCTTGGACATTTTAAAGAGATGAGTAAAAAGTTATAGCTTTTACTCCAAATTGAACTGTATTCGAAACATTGCTACTAAATATGACATTCCACAATCCCACGTACTAAAACTAAAAAAATAATTGTAGCATTGATGTCAACATTAATAGCGAAATACTAACACTTCGACACCACAGCATTGTCGAGACCAAAGTTTTGATGTCAAGGCAGGTCATTTTGACAATTTCCTTACGCATTGAAACTTATAACACCCTCATTTAGTTGACTAAAAATGGGTAAAAATGGAAAAAGATGTAAAAAGTACTTCTCAAAGTACGCCATCTCTTCTGTAGCTCACCCTAACGTTGGCAATGACGATGAAGAATTGATTTGGTTTCTTGGCAAATCTAAACACCTATCCAATCTTGAATGTTCTTTACCAATGATATATGTCTTCTTCTGCGGCTTTCGATTTTACCTTTTATTATAACTTAAAGGATGAACATGTCCTAAGTAGCCCATAATTTTTGTCTTAATCGTTTCAAGTGATTCACAGCTCCATTTAGCACTACTTCGTTCGTCTGCCTAGCTGTCCAGCATTCTTCAATGCAACCACATCCTGAATGCTGCCAGGCAATTGGTGGTAGCAGCCTTTATAGCCCTATTCACAGGTGCATATGACAGCAAAGACCAAACAAATGTAACATATACAGGGTGAGTTTTTTTTGATGATCAGTATGGGAAACTCGGAACTAGCAGAGATAGAGAATTGGTTAAATTGGGAAAGATTTGCAGTTTTACTGACCCAATTTAATGACACTTTCGGATTTTTGTAAAAAGTCATGGCTTACTAGTTATTTGGAAACAACAAAATTCTGTCGATTTAATCAAATCCCTCTAGCTAGTTGATAACTAATCCCTGCCGGGATCGATGGTAAAATGAGGACATTTCGGCAGAGCCACATCTGTCCTCTTCAGGTCGGTTCGCATATTTCTCGTAGCCTTCTGCTTTCGCTTCCAGTTACTCTAATACTAAAATTTTCAGGAGCGCGCGCTGTTATATAGTGGCGGCTCGGCTCTTATCGGTTGGCACCATGAATGACTGCGTGTGATTGGCCCTTGGCGGGAGGCGTGGCCACTGAGCTCCTTTGTTTTTTGATTTTATAAAAAAATTGTAGATATCAACATTTAAGGGAAATGTATCATGAATATTATTGTCATGTCCTCGTTTGCGTGACAGCTGTCGTTTTCAAGAAATGACACAAACTTATCTTTTTTTTGTATGGAAACCATAGTTGACCTCAAAAAATCGGACATTTTTAGAGCTTTTCAACGATATAATACTCGATATAGTTATTCATAAAAATAACGGAGTTATGGATGCTTTTCTCTATCATTTTTACTTTTAACGAAGGTAGCCACGAAAAAGATTGTTTTCAATTTGACGTTTTCTCATTTGTGAGTAATTCGAATAGTAGTGCTGAACTGACAGTCGATATTGACAAGTTTTCGTGATAAAATGTAATAATCTAACGAACAAAAACTGAAAATGGTGGAATGTTATATCATATGCCTTAAAAACTCAGTTCATGCAGCTGAGAAATACTTAGATAGATATTTTAATCGTCGTCAACCTGCTCTATGTACATTTCAGAGACTTTACGATAGTTTACGCAGATATGGATCTTTTACGAAACCACCAAAGGAACGTAATCAAATTAACGAAGCAGCACATATAAATGTTTTGACAATGGTAAATCAAAATCCATCTACATCAACTCGTGAGATTGCGGCAGAAGCTGGCACATCTCAACGAACTGTAGTTAAGGCACTGAAAGCGCACAAGTTCCACCCGTACAAACTTTCAGTTTCTCAAACTTTGCATGCTGGTGACGAACATCGACGTATTTTGTTTTGTACATGGTTTAGAGACATGTGGCTTGACAATCCACAGTTTCCATTAAAGTTGTTATGGTCAGATGAAACTAGATTTACTAATTGTGGTATGTTCAATAGACACAATGAAAACTGGTTTTAATGTTTGGTGTGGTACAATAGGGTCTACTATTCTGGGGCCTTTTATCTATGACCAATCACTTACTGGGGAGCGCTATTTGCATTTCTTGCAATACACTTTTCAAGACATGCTGCATAATTTGAATTTGAGAAGTCTAGTTTAGAAATTGTGTGGTTCCAACATGATGGAGCACCTGCTCATAACTCGTTATTAGTAAGATAACACTTAGATAATATCTATCCAAACTCTTGGATAGGAAGAAATGGCCCACGTGAATGGCCATCCCGGTCTCCCGATTTGGCAATTATAGACTTCTATTTATGGGGTGCGCTAAAAAACAAAGTATACAAAAGAAAGTATGAGACAGTTGGTGACCTAAGGCAGGCGGTATTACAAGCAATTGAAGAAATTGATAGGCGGTCTGTGAGAAAAGCGGTAATGTCAATCTTAAACAGATTTTTTTGTCTAAATAACAATGGTAGACTTTTCGAACATAAATTGTAACCATTATTATGTACTTTAATTTCTTAAGTTTTTAGTAAGTACCTACTTATTTCGTTTTTTCGTTATCTCTGATACCTAATAAAAAAATAGTTGAATGTTCTTTGAAATAGTTATTAATAAATCAATCTATAATAATCAATTTCATGGCTAACTACGTTAAAAGTGAAAATAAGAGAGAAAAGCATCCATAACTCCGATATTTTTATGAATAACTATATCGAGTATTATATCGTTGTAAAGCTCTAAAAATGTCCGATTTTTTGAGGTCATAGCCAACTATGGTTTTCATTGAATCATATCTCGAAAACGAGAGCTGTCCCGCAAACGAGGACATGACAATCATATTCGAGATACAATTCCCTTCGATTTTGATACTTACACTTTTTTTATAAAATCAAAATCAAAGGAGCTAGAGGGATTTGACTAAATCGACAGAATTTAGTTTTTTCAAAATATCTAGTAAGCCATGACTTTTTACAAAAATCCGAAAGTGTCATTAAATTGGGCCAGTAAAACTGCAAATCTTTCCCAATTTAACCATTGCTCTGTCTCCGCTAGTTTCCGAGATCCCCATAATGATCATCAGAAAAAACTCACCCTGTATAAATGTCTTGGCGTGGGTCAGAAAACATCTGAGGAAATATGTTCAAGGCAAAAAATGTCCATAGTGCAAAGTGCTTTCCTAAAGGCAAAGTGAGTTTCATCTAGGGCCATTTAGCAGCTACTTTCTTATTCTTACAGTATGAGAAGAACCCATTTTAGTACATGATGCATTACATACCCGTTATTTAACAAAAATTCGACCGAATAGTATGTGCTACTTCTAGATCCAATAAAGTAACTTTGCTTGCCCACCTATTAAATTTAAACTAGTTAGTAACAGACTTAATGAAGACTAAGAGATAAGTCTTTCCGTAGGTCATGACAACAACTTTAAGAAACCGCCTTCTGCGGTTGAGTAACAAAATAGAAAATTATACAATGGCAATTTTACCGAAAACCTCACAACGAAAAACTGAGAATTTGTTACTCATCTGCAAGTATATTCTGGGCAACAATAGGGATAGTAACTGCTTACAAGTAGTTAATTAAATTCTAGACTTCCACAAAAGGCATGGTTGGCGAATCCACTGTCTTCGATCCAATTAACATGTTTAGCTAAAGATTTGAGCCAGGCTTGAGCATGGTAAAAGTTTCATTAAGATATCAGAACAATGAAAATTGCAACAGTCATTGAGAAGCTAAGTCAATACATATAAAAGAGGAAGTCCTGACTGACTTACTGACTGACAGAATTAACACACTCAAGAAACTTAAAAAGGTATGCAAAAGTCAGAAAACAACTGTGAAACATTTAAAAATGTGAAAAAGGTCAAATATATCAAAAATGTTAAAATTGTCCTAAATGTCATATATATGTCAAAATGTCAAAAATAGCAAAAACGTCACAAATGTAAAAAATGCCAAGAATGTTAAAAAGTCAAAAATGTCAAGAGTGTCAAAACATTTAAAAAAAATAGAATTAGTCAAAATGTAGCATTTCTAAGAAAATGAAGAATGTTTTAGTCGTCCTCAAACTGACTTCGCACTTCAATCGGTCAGCTACACCACAGATCATACAATAAAGATAGATGGGCAACTCAATGTTATAAAATGTGTTCACATTTTGTCCCATGACAGGTTAGGTTTAGCATCAAAAGCATCTTAACAAATTCTTCAAGTACTAAATTTGACGTTTGTTGAATTTGACAGATCATCACCATACTAAAAGAAGGAATCTGCAGTTTCTGGTTCCAAATGTCACCAATAGGGGGCTCTACCATCGAATTATTTTTGTATTCTTGAGAAATAACACCATAATCGAAACAAAAATCTGTATATTCAAGGAAAAACCAAATTTTCCTTGAATATACAAATTTTTGTTTCCATTGTGGTGTTATTTCTCAAGAATATAATAAATATAACATTTAGAAGACAATGTACCATCAAAATAAATGAAACTAATATTGAAATTATATTTATTTATTTACAAAAGATAAATTAACAAATACAGTTAAAAATGACACTATTTATTTATACATTAAAATAATTCATAACAAAAACTGTACAAATATAAATATTATAGGTATATACAGTGAGTGATGTGTTGGTTGAAAGAAATACATCAAATGATTCAGTTAAAAAAATGCACAAATGGTTGGAGTATTGAGTATTTGCAAAGTGCATGCATCAATCACCACTACCAAAATCTACAATTCCAACCATATGACCTTTTGAAAAATTATAAGTAAGGCCACAACTTATCAAACATTAATATACAATATTTCTCTTTTTCTGTTAATTTTTCAACAATTTTATTTAAATTTTTAAAGATATGTTCATTATAGCCACATTTGAAGGGAACAATATTAACAAGATTACTGAGATTCTTAGGAGATGGTAAACTAAAAACTTTTGAAAGAAATCTATAGCTTTTGGCACATTGTTTATATAGTGATAATGCAAATATTTTATAATCTAATAAAACACATCTTCCCTTCGGTTTTAACTTATGATTCCTCATTTGACTCAAAAAGAAATTTATGGTTGTACTATTAACATTTTTCAAATACCTTAAGTCACATTGCTTCTGATGCAGTAGCTGTAAATGATGTTTGGTGTTCATTTTGCTAGCTCTTCTGGCTATTCTCTTTCACTTCAACAGTTGTTTTCTAAGGTTCTGGCTACTTGGATTTGAAATGTTCTTACCACCACTCTTTTTTGGTATGCTGTCAAATACATCAAAATGTTATGATTTATTCATGAACCACTAAAAAATACTTACTCTTGTGTACTTGACTCTGTGACTCTACTGCAGGTTGCATCTAAGTGCAACACAAATGATCATCCTCAAATGTCCTGGTACTGCTACATGCCTGTTCACTCACATAATATGTAGCTTGTTTTTCTTCAGCAGAGTCTATAAAACTGTCTCCTGCAGTTCTTTCATAACCTTAAATGAAACCATAAATGAAATACAAGTCAGTATATGAGGAAAAAGTACCAAATACATCAAAATGTTGATTTATTCAACAATCACTAAAAGACTTACTCTTATGTGCTTGTTTCTCTGACTCCACTGCAGGTTGCATCTTAATGTAATACAAATGATCATCCTCAAATGTCCTGGTACTGTTACATGCCTGTTCACTCACTTTAACTATGTATAAATACACCAAGAACGGAATTGTATACAAAATACCAGCACAAATTAGAAAAAATAGAGAGCGATTGATGGCTGATGGCTTTAGCTTTCACAAACATAAATCTCATAAGCAATGGCCGACAAAAACATTTAT
Organism: Octodonta nipae; assembly: GCA_034190945.1. NCBI lineage: Eukaryota > Metazoa > Arthropoda > Insecta > Coleoptera > Chrysomelidae > Octodonta > Octodonta nipae. The sequence continues at coordinate 23,837,505 of CM067218.1, read as the reverse complement.
TCAAATTCAAGCCTAATCATACAATAAAGATAATGGCCGATAAAAAAGATCACATTGTGTCGATCACCTGTCACTTGGGCTAACTTTAAAAAATAGTACTTGAAGAATTTGTTAAGAGGGCTACGATCAAACACCATTACAGTTCACCGACAGCGGGACCAACATTACCTATCTGAGTTACCACCCCCTGAGCTACACACTCATTTCCGTTTGACGTCGCTTTTTTGAAAAAATAAGTCATTTAATTATAGACTTGAAGAGACTTGAAAATTTTTGCTAAATAAAATCGATGCTTTTTGAGTTTTTACAATTTATTTTTAAATATTATTTTTAAATAATAAAAATCTGAAAAAAGTACTATTTATAACTTATTACCAAGTACTTTTTTATTTATTTTTTTCTGTTGAAGATCTAATATAACTATGGGGTGATGATTTTTAATGATTAGTGCAAGAGTTTTGTCACCTTTTAAAACGAAATAAAGTAACAAAAATTTGAATTCATTCAAATCTTTACTTTAATTTCCTCTAAAAAAATTACCCGAGAAAAACTATAAATGAAAATGAAAAATTTAGATGTATTAAAAAGAGTTTTATCTTAGCAAAGTCGCGAGGGGTAAACAATAGTAATTATATAAAATACTTGAAACCGATTTATTTCTTCCATTATCATTAGTGTTATTTTGATAGGACAGACGGAAATGTATTCGTTCTTTCTTGGATGTTTCGCGATGATGAAAAAATTACCTCAGCAGTTTTATTGAATGCCCGATATTTCCTAGACGATTGCTATATATCATTGTAAAAATAGCAAAAAGTTTTAATTATTTTGTCTTATGTTTTTAATAATGTGTTTGTCCACGGCAGTTAACAATGCACTCCCCAAGACGTCTTGGCATTGATTCAATAAGGTGGTCTATTACTTCTTGAGGAATCCTATCCCAAGCTACCTGTATTTCATGACCTCCAAAGTTCATATCAGAAACATGTTCTATAGGCAGTAAACTCACATGGGTCCGTTCAAAAACATTTAAACTAACTCGAGGAACATGAGGCTGAACATTATTTTGTTGAAATATGGGATCCTTGAGAAGACTAAGGTAAGGTAACCCTACTTCCTGAAGATAACTTTGCACTGTTATGTTGCCTCGGACAAGGACTGGAGGTAACCTACTTTCATGTGAAATAGCACGCCATACCTACTTGTCTGTGAACATGTCGCTCAATATCAAATTGAGCTTGAAGAATTTCTCCTCGAAGTCGTCTAACCCTTCTTCGGCCATCATGTCCACCCAACAGAATCGATATTAATCAGAGAAGACGACATGATTCCACATTTCAATGTTGTCTTCCTCTGCACACACTGGTGTCGTTGCCGTTGATGCTCTGCGGTCAGAGGTAACACAAGATGGAGTCGATAATGCTGCAGTCCAAAAGACCTTAAACGGCGATAAACCGTTCGGACACTTACAAGATGGTCTATAAGTCTTAGACGTCAATCTTGAACCTGATTTGTGCCCCTTGGAGGTGCGGTACGCTTCTCCGATTTTGGGTATTATCAAACCACGCTTGACAATATCTGCGATTAGCGATTTCTCGAAATGAAAAACCCGCCTCCCGTAAACCAATAATTCTACCGCTTTCAAATTCACCTAACTGGAGGTACGTTTGGAGTAAACGTACTCTAGGCATTTTAACATTACTAAACATCGAATTTGGATCTCATGAATTACTTTTTTGGTAGATTTTAAAAAATGCAAAACGGCTACAATATTAATTGGCATAAAAAGTTTGAAAGAAAAACCGTTTATCAAACTTTACCGAATTTCAACCATTTACTCCTTACTACAGGATGTATGTTTTACCAGAACAATATTAAATTCAAACATCTCCTTCTGGGTGTTGCGATTTCCAGGATTACAAAAGTTTGCTGGTTATGGAATGACGGTCGTACGTCAGAATAATCGAAGAAATTAACGTACTTATAAAACTGCAAGTTCAGTGCCAAATAATTTTCATCTGTTAAAATTAATCAAGCGAAATTGTCGTATTCTGCTGATGCCAGAGACAAGACAATCGGTATCAACGAAAATAAATCTCGGTCGCGTTTCTCCGTCATCTCGAAGTCTTGTCAGGATCTGGATGGCGTTTCTACAATGGAACAAACTTTCCTCCTATTATCAGCAATAGAGGTTGTAGGTCCCAGCGGGGATCCTCGAATAGAGCCAAGGCTGGCTGTTAGGCAGATTCCTCAGATATCGATCTGTCGATGAACACACTATTCGTAGGCTAGGAATAATTTTATGAGAAACTTCAAAGGATACGAGAGAGCGTCGTCACGATTTCTAGGAGAAAGCGACAGTATTCTGAAAGTACGTGATTACTGAAATTGGAATTATTATATGATCCATTTTATATTTTATGTAAGATATATTTATGTGTAAATGGATGAAGATTTTGCTTTTAAATGAAAATTTATCAAAACTTTGTTGTAATTTCTGCATTTTAGGTACCATAAGTTATTCACCGCTTTTGAAATATTACGATTAAATTGTTTTCTGAATGTTATTTGTGGCATCTTCTAGTTTATTTTAGATTTTCTTGGGAATAATACCACATCAGAGTTCAAACTTGTGTATATTTTAAAACCAAACGTTTCAATTACAACATTAAGAGAAACCTCTAGACCTCTTAATGTTCGAATAAATGAACATCAAAATTACATAAAGAAACGTCAGTTCGAAAAATCAAAAATTTGTGAACATGCTTGGGACCAAGGCCATAAAATACAATTTCAAAACACAACAATATTACACAAAGAAGAACACTGCACAAAACGAAAATTAAAAGAATCTGCCTTAATTCTGTTAAATGAAAACGACTGCATCGCTTCTACTTCCGTAGATTTCAGTCATGTCTGGTTGCCGATAATTAAAGATGAAATTAACAATGGACATATCCTTTTGAACAACCCTATATCGGGATAGTTCATGAGGTTTTTCCTAGGTTTTCCCTTATGACTTTAATGGGGTCACTGAATTATCAGAATTCTTTGATCGCATTTTTTGGCAAATGCACTATCTTAAAAAGAAAGTCGTCCCTAGGAACGCCACAAATAAATTCTGAAGACAATTTTTCAAGTTCTTCCAACTTGAAAATTTTTTTTTGATTTATAATGATCTTTGGAATTTCTTGTGCACCCTGTATATTTAAAATCAAAGAAATTTATCCATAGTAACGTAAACATATTTGTCAAAATAATTGTCATATATTTCAATTTACTTTATAAATTTATATCCATTGAAAACGAAATCCGACAGGATTTTGAAACGTTTGGTTTTAAAATATACACAAGTTTGAACTCTGATGTGGTATTATTCCCAAGAAAAACTAAAATAAATTACGATTAAATTATCAATTTATAACTTTGTATTATGTGTAAAACCATTGTAAAGTAATTTGTGTCATAATGAATGAATTATTTAATTTCCTAATGTTTTAAAAATATTATACATATATTAATACAAGTACAGGAAAACGCTAGTGCCCCCTTTTTAGGTCTTTATTTTAAAAAGAGGCTACTGTGTCGTAGATGTGCAGAATAAGTAAAGAATCGTTACGTGTTTCTTTAAAGTGAGGTGACATTCTCTATGAACATGTTACTTTAGCTAATTTTCAGGAGTATTAACAATACGATTTTATTTACGCGGTAAAGTGTATGCCCTAAAACATTATTTCATAATGATTTGTGAAGCTCATAATTTACAAAAACGATGACTAAAACAAATACTATTGTCACCACAGTGAAATGAGTTTATAGTGAAGTTTTCCGAATCAAAAGAAAAATACGTCTAAATATTTCAATATCAACCCACAAAAAAGATAAAAAATTTTATATTATTAATAAAAGAATAAAAAGAAAACTAGACCTAGTTCAGCAACGTGAGGTAGATGGTGCTGTAATAAACTTGAGAGAAGCTCCATATGTTGTAACATCTTATATTCTGCTAGTAAGATGAGACGGTAGCCATTTATAAAGACAGCCCTGTATACCACATTAGTGCAAGTTTCTAATGATTGACTTTATGGACGGTGTCATCGGAAAATTAATATATACTGCGTCAGCTGACTTGTGGCTGGAGATCACTAAACTACTAAACCTAAGCTGTTAACAATAGATGTAGTTATAACTATATAAAGTAATATGTAATTCAACAAATTTACTCAAAAGCTTTAGTTTAGTTTAGTTTATTGCCCAACAGAAATAAATTTAATTACAGGACAAATATTATAAAGTAATGAAACATACTAATAAACTATGGAATCTTAAATACTTCAAAAAATGATAATAATAAAAAGAATAAAAGAACGCAGAATATTACAAATATTACAACATAAATTTTACATAGTTTTAAAAAAGAAATAAATAACAATTGACAAGAGACTTTTACTAGTAACTGAACCATGGTTGATCTGACATTTGTTGAATATACCCTTCAACGATTGATTCAAAATTCTCATAGTTAATATCACAGATTCTAGATATACTGTTATGGTGACCTTATGAGTACATTTGTATTTGCAAACAGATAAAAATATGTGTTATTTCTTGAACCAATCCTTGGCGAATGTATCGGGAGCATTGACAGAAGAACAGGAGAGTCAATTCTGTTGTGAACCAATTTGTATAAAAATGAAAGGCTATGTAAATTCCAATGCATAACTAAAGACCTTATCCCAAATCTGTCAAGAAGTAAATTGTGCTGGTACCCTCTGACAGGATATGAGCCGTCGACTCGAAAAGCGAGAAATTTTAAGAATTTTCTTTGCACTGCCTCCAAACGCTTATGATGAATCTTGTAGACAGGATGCCAGATAAGATTGCAATAATCTAACTTTGAGCGCAATAAGCATGTATATAAAGATTTCAGCGCGGATATGTTACGAAAGGTGTTGCAATTTCGCAAAATAAAACGCAGTGCCGATTTGCAAGTTATGGAAATATTTTCAGCGAATGAGAATTTGTGATCGAAATATACACCTAGGTCCTTTATGATAGTGCATCGCTCAATAGTTTGATTATTCAACGAATAGTCGAATAGTATAGGATTCCTCTTTAAAGTATATGAACATACTTTGCATTTCGCGATGTTCAAAAAGAGTTTGTTCTTGGTACACCATAACGTGAGCTGATTGAGGTCATGTTGTAGCCGTAAGCTATCATTGATGCTCTCGACTTTGAGAAATAATTTCAGATCGTCTGCAAAAAGAAGAGTTTCAGATAACAGTATACTTGATAAGTCGTTAATGAATATCAGAAACAATAACGGACCGAGATTGGAACCTTGGGGTACTCCTGAACTGATAGTAAATATGTTTGATTTAAAGCCGTTAAAGCTAACAAATTGATGGCGGTTACTTAAGTAGGATTTAAATAGAGTAACCAGCGAGTAACTGAAACCAAAAACCGATAATTTTTCGATTAATGTAGGGTGATGAAGTTTATCGAAAGCCTTGGTAAAATCCGTATACACCACGTCTACTTGACTTTTGGAGTCAAGGGCTGCAGCTGTGAACTGGGTGAAAATCGATAAATTAGTGACTGTGGATCTATTTTTCATGAAACCGTGTTGGTCCGGCGATGTATGTGATCTGACAATAGGCAAAATCTGATCATAAATACACATCTCGAATACTTTGTTATGATATCTTTATTACTAGATTTGTGCACCGGACAGATTTTTGATAGTTTCCAGCACTCAGGGAATATCCCAGTTTTTAGGATTAATTTTGTCTGTTCATTGGGTTTTCTCTCCTCCATTTTTTTTCCTGCAACACATAAGTATTTAAAAATTGTATATGTAGAACAAAGTGTAGTAAGGCAATTTCGTAAAATTGCCCGGATTACTGGCTGTCTGTACAGAGATTCTTCCTCACAGTTATTCTGAGAGAAAGAGATGTCTACAAAATGATCAACCAGTATTCCTGTATATAAGTAATGTATTGTATATTGTCTAATACTTATCTGTGTATGGAGACGTTTCAACTCCGAGTCTGGAGCCGTTGTCAATCGTTTAGAATAACTGTGAGGAAGTATCTCTGTACAGACAGCCAGTAATCCGGGCAATTTTAAGAAATTGCCTTACTACACTTTGTTCTACATATACAATTTTTAAATACTTATCTGTTGCAGGGGAAAAAAAATGGAGGAGAGAAAACCCAATGAACAGAAAAAATAATTCACGACCTCCTCAACAATCTTTTCGAAATTATTTTAGGATTAAAGTTGAATATTGAGTATAACGGTGAAGCCAAAACCGTTGAGCAGTCTCTAGCCAAGAAGCTGGGAATCATGTCATGTCCAGATGTAAAAGTATCTTTAAGGCGTTTAGAGGACTTGATGATGTCACTTATAGATAAACTTCCTATAGAAATGTTAGGCGAGTATATGCACCCACTCAAAGAATTACCTGCACTGGAGGGGGAATAAACACTTTTAAACTAATGAGCTAAGCAATTAACTATTGTCTGGGGATTTGTATGGTATTGTTCCTGGTAGGACATTCTTCCTGGAATACGTGAGGAGGTGCGTTTTTGATTAATAAATGACCAAAAGGCCTTGGGATCGGTTTGTATTTTGTTCTGTAGGGTATTTAAGTAAGTGTGGAAAGAATCCTTAATTAGTTTGTTTACAAGTTTTCTCATATCGCTAAATTTATGATAATAATATTCAAAGTTATACCTTTCAAATAATTTGTGATAGTGGTTCTTAAGTTTAATGTTTTGGATTAAATCGTGGGAATACCATGCAGGGTGTTTTGTAAATCTGTTTTTATACGGCGGGATAAAGCGTATATAAACATAGAGCGTAATTTGTTTACGTGATATTTACCATGATTTTTTTTACTGTATGCAGATTACAACAGTTTGGTATTGAGATACTGGATAATGACACAACAGTAAACTCTATGGATTGTAAATAATTATGATAGTATATTTTATTAAGATTTACGTTAATGTACTATTTCAAAACAAGCATGTTTGCCATTTCCTAAATAGAACTAAGAAGCCAGATATTTGACATATCAATAGACTGCTGTTTCATAGTAACAATAGTTGTCACTTTGTAAGTTCTGTATGTGATACTATGCTTTCATAGCATGCTTGTTTGCACAAAACGAAAATTAAAAGAATCTGCCTTAATTCTGTTAAATGAAAACGACTGCATCGCTTCTACTTCCGTAGATTTCAGTCATGTCTGGTTGCCGATAATTAAAGACGAAATTAACAATGGGCATATCCTTTTGAACAACCCTATATGATAGTTCATGATATCTTATGACTTTAATGGGATCACTGAATTATCAGAATTCTTTGATCGCATTTTTTGGCAAATGCACTATCTTAAAAAGAAAGTCGTCCCTAGGAACGCCACAAATAAATTCTGAAGACAATTTTTTCAAGTTCTTCCAACACTTGTGCACCCTGTATATTTAAAATCAAAGAAATTTTTCCATAGTAACGTAAAAATATTTGTCAAAATAATTGTCATATATTTCAATTTTATTTTATAAACTTATATCCATTGAAAACGAAATCCGACAGGATTTTGAAACGTTTGGTTTTAAAATATACACAAGTTTGAACTCTGATGTGGTATTATTCCCAAGAAAATCTAAAATAATCTATTAAACAGGATATAACATCTTTAATGTTTTAACGTAAATTGAAATTCAAGACGAGTTCAAAGAAAACTAGCCCACAGAGATCCCATCCCAAATCATACTATTTGTAATGCAGTTTCCCTTTCCCTAAGATAGAAATCGCACACAACGCCTAGATATCGATATCCATTACTCCTTAAAATATTGAACATAATTATATAAACAAAGTACATAGGTAATTATGATTTCAGTGAGTGACGATAGCGCAAATGGTGAAGGTTCTCGCCTAGAAACAACATATTGTCTTACGTTCAACAGATTGAAAAAACGCACTGAAAAAACCAAGTGACACCTTGAGTCGCCTTAAAATATTAAAATTATTTAAATGTTAACTTTGTAGTTTGCTCTATTCTTTTACTATTTGAATTCTACAAATAAAGAGGCTTCTGGCATCAGTGGCATAAAATTCTCATTAATGTACTGTTGTTGGCAATTCCCATTCCTAATTCGCATAATCACCTGAATTGTTTTGGTCGACTAATAAACAAAAACTAGGTAATTGGAATTTGAATCAGGTATAAGCAAGAAAATGTCATCAAGCTGGGTACCTACTTAATATTGAAATTCACTTAATAACTTACAACAGATACTGAAAAATTGGTAAAGTTAAATTTTTTTTTCTTATTTTATATTATCGTTTGGGTTCCGAGCTTGCAGAAATATACATATATATGCATCTTGCATTTGAAGAATTCTCACTGCTAAGGAATAAAAATAAAATATACAGAAAAATAACAAAAACAAAGTTAAAATAAATTATATATTCGAAATGACCTGAAATGAGGAGATCCAGATGCACTATGGGCACTTCCTCAACAATTTATAAGTCTGCCAAAGATATTCTTTTGTTTAATACGGTGGCCGCTGCATTTCCAGATTGTGTTCAGCAATAATTGATGGAAAGTATGTGGTGTGAAGAATTGTTGTTCAACCCCTTGCCGAGTGTTTAGTAACGGAATGGTAATTTAATCCAACTGTAGTTATTTTATAGACCAACACTATATTTCTAAAATTAAACCCAGTGTGTCAGTGCTGCATTTTATAAATATTTTAAGATTGAAGAACAAAGAGTCATGATAAGCGTGAACTGTTTAAGCTAAATTTCTCTTATCCTTTCATATCGTCAAGCATAATGGAACACGAGCTAGCTGCAATACATCACTGTCCTCACAATATATTATTAGAGATTATAGCTCGTTCTATGATAACCGGTCGTCTGTTGGCGTTTGTCCAGCGCAATTGATGGGAAACACCTTTCAGCATGTTTCAACAACCACATTACTCTTGATAGAGTTTACATGTCGTTGTGGCGTACGTTGTCCTGTGGGAGATGTAGTTTGTGCACAGTTAAGGGAATGCATTTAGGGAGTAGTTATGTACGGGAAACACAGCAATGGGAATTTTGAATAAATATCCTATTGTTGGGATAAGTGTGTAAACACGGCAATACGAGATTATGCAAAGTACCTACTATAGATACTTAATGTGCGTCCTCGCACTTTTATTTATTGTCATTTTTGGAAATTTATTGTATTAGGTCATTGATTTTCAAACTTTTGCATTTTTTGAAAAGCTTAGTTACGGCTATTGACTTCGTTTTCAATTGCCGTACCATACTGACGTATTGTTGCGAGTTATTTAACTTCGGTCGTAACAAAGAACGCTTTTTGATACTCCCGTGGAAGCGGTTTAATTGTTTCTTTCGTGTTTACGAAAGTGATTTGTGTTTCTTGAATCGAGAAACAGTAACTTTACCATCCAGGTTTTAGTGTAAGGAGATTAGGATGTCCTGCTACAGAGACTAGGCTCAGAAAAGAAGAACCAAGAAGACCGATCCCTCGGCGCTTTGCAATAAGGTGACTTTTTTGCAAAAAGATATTGCTCAATCGGCTAATCCGCAGGTCAGTCGTTAATTATATGGTTTGAACCATCTATATTCTGTAAAACCGCAACATCTTATCATACGTTTGTAGCTTCTGCACTTAATACGCGTAACTATTAAAATGTACTATTTATTCACAAAACGGAGCTTTAGAGAAAAAGTTTTGGTCCTTGTTTTGGAGCAATTCTCAGCAAAGAAAAAGTAAAACATAAATAAAATTTAAATAGTGTCTAGATCTAACAAGGAGTCTCATTCTGCCGATAGGACAGGTCTCATTAGACGAAAAAAATGAAAGAAGCTCCGGTTGTAGATCACTGATGCTGTTCTACTCTCAAAATGTGATTGCAATACTAACAACAGAGTTTCAGAGTTTAGATTGAACTAGGTGTCTCATTCTGTATACTTTCCAAGTCTCACTAGTTGGTTCAATTAGTAGCATGTGGTTTGGGAAGTATGGCGTTGAAGAACTGCACTCCTTCTTGGATTGTTCAATAATCAACAGCACAAAAAAATTCTCAAAAGAGATCAAAAATGTATTTAAATGTGATTACTTTGATGTTCGTATTTATAGCTAGATCCAACAAAACTATAAGTACAAGAACTTATCGAAACCCTACGACAACTAGTAAGTATTTAAATTTTTACTCCAATCACACCTTGAATATAAACAAAAGTGCTGTGACGTGCTTATATGATCACCTCTTCATCCGCCAAAATATTTAACGAAGTCAGCGTTGAACACGTACTTCAATATTAACAACCTGAAGGTTTTATATTCTTCAAAATAACTGAAAATTGAAACTTTGATTAGAACGAGAAGCAACTTTTGTGCTAGTATTATGCATTAATTCGATGCTACATTTATTTATTTACTATAATTTATTGATTTTCTATGAATGAAGAGAACAGAATCTTAATATATAACCTGGTCCATGTTTCTTACACATTGAACTAAGTTGTATTTCAAGGTAAAAAAAGTGTCGTGTCCGCCAGAAGTGTCTTGTTGGTCGGAACTAATGCAATTTTTGCATTTCACTAACATACTCATCTAGTTTCGGATGTGTAAATGTGGGTCTTCTTTACGAAGCTTTTGCTTCCATGACACATTATGCTCTATCCTTACACATACGAAGCCTTTTAATGTAACTCAGATTTAAAGAATTGTATGTACAGTGTTGCTTGTGATTGTTTTTATTAATATACCGTTAAAACTTCAAGACCTTTAGAAGAACCAAAAAACACCATTTTAATGACTGGGATGAAACAAAAAGTTTAAAAAATAGAAAACTTAAAGAAATCTAGACATCTTTAATTAACCTAGATATGGGACGGATAAATCTATTGCTAGAACACCAAAAGAAAGCAACCCTCAGTATTAAGATATGACCAACCAACGACAAAAGTTTTTTGACATGTTAAAAAAACTGTATCAAAGCTAGAATTTTGGAATTGAAATGTCCCCAAACCCAGGTAAATATCACACAATATATACAGGATTACTGGTTGTTCATATTCTAGACATCTCTTTCTCTGAGACTGTCTGTAGAGAAGGATTTCTGTGCAGACAACCAGTAATCAGGACAATTTTTCGAAATTTCCTTAATAGACTAATATTATATTTTCAATAACGACTATTGAATAAATAATAATGAGGTTGTCAATTACCAAAGTTGAAGGCATTGGAATAAAACTAAATTTCACACGAAACCTATCCGAGCATAAATTTCCTATACACATTTAATTAAAATACTTTTGAAGATCGTCCCTCTTGTGTATCGGTTCACATAAAACGCTCTGTCCTTTATTTCAATTTCATTCGCTCGACTTTACCCCAAAGAGCTGGAACCTTAATGTGCCTTCTGACGAGATGTTTTTTTCTCATCAACGTGACGAGTTCATTAATATTTGAATTATTATTAAAGACGTGTCACACGAAACACCCAAATCCATGACGAACAAAATTGAGTTTATAATTACTTTTATGTGTTTCACTACTCCAAGCAATAAATATTTTAATATACTGGAATATATTGAATAAATTTCAGGTTCCTGACAGGAAGTACAAACTTTGAAACCACTAAAATTAAACGATGTTTTGGGCAGTTTTTTTATTAACATTTCAACTACCACACCAGCATATGAGGAAGACTAAACTGAAACTGACAATTTTATTTAGATGACAACTTAATGTCTAAATTTTCTCTCATTGGTCTGTACATTAATAAGTGAATAGAAAACTTAATATATTTTGAGCCTACTGTAGGCACGAATCAGTGTGAAATTTGCCGTAGATAAAGTTTGTACGTAGAAGGCATGCAGAACGATAAAATTTATATATAATATTAATTTTTATTTATTTATTTTTCCATATCACAAGATGTCACATATATAGATATATACACATATAAATACTGTTATATACTCCGTGGGTTCAATTAAAATTTAAAAACTAATATTTACTCTCACTTTCTAGAAACTTTTATTTACATTAAATATACACAGCAGCTGATTCGAATATCACAAATGTAATACAACATGAACTTTTCGCCGCAGTAACTAACTGCAGCGATGATGGGCCGCTCCTTTTAAAACCAGCATCGAATCCTCTCGTACAATCCATTATCTATTCTACAGTTGCCGAGCTATTTCGAGGTTATTTTTTTTGTCTTCCCAGCGATCGACGTCGTACTGGAATGAAACCAGGGCCGGCTTAGGTAAATTCCGTTACAATATACACCAACATTACAGATAATAAGTATAATCTAGTTTAAATAATTAAGAACTTTTTATCTATAACATTATTCACAAACACCTGCAGGAGACATTTGAACACATCATTTACTATTATTCATAGGTCTGATAATAGGTATGTTAAATTTCATAATATTCATTAGTACTGTTCCAAGATTTTAAATGTTTGTCTTGTGGGAAAAGACCTAGTATTGACCCTCATACTGCCAATGTCAAAGTCAATGGTAATTACCTAAATGATTGACAAGAAAATCGAATGACTAGAATGTAGTAGACAAAGTAAACTTAAAAAAATTTGACATTTCCCCAAAATTGTTCTACAAGGTAATCCTTAGAGAGTTTGAATAACAAAAAATATCTGATGTATGTCACCAGCGTCTTCGTTTTTTTTTGTAGGTAGTGTTGTATAGCAAACACATTTTTGGAACTACATACAACATTGAAATGATTTTAATAAGTGGTGATTGCCTTGACTGCTCATACTCTTGCATATCTCTTTGCTTCTTTGAGTATGGACTACATTGTATATGAGTCTTCTGCTGGTTACCCTAGGACTGACATGAATTTGACGGAAGTATCTATAAATATCATTTTTGTTCAAGGTTTCAAGGTCTAATTCATTTTTTTAATGGGAACCCCTATTTATTATTACGGATACGGATAGAGCAGAAAATTTTACGTCCAAATGCTTTTCTGAAAGTTCGTACTCCAAGATGGCGGATCCAAGATGGCAGACAAAGTGTTTCAAAAATTAAACAATTTACGCCAAACTCGGTACATGAAGGGGTTGGGGTCGCTCATTACCAATACGAAATCAGTTTTTAGAAATTCGTATTCTAAACTGGCGGATATAAGATAGCGTACACATTTTTTAAAAAATAAGTCAATTTTCGCCAAATTTCGCATAAGAATCGACCAAAATTTGAAGCAGTCTAATTGGTAATTGCTGCTCTAAGAGGAATGAATAAGCAACTTCAGTTTGACACTCTTCTGTTGATCTAGTGTTTGGTCTTCCAAATTTTTCACGATTCTTATGATTCCCAGGCTAAATTAGGCAAAACTTTTCTTAACCACTCATCTATCACCCTGGATTCATACTCTTGGAATACGAATTCTTAGAAAAGATCCAAATTAGGCTTAAAATTTTCCATTGTATCCAAATCCCCAATAATAAATGGGGATTTTAGCCTTGAAATGGATATCAGTGTCAAAAAATCTCCTTTGAATAGCCACGAAATAATCCTAAAATATTTGTCTTTAACATTTTTCCTGATGAGATATTCAGGAATTTCCAAAATTGTATGCCATCCGGTATAGAACAAATAATATAATAAGTAAAACCATTAATACTAATAGACATTTGAATTTTAAGTCTAAATATCCGTTATATGTAAAGAAAGCTTTTGCAAAAAGCTTGTCATCATCCACTGAAATATTTATAATCAAAGTCATTATCAAGGAACATTTACTTTAATATATTGATATCCAGAAGGTTTTATAAATAAAACTGTAAACAAACTAGAATAACACACACAACTCATACAAATCAAACACAAATAGTAAACAATGTTATGAACATAATCCCATTTGTTACGGGTTCATCGTTTAGAAAGTAAACACGATGTTAACGCTGTTTTTAAAACAAATAATATAATATGCTCTTATCCTTACACATACCAAAACGTTTATCCCAGCTGAGAATTCTATTTTTTTTTTTTGAATAGTGGTGTTTGTTATTGTTACCATACATATAAGTGTTAAACTTCTAGACCTTTAGAAGTGTGCAAAAATTAACACCAATATAACATTTTCAGAATAAATGTGGACAAATGAAATTTGTCCGAGAAAGCATTAACTTGCATAAGCAGCAATAAGACAGACTGAGATAAAACAAAGATCTTGTGGAAAGAAGAAAATTCAAGAACGAGAAAATCTAAGCAAGCCAGCTGTATGATGGTAAATAAAGGGGCACCTTTAATTAACCTGGAGAAAGCTAGAACAGCAAAAAACAGTACGCTCAGTGCCAAGTGATCACCAACCGCTTAATATCTCTGTCATTTTTATTTGATAAACAAGAAAATTTGTATCAAAGTGAAATCTATAAAAAACAATTTTTCTCAAATGCCTTACTACACTTTGTTCACCATTTACAATTTTCAAATCTTACATTTGTGACAGGAAAAATCTGACGAAAGTTAACCCAGTGAACAAGCAAAAAAACTTTAGGATATGCTTTTGCAAAAGAAATTGCAAAGTTAAAAATGTATTGGTTTGCAGATCGAGGTTTCTAATTTGTCTTCAAACATTACAAATAAATTACTTTTATGGTTTTTTGGGCAATGACACCACAATCGAAATAAAACGACGTATATTGACGGAAAACCAAACGTTTCAAAGTCTATTCTGAACGATTGAAAAGAGTGGGCAACAGACTTAATGTTCAAACAACATTCCAAACAAGAAATACACTGAAATCTCTAATATCGAAAACAAAACCAACCAACTGAAAAAACTGCATATACAAGATTCCTTGCGAATGCAATACATTTTATATTGGAGAAACATCGAGACCATTAAACGTACGAATAAATGAACACAAGAATTACATAAAGAAACGACAATTTGAAAAATCGAAAATTTGTAAACATGCTTGGGACCTAGGCCATAAAATACAATTTGACAATTCAACTATACTTCACAAAGAACAAAATAACACAAAACGAAGAATAAAAGGGTATGCCTTAATTCTTTTGAATGAAGACGATTGTATCGCTTCCACTTCTGTAGAATTTAATCGTATCTGGTTACCGACAATTAAGGAAGAAATTGTTAATGGTAACCTCCTTTTAAACAACCCAGTATAGATAGTTCATAAAGTTTTTTCCTAGGTTTTTCCCTTATGACTTAATGGGATCACTGAAACAATAGAATTCGCATTTTTGGCGAATGCGCTATCTTATAACAAAGTCGTACCTAGGAACGCCACTTATAAATTCTAAAGACAACTCTTTCAAATTCTTCTAATTTGAAAGCTGTTTAACTATAATACATGATCTTTAGAATTTTTTGTGCTACCTGTATATCTAAAAACAACAAAATTTCTAATGTCAATTTAAATGTCATAAATCAAATTTTCATTTTGCAATCACATCAATAAATATAAAGCCATTGACAACGAAGTCAGAATAGACTTTGTAACGTTTGGTTTTCCTTCCGTATACGTAGTTTTATTTCGATTGTGGTGTTATTGTCCAAAAAAAACATAAAAGTAATCAAGAATATGCCACAAACAACGTTTCGAAGACAATTACAAATAAAAATAGACAATTTTTCACCTTGTCTCGAATTCCTACTCTAAATGGTAATTTAAAATTCTGACTGTTTGTTTAGAAGTCGATAGATTATCAACTAAAATCTAGGGCGAAATTCTGTTCTTACTAATACTAATAACTTCACCTTGAATAAATTATATCTCTATTAATGATTTAACGTACAATAAAACGACACGAAACCTGTTAATTCATTTCATTCTGGAATCGCAATAAAAAATTTATGGTTCGGCGTCAACGTCTTCGGCAGTTATTAACTGCACAGTCTACAGCGTCGAGTGCAAATCGGGTTAACTCAGTGGGTTTGGTAGGACGCCAGGTCACTAGGTCGCAAGTTACGGCGCAAGAAATAAGTCTTTCGCCGTTCCTGCTGCTGGGCAAGATTTATTTCCTTTTATTAGATGTTGGGATAAACGTCCAGGATATTATTTTATTGCTTTGTAACTGAAGGAAATGGAAAATATGATTTACGAGTCGACAAACGTTGTACTATATGATTGAGGAAGAATTCACCGGAATTCGGAGTGAACTTCAATTTTTACGCTTCGTTTAGTTGGAGGAACTGGGGCAATCAACTTGAAAAATACCAATGATTCGGATATTCCTCTAATGATCACGTATTCTTCATAAATTTAAGTTTTTAGTTGGGTTTCATTCGTTCGTAATTGATTATCAATTTAGGGTATCGTGGTTTTAATGCATTTTGTAGCTGGGATAGAACAAATTTCTTCGGATTCATTTTAGTGAATCGTATTAATTCCTGAATTCCGGTATTCGTAGAATAACCTAATTCTTAGTGCTATCGTGCAGTAGATGCAGTTTCTGCAGTGTAAGAGTATTCTTCAGTTGTTAAGTCAAGTTTGTTCGTTGTAGTTCTGACTGAATTATGGGCTAGTTATTTTTTAATCATATTTGCAAACTTTAGTTAAAAAAGAATTCTTCTGTCTGTTCTTCGACAGGAATTTCCCCACTCTATATTTGTAAGAGATACGTATTTGAAATTAGTAAGACAGGCAAAAATGTATCAGAATATTTTTGTTACAGCATTTAACACCTGTTTATAGAGCAACATTGAGTCCATTTCCGGATATAAATATCAACAGCCAATTCCGCTTATACCATCACGTCAGTAACAATTTACAGATAATTATTACTAAGATTTTCACAGCAAACTCGTAAAAATAAACTATTTAAATAATAAAAACCCGCAAGAATAGCAATTTCTTTTGTTTATTGCTTATATAGTGAAGAGTAATAAAGGAATCTTAATGCCGTTTATAGAAAAATTGTAGAGAATTAGAAATCCTTCATAATGAGCGTTTGTTGCCGTTTATACATCCTGATTAGATCATTTTTACCGAGTAAACTCAGAAAAACTGGTCAAAACTGGATTTTTTTTCAAAAATTCATAACTTTCTGTTAACTAATACTGGAATATTAACTATCGTCGAAACGATAGTTTATGACGTTAAGTTTATATGGGCTCACGATGGATACTATTGAATAAGTAGTTTTTGACGAATTGGAATTTTAATAATTTAGAGAGATATTTTGGACATCGCACCCTATTAACAAGACTAATCAGACCGAGATATACTAAAGATATTTTGATATTTCCTAAATTCCATTTCAATTTGTCTATCATGGATTTTCGCTATAATTCTGATAAATTGGTTTAAAATAATAGTAAATATTGCATTAAATGTACGAATATGCGATAACCAGCCAGAGGTGCACTGACAATAGCTATCAAGGCACATGAACACGTCTAGGATTTTTTGAGGTGGAGGCAAGAGTTGAAAATTATGGTAAATTGTATTATTTATATGTTTCTTTTTCTCAGCCGTTTATTACTTTTTTATTTACGCAACTATTACCTACCCATATATATATATATATATATATATATATATATATATATATATATCTGTTTTCCATTGGTTTATTAAGTTGATGGTTACCTGTGTACAGTTTACTGATATTAGTTAAATTACTTTTTCCACTGACTGGATTCGCTACTGTCAAAACATTGGAGGAGAAGTAAAGGTTCGTCGTTTAAGCCAAATTTCACAAGAAGTATTAATATATTTTACGGCACTATAACAAAAATCCAAGGTATAGGAAGTGAAGTGCATTTTATGAGCTTTTAAAATATATTTAGCACATCAAATTACTCACTTTATATCAGTTTTTCCAGGTTTTCTTTATGAAAATTGCTGTTTTTCTATTGACGGCATTATGAATAGATCATTAGTTTTTACACTATAAGCAAAAAATAAAAATACGGCATAGTTTTTGAGGGTTTTAAAGCTCATTTATAACTTATAAACGATTATTTAGGTGTTGGCTTATGCGGTTTGCTGTTGAATTTTATGTCACTTAAAAATCTCTATTGACAGTTGTATTTCTAATAGAAAAGAATATTTACTATAAGATCAGCGTACAAATAACGGTACCGCAGGTTGTGTATGTTTTCCTATCTGTTGTGAAGACATTCAAGTGTACTTCTCTAATCATACTCAATAACAATCCTTTATTTATTGTTTATTTTTCGCCACAATTTCTTCTTCTTTATGTACTTACTTTGACAATGCCTTTCTGACTAATTTTGGAATCGAATGGCATCGATAATCCTGAAGAAGATGAAAAGAGAAACCCGAGAAAATTCAGTTACATTTCATACTCGTGAGAGCATCAGAAGTAACATATACACATAATTATGTAATGGAGTTCACGAAAACATTTTTTTAAAATTGATGAGAATCTTATGCTTGGGAGAAATCGTATTACTGAGAAATTTAAATATTAACGAACTCATTGTCAGATTATGACAATTATGACAGCTGTTGCAATATTTCAAAGCGTTCAATACAAGGCAATTTGGTGACTTACTTAAAAGTGAAACTGCTCTTTTTAAAATCCTTTCAATACAAATTCATGTAATGGGAAAACTGTGGAACCTTTGGTGTGTCACAGACGTATAAACACAAAGTTTTGTATACCAAACCTTTCTTTTTTCACTCACACATTTCAACAGCGAAGCTGTTATCATCAGGTGTAAACCAAAACTATTTTGGTTTACAGTTTTGGTTTACTCCTTATCGGAAACCGCTATAGAAGAATCATTTTCTGAAGCACGCTCCATAGATTGC
The DNA here is from genome assembly GCA_034190945.1 of Octodonta nipae. Lineage (NCBI taxonomy): Eukaryota > Metazoa > Arthropoda > Insecta > Coleoptera > Chrysomelidae > Octodonta > Octodonta nipae. The sequence continues at coordinate 23,818,668 of CM067218.1, read as the reverse complement.
CCTTAGGTATTAGACTTTGACTTTCAATTAAGTTGTCGGAATTTTTCCAGAAACCACCGTAAGGAGTAAAAACACAAATCAAAAGCCAAATTAGTTTGTGGTATAGTAAATTCGTCAGAACTTCAAAATATATTTAGTTACCGAACTATTTATAAATTCAATTTTAGTAGTAAATAATTCTATTTAATAGACCGACATCCTTTTAAAAATATTTATTCAATTTTTTGCCAGAAATTAATATTTTTGAATTATGTATGTGTATAATAAAAATGTCAATCCTGTCTTTATTTTAAATACGGATATAGTGCTTTTTCAAACTCGAAAAGAGCCAACATATAGCTTCAATCAAACGTCACATCAATATCTGCAACAAAGGATTATCAATTGAAAATTTACTGTGCTAAATTTTTAACGACCGTTTTATCTACACCCAACCCGAACGATTTCCACCAAACAACCTGGCAAACACGATTTTACTCGCAAACCTATCTGCGGCTAAAAAAAACAAGACAAACGTTACATAAGCTAAAGAACAGCTCTATTCATTTCCGAATGCTGTTATTGTAGATCAAACGAACCGAATGGAATTTCCATTGACCCTCACCACATCTGTGTTATCAGTGCTTTGACTCCAGCCAGTATTATTTGAAACTAACTGCGGTAAATCGATATTTACAAACGTATAAACAGAAATCCTTCGGATGAGCTAACGGTTTTAGTGGACTTAATATCACTGGATATATGGAGAGCTGTAGGCATCCATGATACGAAACTGAATAAATTACTTTTAGCTATTATTAATTATTAGAAATTCTTTTGATACATTTCTGATATTAAACTGTAAAACTTCAAAAACTTAGTCGGCTTTTAAAAAATCAAAAAATTAAATACGAAAATTCTTGGAAAGACATTTGAAAACAACAACATGGCTCTTTACATAGATTTTCACCCTGTTTTATCAAATTTTGTTCAGTTTAATGGATTTTTCGGAAATAAACTCTACACAAACAAAATTTTTATAGTTAAAAATATAAACGGTTCAACGTTTCTATCTGATCACAGTTTCGTTTATTTCCTTTGAAACCTTCGAATTTTAAAAACATACAGTTTTTGTTTTCAAATGTAGGGTTTTTAAATCTATCCACTATAAGTTAATGCACTGAATCAGGTAAGTAAAAACATTTCCCAACATTATAAACACGTTTATAGCAATCAAAAAGGTAAAATATTGGTTAAAAATTGCATGAATAATATGTCCTGAAACACATAAAAGTCATTCATGTGTATGGTCCATAAGAGCAAAAGTCAGAACGTGAAATTGAGAAAGATTAACTAGAAATTCAAGACTGAATAATGAAGGAGAAGTGAATGGCCCAAAAGTGGTGGTCCTCACTTTAACAGTTTTAATAGATAATTTTCAGATGGAAGTACAGAGCAGTTGATTATCAGAAAATTATGATGTTTAAAAAACATCTAGTAGAGTTCGACATCGGAAATTTCTATGTCATATGTCATAAAAAAAAGAAACTGTAGAGTCCAGAGTCATAAATGTTCAATGTAGTCTTTCGCCACACTATTCTTGACGGAACAGATGTTGAGATTTCGTGTTTTCAACACTGGATGAAAAATCACAGATTGAAATTTCTTCCATATCATTTTTTTTGAACTCCATACCAAAATAGATACAACCCAATATTACAATACTTCAGTTTAAAATAGCACAACAGTATCCAGAATAAATAAAATAAGGGTTCACAATTTGAACAAAGTTAAAGGAAAAACCATTAACAATATTAGATATGTAGGTAAACAATTTCACAAGCCAGAAATGCGATTAAAAATATCGCCATGACTTGTGTATCAGTTTTTGCACTGCAAATTCTGTCTTTTCATAATTCAGATTTCTTAATTTTTTTTCTCAAAATTCGTTAAGTTTAAATATCAACTACCGTATTTTAATATTTAGAATTAATATGACTCATACCTGTGTTGCAGTGGTATTTGTGAAGGATAAAATGGCAAATGACTTGGAGGAACTTTTGAATTAAATAAAAGAAATTGGCCCCAACTTTCAAGTGACCAAAAGTAATATGCAGAACCCTACTTCGGATTTTGTAAAAAAATTCAACACAAATTTTGTTACTGAATTTCAATACAAAATCCAGTTTTTAGCAGGCCCTTTTTATTATGCAACTGAATCTAATGATAGTTTGGAACCTGAAGTTCGACTATTTCAAACAGTATATCAGATTTTATATTCTTCAAGTTATCTGACATATACTGTCCCAATTCAGCGCGTACCAAAAAATTCATCTGCTAGCGTATGCTGAAAATACACTAGATGATCTTGACAATATTGGAAATAAGATATTTAGCATGAAAACAAATATCAGTTGCCTTGAAAAGGAACAAGAAGAAATGTTATCAGTAATTCAACAAAATGCCATTCAAAGAGGAGAATTATTAAAAAAAAAGGAGAAACTCCTGGAAGAACATGCCCAATTAAGAAATTTGAATTGTGTATCAGTGTTATGACAGGTATCAAGCTCCATAATATGAGATGATTAGTAAGATTTAGTGTAAAAAATTACTAAAAGACAAATCCAAGCAAAGAGAAGCATAGAAAGAAGGCACCTGTCTTGGCTAGATAACGTGAGACACTGGTACAAGTGCAGTTTCATTCGGTTGTTCAGAGTTGGAGCATGAAAAATAAAGCTGTAATAATAATCAACATTATGAAAAACCTAAAAGATTGTGTGATTTTAGAAATTTAGTAAATTTAAGAGTTTAAAATCAGGAAATGATTTAGTGTCTAAGGTAACCAATTAACCAATTCTGTAAAAATTACTCCTGCTCAAATAATTAATAAAATAATAATAAAGTGAATCTTCATATTGGATGACGGACCCTTTCTCTGAACTCGCCTGGTATATAACTAGCAATTCTGGTATAATACTAGGTCTTTATTTTTTTCATTTCATTATTATCATGCACCCACTTAAACCGGATATTGGCCCCAGTGCTGTACACACAATGAAGAGGAAGAAATAAATTGTGGAATTGTTTTTCGCTATCATTGCAACACATCGTTGACGTCGTAATTTAAGTCTTCAATAAAAAAAGGAGAAAATGTCGGGGAAATAATTTAATAAATGCTCACGAACACGACAGAGGCTCTAAATTAAATCGTGCTCAGAATGAATTTCAGGTCAAGTGAAAAATACGAACGTCGAAAGAGCAGAGCCAACATAGCTTCTCGAAAAACACTTCCACAGTTAATACGCGTTATATCTTTATTTGCAGTATTATGATGTGGCCCCAGTTTAATCAACGTTTAAAAAACGGACGGCGGCTTAAACATTATTCACACTACGCACAACACGGAGGCTCAGGGGTGTCAGGTTGAAATTCACAAAACTGTCCTGTAATTGAGTGTTCAGAGAATTGACTATTCTCGAACGGATATTAAAAAATCCCATAAGCATTCATTCACGTTTTTCAAATTTGTTTATTGCACTGATTTTCAACTTTAAAGTAACTAGTATATAGTCTAAGAGATAGAGCCGGTTTTTGCTCGTCATCGAGAAAATTGACAGAATGTATTGTATTATGATCAATTCGTGAACTACATCACGTTTCTAGACAGGCGCCAGTGGAAGTGATAACCGAGGATAGTTACAGGGGGTGAAAGTAGTAATTTTTTTGCCATGCTCATCATCGAGTAAACGTTCCAAAATTGGCTGCATACAACACTGTGATGCATTTAACCAATTCGCCTAGAGCGTTACCATGAAGCTGGCGGACAGGGGTAAACTTGTCAAAAATAGGGGTGAACTTCGTCATTAAGTAAACAGAACGCCATTTGCACCATTTTTTGCTTACACAAAAGAAATCATAATCCAAAAGGACGTACAGCTAAATGACATAAATATAATTTTCATGGCGTAATTAATGTGGTCTGTATGACGCCATACACAATTTTTTTGAAATGTGAAGCCACATTTTTCATTACTGATTTGGAAAGAGCGGAAAATTTCAGGTCCGAATATGACTTTGACCATGACCTTGAACTTGACCTTCATTCAAAGTTTATTTGCAAAATTAACCAATTATAGCTAAATTAGGTATACGGGGAATCAGAAATCAGTTTTTGTTTGAAAAACTGGTCCGCCCTCTTGGATTGCGAAAATCTAATTTCACATTCGTAATCAGATGTTGAAAATTGACAGTTTAAAAAAATCAACCAACCTAGTCCCAATTTGGTATACGGGGGTTATCGATGTCGATGATTACGAATATGAAATCAGTTTTTGAAAAATTTCAAAACCAGTAGTGGCCAAGTTCAACGTCAAATTTGTTTTTAATTTGGAATACCCTCTTTGAATCAGTCATCTTTCGGATCAGGATTAAAAACATCGATTACCGTTGATTGGTTGTGCATCAATTGGTTGACTTTTTTTTAAAAAAATTTCCGCCATCTTGGATTGTGAATTTTGACAAACTGATTTCAGTTTCTTAATCAGCGATGTCGAAAACCCTCGTATACCTTTAGCTATAATTGGTTGATTTTTCAAAAAAACTTTGAACTTGGAATCACCCGGAAGATCAAGTTCAAAGTCATATCATGGTCAAAGTCATATTCGGATATGAATTTTCCGCTCTTTCCGAATCCTTAATAAAAAAATTTGCCTTTGCATTTAAAAAAAAATGTGTATGACGTCACACGGACCACATTAATGACGTCATAAAAAATCTATTTATGTCATTTAGCTGTACGTCCTTTTGGATTATGATTTCTTTTATGTAAGAAAAACATGGTGCATATGGCGTTCTTTTTACAAATTGACGAAGTTCACCCTTATTTTTGAGATATTTACCGCTGTCCGCTAGCTAGATGGTAACGCTCTAGGCAGACGCCTCTAGGGAATTTGCTTAAATGCATCACAATCTTGGATGCAGTCAATTCTGGAACGTTTACTCGATGATGAACATGAACAAAAAAAATTACCATTTTCACACCCTGTAACTATACTTGGTTATCACTTTCACTGGCGCCTGCCTAGAAACGGGATGTAGTTCAGAAAGTGAACTTACTACGATACATTCTGTCCATTTTCAGGATGATGAGCAAAATCCCGCTCTATCTCTACTACTTATTATTACTACTCTATTGAGATGTGTAGACGATTTGGTTAACAAGAGGGATAGATAATTTAATTTAAAAAATCAATATATTTCACGTAAAGGATTAGCCCTGTATAAAAATTGTTTTTATTCAATTTATTCTGCTGAACGGTTTTGCGGTTATCCTAATATAACCAATATTACATGAATGAAATATCTGCATTAATCTAATTTGAAAAACGGCGGAGATTTTCAAATTTCTTGTTCATTATTAACTTAAAAAACAGAAGATACTACAGTCAACGCCTCTATTTTTTCTATGTGTGTTCACGGATTTGTAAAAAACGTCTTATATTTTGATAACTTAAACTTTATTCTACTAAGAAACAACCTGAAACCGAATGAATAACTTGTTAAAATTTCTTTCATCACATTGTATAATTTGTCTTATAGAAACTCTGACAAATAAGTCCAATACATACTAAACATGGATGAAATATTCATGTTCACAAACATTCCAATTCAGCTGTCAGATATATTTATTGGCCACAAAATAACGGGCACTGAAAAATCTGAAACAAAATATTTAAAAAAGAATAACTGACTGATTAAAAATTTCATAATAAATAACCAATTCATAAAACTACACAATAACTATACCTGTAGTAGTAAATGATTATATACAAGTACCTACTCAAAAAGTTATAAATACAGTCATTAAATTATTGTGCTAAAACTAATTACCTACCATCTATTATATCTGCAACGTTTCATATATTCCTTTCTAGAGAGACACTGCCGGATATAAATTTGCTTTGCACCGACTTGAAGAATATCCTGGATGGGTAGGTAGTTAAATTGTACTTAATAAGCACCTCTTGTTGTTTGTGTTTATTACCCCGTCGTATAAGTAGTAGCAACCAGAAATGTGCAACTAATTATTGCAGTTCGTTTGTTGTGAGGTACGTAGTAAATGCTTTGAGCTATGCTTTTGTCATATATCTTCAACATTTCAGTTATTTTGTGCAGTAAGTGGCTATTTAATACTAATCAACCACAAATCTTATTTATCAGATGACGATCACGTCATGACTATAGCTTTCCAGGAAACTACACGCATGTTGTATAAAATATCTCCATCTACATATTTGTATATAGTTTAATAAAGCAAAGAACGAAAGGTTACGCCTAATCTGGAGCGACAAATCCATACAATAAAAGCAAAACTGGCCCAAACACAGAACCTTGCGGACCATCACAAAATTATAAGATTTCAAAAGAAACACTTACCTACATGAATATCTAAATACACTGTACTTTAGAAAAACTTTAATCGACATCACCTCTGATATCAGTATGTTCAAGTTTCAATAGTAGTATTCTATCGGAATCAAATGCTGTCGAAATGATAAATATATAACATTCACAAGTTGAGTTTCAAAGACCAGACACAAAAAATTAACATAGGGCGTTCCAAGAAAATTTTAGGTGTTGAGTAACATGTAATGCTCTGAAACATCTGTATTATAAGGATCCCACTGCGATATCAAACAAAACACTACAGCTAGTACCAAAACTGGTTATTTGATAGATTTGTAACCAATTGTAATAACAACGACATAATTCATAACAGAGATCAACGTATAAGCGCTACTTAACTAGAATTTACAAAAAAAGTTAAGACATGTTCATGTTTTGGTTTCTGGCCTGTTTTTATACTGCTGTCTCGCTGTTGTCATTCAATTGATTTTTAACATTTCTGGCAACAAACTATCCATTATTAAGTATAATATTCCTATGTAAAAGTTCACAAGAAATGACTTTCATTAATGCATAATAGAACTAACAATGGACTTATATTAACGCATTGTGGAACACCCAATATTAAGCTAAAAATAAAACTGCAGTGATAAAATCTAAATTGATTGGCTTTAACAATTTACCAGCAAATCCTACCAAGAAACAAAACATTCACGAAATAGAACTAGATTCTTTTAAGCCAACGAATTTTAAACAAAAACACTTTTAATATAAGTGTGATTGTTCAGGATGATTCGTAAAGGCTTCTATAGCATGATATTGTGATTACTTAGAGCGTAAAATCAATTATCCACTCGACAATTCATCTAATTAAAATACCCCAAAGAACTCGAAATTTTTGAGTTTTAACCGTTCTTGAACATTCGAAGTATCCCAAAATCCACAATCACTGAATAAATATGAACTTTTATACCTATATTTTTAGCATATACATTCAGAGAGTAAACAACACTATTGACGCTGCTATAATAGAAAGTTCATTAATGCAAATGCTTTAATTTTCATTTTTCCACACAAACAAAATAAAATTCAAGTACCATAATTCATTGTCGTTGTTTTTTTAATTCAATTTGCATATACATGCGAACGCAAAGATCATTTTTACCAGTCTAGTGTGCTCGCGTTGGTATAACAGTACCTCATTTGTATACATTCCGGCTTCTACTGCCTGTCACAAATTACAGATATAACATTTCGCTAATTACATGCGACATTTCTCAACAACATATTTTGTTTTGGTTAATGTTTGGAAATACACACAACCGAGCAACTAGTTTAATATGGGCTTTTATGGTTATGGGTTGCAAATGCAATCCCGGCAATGTTTAGAGTTGGATGAGCGCATAAATCAATTCTGGATGTTGAATTTGAGTTTAAGGAAGGTTTATGACGTAAGATTACAAATATAAACAGGTATGTTATTGTAACTAAAGCTCTGCCGGTTCCGTTCTTTACTGCTCTAAGAGTTCAAGCTGAGACGTTGGCTAATACAATACTAATCAAAATGCATAATATTAAGCATCAGATCAGAGATTGCCTGATATTACTCTGATTTCTAGAAGGACAATAATTAGATGCCAGGAAACAGAAGGTATCAATAATTTACCTCGCTCAACAAAAAAGGAAATCACAGGACTACAAAATGTAACCCTGTTGTTTTGGGTTTCAGTTTCCTGATATGGCTACTTTTTGTTTCAATGCTGCAGTAAATCGACACAATTATCGATACTGGAGAATCTAAAAACAATACACAATTTGACAGCTGAACTTTGCTAACATTTTCTGCAGTCATCAATTCTGCCTGACCTTATTCAATAGCTGTCAGATCTCAAGAATGTGCAACATTCAAACCCTCGATTACTTTCCAAGATGAGGCACTGCCGTATTTTGGTGCACAAGGTTTCTGAACACCACCTTGATATTTAGACGTGGGCCAATTGCGTGACAACCAAAATTTGCACATTTGACACCAATCGATTTACTTTATTTTCTTTTATCTTGATATTGATAAAAATCTGTATGAATTAAAAAAAAATGAAAATTCGAGCGCCGTATAACTTATTGTATTTATCACAGGATTGTGTGAGTTATAAACATATAAAGTTTATGATTTCCTTCAAGATATTTAACATTTATTTTCTAATTTATAAATTTTAAAAACAACGATTCTTATATCGCACTTAATCAAACACATAAATATTAAATCAAAATAAATTTCCAATACATGTTCAATATAATCACAATTTATTACCTTTTTGGAAAACATACAAACTTGAAAACTTCAACAACATTTAACATTATTATTATTATTACATTCCAGTAAACCATTAACGATAATTGTTCATCTAAACTCATTTTTAAAAATGAATTTAAAAAAGATTTTGTGATAATCTTAAAGCAAATCTAAATCTCCGTACCTTATTTCTATATACTTCTATTTCGCTTATATTATTGGCCTGTAAACTCAGCGTTACTTGTTGCTGCTGTCTATTTCTCAGCTATTCCAAAATAAATCCCTAACCATAGTTTTCACTATCAAGATTTCTATATCTATATATATAAATAGGCTAAGACAAAACGATTAGGTACCATTTTCTCCTCTGTTTCTCAACCGATTTTCTTCATTTTTGTTTTCTTTAGTAGCTAATGACGACCTTCAGTGCAGAATGCTAATCTTAATTTATAATATTGGTTCATTCATTAAATAAAATATAATAAAAATTCATTATTTACGTCAATAATGTCAATACCAAACAAATGAATGTGCCGCGTGCCGCTGCCGCCAGACTCAAACCATTGAGTAATAATTATATATAGACAGACCAATGTTATTACATACTTAGAGCATGTACTTCTGGAGGTGGCATGCAAGCGTTGTTATTGTTTAGAGGGTAAAGTAATCGTTGAATATCATAATTATACAGGGCGATTCAAGATATGTAAGAAATAATTTTTTTACTGGGTGGCACATAAGCAGTTGCATATTTAGGGTGTTTAAAATATAGAGTAGAGTGCAATTATAACTAATAAAATAATTATATAGGGAAGCCCATTAGCGGTTGAATTTACAGGGTTCTTGGAATAGAAGGTGCAGTAAAATTACAGTTATACAGGGTGGTGCAAAAAATGTTGTACATAGATGCATATACAGGGTGGCGGAAATGGAAATGCAACATTTCGTAACCCATAAGCAGTTGTATATATAGTTAAGATGAAATATAGGGTAAGAGGAATTATAGATATACAGGATGGTGATTAAAAATGTTAGAATAGGAATTGATTTATAGAGTAGACCACGAAGAGTTCCATATATATAATGATTGAAATATAGGCCGGAGTAGAATTATAGTTACAGAAGATAATTAAAAATTTCATAAACAAAAAGAGTAAATATGGTGGGTCATAGGCAGTGGCATATACAGAATGGTTTACCCGGTGGTTGAAAAATGTTAAAAAATATTATGCGTGGTCTATAAGCAGTTGCATATACAGGGTGGTGGAAATATATAATGAGATGTAATTATTATAATGAGGATTTTAATAAATGTTAGAGAATTGAGTGCAATTATAGCTATACAGGGGTGTTAGAAAAAATAAATATGTAGGGTAGCCCATTAGCAGTTGAATTGTTGTCATATTAAATTAAGAATTCTGAATTTGAACACAAATAAAGTTCTATGAATTATATCTGAAAAAAACTTGAATTTCGTTACTTATTTGTAGAAGCGAGATGTAAGACCGACATCTAGGATTTTCGAGGAAACTATCACACAGAGGTTCCGAATCTGGATCCGTTCTGTGTAATTGCTGTTCTCCCTAAAGTCCTAGGATAGAATGTCACGATAAAATTTTCATGTTACTTAACCTGCCAGAGATATTGACACAATTGGTCGAATTTCGACCACTAGGCGACAGCTAGTAGTACTTAAACACTGAGGTTATATTTTTTGCATGTCTTCCAACTTTAAACTCTGTCTATGAAATTTTTATGTTATAATTTTCTTGTCAGGTAATTTAGACTATTATCAATCTTCTAAGTTATATATGTTGAATTTTTGGGAGTGAGAGAGAGAGGGACAGAATGTGAGAGAGCGAATCAACAAATAATATTATTTTTGTAGACAAATTTTCTTATCAGCTGCAACGTCACTTCTAGTTTTCCAGAAGATTGTTGTGGCATCTCGGGTTTGCATTGTTTTGATATTTTTTTTATTTCAATTAATCCAAAGTTGTCAGGGTCTAAATCAGATCCCGTTTTTAATGGAAATAAACTTAACCCTACTGAACAAGACAATTAAAAATTTAAAAATTGACAACCTTTTGTATTTTTAATTTTCTTGTTCCGTTGTGGTGTTATTCCAATGAAAATCTTCGTATTATAAATGCTTTATTTTACACTTATCTTTACTTCCTACGTCTGTAGTAAATATCATCCCTCTGCCTTTCTTAAAATTGAGAAATTTTGACATTTGCCACCTGCCTCTTGTTAACTTTTCTTTCCTACTGGTATACATTGTAAAATTGCATTTTTGTTTTGAATGAATATGGTCTTGATTAAGTGTAGAGTAGAGTATATATCCGGTTTGGTAAAACTTCAAATTTTGGAAAAGAATTCTATTGGTAAAGTGATAAAATTTGTGAATGAACACATGCGTGCATGGAAATCGACCAATGTCCCTAATATTTTAGTCGACTTTTCTATAATTTTCTATAATCGCCGAAAATTCCAAATTTCTTATCAAAAATTACATCGAAATGACATAACGGACATTTCCTCATTAATATATTAATTCCAATGTTATAGTGCGGTAATTTTAGGCGCTGGAAGTTTTAATTGCGAATTTAAAAATTTTCTATGTACGTCTCAAACATATAGGTAGTAAAGCATAGTATTTTCGGCTCCTTAAATCAATGAGTACCAAGCTCGTTTTGTTTGTATACCAGGCAAATACCTATTTAAATGCAAATTTTTCCATTTTGCGAAGACGGTGCTTTTGGTTGTCACATTCCCCCGGCCTAATAGAAAATTCAGTGACAACACATGTCAAACTTTAAACTGCTATTTGGTGTGTTTATAGACAGGGTGTTTAGTTATAGCTAACAAAATCACAAAGTATATTATATATATATGGTGGACTGGACGTTTGGTGGTATAAAACTTTTGGAAAAAAAATGTGAAATTAAAATTATATAGGGTGATTAAAAAACTGTTAAATGATGTGGAGATAAGCAAATCATATACAGGATGGTTGAGATATATGCTGGAGTTGAATTATATTTATCCAGTGTGATTAAAAATATATTTCTTTTATAACCCATAAGAAGTTGCATAAAGTGTGGAGAGGAATTAATGTTACACAGGGCGATAATATAAAATGTTAAAAATGAAATAATTTATGGGGTAGCCCACAAGGAATTATATACTATGGTTGAAATATAGGACTGACTCCGTAAATATGGAATGGATTCTACTCCTTCCTATAGTTTACAGAAAGCAGCTAACAAATTTATGCTTGTCCATGGCCAGTCATATGTACATGATGGTTGGTACATAGGGCGGAGTGGACATATCTATAGTTATACAGAGTTGTTAAAAAAAGTTGAAAAAAGGTTACATGGCGTGGCCATAAAGCATAAATATATTTTGGGCTTGTTAAGTCAACGCGTACTAGTACATTTTGTTCGTAAAGATTTACCTGTCATTTTAAATGAGAAAAAATGATTGTGTAATGTTGAGGCTTTCGATGTTACCTGGTTCTGTCTATTAAGGCTATACATACACAATAAAAAATAAAGAATGAAAACTACCTGAGTTCAAAAAAACTAAAAAGTTGAAAATAAACCATTTAAAAAATATATATAACCGACTTCTACCTATAACTAAAAAGCTAAAATAATTATAACAAAATACAACTCTAGCAAATAAATAACACATTCAATGATGTTAGGTACCTACCCAGGAAGTAAAAATATAAACATTAAAAGGTGCTTATTCTGTACAAATTAATTAACTACCAATCTAGTATATTTTTGAAGTCGGTACCAAGCAACAATCAAGTTTGATGAATTACTAGATAAGTACCCAATGAAGGATTTTAGATTTGCTTGGCACCGGCTTCAAAATATACTAGATTGGTAGGTAATTCATTTCTACAAAATGAGCACCTTTTAATGTTTACATTTTTCACTTCCTGGGTAGGTACCTAACAACATTGAATGTGTTATTTATTTGCTCGAGTTGTATTTTGTTATAATTATTTTTAGCTTTTTAGTTATAGGTAGGAGTCGGTTATATATATTTTTAAATGTTTTATTTCAAATGGAAACATTTGTTTTTTTATTTTATTTTTGAATTCTAAGTATTTTTCATGTACAATGTCCTATAACGAAAATTAACAGTTATTAAAAAAATACATTTTTTTCTAGAGTTAAGAAAACAACGGTATAAATAAGATGTTTGTTGGTTTCACATTCAGAAGTGATTTTAGGAATTTTGTATATCTGCTTTTGCTCGGCCGTTCTTCGCCACCAAAGATCACAGATATTTAAATTTACTTCTTTTATTTGACTATTATCATCCGATTCTGTTGTGGATAATTTCACTTGTGTTATCTTCAAGCATTTATTGTGGATTTGTTTACCGCTTTTCATATATTCCCCCTCCAGTATCTTAAGGACATTACTATGATAACCTTAATATGTAAAAATAACATTATTGACAATTTCTTTAGTTTCATGTTCCTAAATTAATAGGTTAATCAACTATAAGAAATTGTGTTCTTAGAAAAAAACGGTGTTAATTATATACCATTTAGCGTCGTTTCAAGTAACTATCCACATCTTCAGAAGAACTCTGTAATAAAGCACACCCTTGGGACAAACTGATAACAAGCTATAAGATGCCTATCTGGAAAAACTAATAGGAAAGTGACAAAAAAACAGTCAAGAACATAACGAAGTGTAGCAGTGAATGTCTCGGTATACCACTATTACAAACCCCTCCAACGACATCTTTTGCTCGCAAATCCAGTTGAAGACAAATCGCTGTTTCGAAAGCTTAATGACATAACTCTCAAGAACTCCAGTAGTTTAGCACAAAAGCTAGATTCCGGGAGAAAACACTTACTTTCCACTTATTTCCTCTCTAAGATGCATAGATTGAATTTTAAGTATCTCTATTTGTATTCCGAAGCTGCAGGCTTTCAAATTTTTATTGGGTTTTTATTGACTCGGGACGGATTTAAATGAAATAGCAGCTTTTATATTGGAAGCGATCCTTAAAGCGCATGATAGAGCCGAAGTAATGAAAATGATTGGAAGAAAAGGAATCTTCAAAATGAAGTGAGAAGAAATTAATTTATATATATTAAACTAGGTATCAGGCATTTTTGAAGCTATCTCTAATTTTGAGTTTATTAAGATTTTGTAAATGGGCATCATTTTCTAGCTTCAACTGGCACCTTGGTTCGCCCAGATAAATTGAAAGGATAAGACACCTCAGCTTTATTATTACTTTTTACTTTAACTATAAGACAACTTGAATGAGAAACAATAGTTGTGGGGAAAACAGGGAGCGGCTATCGGCTGGTCCGACTCCGCCAACCTGTTAAAATAAAGTGTCTTTGTTTACCACCAATGAAATTTATTGATTTTATTGTTTACTAACACAGGCAATGAGCTGCTCGTCCTGAAACCAGACTATTCTGTCATGAAAGTTCTTAACGCAAATCGGAACCTAAAAGTGCAAAAACACCGTATTTGCCAATTTTTTGAGATTGAGATTTGAGATCACAATAAAATACATACAGTAATTTAAAGTCTTTCTCTTTCGAATGGTGTTGAGTTTTCTCAAATTTCTTCGTTTTTTCTCGCTAATAGCTATTTTAAGCATATAAAACTGATAATTTTTCTAGAAGTTTTCACTGCTCTCAGGCGAGTCTAGAGGATAGGACGGTGATGACTCGAAGGTTTTTGTTTGTTTTTTTTTATATTTTTTAAAATATTTTATTCTATTTTTTGTCTTATATAATTTTGTTCATTTGTATCCTTTTTTCATAACCCTGGGTTCGGCTGAAAGCGGTAAAAAGCTATAGGAAAATTTAAAATAATTAAGATGTATATAAGCGAAAACACAAAAGATATTTGAGCAACTATTCGAAAGTGAAATACTTATACTTTAGGATGCTGTGTACATTTTGTCTAAATATAAACCAAAAAATGGGCTAAATGGGTGTTTTGTGCAGTTTTACATATGCTGAGTTGATAGAGGAATTATGCGACCAGATTTGAATTCGCGCATCAAATACCTTCAGGAAAATATAGTTTTATTTTATCGACATGTGCATTATTGTTGCAATCCACGTTTTTCTGTCAACCAATACCGGATAAATCGCCAGTTCAACAAAAAAGATCTCATTTTAATTTTGGTTCATTTACATAAAAATATCGTTGACATAATTTCTCGTTGAATACGGTTGCATTCTCAAAATTAGCCATGAACTTGCGGAAACGACGCAAAATTTGCAAAACTGCATTAAAGAATGGAGCAAAAACCCTATAACACCATTGGGGGAAGAACAGAAAAAAAGATTTTCGTTTTTTCTTTGCTTTCTAGCATTTCAAAAGGTTTTTCATGCTATTTGGTTTTCTATGCAAAAAATTGTGAACATATTTCAGAAAGAGTGAAAATTCAATTCAGGACAAAAATCACACAGAGGTAGGATGAAAGTGTACTTGGCCACCTTATAACATTATAGCTAATAAAAAAGCTTTGCCTTGAAAATTTGGTTTCGGAAATAGTATTTGATACTCCAAATACTAATTCTAATGAAACCGGATTTAGATTATTACTAACAAAATAAAACTTACAATAAGTAATTGTAAGCTTAGTTTTGCTTTGAGGCCGAGAACTAACTTAGACTATTTATTTTAAAACATCACGAAGAACAAATTAAGATAACTACTATAATTTTTTATTGTATAATCACTATTAATTCTGGGGTTAAAATTTAATTTTAAAGCTTTTAAATATAGAGAAGTATAAATTTTATTAAAATGTTTATTTTTTACACTTATTTCTTGGTTAGATATAAAATAATGAGTCTAACAGATAAATAATAAATGAAGTACGAATGTGTCAAACGACACCTCAAACTGTTTAAGGGAAATACTTGTCTTTCGAATACAGTACTATTCACTTTTGTGAATACATCCGTATTGCTGTAGACTTCATGCGGGTTAGAGATGTAGTTTGATTTGAAAAAGTTTTTTAAGAGAACTAGAGCAACAAATTGTTGTGAAATTTCATATAAGACATGGAAAATCTCAAATTGAAACTAGAGTGATTTGAACGGCAAAGAAGGTCTTGAAGTTGATTTAAGCCCGATCCACTTCCAAGACAGACAATATCGAAAAATCGGTAGTTGCCCGATATTAGAACCAGTTAATTATACCGATTTCTGAAATTGTAGAAATGAAGTACAGGGCAAGGCACAAGACTTCTTCAAACCGTATCTGCATGATATTTCTTCCTTGATATTACCTTGATCCCGTATGGAGTACCTCAAGAACCGATTATTGGTCCTTTATTATTTATTCTTTATGTTAATGATGTTTTTCATGCCATACTTTCAACAAAGTGCATTTGAGAAAAACTGGTTTAATTCCAACTATTTAAAACTTAGCAAATGCAATCAATATACAAAACATTGTACTTTCTACTAACGATAATGTTTCTTCACGAACAAATGTTAACCATTGTAGACTAGTTTAATATTTTCTTATTTCTTATTTATAATCTGCAGTTTTCATTTTTAAGTTTTATCTTCTAGCTAATACTATATTTTCATTGAAGGACTGGTGAAAAGTATTGTCCTCACTTATATAAGATTTTTAAATGATTGTGTATAGTCCTTGAACTTTCAGATTTCTATTTAATGTTTATGGGTTAGATTAGGTACATTTTATTAATTTTTAGCACTTTTCTGTTTGATGACAAACATTTTCTTAATTTTATAATGTGGTTAAATAAATAAATGAATTTATTAACTCATTTCGTGCTTACCAAATAGTTCTTCAAAATGAATTGGCCATAATGTCCCTAATGGGAAGACAATGCTGATTTTCAACAGTTATAAATTTATTTCATCACCTTGTAAGATTTGTAGCGCTTCCACCAACACATTTCAACTTATTTGACAAACAAAATTCGCGAAAGGTGTATACCGGAAAATAAAACGTTAATAACAGTTTACTCGTTTATTACCCATATTTTACGTTGTTCTGGATATTAAGATACATGGGAGGTAGTTACTGTGTACTCTCGGGACGCAATAATTAGAACGAAATACTGTAGGGAGATATTATTATTATACTGGCACCGAATATATCATGGCTGATGCATTGCGGCAATATGTAACGCAAAAGTGAACTCAACTATATAAATCATAAAGTAATTAATGAAATTGCTGGATCGCTGTTCAAATATTTTTTTAAACTGCGATAATAAATATCAAGTTTTCATAAACAAGATCTACAGAATTAGATCATTGGGTAATGCGTGAATGAAACGAGTCACACCAATGAATAAATCCAGCTATCATTTCTATTCAATTCAACACAACTTTATCCCCAAACACACAATAGATACAATACAATGAAAAAATAAGAAAAATATATCAATTAATGAATGACGAGTGCGTTCACTATACATTAAAAAACATATAAGATATGAAAAACAAAAAGCGTATAGAAAAATATTTTAAGGGTATTTTTTTGCATCTTTAATATCACCTGGTAAGAGTTTGTATATATTGTGCAACCATTATAGATAATACCTTTTTGATACATTGATGTTGAATGCTGGTCGGGCACAAGAACACCCTGAAACCCAGTAGAATGAAGATGAGTCATCTGATCTTGAAGAAAAGTGGGTGTGGGCTTATAAACAAAACAAGCGACCTTATAAATGTAAATTCCCTCAAATGTGAGAATTATGATTTGTCTAAAAGAATCTTTGCATGTCTCAAGAAATGATAGACCTCAGATAGTTCTAATTACTTTTTGCAACAAATAAACTCAATTTATTTGACAACATCGAAACCATAATAAAATTTCGCAACTAAACCGTAAATAGAAATAAATTTTTGCATAATACAATGAAAGTAGTGCACTTCTGTTAAAATGATTCTTCAGATACCTAGTACCATAACAGTTTCCTCTTAATTTGTCCTCAATAACTACTCCTAGTAATTTAACTTCCGACCTTAGCTTAACATCGGCAACATAATTTACATTATTTATTCTGTTTTTAAAGCCACAGCTATAGTTTTATCGGTGTTTAAAAGTTGCTCATTCGATTGCGATCAATTGTTTATGTATAAATAGGCAAAGACAAAACGGTTCGGTAACATTTTCCTTTCTGTCGCTCAACTGATTTGATTTGTTTTTGTAATGTTTAGTAGCTACAGATGACCTTCAGTGCAACATTAATTATAATAGTGGTTTACTTATTGAATAATAAAATAATGAAAAATATTATTATTTACACCCATACTGTCAATGCCAGATTGGTTGGTGAGAAAATCATAAGATAGGTGGATTCTAATATGAAAGACAAACTAAATTCAAGGTAAAACTAAAAGTTTTGGCCCTTAACTAAAGTTATGCTACATATTTTCTGAATGATATTTATGGCATATTTTTCAATATTTAAGTACTTCTTGGGAAATAACACCACAGTTACGAAAATTGCTGTATATTCACATTTTCGTATCTGTGGTGTTATTTCCCAAGAAGTACTTAACATTAGGTAGATCTGGCAACATTGAATTCATAGCCATCTGCAAGAAATTTGATTTAAGTTTTAACAATTCATTACTTTTTTAGCGTTTAGGTTGAAAGTTTTCAATTCAGTTAGAAAAGATTTCAAAGTATTATTTCAATTCACAAAAAAATAACGTCAAAAAGGTGTATTTAACTAATATTAACAAACAGTATGTGATTCGTATTTACTCATATTTTCTACATAAAGCAGAAATCGTCATTAGTTACTAGATTTTTTATAATGAAAATTATACTGAAAATTAATGTTTTCTGACAATTTGGGTATCGTATAGTTAATATATTTCACATTATATGGTCCCATTGTTGCAAACTTCTGACTGTTAAAACCAAGTTTCACATAAAAGAAAAATATCATGGACATTATAAGATTTGTTTGAATATAAAAAATGTAAAAAATATATTTTTATTTAACATATTTTTCCTTTGAAATCTAAACATTACTGGCTTTAAAATTGACTACATAAATGTTCAAAAAACGACACCACTACGTTAATATATATGCGCTAGATTGGTTTTCAAACGATAAACACGGCAGTGGCTGGGTAACGCTCTTTCAAACCATGTGATGACCATCTTTTGCTGTCCAGTGTTGGGAGTTGCCTATATTTCAATAGGAAAATTTTGTGTTGTAAATTATAGATCAGTATTGGTTTTTCGGATAAGTAGTACTAACTTTCGTAGAAAAAAATATTTGTATTTTCTGTTGTCAATAATATAATATTATTTGCCCAATAGTCCAAAGGTGTTGTGCAACAAATCATCAATCAGTGGACAATAAAAATGACATTAAAGATTAGAGGTTTCATTGAGTTATCTCTATTTTTGAAATCGTTTGTGTGTAAAAACGAAAACTTTTAGGGTACAGAGAAAAATCCGCCGATAATTACATAGAACGTGTTGCATCGACACTATTACAATTGTGATAATGTATAGGACATATTTATGTAAAAATAATCCTACAATAATATACATAAATAAAAAACAATTTCGTGCATTACAACTACAAATGTAATCTAAATGAAATAATAGGGTTAGGAAAGGCCTGGCCGACTTTTCTAATTTCGTCTTTACTCTATTTCTTATACAGACAAAATAACTTATAATTTTAATGAAGGGTCGAATTTCGACCACTGGGCGAAAGCTAATTTCTACAAAAAGCTGAAAGTCAATTTAGCAATTAGGACTGATAACCAACAATTTGTAAGATACTAACATAACTTTAACAGACTTTCAAAATATTCTTGACACTTCAGCAAAGAATAGGGGACCTGTTTTAGTTGATATTACTAAAAGACGGATGAGTAGTAGTTGAAACTGAAGTAAACATATAGCTAGTTATATGGGATTATTTAAATACGTATATGTTAATATATTGTTTATTAAATCAAATGAAACAAGGACTAATAAAAAAATTGTAATGCTGCATCAAAAAAAATTGCCTATTTTATTCTTGGTTTATAGTGTGTATATATTAGCGGTTGATGATTTCTTGATATTTTTCTCTCTTCTATGAATAGGTTTTTCAATTTTATATCCAGGCCAACAGAGAAATTTCAGTGTTGTTTTCCATCATACAGCAAGCCCTTCCTTAAGTTTTTACTATTTTGAACTTTCAAAAAGATCCTTGCTTTATGTCAGTCTTTCCCATGGTTACCGATGCTAGTTAATATATATTGGCTAAATTCGGTTTACCAACATGTCTTCAAAAAATGTTATATTGCTGTTTCTTTTGAGCCATACATTTACCGGTAAAGATTCAAGACCTAGAAGTAAGAAAAAAGGAACAAGGCCTGTGGCCAAATCAATCATGTATTAACCAGCACCGGCATCCATAGGATAGACTAAGATACAACAAAAGATCTTGGTGACAGAAAGAAAGTCAACTATATGGTGGTAAACATCGTGGAAATCGGGTCAATTTCAATTAACCTTGATTTGTGGTGGACAAATTTTTGCTATAAGACCAAAAAACCTTTAGCCTCAGTATTAAGTGAATGATGATTAACCGCCAAATTGGCACTGTAATTTTCTTTGAAAAACAAGAAATATCGTATCAAAGCAAGAACTCAAGAATAAACCTCCAGCGACAACACCCAGTAGTTAGAAATAAGATGTCTCCCAAGGAAGAATTTATGCACAAACAACTGTAACCCGAGCAATTTTTCTACATTTCCTTGCTACACTTTCTTCCCCATTTACAATTTTCAAATGCTTATCTCTTGAAAGAAAAATCTGAAACGATGTAAGGTAAAATAATCAATGACCCCCTTAACTATGTTTTCAAAATTACAGTATGCACTAAAGGTATACAAGAGTTAGACAGATAAAGAGAGAGAAAGATTGTTACACATCAAAATTTACATGATCTCTATTTTTCGTAGAAATATTAAATTTGAACCATTATTTGACTCCTAACTTCTTTTATATGACAAGCTAAATTGATGCTAAAAGGATCATCCTGTATATTGCGTTAGTTATAAAACTTCTCAACAATATACGATACTTGTAGTAGGTATATAAACTTCAATGGTCTAAACACAAAGGAAAAAACATCGAGCAAATAGTCTTTACAACGTACACGGTTTGAGGGAAATCGCTTCAGAGGGCGTAACTATTCAAGGAGAGAATAACTTAGCTCTAAATTTATGAGAAACTGTAAAGTGGAAATCCCTTAACTCTCAACTCGTAAAGGCACAAGCGGGGGTATGTGGATTTGCCGTGCTTAAGGTTTTAGAGGAGTGAATTTCGTGTGAATCGATACAAGTATCTAGTTGCAATTTAAATTACTGATTTCAGATTGTGACAGTAGTGATTGAGTATTTTTTCAGTGTTTCAAAAATTCAATACAATTTTATTTATTCAATACCATTTTGATGCTGGTTTATTTATTTACTCGAATAGATATGAGTTAAAAACCCTTATAGATAAAGAACACAAAAGAGACGTTACAACGCATATATATTAGAAAATAGTATAATTAAGAAAGAGAAAATAAAAATAAGATAGCAATGTGCAGAAACTCGTTAATCTACAGGAAGTAATAACTTATATTTAAAAAAGAACCGATTTCAATTGATTATTTTAGCGTATTCTTTTATCCCCCCTCTTTCTAATTTGTATTATCCTAATATTTTTAAACTTTTTTATTTGTTTTATTATTTGGGCCACCCTGTATAAGTATAAATACTCTCCACCCTATTAAATGTTTCTATTTTTCTATTGTTTAAATCACCCTGTATACCTATAATTTTACTTCGCCCAATATGCCAAGCATAAGCAACTATTTATGTTCCACACTATATAACATTTTTAA
The DNA here is from genome assembly GCA_034190945.1 of Octodonta nipae. Taxonomy (NCBI): domain Eukaryota; kingdom Metazoa; phylum Arthropoda; class Insecta; order Coleoptera; family Chrysomelidae; genus Octodonta; species Octodonta nipae. The sequence continues at coordinate 23,797,067 of CM067218.1, read as the reverse complement.
CCACCCTGTATACTATAATTAAACTCCACCTTATATTTCGATCATTCTGTATATGCAACTGCTTCTAACATTTTCTATAACTCGAATATCCTTACTTCATATGCTTATTCAAGCTTTTTTTAAGTATTTTTATCCACGCTGTATAACTATAGTGTTAATTCATTCTTATTTAAACCGCCTTGTATAAGCAACTACTTATGTGCCACTCAATACAACATTCTTCGGATCACCCTGTATAACTTTAAGTCTATTTTACCTTATATTTCAACCATCGTATATATGGATCTGCTTATGTACTAGCCAATATCACATTTATTTGTAAGATTTTTTGAACCCACCTGTCTAATTGTAATTTTAATTCGCCCAATATTTCAACTAGCACATTGCTGGCTGCTTGAATTTCAATACACGCACACACCTACCACCGTATACCATATAGAAAACATCGCTCACCTAAAAAAAATTCTTTTCGGTACACTCATGGAATATTTTGTGTTATTTCACTTGACTGCATAGAAAACCGCTACAAACGCTCTATACGATATAATTTCATTGCATATGTTGACATTTAAGCTAGATATTTATGATGAAAATGTGACATTTACAATGATGTTTACCGTGTTTTTGCAAATATTTTAAAGCGTTTAAATCATCAAAACTTCTCATGTCGTTTTATAATAATCACTGAGCATACATGAAGACAGCAATTTTATATGCAAAAATTTAGTCTAAAAAAACTTTATGAAAATGTTTACGTTCAGCTAATTCAGCTCTATCCGTTTACCCAGCTTAATTAATTGATAAGACTATTGTAACAAGTTCGGAATATAGTTATACTAATAAATAAGGATACAATTTTTACTAAAGTAATTTTAGGTTTAGTACTTTATCAATTCTATAGATGGCGCTGATCAACTTTTACAACGCGAGATGGTTTTGTTTTTTCAGGCTAATATATATTAAAAGTTCATGATTTTGATTTATTCAATATTGACTGGTTATCTACATTGATTTGCTACTGTTGTATGCTTTAGCGCCAAATGGAATAACATTCAGCATACTATATGGCAACATAATGAATTATTCTCCATTCTGTGCCCATGATTGTAACCGCGAAGGAAAAGCAGAGTTAAGCAGAGATGTTAATTAACTCAAGATAAAATTAAAGTTATAATGGGATGTTCAGTTTGCGGCGAGAAAGAACCTATAACTCTGTAGTTATTATTTCTTTCCTTTATTGACTAACAACCAGAATTGGTTGAAAAAATCAACATTAACCCGAACGAAGACGCGGGTAGAAGTTTGTATAAAATATTTTATTCAGAGTTTAATGCCATTGAGGACGTAGTCAGAATAAAAGTAAAAAGTTTCGAATTTTTGAATACAAAGCCTCAATGTAGTGTAATTATCATGTAAACTATTAAAATAAATGTAGCATTGCGTTGAATTTGCAGTAAAGCAAATACTACCAAAAAATAATTAAAGAATACTTATTTAGTTAAATTATTTAATATTGTGGTGAAATATTTTCAAAAATATTACCTAACCCTTTTTGTAAAATTGAATTTACAAGCAATATGTATACATTTCCATTTAATGGAACGTAATTTTAATAGATCTAAATTTTAATTCACCCTAAACAAGCACTTTATATTCACAATTAAAGAATAATATTTCCGCATTTTTCAACGTAACCGAATGCACGGAATTTGTTTAAAATCTAAAAAGAGAAAATCCACTTCAAATTACTTTTCCATAAATAACACTGAATGGATCTCCTTTTTTGGGAAGTGTAAGGTAACTCTTACTCTATGCTGTAATTAAGTTTTCCCACAGCACTCCAATTATTTTTAGTATTAAATTCTCTAGAAAGATTTTTAAAGCGAGCAAAGAATAATTTTTATATTGCCAGCACAGCTAGTATTTTCTCTCAGTTCGTGGAGTTTCAAATAAAATTAGTTCAAATTAATGTTTACGTTATGATCTTTTTAGAAACGAAATTTTTGTTCTAGTTCATATTACAGTGATGACATTATTAAAGCAATTTCTCACAGCGTGCAAGCACTTCATATTAGATCAAAAACGGTGTGAAGAAAAACTATTTGGAGTTCAAACTGGTTTTAGATATTTTAAGTATTTTTATAAAAGATTCATTAAATGTGTCTCAATTTCTACTTAGCGAAGATTGTAAAAAAAACCTTCTTGTGCTAAAGAAAGTAAAAATTATATTAATTGATACATTGAAGCTCTAAAAACAAATATGGCAGTTGAAAAACAAATCAATCTATGAGACAAAATAACAAATAAAAAACTGTAAATATTATCGCATATAGCACATTTGTTTTAGAGTTTGATAAGTGAGTCCTTTCCGAACACCTGGTATTCCATATCAATTTTTTCCTTTCTCCTTGGTATTTAAGTCACTGTTTATTGTAAAGACACCCACCCTAAAAAATAAAAAAAAATTGTTTCCATTTAGTATGTTTTATTTTTTAGCTACTATAGATACCATAACAAGTGTGGCAGATATTATCTACAGAAGTTTAAATGATGGGTCACGTTGTTTCACTTCCTTCTTGACCTAGCCAAGGTCTGATACGGTCAAGCATGAAATTCCTATGGAGTAAGGAGCATTGCATATGATGTAATGCGAAGTTACCTGACTAATAGGTAGACCAGGTGAAGCTTTGTGTTCGGGGACTACCACTGGAATTCCACAAGGATCTATATTGAGACAAATATTATTTGTTGTGTATATTAAAGCCCACATTGGGAGAAATGATGACGTGTTGTCATCTGCCGACGACACATTCTTAATAAGTTGTGCAAAATATATAAAGATGAATAATAGAAAATGAATTGATTCCTGAGTCCAGTTAGTGATTGGCTTGAGTACCGAGAATACAGTGTGCATAGTGTGTCATGTATTAAAATAGCGCTACGGAATAAATACACATAAAGGTGAGGAGTAGGGGAATGTAAATATCGACAGACTCTAACATAAAGTGGGAAACTCATATACAGAATACTTGTAAAAAAAACGAAATACATACTGTTTGTTTTCTCTAAGCTAAATAAAATTATGAATATAAGAGCACCATTGATGCCTTCTATGCCCCGTTTCATAGCATCGCCTCATGGTATAATATGGTGTTCCTTTTTGAGTCTATTGGATATCATTATGATGAATACAAAACAATATATGTGAGAACAAACACTACATGTAAATCACCATCTATATCATAAAACCACAGAGAATATATGAAAACAAAGCTACTTTAGGGGAATATCGCGACAAGATATCGATAGAAATTAAGCAACTAGACGGTCATAAAAGAAAAATTTTAAAAATTAAAAAATCTATAAACGAGTAACTTTAACAAAGTAAACCTAAATCTCTAAGAAGAATTAGCATAATAGTCTACCACATAACAATAGGAAAGAGACTTGATAAAAAAAGTGTAGCGAACTAAAAAGTGTATTTTCAAATTCCTTGCGAACGTAATAAATTTTACATTGGGGAAACATCTGGAACTCTGAATGTAGGAATACATGAACACAAACGTTACATAGAGAAACGATAATTCGAAATGTAAAATTGGCCCTACAACACCACTTCAAAATTTAAAACCATTTTACAAAGGACACAACACAAAACGAAAAGTTAAAGAGCTTTAAATTATACTAAATGAAACTTTTTCTCATTCTTTTGTTAAATGACCTTGGACTAGTCCCTGATTAAAACCTTAAAACGTTTGGAAATTTTCAAAAGTACAAATGTACATTATCACTCTATCAAGTGTTTGTTAAATAAGGGTGCTTCCGCGGGTATAGCCTAAAATTGTAGGTAAGTATCATAGTCATGATTTATTTTTTCTATATTATGAATATGGTTGTCCATATACCTCATCACGCATTATGTTGTTATCCTTCTTTTATTTTGGTATCATTAATGACATGACTACTGATAACTTTGGCTAACATTTTTTGGTAATAAAACATTTATATTATTTCCGATTTCATTGGAGAGAACTAGCTCTGTACTTCCTTCTATGTTTATGTTGACGCCCTAACTCATTGTAGTACAACATTTTTTGTTAAGATATTCACTATTGTTCTGTAATTGTTCATAATAAAGATTTCGACAGTTAATAACAAACACCCTTAAAATATGTAACAAGTACGTTGCACCAAAAATGATAAACTCCTGTTTAGCAGCATTGAATCCAAATATAAATAAATAAATCAAACTTTCAATTTGCAATTTACATTTTCATTACATATTTGAAAGCCATTGACAACGAAGTCAGAATCGTCGTTGATACGTTTGGTATTTTCTTTCAATGTACAGCTTTTTAAATTCAATTGTGGTGTTATTCCCAAAATAACTTAAAAATTATTGAATCAAGAGGTGTTAAAAGTCGTTTAAACAACCCCACTACAACTTAAAGCAATACCAAATCTACAATATGATTTTGAAGCGAGAGCTTCTTACCGGCAGCCCACATTTACACATATGAGAATAAATGAGCAACGGAATGAATTGGATAACTTGAGATTTCATTTGTTTCGATACCGACACCAATACCTACATCGACATCGACACACTCTGTAAGAAACACAGACAATAAAGAAAACCTTACGAGTATCTTCTAGTATAGAATATTAATAGTATTTAGGAAATAAACTAATATAACATCCAAAAAATATAGATAATTTTTACAAACTTTTCTTTTCTAATAAAAACTCCAATTCGCTGTTTGCGATATGTTGCATTACAGACTTGACATATGTCAGAAGTCAGAAAGAAAGCTATTAATTTCATGCAAATTTTGTTAATTTTTTCCCGCATTTGCAATTCATCGAATAAGGCTTGAACTTGCAAGTTTATAATTCAACAAATTTTATTTGGCACTTTTTTAGGGTCTGCTGTATATATAAAATTTCTTCTCACTTTAAATTTTTTCGGAACATTTGCTGCAAACTAAAAAATAATATGAGACTCAAAATTTATGTTGCAACTGTTTTATCAATTAGTATGCTGACAAAACTGAAACTAAAATTCTAGCATTTGAGTTCGTGCACAAAATTCAATATCGCATCCTCTATTGTTTATTAAGGCTGACAAACTTTGTGTTTCGCTCTAAAATGAGAATATAATATTTATAGCGGCATAAATCTCACAAAATATGCTGACAAATTAATCAAAATTTGCCCGGGAATACACCACACCCGAGTTTAGCTCGAAATACATATACGCTATAATAAATATTTCTCTATCTAAAATCGTTGAACTTGGCAGAGTATTTTTGAGCATGGCGGTATACGTAAATTCAATTAAACACTATCCAAGTGTATATGATAAATTATTATACTCCAATATACTACCGTAACTCAACAAAACACATCCCCCTTAGCCACAAGAGTTGAGAGTTAAAGGATTTCCACCTTTTAGGTTCTCATAAATTCGGAGCTATGTTGTTCTTCTTGAATAGCTACTCCCTCTGAACTTATTTATTATCTTGGCTCCAACGATGCATTCTATTTTGATCCTTACGATAGCGTCTAACATTTTGCGAATATTCACCCATTATTATTATTTCTTTAATTTTCTGTAAATAAGTAAAGTATCTACTGAAGATATTGTTGTAAATATTATGAAAAACATTGAGATAACTCGAAAAACGAATGTCCTCGGAAATATTTATAGTCTAAAGAACTAAAAAACAGGCTTAGCAAATCGAAGTAAATAGAAAATTCTAGTATAGTAACTAAAGTTATCAATTCATGGTGGACAAACAATTATAACATCAAGGTAAACTCTCATTTTTATTTATGAAATATCAAATGACGATTTGCCGCCCAAATTTTCACATTTTCAATTCAATCTATGATGTATATGGATTTTATGAGAATAATTCCAAACTTGTAAAAAATTATGCATATGTCTACAATTCCAAAGTCCTCGACGTCAAGGTTAAACTTCAGTGGCAATCAAGAAATATTATGAAAATGTAGAATAAGCCAAATCTGAACGTCAAACGAAGAAGATTCTATAGAAGCTCCAAGGCTTGGTGGCGACAATGTATAAAATGGTACAATGGCTGTGACATATACAATCCTATGCATGGCTGCATGATTTTAAAGTGAATCTTAGGATTTCAGGATATCTGTAATAATTTCATTACTTTTCTAACCTAATTTCAATTGTAAAAAAATCATGCTGTCCAAGGTATCAACCATAAATAAATTGGCTGATTCTAATTCTAAGTGAGCAACTAAATATTTACAATCCAAAATTGCAAACTTGCGACTCCTAGGGATTGATAATAACTTGAGAATATATGGTAATTATCACGCTATATGGCTTCAATATCAAAAAGCCAGACAATATTGAACAAATTTGCAAAAAATTTTTCGTTAAAAAAGTATCACAAACATCATTATTTGATGATTTTAAACTTTCCTTACCTCATAATAATATCTATTTTGTATAACATAATAATATATCTGAATTAAATTGCAACTTTTTGAACATTTCCCTGTTGCTCATGATTTTTGATAACTATAATTTTTAATTGAAGTGTGTAATAAATATATTGTGAATATTTGGAAATAAATCTAAAAAAAATCCTTGTCTTTGGAATTCTAAATTTAATTGTATTACATTCGAATGTACAACAATTTACACATTTATTTAGAAACTTTGACGGCTATTGTAACCTAGTATGCATTGGGGCTATCATGCGGTTGACTTACTCGGAATCTTCCTAATAGAGGTGTTCCAATTTTGGGGGGCAAATTATACAATTAACTGGAAAATAATAAGAAAAATTTCAAACGCATTATGTAATGTATCAAAAGAAAGAGTTTATTATGTGATGTACAAATACATATTTTTATATTTTTAAAATAAAGCAAAAATATAAAAAGCTCAGAAACTATGCAACCGAAAATTAGAAAAAAATATAAATATTGGGCTCCATTTAAACAGGAAAAATAAGAAAAAAACCTTAAAATACTAAGTTTGGGGCCCAAATTACAGAACTAAAAGCAAACTAAAAAATATAATTTTTTCAAACACAACATGTAATATATCAAGTGGTAGGTTGAGGAATACAAGTATATTTTTTAAAATAATTTGTTAACATTTTTTTAAAAAGTTATTCATAATTTGAAAAGTAAAACAAAATCTAAAAGTAATTTATAAACTTAAATAGAAAATAAATGTTTGTTTTTTAAAGTTTACCCGTAATGTAATATATGAAATGAAAGCAGTCATCATGAAAATACAATTATATTTTATTTGTATTTTTAAGACAATTGTTTAAAAATGTAATAATTTATTATTTAAAATATAACCCATTCTCCCCTTTATGTTTCAAAGTCCGGAGCCCAAAATTCAGACAAAATTTTTTATAGGGCTTCACTGAAAATTTACTGGTAAAGCAAAGCGAAAATCCTATTTTTAATTAAAAAAATATTTTTATAAAAATCAAGCGAATCAAGTAGCTGATAAAATAAAAAGGTTCCAAAATAAAAGTGTATATTCTTTATAAATTTATTACTCTTAGTTAAAACGCTTAGTTTAAAGAATATTAAGGTAAATACAAGAAAATCCACTCATTTCCTGCTTGTCTGAAACTGGAACAAATATTAGAAAATATATACACTTTGATTTACCTACATTGTATTAAATCTCAAAAGTGGCATGGTACACTTAGTATGCGAATACAACCTGCACATGACCAAATTATTTTGTCTATGCTCTTTTAGTCATATGACGTTTGTGCTGTAAGGTCCCTTATTATTGTGCATTGCACGCTACCTCCAGAATTATATGCTTTAAAGTCCAATATTATGGAACGTAAAAATATTTTTATCCCAAAAACGGGTGTTTAATATCGCTTGTGACATTTTTACCGTTTAATAAAAATGTTACCAAATTAGTAAAATCAATAAAGAATATATAAAAAATAACGTAATAGTAAACCGAGTTTAAAACATTGAAACTAAATTCTGACTAATCATACTCGTTTCGAAAAAATATATATTAAATGATGGAGGAAAAATGTTCCAATTTAAAGAGTTTGAGGTCAGCTTTCTTGCTCACATGATGACTGTAGCTTTATTGCCTAACAAACAATTTATGTCAAAAAATAACAATTTGGAAACTTTTGTTTTCTCCATGTATTCTATACAATCTTGAGCTCAAATTTTTTTGTTCGCTTTAGGTGAGATTTTCATAAAAACATTGATTTCCTACGAAATACATACACTAAAATTATCTAATTGTTGAGTTGGGAGTCGTAAAACTGAATAACAGCTTTACCCTATTCTCAAAAAACAACCGAGAATTTAGTAGTAGATGAATGATATGATACTTTATTCGCATTTATGTACCCAAAAACGATATTCAATAATAAAATTGCTTTCAAGAATTTGTTTCTTATGACATCCATAATTCCTTTATAGTCAATAGACTAGAATCTACGAAAACTTATTTATTATATTTTATCGGCTCCAACCCTTCATTCCATTTTGAGCCTTACGATACCGTCGCATATTTCATGAACATTAAGCCGGGTTTATGTTTGTTTCTAAGATTGCATTCTTTAAGTGTGTTATACTTGATAATTTTTCTTTATTCCCTGTTGTGTCGGGTTCTTTTAATGTCACCATTACATCTCACTTGAGGGCAGCCCACATTCTTTGCGTACACTCGGAAGGCCCTACATAATTAGTTTTCCAGTCCATTTATTTTCATTTCTTGTAATATGTCTCACTTAAGTTCGCGTCAGAGGGAAACTTTTTTATAACACACCCTTCGTTTTCGGTGCCTCCTATTTGGTCATAAAAACTTGGAGGCGTTGGTTGAATTTTCTGGTTATTTATGTTTGGTTAATTTGAGTGTAACAATAAAGTTGAATTAAAATTGCAAAATAGAAGGCAAAGCCATTTACGGATTTATAGCTGATAGAAAATAACGGAATCGATTTAAGCAAATATTAGAAAATTTAACAATCATAAAATCATTTCATATAATAATTTATTTTTAAAAAAGAACCGACTTCAACTTTCTTAAAATAAAAACAGTTTAGTGTGCAATCAATCACTATTTTCTGACATATATTGATATATTATATTGATTATTTTGGAGTATTTTCTTATTTCTTTCTCTCTTTCTCTCTCTTTCTGTCTCTTCCTCCCTCTTTCTACATATTATTTAAGTTTTTTATTCGTTTTATTATTTGGACCACTTTCTATAAGTGTAACTCTAATTTATCCTATATCGCACCCACCCTGTATATGTTTGTGTGTATTGGTCATCCAATATAAATTATTTTCTGAACCACCCTGTATAAATATAATTCCAGTCCACCTAATATTTCACTCATCTTTTATATGCAACTGCTTTTAAGATTTTTTAAACCCTCAGCCCTATAACTCAAATATCCTTACCACATATGCTTATTTAATATTTTTTTTAACGTTGTTTGATCCAGTCTGTATAACAATAGTTTTACTTTACTCTTATTTCAACCACCTAGTATACGCAACTACCACCCAATACAACATATTTTAAACCACCCTGTATAACTTTGCTTGCTGCTTGAATTTCCTTATATGCACACACACCTACCACCGTATACCGTAAAGAAAAGATCGTTCACATAACAATTTTTCTTTCGAAACATTTTACTCGACTTTAAGCCCCGTAAAATGAAAACAGTTACAAATACCCTGTACGATATAATTTTAGGCAAATCTTGACATTTAAGCTAGATATTTATGATGAAAATTTGACATTTACATTGATTTTTACATTTCGGCACATATTCGTCAGATTTTTAGAAAAAAGCTGGAACATCTCTTTGTAGAATACAATTTAAAATATCCAAATTGATTAAGTAGTTTTAGAGAAAACAGTAAAGAATTTTTCTGATTTTCTGGAAAACCGTAAATCTCACGTTATACAAATCATAGAACATGATTACTTATAATTATACACATCAGGGGCGGATCCAGGATTTTCATTCGGGAGGGGCTTGTTCTCTTTTGGGGGGGGGGCTTGACGTCATTGAAGGTTGATTTTAGCACAATAAACACTAAAAAAGCATACCACTCAGATGATTTTGGGGAGGAGGGCTTGAGCCCCTTAGCCCTCCCTCTGGATCCGCTAGTGATACATATGTACATATATTTATAGAAATTAAATTAATATATATATATATATATATACAGGTGTGGAAATTCGTTCTCTGGGGTCGGGTAGAATCGCATGCGATTTTAAATCAATCAACGCAATACGCACCAGGAGAATGAAGTGGGTGTTACGCCAGTTCGGACGAGTTCGGGTGATAAATACTTTTTTCTTATCACCACATTCCGACGATTCCAATCGCTTAAAAATAAAAGATACGATATGTTGTAAATAATTATAAGGTTAATGATTAATTTCTTATTGACAATTTTTTTAACAGTTACTAATTTATTTTATTTTTAAGAGTATCTATTTTATTTCATTTTTAAAACAGAAAAAATGTTAAGTTTTCGTTCTGGCGTAATAGCGGATAATTAATTTTTCATCGCAAAAATCATGAAAAGGAAAAATGCTCCGAAATCCGTATTATTTCTGTAAATAATCATACTCCTTCGTTGATAAAACCTTACTGACCAGGCCCTGGACTCCGATCATTAAAAAACTTTTGTAGAATCGAAAAGTGACGTCACTTTAGAAATGTTAGCACTCATAACTCGTATCATCGTTATACGACGGTTATGCATTATGACGACAAAATGACGTCACTTTTCGATTCTACAATACTTTTCTATTCATCAGAGTCCCACGGCAGGAAAGAGACGGACGACGGACGGTCGCTCTGTGACTGTGACGATAGATGCCCCGCCTTCATACGATATTCTCGTGCTTTACCTTGAATGCTCGTGAAACAGACGTACTTAAAACGGCAATCCTCGTCTCATGCATATAGTAGCAGTTCCGTCCTTGTTTAACGTTAGCATTCTCCGACCCCAGTCAAACGTTTTCCATACCTGTATACTATTGTAAATAGTTACTATTTAATCATTAATCTATCTTTACTGGTGCGATAACCAATATTTCATGAGGTATATCGGTAGAAATAGAAAACATTTATTTAAATATAGTAATAATTAGGTAATCAAGCAAGCCCATCTTAATCTTGAAGACAAAAACATTTCATAAGTTTTAGTAAGTATTTGTGAGAGATTGTTATAGTGGATATCACAACTTGAGCTAATCATATTAAAGTTTCGGCATATACCTACTATGAATAGGTGAATTCAACATATGATTTTCCCTGGATTGATTTACATAGAAAACCAGACCTCTGCGATTTGGTACCGCCAAATTAATTCTTTGCAACAAAGTTTTGTAGAAATTTGTATAAAAAAACTTATGCTGGTATTAATTCTTCGATGATTTAGGAACTGAACACCTAAGCTCATAAGTACATATTTTTGATCAATACATTTTTCAGTTTGGTACGAATGAGGCTAAAGAAAAGTGTTTTTATAGCTTCTAAGTTTATGAAAACTCCATAGTGTCTGATTATGCAACCCAAGAGTCTCATGGTTGAGGAGTTTACGACAGAAAAGTGATTAGAAAAATCCCATTTGCTGCTATATCGGACACCAAGGTCTTTGACTTCATCGCATTTAAGTGGAGTATTTTTGAGTTGGTAAACAAAGTGAATGGGTTCAATCTTACGAGTATATGAGCAGACTTTGCATTTTGATATGTTCAAGAATAACATGTTTAATTTACACCATGCATCTAATTTATTTAATTGTATTTGTAATAACTAACAAGCTTCAGCAAAATTTATTGCTAGGTATAACTTTAAGTCATCTGCTAAAGCTAATCTCTTACAGTGCAGTTCAAGTAAAATATCCTTAATGAAAATAAGAAACAACAACGGTCCAACAATTCGATAAGTTCTGAATTTCATTGGGTGCGTTTAGACTGTGAGGCCTCTTCGCTATTTCAATTGCCTCTCTTACGAGTCTTGATTCCGGGTGTTCTATATTTGCCAGTACTCTGGTGTTCTCAAAGTCTATTCGGTGTGACATCGTGGTGGCGTGTTCCGCAATTGATGTTGTTCTTTCCTGCTTTCTTACAGCGTTCTGGTGTTCATCACGTCTAGCTTGAATTCCTGTATTAGTTTGCCCCACATATGTTTTATGACAGTCTGCACATGGAATCTCGTACACTCCCTGTTGTTCTAAAGGGATCCTCGTCTTCGGAGTCCTCAACACCGTGCTTATTTTTCTGTCCGTATTGAAAATAGTATCGATATTTTGTCTCCGTAGAATTCTTGCAATACTGTCTGTGGTCCCCTTGACATACGGTAAATAAGCCTTGGTTATTGGCGTCTCATGCTCCTCGTCTGTTTGTCTCGGTTTTAACTTTAGGGCTCTGTGTATATATTCGGTCTGTAAATCCGTTTTGTCTCAGAGCTGTTTTTAAACTGTCCATTTCCTGTTTGATGTTATCCAGGTCAGCTAGTAATCGAATTGTTGGAAAATTCTATTAAACACCCTACCGACACGGACCCGTCCAATAACTCAACCGGAAATAACAAATCAGCAGGCGGGAGGCGTGCCCACTGAGCACCAAGGGCCTATCACACGCAGCCGTCCACGGTGCCAACCAATAGGCGCCGAGCCGCGACTATATAACAGCGCGAGCGCTTCTGAAAATCTTAGTATTCGAGTAACTAGAAGCGACACCAGAAGGCTACGAGATATATGTGAACCGACCTGCGGAACGCGTGAAGTAGCAATAAAGTTAATTGATTTGAGACTGTTGTATCACTCTCTGTGCGATAAATACTATATTAGTAGTGCGCATAGTTCGTTGCTAAAACCAAAATTTCTTAATTTTGCTACCAGAATAGGGTTTTCTTAATAATAACTGAGCATAAATAAAAACAACATGCCGACGAATTGATAGCCTCCTCCTTTTTGGAAGTCGGTTGAAAATACTGATGAAAACAATTTCATTAGATACAAAAAAGAAAAGAAACTCTTTGAGAAAAACTAACGTAAAATGACACCAGTGCATGTCAATGGAAAAGTGTCAAACAAACCACTATTGAAGATAGATAAAATGAGGAAATGACGAGAAAATGACAAAAGCTCAGAAGCAAGCTGGAAGAGAAACTGCTAAAATGTAAAACTATCACACAAATCAACCTAAGTTAGCAAGGAATGTGAGAGGCGGGAGGGGTAGGAGACTTAAAAGAATTGATAAGTGACCCAGAAAGAGACAAACAACAGAGAAATTAAAAAAAAAGGATTGAAACAAATAAAAACCTATAAGGACCTTCAGCAATACATTCTCACCAAAATATGCCATCTTTTGAATGCATGTGTACCACAAATCTGGACTAAAGCCAATGTGATATTCTTATACTTGTAGGAGAAAGATTAAAAGAAATTTCCCAATTACAAACCAATAAATATTTAATCTTATTTCAATTGTATCGAAAAGTAATGGCAGAAAACTGCAACTGTAACTGACCAGCTAAATGTTGTTCGAATATCCAAGTTCTAGATTACTTTTATGTTTTTTTGGGGAATAACACCACAATAGAAATAAAACTACGTATATTCCAGGAATACCAAACGTTTCAAAGTCTATTCTGACTTCGTTGTCAATGGCTTTATATTTAGAAGACCATCCAAGCTCTAATAGTGTTATAAAGAGTGTCTTTAGATAGATTATATAAAGTACCAACTTACAAGTAAGTTCAAATCAAATTCTATCGGACAACAACTCAAGGTAATCGTTCACAATCCCACCCCATTCATGAGTATTTTTTGACACTAGGGAATGAATTTGGGGCTATACCAATTTTTCTGACTTCGGATTCGGATCTCCCCAGTTATCTCGGAAAATTGTAATAGTAATTGAACCAGCCTTGTTGCACAAGTCAAGATTTGTTCAAGACAATGGGTGTAATTTTCCTTTTGTATCAGTTTTTAAGGTCATTTGAAGCTCAGGGTATTTTTTAGATGTGATACGAAAAAAACGGGAGCACCTATGTCGAAAATAATCGTAGTTTTTTGAGGAATAGCTTTTAGAAGAATAAAACTAATAAAAATGCGTTCAAAATTGTTTTCTTTAAGCTTTTAAGGCCAACAAGTTGGGCACCTTGACCTTGAAGTCAATTACCAAGGTCATTTGAAAGTCATACTGATTCACAAATACCATATCTATTCATCGATTCTAAGAAACGCTTTTTATCACGACTAAAGACATATACCTCGATTTTTATAAACAAAGAATTGATTATTATTTCGTTGTTGTTGCTTTACTGGTACTGAACAATCCATACTTCTTTTGTAAAAACATCCTGAAGTTTTCCTAAATAGTATTTTCAAATGTAGAGTCTATACCCAGAGTTTCGCTATTGATTAGCAATAAATCAAAAGCAAAAGCAATCCATTTTCTAATCACCTAATTTCCGAAGACAGATCACGAGAAACTCCCCAAAACGATATTTCTCTTAGGTGGTAGAAGTTAAATCCGAAGAACGTCGAAATTGAATCAATGGACTCAATTAACTTTTCACCTAAGCGAATGGAGAAAACTTCAAAACAGCTTATCTTCTATCGAGCATTCTAATTGAAAAGACAATTTCCTTGTTGCGGATCGTGACTTAGAGATGCCAATAAATTCCTAGGGAGAAGCTGGAGAAGACGTACTGAAATTAAAATTTATTTTTATACCAAAGCCAACAGGAAGGCGGCCACCTGAGTGGTGGTTCGGTTTCGTGGAATGTTTTCTAAAAGAAATACCTAAAATTTCAATTAAAGCTTGAGCTTTGAGGCTCAGGAGTTTTTCCTATGCAATTTACTTTTATTTGAAGTCTGATGCAATCAGCCCAACAACGGAAAAGAATTTGAAACACTCTGCCAGAGTATGTGGCATAAAATTAATGAAAAAATATATAAAAAGAAATTTGCGAAAGAAAACACAACTAAGTTTTTGATATTGTATAAACAAAAGGTGTTTTGAAAAAGCTATTATTTATGTGTTACAGTTAATGTTAATGTTTTTACTGGCACCGTTTATATTTCCAACTTTTCTTTTCCATGGAGTAAAACAAAACTAAATAAACTTACATTTCTCGTATTAATGTAGGTTACAGTAATCATTAAACAATTGTCTTAAAACATAACAAGAATTTACTAAATATATTAATCTTACATGAGACAGATTTCTATCAAAATCAAAACAAGAGTGGGTTGCTTGGAATTGGACCCTTGTCAGAATTCCTAAGTAGGTATATCATTTTTTTATTTGCATGGTTCTAATTTTATCAACATTGCATATAATTATGGTAAACGTTTCAAGGCAGAGCCGATACTTAAGCCTTATTTTAAGTAGCATAATAGTTTTTGGCCACAACCATTTTCTAAAGAAAGCACAGTATCGGCGAAACAACTGTTTCATATAAATAATAATAAAATAATGTTAATATTAGTCGGAAGCTGGTAGAAAATGTAAGTCTTTCCTCGAAGTTTCCTTGGACTTCCATCGTCTTGAAGTGGTTGATCAACCACTTCGTTTAAATTTTTATCTACTCGTTAGTATGATATTGTTCATAGAGGTGATTCTCATTTGATTAAAAAGATATTAAAGTAGTTAATGTTATTACTTGTTTTGTGATCAAAGACAGACATATCCTGAGATCAGCAAAATAGCAAACTTTAGACGTAAAAGCCTTGCTCAAAACTAGCCTAGGCTTGCCAACATCCCAGTTGAAGGAGAACAATCCATCCCCTATTCAACTTGTTGGGAACATAGTAGTAATTCAAATAGTATTCTGAAAAAAAGAATACCTCTGTACTACCAGACTGTCGGCCTCACCGGTAGAGACCTCAGCACAACAGTCGCTCCCACCCGTTCCTCTATCTTCCGCGAAAGAGCAAGTAACCGCCAATCCTCCAGCCCCAGTGCAGCCCGTAGTCCAGCCACCCATTACGCTTGCTCCAGTGCTCATCAATCCGGAACTAAAGTTCCAACTCGGAAGAAGTGTTGTGACGCTTGATGTAAATCACGAGGTCATAACCACAGTGGTAAATAGAACTTACCAAACAATCGTGAGAACTCTTGGCGGTGTAGTCGATGCTCCAATCCCCCTGAATGAGCATCCGAATGACGAGAACTCTGATTCTTAGAAGACTCTAGGGCTTGGACGAAGGATCCACAGGAATACTTTCGGACAACCCTATCAGAATGGCGAGAATCATTCCGTCCCCCGGACCATTGGTGAGTTGCTTTATGCCTTAGGCGTTTATTACGCCCAATGGAACGGCATAAAATATGAGGTCTGTCCAACTTCAGCCCCGCTACTCCAGAGTCATGGAGACAGATCGGTGGCGCGATATCGCCAGTTTATAGATATGACCCGTTCCAGACAGTATAGCTTTCCGAAGCTTTCTGAATTAAATCGTCAGCCATTGGTGCTCTGTACGAGACAGGACGATGATCAAGTCTGTAGAATCTTAGCCCCCGGCCCAGTACACGCCCCTGCTGACGCTTTTCTTCGATTCATCCACGAATAATTCTATGTGAACCCACCCTTTCCCGTCAGTATTACCTCACTGAGCAACTGTACCTACGAATTCAACATACATACATTTTTAAAATAAAAACAATACATGGCTTCATTTTAAGACCGGAACTTTATAATTTGAGGATACAGCTACTGAATATAAACTTACCCTATGTTATACTTTGCTTCAATGAATTTCTGTCACCTACCTGCAAAAATAAAAATAAAATGATTAACTCAAATAAGGAAGCTTTTGAAAATATTTCAAAAAATAGACAAAAATTATAACAAAATATAACGTATACACCAGTGCCAATAACAATTGAGGAAAAAATTCTTAGGAGCAGAGGAGTGGCGGGAAAATTTAAGAATAAAGGTACACACTGGGAAAAACAATTAGAAACCAACCGATTATCGAAACGAACGGGGGTGGGGGCGAGGAAATGTTTTCAACGATTTCTGGGAAAAGTAGACCATCAACACAAAAAAAATAATGCAAATGTTGTAGAAAATTAAAAGATCTATGACTTTGATTTAACGCATTTTAATCTCACAAATATAAGATTAGGTGAAGATATACACTTTTATAGCTCAAAATTTTCTTAAATTCATGTATTATTTTTTACGCATTTAATTTAGACAATGTTCCATATTCAATGAAAAAAGTTAATGAAATAACTGTTATTTTTGAAAATATGGGGACAGAATATAGGCTATACAGGAATGAGCCCTAAATCGACTTAAAATACATGTAATTTCCCATAAAGCATTCTAAGGTTTAAATAAGGGAAAATTTACCATGATGACCTTGAAACCGTCAACGTGAGCGGACGGTTTAAGGGTGAGAAACGGCGTAATTAGAGCCATTTTAGGGGTACGTTCATCATTAATAATGCCCTTTTGGCATTTGGCGGGTGTCATTTGTTCAGTGAACAAGGGGGCCGCATTCTCGGTCTGTGGCGAAGCGAATAGGACTGTGGGGCTCCGACTAGGGCTGCTGTGACGCGTCGTAGAGGTTAACTGTTGGGGACTGCGGGGCTTTGAAGGGGGCGGCGTAGAGCTTAAGCTGGTGATTTAGGTTATGTTGCTATTAGAGGTTAGGGTTCGCGAGTTGGACTATTGGGCTGTGACTTGAAATATAGGTTAGAGGAGGTGTTAACAGCTGTGAGTCAATGACACGTATTGTTGATTGCGGCGCCATCTTGCGGCGGCGGCGTTAATTTAAATGGTGTGTTGAGGGTTGCGACAGTGTGAGAGGGTTTTGAGACCGAAACTCTCACATGAGGGTCCTCGTTCCGAGCATCTGCGCTATATGGCTATTAACATATAAGTTTCTTCAGGAGAATGGGTACCTGAATGTTGAAGGCAGATTCTTAATATGTTGAAATTCAAACAATCGAATTATGGAAATATACCGGGACAGACACAGAGATGGTTCAGAACGAAAAATATGGAAAATTAAGTCGTCAGCTGTATGCTATATGTATGTATGTATGATTAGATGTCAGACATGCGCAGTGATGTTGCGTAGATATCAGACATGCACAGTGATGCTGAGTGAGTGTCAGACATGAGCAGTGATGTTGTGTAAGTATTAGAGATCCCCAGTGATCTTGTGTAGGTGTTGGACATGCGCGGTGATATTGTGTGACCCTTAGACATACGCAATGATAATGTGGGAGTGTTAGACATGCGCAGTGATGATGGGTAAGTGTTAGACATGCAACAACAATTTACATAAAATCGCTTTGGCACCCTACGGATCTTCAAACAAAAACAAGTGAATCTGAGAGAGGAGAAGAAATGAGATAAAGATTTGTCTCAATTTGAATGAAGTATATTATTTTTATAATGTATTTAATTTTTTATGTAATATATATATCAAATAGCAGTAAATTCTGTTAGATACGTCAGTTTACATAGTCAAACCGTGATGCTATAATTGTCATTGTAAACTTTTTAATATTTTAGTTTCTTTAATTCCGTTCTGTTAGCTTTTTATTGTCATTGAAAACAGAGTCTCATTTAGACGATTGGAATATTTAAAATTTACAGATTTTCCCGTAATTATTGCGTTATTCTCAAGAAATTCTAAAAATACAAAATACTCTTTACCCCAAAAAACACACATTTTCGCACTCCCACACCCCATACTGATATTTGTTGCCGTCCAGTAGATTTGCCCTTATTTATGGACTATTAATCCTAAATTTGGCCGCTACCCCAATACTGGTAATCATTTTCCAAATTTTTGTCAACCGCAAAGAATTTTGACACTAGTTTAATAATAAGGTAACCAATTTGAACTGTATCAGATTTAAACACCTGCTCAAACAATGGAAAATTTTAATTAACATCATTACTGGCAAAGCCGAATCACACTGAGCTTCTATCTAGGTTTTAAAAAACTGGAGAAATCAGATATCTTCTCTCGTTATATTTGACCCTTGTGAAGGATTTTACTTTGGTTACGCGAATACGAGTATATCCTCTAAATCCTATTTATTTTCAGAGATCTGGACGCAATAAAAGGGAAAAAGATATATATTGCGCTAATAAAAAACATCTTAACGTGCGCTAGTGAATTGTGGTTCTAAAAGACAGAACAGAAAGGCCGTTGAGAGCATGAGAATGGATTTCTGGATAAAGAACGTTACAATTAATCTGGTATGGACATGTACACCGAGAGAATGGGGACAAGATAAAAGCAGTTGGAGAAAAGCAGATGAAAAGTTCAATGAAATGTCACTGTACAAGAATTAGTTACATATACTCGTATATGTAAAGAAAATTTATTTCATTAGTTTAAACTTTTATCGCATTCCACTTTATCAAGAAAAGAATCAAGTGCACGTTAGTAACATAAATTGGCAGAAGATTAGATCAAGTGTTGTGACATTAAATATTGAAGTCAAATGAAAAATTTGATTAAGGGATAATTAATATTGCAGATTTTAAACTTTTAAACATCGGTTCTTATAGCAGATAATAAAGTTTAAACATCGGTTCTTTGATTACAAGTACCTATGTTTTTGTACAAACCTGAAATATTGTTTACTTAGGGTCATTTTAGAGATTAACAAATATATTTAAAAAATGATTCCGTAAAAACGACACCATCTGGTTACAACTAAACATGGAAATACCTCTTTTTGAGTTTACATTATTACCTCATATCGATGGAAAATCCAACATGTCTTCTATATCTTCAGTATGTATGTGAAAACAAAGTTAATGCAATACCTGAAGAACTGCAACTAGCTAACAAGCATAAAGAAATAATAAAAACGGCATTAAGTATATTAAAAAGTAGTCTTAAAAAATATATCAGATAAGAAAGGTTCGATTACAATGACCGGAGAACTCAGAAATACTTGCATAGAGGGGGATGGTAATATACAATTTGAGCATTTGTCCCTTCTCGGAATGTCGGCGCCACAGAAACCTTGATACTCTTGCTGTTTAACTCTTACTACGATCCTGAGAGGCTCTAAAAGAAATTGATACCTTAACGACGCAAAACCGAATGATATCAAAAAATTACTTATACAAAAAGTTAGTGGTAAAATGGCAGACAAATATGGGTGACGTGGAAATCGACCATGTAGTCAAATTTTGAAACCTTTATAGGATATAGCGTAAAATGTACGGATCAGATGTCCTGACTAGGTTAGAATGACCATATACTTACTATATTTGTTCAAAGTGAACTAATTTTAGTTAACACTATGCTCACTGGTGAAAATAAATGTCAATATTCGATAAAAACATCTAAACAAGACCTTGGAGACTATAAAGGTTTCAATGTTTAAGTGCTCCTTGGGAAACAACACCACAGTTTTAAGGAAATTGCTGTATATTCCATAAAGGTTATTTCATCCTCGACTATTTGAACTATATTAGATTCATTTTTTCTGACTTCAGAAAAAGTAAAAACCAGAGATGCCACAGTTATCATTCAGAAAACAACTATATTAGATTTACCTAAGGACATCGGCTTGGTTTTTTGCAGTTATAATAAATCCTTAGCTAAAAGTAGACAACTATTCAGAATGTTAACGTTGTCTTCTCTATTATTTTTTATGGGCAAATTAAACAACATTTTCCCTTCTTGTTGTAATGGTTTCTTCATTTAATGAGGGCAAGCGATTACTTTGGCAAATTGCTTTTTGTTTTCTGCCAATCGTATTTGTTCTTCATTATTTAGGCCTGTCCAATGATAAGCATTTCCTATCGATAAAAGTTCCAATTTACTAATGCCTCTTCTTCCTTTTTAAGGTAGAACTATTTCTCAGACCAGATACCATGCTTTTCGAACGTTTATTATTATATTGTAATAGTGCTTGTTTGTTAAATTTTGTCCATCTTATTTGTTGCATTTAGCAAAAGTTTCATTAATTTTCAATGTTAAACTACATTTTAAGCTAATGCTAATTTCACAATATGAGTCATGTACATTTCAATCTTCACCCTACCACATCCTGGTGTTGAATTATCTTATCTATTTCATTCCAGAGTTAAACCCACGCCTTACAAATTTCTAAACGACCTTCAAAAAACCCTGAAACTTAAATCCCAAGTCAAATTTAAACTCACCCTTATTTATATGGTTTTTACGGATTTACTCTTAATACGAAATACCATTGGTATCTCAACCCTGCTGAATCTTCCAACTCGTTGATAAATGTAGGAGTTGTGTTATAATCAAACAACCCTCTCTATGAAAGTAAATTTCATACACAGTGTAAGCAATGTTCCGAAAGCGACTTGGGCTTTTAGCCATTTCGTACAATTACATGGATAACTTCATGGAAAAGGCCAGACCAGCTTTTTCCAACAGTTATACAAAAGGAATGAAGAAACCAGGGAATTTATTGTTTATAATTTAGGAAAAGCTATCAACGTTTAGTAGTTTGAAGCAAACTAGTTAATTTTAAGTTAAAAGTAACTTAGTCAATCTTTCCTATATTTTAAGAGCGCACTTATGAAATAGCATACGAATACTAATAGACCCTTTGAATTTTATCTTCAAACATCCGTTGTAAAGAAAGGCGTGTCTATGTTTTTCACTTACTCTTTCGTAGACTTATATAATTGTCTTAAATTTCAAACATTATTGTTCTCCAATTTAGTACCTTTTAATATGACCCACTCGCTTTTCTGGGTGGCCCATTTCAAGGAAACTTCCTGAATTAATTCAATTTTCATTCCAGCTGAAACACAACGAAACATATGTGAACTTGGATTGTTATTGACTCAAATGATTGGCAGGTTGCTTTGAGTTCAGGATGGGTGTCTGCTTTCTCAATACGTGATGCCATTGGCCTGATGAATCTCTCAAATTTCGGTGGTTACCTTGTGAGACTCTTACCAACAAAATTAATTTTTGTAATCATGCTTTCCCAAGCTTTTCTTTTAGTTTTGTCAGATTTAATAACCCTCAATACTTTAGCATCAGCTTGAGACCTAACTTTCGATATTGGAACGTCAAATTGTCCAGCCTTTCTCTTTTGTTTGAGCATATTTGACAACACCCAACACTTTGACTCTCGATTGAACATCTCGATATTGTAGGCATCTGATCTCTCAGAATATCTATGAGGAATACTTTTTGTACCTACAACCAGTAATCCGGTTTTGAAATTGGATTACTACATTGTGTTCTCCGGAAAAAACTGAGGAGAGAAAACACTAACGAACAGGCAAAAACTTGCCAAAAACTTGTTATTTTATGAGTGACTAGAGTTTTTCACACAAAGCAACGGTTAACTCACTGTACACAACAATCCACGCTGTGAACTAACTACATGTCCCAATGTATCCCTAGAGTCTTCTGTGTGTCTCTATTAGATTTTAATTTCCTAGCCATTTGTAACGGGATATTGGACTGCCAACGATCGAGACCAGTAATCGAAATGAATCGGTTTGATGGTGGATGGCGTGGCGGGAAAATCGACAGGATTTATTCGAGCGAAGATCGCACCCGACCGTCCCCAGATTTATGGACAATTACCTTCTCCATTGTCCATCGCGTCCACAATATCAAATGGGCTTTGTTATGAAGTGAACCGGCATTTGTATCATAAATGCCGAAGATGTACTAATTTATGGCCGCCGGCGAGGCGTTAGATATCACCTCGCATCCGGTTTCATCTAATGAACTTTCCGATTGCGATTGGCGGAACGTAATTCCCAGATGATTGCTGTCAGTTGGCGATAACAGAGTGCGTTGTCCTGGCACAACGCGTATGGAACGAAACTGTTAATTGAAATCGAATATACTCTGATACAAAATTTTGTTCGTATAACTCACTAAACAGGATTATCACCCAGAAACTAGTTTGCACAAAGCATTCTATTTTGAGAAGAATAAATGTAATTGATACACTGTATGGAAGAAGTTTTTCCCATGAAAATTTTGAAAGTAATGTAATCCATGGAGAAGAGCCCAAAAAATGTTCATTTTCCTCATTTTATGGGGATAGAAATCAATTTCTTGAGACGCAGCTACAGCTTAATTAAAATAGAGAGAGCTAGAAACAAAACTATTGGAGAAAAAATGGCGTAACCCTAATTGTTCATTTATGGAGGGTTTTCAAATTAAATTTTTTTTATAACCATACCAATTTTTCGAAATTTTGACAGTTGGTGCAGTAGTACTCAAAAAGCATAAGCCCAGGAACCTCTAATAAATTAAATTTTAAGGATAAAATGTATAATGATTTTTTTCATTAGATCAATACTTTTGGCGTTAGTCGCACTTGAAAATAAAAATTTTTTGAACAAAATAGACGGTTTATTACACATAACTGAATAACTAAGTATTGTAACAACATTATAATGAACAAAAACGAAACATAAAAAAGAATGATTTTTTTAAGTGCAATATAAAAGGAAAAATGAATGTTTAAAGATGACTTTTTTGGTAATAAAGCGAGGTGTGATAAAAAATATGGTTGCTCGGTTTAGTGAAGACAAACTGAGCAACAAGAATAAAACGTATTCCCTTTCTAAACTAATTCATTTTAGTGGCATTCATAAGACCCAGCATTTTAGCAGGTTTAGAATTCACAAAAAAGGTATCATGCTCTGAAATTGAATTTTATTCGATATCTCCTTTAATTTTAACACATAAACACACATAAAGGCGGCACTTCACTTGGCGTTAGCGTATTGGTGTTCTGTATCGCTGTATTCGTCCAAATATTTGATGAATTCGCAAATATTCCAAACAAGCTCCACACATATTGCAAAATAGTCAAACATGCTAAATATGTTTGAACCCTACAGTCATGTATGCGTCAAACAGCACTTGTCATTAAAAACAACACTCGGTAATCACTATCGAAGCGAAACTATGTGAACCAAGTGTGGACGGTTAACGCAAATATTCGGCTTATTTGACTCCTTTGGTGTGTATCGAAAACCGACAAGTGGATGGTAAGACGTATTTGCTTTTAGCGGTATTCGACTTAAAACGTAACAAATACAAACATTCCGGACATTTTACGTTTGGACTTTCATACCTAAGACTAGTACTCAATATTTGCGTACCCAATCCACTTGAACCATCTATACCACAGACTAACTCAAACACACATACACAGACAAAAAATTCATCAAAATCGGTCCAACTGTTTGGATGTTCAAAAAATATATATTCACAGAATCCGATCTAAGCGCCAACTACTGGACCCAATTGTTAATCATCCAGATACCCACTCGAACACACGTAAAAAATTTCTGAATTTCAGTTGAAACATTTAGGAGTTCAAAAATGTTTTCCTAGAACCCGATTGCTGCGCCACCTACCTGGTCGAATTGTGAATCTAAACCATCCAAGCACCCACAATACCCACATACACAAAAAAATTCATCAAAACCGTTCCAGTCGTTTAGGAACACTTACAAAATATTCTTAGTAAAACCCTTTTGTCAAGTAAGAAATGAGCTGATGATCTTCAAACCGTTGAATAAATCTTCATAAATGGTAGCTAAGAACCATCTCGATCATGTCAGATTTCAAATTTAAAAAACTGTATCAAAATTGGTCTATTTGATCAGGAGCTACGATGTCACAGACAGACACACAGATCCACAAATTACGTAGATACACACCTTAAACTTATAACAACATTCTTTTTGCATCAGCGGTTAGAAATAAAAAGCATCTGCTGCCGCTTTCACGTGGTGAAAGTGAGCCTGTTAGCCCTGCACAAACAAATAACAGTCTACTCCCAGTATACGGGTTGGTTATATTTGTTTGATCGTATCTTATTTGGTTCGTTATACATTTCTTTTTTTTAATAAAAATATACAACATGCTCATTATTTTGTATTTACATATATATCCAGAGAGTGGTTGTTACAGGTTAAAAAGTGCATGAATAATTTTTTTTATCCATAAATGAGTTTTTGGTTTATAAGTGCACGATTAAAGCATTGCAAACTGTTGAAAAACATTTTTGGTATAGGAGTGGTTTGAGTAATATAAATTATTATATTTGGGAATATTTACAATTTATAGTCAGTAGTGAAAGGTAAATATCTGAACGGTTTCAACATGAAGGAACAACATGCTATATCGCTTGGGAGATAATTGACATATTGCTAAACTAAATTTGGGAATAGCTTAATTTTAACAAAATGTAAATTTATTGACCTCCTAGAACGTGGGATCTGAGGTCACTTTTGTTTCTGTGATTAGACTAGAATACCAGGGAACATTTTAGAGGATTAAAGCAATGATGCAGCAAAAATCTATACTAATTAAAAGATGAATTTTGACTATAATGAAAACAAAGAGAATACAAATCTATAAAAAAAGAGCGGCAGTCATTTGTGACTAAACGATGGAAGCGAGAGCTTCTTACGAAATATACTTCCCTTTTCTCGTTACCTCACTGTCTCTATTTTTTTCTATTTTTCTCACTCTTAGTAATGGATATAAATATCAAGTGAATTAAACTAATTGGTACTGTTTTGTTAGGAGTCAAGTATTAATCCTAATTTAATTCTTAAATTACATATATCTGCAAAGAAATATAAGTTTATATATTGAGTAAGTGTTTGTAAATAGTTTTGTTCATCTGATTAAGTATTCGAAGACAAGATGTCAAAGAAAAGTTCGTTTTGTTCTTAGCTAAAATCATTACAAACAAACATTTATACAAAACAATAAACTATATACCTATATATTCAATGGTAGCAACAATTTAAAATTTTTCAAGTTCTTATTCTATGTAATATTAAAATAAGTTTTCCTCATTTCACGACAATTGATTAATAGTGACAATATTACAAAAAAGGATAACTGTTCTGGGTTTTGAACACGAGAACTTTGGATTCCCAGTCGCGCGCTTTAGACTCTAGAGCACTTGTCTTTGGTGGATGTAAAAGCTCCGGATGTATATAATACACCGGTCCCTCTATAGGCCTTTTCATTTTCAGTGCGCATGCGTTCGCATCAGCCATTTTTTTCGTACTGTTATTTGTAAGCAAACGTGTTAAAGTGCCCACGTACTAAAACTTAAAATTAATAAATACTATTATAAATGTGTTTATGATTTAAAAAAGTAATAAAAGTAAAGTAGTAAGTGTCAGGATTCAATACAGCAATTTTGCTGTAAACTATAATTATGTTGTCTGTACGAAAAGGTACAACAAAGCGGTGTTGTTATGGAGTATGCAAAAGTGATACACGGTATAAATCTTTTAAAACAAATACCTATTATTTTATAAACTTTCCAAAGCCTTGCCTGGAATATCGCAAGAAAGTAATTAAGTCATCCAAAAAAATACATATTAAAACATGTCAAAAATGTTCTAAATGTGATTCGTGGGTGAAAAAATGTAGCCGAAGTGACAGAGGATTTAAATCTATTGATGATGTTACTAAGGACACTTATATTTGTTCATTGCATTTTTCTGGAGAAAGTGGTCCAAGTGAACAAAATCCTGATCCTTTATCAACATTTGGATCGACAGGTATATTATTTCTTATACCAATTTTTACCCTGAAAATAATATTTAATATTTTATATTCAACATACTTATTTTTTATTGAATACATCTTCGATTTAATTAATTATAAGATATAACTAATGACAATTATTGAATTTAGCTTGCATATATGAACATTATTTTAGTCTTAGAATTTTCAACTCCTTTTTAAATGTCATGTTGATTTTATAAATATTTTATTATGACATTAGTTATATTTGTTAATTTTTATATTAATTAAGGTGCTTTTACATGCAAATTCGAATGAAATCATGATTTTTATTTATTTTTCTGATTTTTTACAAGAGTAAATACAAGTATTGATACCTAACCTCTCAACCAGCACACTTTTTTTCCTTGCTGTGAACGTCCGTGGCATTTTAACCATCTTTTTAATTGCTCACAGCTATGTGCTTCCACAGAGTTATAAATAAGTGAAGCACCATCAATTAATTCTTCAAGTAATTTATTATTTGGCAGAAATATTATTGCATTCCCAGCCATTGTTAACTAAAACAGTACGAAACTTTTAAATTACGGCTATTTCAAAATGGCTGCAGCGCTTGCGTAATCACCTGATGAAAAGGCCTATTGAGTACTTTGTTCATTACGATAACAAAACGATGTAAAAAAAGGACATGTTTCGCTTAATGTGTATCCTTCTATGAGTCTATATTCGTTGATAATATGAAAGTTGGCTTTTTGTGTGGTATTATTTTTAATTTCTGACATATGAGACTTATCACAAAGAGAGAATAGGAGTGTTTATTAGAACGAAAAGCAAATTTTGTGCAGGTATTCTATATTATTTGGATGTTATTTTAGTTTTTTCCTAATTGTTATTGACTTCCTATAAAATTATTATTCAGAAGTCTTAATGTAAAATGTTTACTTGATAATATGAAGCTAGTCAATACATAAATTTCATGGCAAGTTCAATGGTGTTATTTCTGATTTTTGACTTATGTCAAGTCTCTAATGTAATGTATGGCAAAGAAAGAATTGTAGTTTTAATTAGAATGAACAGCAAATTTTGTGCAGCTATTGTATATTAGTTTATTTGATATTTATTATTGATTTTCTATGAAAAAAGACTCTTAATATATTACCTGGTCCCTGTTTCTTCCTCAGTTAACAGTTAAAGACCATTGAAAAGAACTAGAGAGACTTGGATTTATATTTCTAAAGGTTCGTAATAGTCTGCATAATGTTAAAGGAAAATAACATATGAAAATGGTTCAGAAAATTTAATTGGATTGGAAATATTGGAAATATGTTTTTTCTTTGACCTTTTTTGTAAGTCAAGACCAAAGTTGTCGTTTTGCTCTTCGTTTTACTTTGTTCGAGCCGTTTAAATAGTTTTCCCAATTTCATTAAGCAATAACAAACAAATTTGGGCAGGACAGCCAGCTAGCATTTAATATTTAAGCTACAGTGACCCGTGTCATAAGGTAATTTGATGATTTAAACGATTCAGAAAACAAGCAACGAACCCAAATCTCTACCAAGAGTTGTCCTGGAAAACCAACTCGTTATACGAGCGCATCTAAAAGCAAGCCGGTAATCTACCAGTGAATTGTTAAATTTATGTATCCTCCAGACCCTGAACTTTTGATATACACACTTGACAATAGCCGTGCAAGCTGGAAAACCGTCGTTCAGAAAAGTTTCCAGCCAAAGTGAGAGAATGTTACAGTCGCACATACACTGTAACGACTGAAGGAGAATTTATAACGTAAATACACCTAAACTACATGGAAATTTATGGCACGATGACGTGCTCGGTAACTGTATATAGTTTATTTCCGTGCTTAATGGTGTTATATATTTTGTTGAAATACAAAAATCCTCGATAACTAACATCCGTGTATTTTCCGTATGCTAGTACAATAGGGTCGTTTTCTATATGGAATTAGTTGTTCGCTATTATTTCCCGGACAGGTCGTGTTAGTTGCTGTCGTAAGAGGAATGGCGAATATAAATTATGGGGATTAAAATAGGTGTTTTATGAGCGCAAATGTTTAATTTCGTTTTGCGTTTATCGTTTTCATTTCCTGTATTAAGAAGACCTTAAATTATGTGCTTATTCATCGACAGCAGGAATTAATTAGTAATACGTTTTTTAATAAGACAGTCACGAATTCGTAGGAAAATATGACAGGTGGAAACACACTATCATCAAGTCACAGGAGCTCATATGCTATTACGGCATGTCAGGACACGCACGAAATATCTGAAAAACAATTTACAGATGCTTTTAAATCGACTAGAAGTACAGTATGGTCACTTCATGCAACTCACGGCTCGTTATACGTGACAGCGTGAGTACGTTTCCGCAAAAATATATTTTCGGTAGGCGTGACTTAGAGAAACTAATGTCGCTCCTTTCCGGAATTTTATGTGTGTATGTGTGAGACCGAGGTATTTGTAAACAAGTTTTTTGATTTAATTTTACTAAAAGGTAAATACTTTTTAGGGTTCCGTATATATAATATAGGGATATACCCTTATAATATCACTCCGGATTTCTGCCTCTCTCACATCACAGTAATTTCCCCCTAAACTACTGGACGGAAAATTTGGTACCAGGGTACAGTTTGGTGTCCCAATCAGGAGTACATATCGTAAATGGAGAAATTTTCATTTTAGGGGTACTTCTGGGGGAAAACTAAAAAAATCAACCGTTCCCCCCACTTTAACCCCGAAACTATAAGCCGTAAAATTTTGAAAAAAATTGAAGATTTAGGGCCTCTCCTGAATTTTACCGGAAAAATAAGGAGAAACCTTTTCTATTAATTTTGGGGGCCGATTACAGAATTAAATAATAAATATAAAATTAGAATTATTTCTAACACATCATGTAATATATGAAATGAAAGGGTTCATTATGGTCAAAACAATTATATTTTATTCACATTTTTAAAATAAATTATTTTAAAGATATTAATAAAAATATAAAAAATGTTACCCATTCCCCCCACCTTATCTCCGAAACTAAACGCCGTAAAATTTTGAAAAAAATAGGGATATAGGACCTCACCTGAACTTTACTGGAAAAATAAGGAGAAGTCCCAAATATTAATTTTAGGGGGCAAATTACACAATTAAATTGAAAACATAAATTTAAAATTATTTCTAACGCATCATGTAATATCAAATCAAAAGGTTCATTATTACGAATACAAATAATGTTTTTTCTTATTTTTAAAATTAATATTTTAAAATATATTAACAAAAATATTTAAAAAATTACACATTACCCCCTTTATTCCCTGAACTATAAGACGTAATTTTTTTTGTTCAGATGGAAAATACGAAAAAATCCCTAATATTAATTTTAATTATAGAATTAAACGGAAAATAAAAAAATATTTTTTTAACGCATCATGCAATACATTAAATGAAAGGGCTCATTATGAGGAATACAAATATATATTTTTCATATTTTTAAAATTAATTGTTTATAAGATATTAACAAAAATATCTCATATAATTATGGGGGAATATTAATCCATTTAAGGTTTCTTTTCGGTTTTCTTTGGTAACAGGACAGCCTGAATGTTGGGTAAGACACCACCCTGTGCAATTGTTACACCAGACAACAATTTATTCAATTCTTCGTCGTTTCTGATGGCGAGCTGTAAATGTCTCGGAATGATACGGGTCTTCTTGTTATCACGTGCGGCATTACCGGCCAACTCCAAAACTTCAGCAGCCAAATACTCCATAACTGCGGCTAAATATACTGGTGCACCGGCGCCGACGCGTTCGGCATAATTTCCTTTTCTTAATAAACGATGAATACGGCCTACCGGAAACTGTCTGGATCGCGATTTTGCCTTTCCTTTGACTTTAACCTTTTCCACGGCCAGACATATTGCTTGATTAAGAATTTGACAAAAAAACTAGACAATGCGATAATGAAGACAACTCACTGCTTCGAGTGTGCGATTCGATATGAATTAACAAAAAAAAAATCTCATTTTCCGCTTTGTTTCCGAAACCATTCTACATAAAATTTTGAAAATAATTAGGGGTACTGGGGCTCACTTGAAAATTATAAGAACAATTAGTAGAAAACCCCAATATTAATTTTGTGGACAAATTATAGAATTAAATGGAAAATAAAAATTAAATTCTCAAACTGATCATGTAATATATCAAATAAAAGGCTTATTATGTGAATTACAAATATATCGTATATTTAAATCACTTGTTTAAAAGATTAAGATTAACAAACATATTAAACATCGACTTAATTCCCACTTTAGAAACTACACTATAATTTGTCTAACAGATTTAATAATTTATTATTTAAAACTTTACCTATTTTTCCCCATTATCTTCCAATCTACAGAACATAAAATTCAGAGAGTAGATTATAAAAGACTTGATTAGTAAAATAGAGCTCTAATGTTAATTTTGGGGCCAAATTAAATACATATTTTTATAAAAATTCTGCGAATCATGTAGCAGATAATCTAAAAAGTCTCTTTGTGGAAAATAGGTGTATATTTTTTAAAGTTTAAAACGCTTCCTTTAAAAGATATTATTAGGGTAAATATAAAAAATGCAGTAATTCCCTGTTTGTCAGAAATATTAGAATCTTGAAGGAGCTACGGAACCCTTAGTATGCGAGTTCAACTCGCACTTGACCAAATTATTTATTAATGATTTCCTTTATAATATTTACAAATTTAACAAAATTATTAAGTGATAATGAGTGTAAACAAAGTTAAAACAGGTCTAGTAACTTTACTGTCCGGTACCCCCCAAAAAGCCTACAAACAATTCGAGTATATACAACAATTTGTATTTTGTAATTTATTAATAACTTTATATTTTATATAGGGACCAGTACAAAATTTAAATTCTTCCTTACAATAAATGCTAATTTTCGCACCCATGGTCACGCAGGTTCTCTCTATGGTTTGAAATTTTAGCATTTGTGTAGTTGTTTATAACAGCGGAGTTAAGTGATTTATTTTTTAAAATTGAGGAATCTTTAACAGAAAATGTGAGAAAACATGATATTTTGCATAATCAATCATCCCCTGAATATAGCGATCAGCGCATGCGGCAGAAAGCCTGGGAGGAAATCGGCAGGGAATTGAAAATACCGGAAATGATCATTTTAGGAATGATTCCTAAAATGATCAAATAGAGTATTATTATTATCATCACACACAAAGTAATATAACAAATGTGACGTGAGTATAGTTTGTTTCTAAGGCATGACAGCATGTCAGATTTCGCCGATGTGACATCACATGAGCACACGTGAGGTGACAATAGTCTGTTTCCACCTTTAACAATATCATGGTCGACAGAAATTCTCAAAGTGTTTGTTCTCTGGTCTTCTCCATAGGCAGGAGCTCCATTTCGGGATAGAAGTGGTCTAATTCTCGCCAGTATCTGTTGTTACATAACCTGCGAAGTCCTATTTCAGTGCAACTATTTCTTCGACGGGTTGTTTTATTTTTATTTGTCACCTAAATGGCTGGTGTGCCACCTACGGTAAACCCGTCATTACTAAAACGAGCGTCTACTTTAGAGAATTAGTTGTTCGCTATTATTTCCAGACAGGTCGTGTTTGTTGCTGTCGTCACAGGAATGGCGAAAATAAATTAAATGAGCTTAAACTCGGCGCTGTAATGAGTTAATAATTGATTGGTTTTCTAAGTAGTTTGTAGCAAAATATTTATTCGATAAAGATTTTGGCTTGGATTTTCTCATCGTTATCTTATACCACATAACCAACACATTTCTTCTCTGGGGCGAAGTATTGTGTTTTCGTTATGTTTCTTATCCAGGTTTTCTTTCTATAATCGCTATAAAGTGTTGTGTTTGGACCCCCATTGCTAATTGAGTAACGTTTAGGTTATTCCACAGATCATACAAGAGAATGGGCAGGAAAGTTTCTTAGAAAGTATGTTTTACAAGACGACAGATGTCGTGTATACAAAAGTTGCGACTACTAAAACCAGCTTTTTATTTACAAAATTAGTTATTTGATTTGCACACATATCTGCATAGTGATACATTGCAACAATGTAATTATGTTGGTAAAGAAATTATAAGACAAACAAAATATACAATTTTTTATAACTGCTAGTGTGAACAATTTACCTCTATTGGTTATCTCATAATTTGCACTGAAAGCGTTGTCTGATTAGAGCCTGAAACCTTTAATAACAAACTTACATATTTTCATGGCGCAGTACTTTCAATTCTTAATAGTGATATCTTTTAATTTTTATGTTTTTTTGATGAAGAGAATTAATGAGTGGTTCCACACAACGTAAGTTACAACTGTTTATCTTGTGCAGGCCTACATAGAAGTCGCTGTTTTTCCTGATAACAAAATATAGGTTAGGTTAGCACAGCTTTAGAGCTAAACATTTTCTCACAATACGCCATTTTAATGTTTATTTAAGACCTAATTGCTGCGAACGCAGACAATTTGACATTTGTTGACTTTCTTTCACACTTTTTAGGACCCGTGTATTATTTTTAGGTGAACAAACACAACTATCTCAACCCTCCATCGATGAAGGATTATTCAAAACATTTTTTTAAACGCTCAGGTTTATGCCAACTGCAGTAATATTTGGCAAAAACTTCTACTATCAACAATTTGGGAATTAAGTCAAACAAGGTCTTACAATAAAATAAGTCGAATAAATGTTTATAAAACTGTAAGGTGGAAACATCTGTCAGAATGCCGAATAAAGTTGGGCAAAAATGTAAAGAACACAATAAACCTGCTCAAAATTATTTTTTAGATTTTCTCTGATTACCCTTATTGTAAATCGCAAGAATTAAATGGAACATTGGTGACTGACGCGCCCAAAACATATAGAGTCAAAATCAACAACTCCAAGATTGAAGTTTATAAAATGGAAAATATTATACATATTTTGCTCAAATACACTGTTCTAATAACAATGATCCGGGTTTCCGTTATCGATTGATAATTAAAACATTTCAACGCCTATTTTGTTTGAATATTACGAATGTTTGAAGTGATAACAATGTTTTAATGAGGAATTATTTAATTTGACCATTAAACGTGGCAGAATGTGTACTCTACATAGTATTAATTAACTATAGCTAGTGGAGGTTTAATTTCGTGGTGTATAACCCTTTGTTACTAGTTAATATATAATGGAACTTGCCTTCCCAGCACGTATATTGTGGAGAATATAATCAGTACAACTATTTTGACATAAAAAATACACAAGTACATAGAATTATCGAGGGTTTGTCTACAACATTTCACCACAAAATCATTCCGTTATACCGGATGATGATAACAACTGGCTTATTTTAAACGGAACATCCTGTAAATTATTGCAATTTTGAATTCTACTGGTAATTTTAAGACTATTTCATGTATTATACCCTATACTTAATTTCAGCGCTTTTCGAGGTATTTCAAAATGTTTTTAAAATTGACATTTTAAGGCAAACAAATAATTGCCACTTATGCAGTCATGCAGCGAATTTTTTTTTTTTTTTTTGGGAAGGTGATAGAATGAACTTCGAGCTTCCAAAAATATAATATTAGTTTGAAAATTGTGTATAGAGTGTTTTAAAAAAAATCCCGAAAATTGAAATGCGAAATTATGAAAAACAATTTTTTTTTCAAATAGAAACCACCTTTTTTATATCGTTATCAGATTAAGCATCGAAATTAAGAGTTACTTTGTTACCTATACGAAAATCTGATAGATTTCTACTTATTCGAAAAAAAAATAAAATTTTCAGCATCCTCAATAAAAGTAACTAAGTTGGCTGTGGCGGCTGCTAAGGACTCCACTGAAATGTCAGTGTGAATTGATTCAGTATAATAACATTGAGTTAAACGTTAGTGTGTTAAATCTGAAAAAATGCCAGCACGTCTAAATTACACAAACGAAGATTATTTAAATTTTCTTATTATTTATGGAGAAGAAAACCAATTGTTGATTAAGAAACAATGGAAATTATGTTTAATTCAGTTCAATAAACTTGATGACACATCTCATAAAAAGTTACCCATGGTGGCTCTTTTAATTGAATGAGTAGTTATATTTTGAAATGCATCTCGTATTCTCCGTTTGCACCTTCTTTGGTAGTTACTGGACGTTCATAAACTTGATATTTGATTACACCACAAATAAAAAAATCCAGTACGATAGATCGGGGGACCGAGGTGGCTAGAGAAAATGAAATCGTTGACAAGATGCCCATTATGAGGAGGAGCCCCATCTTGTTGATAAAAAATGTGTCGATGATCTGCCAATGGAAGATTATTTAAATAATCATTTTACAGTTCTTCTAAAATGTTTAAATATCATTGCCCTAAAGAATAAACAATTACTCTCTTCGAGGTGTCATTCCTTTGTACGCAAGACAATATATGTAATATATATTGTTTCTGGTTAGGGAACCTTCATCAGTTCTCGAAAATCCTAGATGTCGGTCTTACATCTCGCGTCTTCAAATAAATAATTAATTCATCTGGTTCATCAAAGAAGTTACAAGATTTTCTTACCATGTAAGTTTTCTTCATAGAAATAAACAGCTTTTTTGAAAATGTTGCTCTCTCAAAACATGAGGATTTATATAATTCCAATAATGTAAGTTATGTCTTTTAAAGACTCCATTTTTTTGAGTTTTGCATCATTCGTCCAAATGATTTCCAACAATGAGTCATAACCTTGGTACGAAGTTAAAATATATTGACAAAAATTAGTTCGTAAAAAATCGGTCAAATTTTGTACTGAATGAAAAAGGATGGAAATTATGTTTTTTTTAAATTCGAAGAATTGAGCTTCTCCTGAATCCACTCCCAAGTTCCATTTGCCTGACTGATTCCGTAGGATATGCGACGAAATAACCCAAAATCATAATTTCTATTGCTTCGTTATCAACAGTTGCTTTTCTTCTTTTCTTTTAGCTTTAAAGGATCCAAAATTCTTGAAATTCTCCAAAATCCGTTCAACAGTCATTGGTGTTGGTTTCAATTTTTGCGGATATCAAACCGCAAACATATTACATGTTTTAGATATCACTTTGTTGCATTCTCCATAAATAATAAGTAAATTTAAATGATCTTCGCTTGTATAATTTAGACGTGGTGGCATTTTTTTCAGATTTAACATCTTAAGAAGTATAGTTAATTCAAAATTATTATACTGAATCATCTTACACACTTAAATCGTTAGCAACCGTCACACCCAACTTAGTTACTTTTATTGAGGATGCTGAAAAATTTTTTTTTCGATAGTCGAAATCTATCAGTTTTTCGTATAGGTAACTTTTAACAAAGTACCTCTTTATTTCGATGCTTAATCTGATAACGACATAAAAATTGGTGATTTCCGTTTGAAAAAATTGAGATTTTCATGTTTTCGCATTTCAATATTCGGGATTTTTTAACGGACTGTACACAATTTTCAAACTAATATTACGAAGCTCGAAGTTCACATTGCCAAAAAAAATCTCTTGATTACGCTGCATTACTGCATAATTGGCCTTAAAATGTCAAGTTTTAGTAAACATTTTGGAATATCTCGAAAAGGGCTGAAATTAAGTATTGGTATTATACATGATTAGTCTTAAAATTACCCGTAGAATTCAGAATTACAAAAACTTACAGGGTGTTCCATTTGAAATAAGTTGGTAACAACTTCCGGTATAACCGGAAGTGGCACATGGTTGATTTTAGCTAGACTGCCCTCAATCGAAAAGTGATATCAGTAAATTTTTATTGAATTCGAATACGTTTTCCCATTATCGATCGATATCATTCCCGGTGGGCCACCCTGTATATGATGATTAAAATTTGCACGGTAAAACCAAAACTATACTTTCAGCGGTATAACTGTACACCGTCTTGTGTTCTTAGTAAACTATGTGAATCAAATTGTGAGGTTGCCACTGCGAAACTTGTGGCCTTTCTATTAAATGAACCTAACAAACTTACATAACTGAATTAATCTCGTGAAGTTGTAATGAAGTTGTTTCTGTGTTCATTGGGTGGCTTTCAGTAGTTCGTTTATGCCACAAAAGATATATATAATTCAAGAAGAGAAATCGAAAGCTTTCAGCAAGGCGGATTATTACGAAAACCCTGTTATTTAATTATCAATACCGTGATTTTTATTGGCCCTGAGTGCCGTAGCGTAATTAAGGAATATCTAGCAGCTGTTACGTGTTATATATCTTAAAGTTGTCAACCTAACAAATATGATTTATTTTCCTTGCTGTTGTTGGAAAATAGGACTAGCTAAAACAGAACCTAAACTAGCTAGTTTCGAAAATGGAAAATCTTATTGCCAGTTTTGCAAGGGACGTAGAATGTTCTCAAATTGTGAAAATCTCAGTACTCTGTGGTGATAACAAATTAACTGATCAAAAATGAATAACTAAATTTCATTGTTTTCAGTTATCAGTTCGTTGCGTATCACATAAAATAATATTTTTATAGTATACACCAGTTTATAGAACAAAATTTAACTAATTTTCCGACATCAAATTCAACATCAGTTCGCTTATACCATCACGTCAGTAACAGTTTATATATAATTATTGCTAAGATTTTAACAGTGACGATTTAAATAATAAAAACGCGCAAAAATATTAATTTCATTTGTTTTTTACTGATATAATGAAAATTCATGGAGGAATCGTAATGCAGGAAAATTGTCTACAATTGTCTAAAAAATCCTTCTTAGTAAGTTTTTATACAACCTGATTGGATCAAAAATTTATAACTTTCTGGTACGAGATAAAGATTATGGTAAATTGTATTATTATATTGATGATTGTTTCAGTCTTCACTTGATGAAAATTCATTTTTAAGATTACTTAAAAACAACCAACACTTATTGAAGTCAAAATTGGCGAAACATATGTCAAATTTATAGAAATAAAAAGTGAATATTTAAACAAGTGTATGTTGTTTTTAAGTAGTATTATTATATGTTGTTTTCCTCAGAAACTCATAACCTTTTTATTTACATAATTATTGCCTGTTCATATTAGTCTATTTTTTTATTGATTAAATGAGTTAATAGTACTAGTATACAGTTTACTGATAGTAATTTAATGACTTTTTTCCACTGACTGGATCGGCCACTGTCTAAACATCGGAGGATCCATCGTTTAAGCAATATCAGAAGCAGTATTAATCATAGAGGTATTATACTGCAGAGTGAATTAGGTATAGGCGTTACTGTAAGTGGCAGTGTAATAACAATAGAAAGGGAAAGACAATATCAGGGTGCGCTTGCTATGTCTCTACTCTCTACCCTACCAATAGTAGGCGTCACCACTGACACTGACCAATCAGGAACCACCCGCTTATTCTCTCTCTCTTTCTATTGCTATTACATGAATTTCGCTACTTCACTTGCTCTACAGTATAATACATCTATGGTATTAATACATTTTTCGGCACTATGACAAAAAGCGAAGATATACAATGTGTGTTTTTATAAGCTTTTAAAATATATTTTGAATATCGCTATCCAGCTATCGCGGTTAATACGATAGGTCCTGCAAAATATTTCTACAACTTATTTAAATTGCAATTTCGCAAGATCTACTTAACGTACAATATCCATTTTCAGAAGTTATTAATCTCAACGTTATAAGCTATCACTAGGATGCAGGTTAAGGTTCCAGCTGCTATTACAACCAAGTTATGAATTTTTTTAAGTCACTCACTTAACATCGGTTTTTGCAGCTTTTCTTTATGAAAAATGCTGCAATCAAAATTTATAAACATTATTTTGAAGATTTTCTGATGCTCTGCAATTTTTCTATTGATGGCATTATTAACAGGTCAATACTTTTTACACTATAACCAGAAAACGAAAGTATCCCATATTTTTGAGGATTTTTAAAGCTGAAATTATGACAGTTATAACTTATAAACTATTATTTATGTGATGGCTTATGCGGTTTGCTGTTGAATTGTATTTCAAATAAAGATCTCTATGGACTGGTTTAGTAGTATAAAGGTTTCTTGCGGTGTTGCATAATCCAAATTTGCAGCAATTTTTTTGTTCAGCTCATTTACTTATATATCGTATTCTCAACAGACTTATTACCTTTTTTGCTGGAGTTGAAATGGGAGTTCAACAGTTAAAGTTTCGAATACTTATATATCAAAATTAAATTGGTGCGATATTAAAAAATAATTAATTAGGTATGTTACTTCTTCTCAGATGCACAGTGCAAAATGGTGTTTTAAATTTTTGGGCCGGTTCAAAAACATTCTTTACACCGAAAATAAATCTTCTTTAGTTCCTCACCAAAAATTCGCAATCAATAACACACTACTTTTCTTAGACTAAGAGAGATTAATCAAACGTACATCAGCTGTTCTACTACTATTGTGCTCCTGCTATGCGGTCGCATTTATGCTCTATCTCAGTTACTGTAGATAATTCTCAATTTTGGAACTTTTTTATAACCGCAGTCATAAAGACTAGAAATACCTTTTTGCTAAACTTTTTGGCTGTTCGGCTAATAAGTTTTTATTACGGTTTTTTATAACCGCAGTAATAAAGACTAGAACTACGTTTTTGCTAAACTTTTTGCCCATCCCATGCTGCTTTGGAGACATGTCTATGCCAAACCTTATCTCTCTCTTGGAACCCGATCTTGAGATCGAAAGGAGTCTTCAGTCGATCGCTTTATGCCAACATCTGCGTCCGGGCTAGTCGTGCGTGGCCAGCATAGTTTGTCGGAATTGGTCGGCATAATCATTAACTTTATAGGACAGTTCTTTTGGTGAGCCAAGAGCCAACTGACATGGTAGGCTCAGCTCCTTTCTGAATAGTATTTTAACTGGAGTCAGTTTCTGTGGAGCTGTTTCCTGCAGGATAGGTATGGGCATAGTTTGCCAATGTTTAATCAATGTTCTGGGAAATATCACCACAATTCACTAAATTAAAATATAAACGTTACGGGGTCTAGGTCAGACGTCAATGGAGAAAAATCTATGAAAGAGGTACAACTCTAAAATTCCAAACTAAAATATTTGACAATACTATTGTCGACTGTGCGATAGGAAACCAGGCTATCAGGCTGGGTGTTGCTAATGACCTTGGATAGATATTGAATCTTTCCATTATTCAGTCCGATTTAGGATGCAAGGGATTTGTTGTCGTTATTTGGAATAGGTTGGATTCAAAGAAGTTACGCTCTTGGACCGAATCTAACTGGACACCATTCCAGTTCAACCAACACCGTTGCCACTGTTGTTGCCCACTGATTGTGTATGGCATATGCTTCAGTTCACTTACTAATAATCCGTAGTGACCAGGATTTACTTGTTATCTATAGCTATTATTTCTAACGAAGTGAATTACCCAGTAATAGCGTTGACGAATATTATTCAGGGTTTTATTATCCCATTATGTCTTTAGTGTGAATTTTTTCTATGGTACTACCAGTTCGATCTTAGATTATTACTGATACTGATTACTAATTCGATTGTCACTTAAAACAGTGCATATATCTATATTTGACAGTTAATCGGCAGTGCCTCTTACTAAATCACTTACAACTCGCCTACCCTGTTAATTTTAGAATTGTCCGCTATAACCACCATGAGGTGTTCATCAGGAGTGAATCAAGCAAAAGAGACTTAAATTTGATAATAACATTCTTCTTCTTAATACTTCTTTCGACAAAGAAATATGCTCATTCCTCCTTGCTACTTATTTTTTGATAAACAGCTATATATTGTGGTTTTCATTTGGAACATCTTGCCAGTCTTGTAATAAAATTTAATATACCGGCGAATAGATGGAAAGAATAGAAGCAAATAAAATTACGGGTTTCAATGATAAATTACTGATTTCCGGTTTCCAGTATTTTCAAACTGCTTTTCGTACCGTAACAAATAAAATCCCACGAGCAAATTTTCATTAAAGCATACGTTCGACGTACAAAGAACGGAAAATAATAAAACTTAAATTGTCCAATCAATTAAACCGCCTTTACTTTACAAACATGCCTCGAACCTGAAGCGAAAACGTGATGAAACAGAAATCATCGTGATGGTAATTAACTAATGAGAATTTCTGAAATAATTTCGTACCCCCGTTGCTTTTGATTTCGCCTGAATTATATATGACTTGAGTGAAACATAACGAATTGGCAAAATCCACAAAATGAAAGCTAAACCAAGTTCGTTACAGCGTCAAAGATTAATGAAGTTTTGTTAGTTTATTTTGATGGTAATTTATGAAAATTGAAGTTCTCGCTATGATAATTAACCAATTTCAATTTAACTTCGAAAACATTGTTGAAGAGGTTGCTTTTGATTATTTTGCCATTTCATTTGGAGTTTCTCTCCTCAGATTTTTCCTGCAACAGATAAGTATTTGAAAATTGTAAACAGAGAAGAGCAAGGCAGTTTCGAAAATTACTAGTTATATGTACAGAAATTTTTCCTCACAAATTTTCTGTGAGAAAGACATGTCTAGCATATGCTCAACCCGTATTTCTGTATAAAAATGGTGTTTTGAATATTGTGTGATATTTATGTGTGTTTGGAGACCTTTCGATTCCAACTCTGAATTCGTTGTCAATCGCTGTATGCTGTAGCTGAGAGGTTATTCTCTGATTGTTGCTTTGATACAAATTTTCTGACAAAAATTGACAGTGACAAAGGACCAGGCACCTTTCATATGAAAAACTGGACTTCCGTCAATTTTTATTTAAATTTTGGTATGCCGTAGAAGTTGATGTTATGGCAAAAAGAGTCCAAACAGGTTCTGGGACAAGTTTTAGATTTTTGATATCAGATTTCTCATGATAGACGAGTTTTATTTCCGCTTATTGTAGAAATTGGGATTTGTACATTATTTAAAAAAATATATTTCACAAAACAATTCCCTTATAAGGGGTGGGCCATTTAATTTTTTTTTTGTGAACTAGCGGTCATTTTCAACACGCTAACATTTATGTCAGATCTGTTTTGACAGAAAATTAGTTTGAAGTCTCCCGTGAACGAAAATGGTTGGATATACGCTTGAACAACGTTGGGAAATACTCAAAAATTATTTCCAAAGTGAGTGTGTTGTTGCGGAATGTGTGCGAAATCATCATCTTTTCGGACGAAGCTCATTTCCACCTCGGTGGATATGTTAACAAGCAAAATTGCCGAATTTGGGGAACGGAAAATCCACATGTGGTCGTTGAGAAGCCAATGCACTCCCAAAGAGTGACTGTTTGGTGTGGA
This sequence comes from Octodonta nipae, assembly GCA_034190945.1. Classification (NCBI taxonomy): domain Eukaryota; kingdom Metazoa; phylum Arthropoda; class Insecta; order Coleoptera; family Chrysomelidae; genus Octodonta; species Octodonta nipae. The sequence goes on along the minus strand of CM067218.1, from coordinate 23,755,205 downwards.
TTTTGGTCTGGCGGCATCATCGGCCCATTTTTCTTTGAAAATGAGGAAGGAGCAGCTGTTACTGTAAATGGCGAACGCTACCGCGCCATGTTGAACGATTTTTTTTTTCACGGAAATTGATGAATTGGACATGGACGGCATCTGGTTTCAACAGGATGGTGCCACGTGCCACACATCGCGCCCATCAATTGAGTTATGCCACACTAGATTTGAAAATCGTTTAATTAGCCGTTTTGGAGATGTGAATTGGCCATCAAAAAGCTGCGATTTGAGATCGCTGGACTATTATTTGTGGGGCGCTGTTAAAGACAAGTGTTATGCCGATAATCCACAAACAATTGACGCGCTCAAAAACAATATTCGTGCTTGCATCGCCGAAATACAGCCGCATACAATTGAAAATATATTGAAAAATTGGACCGGCCGAATTAGCTACTGTGAGGCCAGCCATGGAAGCCATTTGAAAGAAATTGTTATCCATAAATAACCGGAAGGATTGTACTTTCGAATAAAAAAAAAACAAATTGAAAAATATTCACAAGTTTTTTTTTAATTAGCATTTTGAGAACATATAAAAATTGTAAAAATTTGTTACATCGTTTGTCACACACCCACCCATATTTTGTCTACAGTAGATTACAGGACACCCTTTTACACACTAAAACTAAAAATATTATATTTCATTTGTTTTCATAAAAACTACCTCACATGTTTTTTTAGATAGTAAATACATACGCCACATGCAAACAAAAGATGTTTGCTTTCTTTTTTATTTTTGAACAAACGCGACATCTTAGTCTTTTTTCGATTTTTTTTGGAAAATGAAATGGAATTGGACAACATAGTTCTTATTTGTCTCCTGTCAGCTGTCGTGGAGTCGAATAAATCTTCCTGAAGTTCAGTTAAGTCTTTTTCTTCCTGTAGCTTTCTGTACAGCCAATTACTATTCCATAAGCAAATCAATAAATGAAAGAATAATAGATACCATATATAGTGTAATACGAAATCATTTGAGTCATCTAAAATTTTCTACTATTAATGAGCCACCCTTAACAAACCATTCGTGCTGCAATTTTTATATGACATTAACAAATATCCGATCCGTCTGTCTACACTCCACAGGATAGTAGAAGTGATTACAAAAACTGTAGATATTAAAACAGGTCCTAAATTTTCTCTGCCAACAATGCATTTTATTACATTTTTACGTTAACAAATATTTATATACTACTAAATGTGTATAGTACTTGTTTTTATTTGTACAGCACCACCATACGGATTTGTTTTTAGTTAATATGAAAATTGCAGGACACATGGGTTATAAAGCGTTACTCATTAATGGTGAAAAATAATATGTACCCACTATAGCAATATTTACGACTCAGACTGTATTATATACGAGCAGGTACAAAAATAGCAGCACGGATGGTTTGTTCAGTGTGACTCCATTAGTAGCAAAAAATAATATATGGCCTATATGCCATCAGGCGGCTGGTTTCCTTAAGTTTTCTCTTTCTAACCTACTTCCAAAAAGGAGGAGGTTATCAATCATTATTCAACAACAGCTTGGGCAGTTTTGATAATTTGAACTATAACATAAAACGTACCGTTTTTCTGTAGATTGGAAAGATATGTGTAAAAAACTGTAGATATGAATGGAAATGTAAAATTTTCATCATAAATCTTAAATGTCAATATATGTCATAAAAGTATATCGTGCAGGGTGTTTACAACGGTTTTCATTTTGACAAATTCGTAGTCAGCTTCATTTGGAACGAATTTTTTTTACGGGGCTTAAAGTCGACTAAAATGGCAGAAAACATTTCATAAGTGGATGAAAACGAGAAATTGTTAACCGGGCGATCTTTTCTACATGGTATACGGTTGTAGGTGTGTGTGTATGCGTGCGTGCAACAAGTAATGTGAAAGGTTAAAATATATGGCCGAGTAAAATTACAATTATATAGGTGGGCTCAACCACTCTTAAAAAAACAAATATAGAATTGTTATAAAGAGTTCATAAGATGTTGTATTGGGAGACACATAAGTAGTTGCATATACAAGGTGGTTGAAACAAGGAGAGAAATAGAGTTATACCGAGGGGATCAAAAAATGTAAAAAAATTGTTAAATAAGTACACGCAGTAAGAACATTTTAGTTATAGGGCAGAGTTTAATTACAGGTGGGCAGAAGTGTGGTGGAAATAAAGGTAAAGTAAAATTTTAGGTATACAATGTGGTTAAAAAATTTGAAAAAAATGTTTATATACTGTAGCAGTTGCATATATAGAATACTTGCCATATGAGGTGAAGTAAAAGTATGAGTATATAAGGTGATTTAAACAATAGAAAAATAGGAACAGGTAATAAGGTTTATACTTCGACAGGTGCTTTTAAAAATATTGGAGCTGTCGCACAATCATGAGAAGTTGAATTATAGTTACACAGAGTGGTTGTCAAAATGACAGACAAATAAATTATATTGGGTGATCAATATACAGAAACATAAATAGGGTGGTTGCAATTAGAGTGGTCAAAATAATTAAACAAATAAAATAGTTTGAAAAATATGTAAAAAAATATAAAAAAGAATACAAACTAGAGAGAGAGAGAGAGAGAAAGGTAGAGAGAGAGAGATCAATAGTTTTGAACCTACTAAATCTGATAAAAAATAAGATATATCACAAAATAGTGATTGATTGCGCATAGTTATCAAACTGTTTTTAATTTAAGTCAGTTGAAGTCAGTTCTTTCTTGAATATAAATTATTTAATTTTTTTTCTTTTAACAACATTTTTGTTTTATCCTAGTCTATCATATGGTTATAGGTGCTGGTTAATACACACTAAGTCAGATTTCCTTCCTCCGTACTTAAAGGTCTTGAAGTTTCACCAGTATATGTACGGCCATAATCACAAACAATAATGCACCCAAATTTTTGAAATTCTGACTTGTTTTAAATGGTTTGGTACAAACATCGTAATCTAGTATTTGTTTAAAAATTAATTTTTCTACCTACATGTCTATTGTAATTTGATGTTTGATTGCATCATAGAATTTAGTTGGTCAACACGGCAGAGGTGAAAAAATTGGAGCAAATATCTTTTATTCGCTAAATAGAAAACAAGCTTTTCGCCTGAGTGTAATCAAAAATAACACAATTTTCAACTCCCTTCGAGGTAGAAGTGAGAAAATCCTGGACCACACTCTGTCACCAGCTGACCGTCTAAATGGCACTATTCTCGCGACCTACATAGAGAAATACTTAGTCTAACAGTACTAAGAAATTGGCCTACCCGTTATCTGCTGCTTCTATGACGCCAGCTGTAGTACACAGCAGAGGTGCCGAACTACTAAATTCAGATGACTGATGTGATGCTTGAGATTATTATCAGTCAATTATCATAATGAGTATCAGCCAATAGGTCTTTACATATTCGAAAAAAAAATTATGCGCTTACGTGAACGCCTGTCAATGTTTTCGTGCACTTTATGTTTGTTTATAATGTGAATACAATATTTTCAATGTAATTTACTAATTTAGTATTAGTAGTAAAGTTTTAATAGTTATAAACTTAAAGTGAACTATCAGTAAATGTCATGGAATATGTGGGAGCCATATGTACAGCTAATCATTTTTGGAGAATTTACTTGACTTTATCAGTTTTCCAAAGCCTTGTATACAATCTCGTCGAAACCTTATTAGATCAACGAAAAGAATAAACAGTTCAAAAATTATCCAAAATGCCCTAAATGTGATTTATGAGTTAGAGATGTGAACTAAGTGATGGCCGAATACAAGTAATTGATTATGTAAATATAGATACATATATGTGTTTATGTGTATGTGTTTTTAAGATAATAACTTGCTAAAAGATATAACATTAAATAAAACGCGTGTTAACTTTTAAAATTCAGTTGTATATAATGTACCGTGACCAGACTAAGGATGCAAATTGAGTTTAAATAAATCTTTGTATACTGAATTTTATACTTTATTTGTACCAACTGTACAGCATTCAGTAATATTACATACAATTTTTGTACAGATTTCGTGAAAATCTTATAAATTAACTTTCATATATCTGTCAGTCCAAAGATGAATAGCCAACATAATTTGGATCACAAATTGTACTAAAAAAGACAATGACTGCTAAAACCATAGTAATAATAAATTAATTAAATTTGTATTCTGTATTACTAGTGTTTATTATATTAGTTATCAGTATATTAATTACTTTAAATCTAATATGAGTATCATTTTTGTCCTAACCCGTCAAATAGATCAGCCTTATTTTCGCCCTGTGGACGAACATATCAATTTAACCACCATTAAAATTTGATTCAGTTATTTGCTCTAATTGAAAGATGTAGAAATAAAGCTTCACTAATTAATATTTCAGTTAGCTTTATTGATAATAAGTGTATTAATACCATGTATATTTGTGAAAAGTGCACGAATCTTTCATATTTCCAGTAGACAGAGAGTAATTAATTACAAGGCTTGTCATTAAATTTATTAATATGTTTTTGGAAACAACTGCACCCAACACTTAACCATGAGATTAATGAAATTTATATTAAGTAGTAAACTAGAAGACCAATAAAAACACACTTTATGCAGTTGTAAATTATGACTTTATATACATTCCATGTGCTCGTACTGTAAAGAGGTATTCACCTCATAAATTTTCCCTTCAGTCGGTTATAGTATATGTGACTGCAACATCCACCCATTTTCACTGGAGAGGCTCACGAACGACGGTTTTCAACCTAACGTTAACGCTGTGAGGTGTATATCAAAAGTTCGGGGATCTGGGGAATACATAAATTTAACAATTCAACGGTAGCTAACTGGCTCGCTTACAGTACTCCGGAAAAACTTTGTAGCGAGTTACAAGAAACTTTGTGTCCGAGATTTTGTTTTGTTGGGAGAGCAAAAAGGCGTTTTGCTATTGTGTTAGGTGGATAGGATTTTTGTGCTGCAAACATTTCGCAGTTTAAAGAAGTTGCTTTTGGAATGGAAGTCGAATTGTTAATTCGATCAAGCCTAACTTGTTTACTTGTACTCATAAAGAAACATTAACGAGCCTGGGTTTGTACATGAAATAGTGTAAATTGGTGGTGTATCACCGATTTGAAATATAAAAACCAATTTTAGGAATTCTGCCTGCCTGAACACGCGTCACACAAAAACTACTGGATTGCTTCTAAAAAAATAATACATATAAGATACTTTTGGCGGAGAAAAAAATACTATGAAGCGGGCACTTTTATAAAACGAGCTCTTTTCTATGTGAAACGAGGGCTGCCTTTACAATATATTTCGGATAACAGTAAAAAAAACATAAATAATCATCGAAAAGCGCTTTATTGTATTATCAATATATTCCCGTATGAAGATCTCACTTTTGCATGCGATTTTGAACCAATTGTCGCTAAGCACTTTTTCCAGACTTGAGCTATCTCCATACATTCATTCTGAACGCAGCAACCGCTTCTTTTCGACAGGAAAACAAGCAAACGGGAATAATAAGAAGTACTATTGGTGACAAATCGGCGAGGTCAGACACGGAGTGACTCATTTCCACCCAACGGCTCGGTGTCGGGCGCATTTCGAGTGGTCAGCCGCCGATGTGTGAGAGCTCACATTGTCGTGGTGAAGAATCCGTTCGGCGGTTGGTTTTCTGCGTTATTTCTTGGAACGACAACTGTGTTGAGTGTACCACAGAATTGACTGTGGCGTATTCTAGTGTACATTTGCGACATGTCGTTTTTCCGAAAAAAACCAACCGGCGATCATTTGCTTGGAAGTGTTTCGTGCGCGATACAGACCACTTTTGTTGATTCGACTCAGGCTTGAAACACCCATACAGTCGACTGCACTTTACTTTCGGGCTCATACGCGTAAATCCACGATTCATCACCTGTCATAAACGTGTTTTGAAGCACCGCGATCGTATTCTCCTTGAGCTTTTCTTTCGAGCAATCCACACGACTTTTTTGAACGATTGACCAAATCCAACGGCGGACAAATTTTTTTGCCTGGTCCCACTAATGTGTAAAGTTGACTCAATCTCACGATAGGTCACATGAGCGATCTTGCAATGTCATCGCGCAAAGCATCAGAACAAAACTGTTTTTGGACGACCTTCACGAAATTCGTCTTGGAGTGAACTACGAGCCGATTGAATTCATCATACCATCGATAAACAGTGGTCCTTGATGTTGGAGTTTCATCGCAAAAATTAAATTAAGTTCATCCATGCACTCTTGCTGACTTAATCCACGTCGAAAGTTAAAGGAAAAAAATAATCACACGAACATGTTCACGTTCTGAGTACATATAACCTCAAATATTTCAAACTTTACAATAGATCTGTCAGTTGTCAGATTGCAACACTAGGGTTGTCCAATCCCGAAATATACTGCCTATACTTAATTATGCGTGTATTAATAAACCTAGCCAACGCTGGACTTTGAAAATATTGTCCCGCCAGCCTAGTCTTAGTATTTGGAATAGATATAGTTAAATTTTTTTGTGAATTCGACTTAAGAGGCTGTAAGAGTTGTTAGGAATAGTTTTTGTGTAAGAATTAGTATTGTTTCGTAGGTAAAAATAGATTTGGTACATTTTTATGTAATCATCTTCGTTATCTCCAATCATAATGTCAACTTATTAACAATTATATGTACGGACATATACAAAGGCAAAAAACTGTTTGTATGAGTGTAAAATAAAAAAAATAGTAAAAGTTTCCGAATTGCCAAAAATTACAAAAGTGTAAAAATGTCAAAGATCTCAATGATTTTAAAAAATTCCAAAATGTTAAAATTGTCAAAAATGTTAAAATTTTCAAAAATGCCAAGGATGTGGGAAATGTCATACATGTCATGAGTTATAAAACGTCAAAATGTTCAAAATATCAACAGTGTGGAAAATATCAAAAATATAATAATTTGTCAAAAATGTCGAAAAGTCAAAGATGTTAAAAACGTCATATATGACTAAAACATCAAAAATGTCAAAAATTTAAAAATGTCAAATGCTAAAAATTTCAAAAATGTGAATAATGCAAAAATGGTAAAAAATGTGAAAAAGCTCAAATAGTTTGAGAATGGCATATATCACAAAAAGGCCTCGTTCAAAAAGGGGAGCTATTTATAAAATAAAATTGAGAGTATAAATAGATACCCATGTTTAAGATAATAAACAAAGGCAGGGTTACAACTAATTGGCTGCAATTTTTTGCAACGCATAGTTCATTCATTGTAATAAAACAAAACACACCTAAAAAACTGATTAAAATCTGTAAAAATTTAATTATGAATAGAGAATGAAGGTGAAAAAGAACACAGTTCATAGTGGAAGTTATTACTTTGTGATATACTATCATAATGATTAAAGAAAGACGAATTACTTTGTTTTATATCATTATTTAATTTATTTATTAATTAAATACACATAAAAACCGGGACTAGTTTGGACAACACTATGTCATTTTTTATGTTTATTTAATTAATTAATAAATAAATTATTGACATAAAGCAAAGTAATTGGTTTTTCTACAATCAATGACATTAAAAAGTAAAACCACCAATTATCTGAATTAAGTCCAAGAACATTATGCGAAATTGAAATAAACATCATTTTAGATGTGAATTAAGTTTAGAAAAGTCGACCATTTCCCAAGTCAGATTCATATATTCTTGACTGTTGAAGAAGGTTCACGTCAGATAAAAATTTTCACAGCAATTTGATTCCTCAGTTACGTTTAAGGCTTGACAGACATTTGGAAAGATACGAAAATCATAAATAAATTTGTTTTTGTAATGATTTTTGTTTCATATCGGGTATTATAAATTTACGTTTGATAGGATCTGTCGACCAATATATACAACATTCGATAATATTTTCTAAAAGGATCTCATAAAATTGTTTCTACTTGTTTTACATAAATGAAAATGGAGGACACCTATTTACACATATGTTTACTTTTTTTTTGTCGACTGCATGTTTCTTTTAGAGAGTTTAACAGCAAAAATATATTTATAATATGGTAATATTCAAGCCGTAAAGACGATAGATAACATAAAATTTTGCCAAGAAAAAAGCCATTAATGAATCTCTTTAACCTGAAACAAGTCTGACAAAAGGAAACACAATAAATATTTAACATCTGAGGAATAATAAATTGCTCTATATAGCACTGATGTTGGTTAACTAACAACTTATTAACTAGATGAAGTTGAAGTATGTTTGTACGCATAAAGGAATGACCTCGAAGACAGTATTCAATATCTCTGACAGGTGAAGTAACCTGAAAATTTGATCGTGACATTCTGTCCTAGGAGTTAAGGGAGAACAGCAATTGCACGGAATGGCTCCAGATTCGGAACCTCTGTGTACTGATTCTCTTGAAAATCCTAGATGTCGGTCTTACATCTCGCGTCTTCAAATTTAACGAAATGCATCAAATGCATAAAGAAGTGTTCGAGAGGACATTCAATTGTGGGAAGCGCAACTGATGAAGGTTCCCGATCAGAAACAATATATGTTATATTTATATATAATATATATTGTCTTGCGTACAAAGGAATGACACCTCGAAGAGAGTACTAAAACAATTGTTCGCAAGGACTTTTTCAACATTTAATATAATTAGCATTAGATGGAAGGTAACATAATTATTTCTGCCTATAAAAACCTCAAATTAAATCTCCAGTGGAATTAAATTTCTTTATAAATTTACCAAATATACCCTCTAATTATTACTTTTTCGTTTTAGAACATGAAATGTAGGAAAAATTGGACAGATTATTAAACACCTAGAATGTTTAAGTGCTTCTTGGGAAATAACACCACAGTTTAAAGAAAGTTGCTGCATATTCCAAACGTCTAGATCAGACCCCGTTGTCAATGGTTAAGAAACTACGGATTAAAAAGGCACAATTCACAATGTGTATTATTTGATTCTAAGAGGGTAAATTAAAATATTTGACAATGTGTTATATATTGCATTTAAAAATGCGACCAAAGAACTTTTTGATTCAGTGATCCCATTAAAATCATAAGGGAAAACCTAGGAAAAACCTTATGAACTATCCCGAATTGGGTTGTTTTTAGCAATTTCTTCCTTTTCATTTAACAAAATTTTAAAGCAGACTCTTTTAGTTTTCTTTGGTGTTGTGTTCTTCTTTGTGTAATATAACTGAATTTTGAAACTGTATTTTATGACTAAGGTCTCAAGCATGTTTACAAATGTTAGATTTTTCAAATTGTCGTTTTTTTATGTAATTTTTGTGTTCGTTTATTCGAACATTTAGAGGTCTAGAGGTTTCTCCAATATAGAATTTATTACATTCACACGGGATTTTATAAATGCAATTTTTTGTACTATGAGTTGTGTTATTTGGTTTGGCTTTTGATATATGATCTTTAGAAATTTCTGTGCTACCCTGTATATTACAAATAAAATTCTCTTAGTTACGTCAAAAATCAAATAATACACATTGTCAAATATTTTAATTTACATCTTAGAATTGTGCCTTTTTAATCCGTAGTTTCTTAATCATTGACAACGGGGTTTGATCTAGACCCTGAAACGTTTGGAATATACAGCAACTTTAAACTGTGGTGTTATTTCCCAAGAAGCACATAGAGATTGAAAAATATGCCACAAGTATCATTCAGAAAACAACCTAGAATGTTGTTGTTAGACATACGTAGAGTCCAAAAGGTACTGAAAAAGCACAATCTTCAGAAAAATATCAAGAAAAATGTTTCATACGAAATTTATAGGACATTAGCCTGGCAGATTAATTTTGATCATTGGGAACCCTCGATTTCTGTTATAAAAACAGAAAAATTTCCATTCAGATATGATCTTGATCACTGATTTGATGCGACTACCTACTTTTGAAAATTTGGAAAACGAAACAAGTCAAAATTTCAAATTGCTTATGCCAACATTTAACGACATAGAAAATTAAGTATTGGTTCCCATTGGAAACAGCTATGAAATTGGGTGATAACTTTAGTGGTCAATGACATATTTAACTTAATCTTTGTATGGAAAATTGTTGACTCTTTTCATATTCAGGATTGAAATATGAAGTGCCCGTTTAAAAAAATTAAGCGACCTAAAAATTATCTTTCAAGGTCACTTTCATGGTCATGGCCATCTATTTCATTAGACAGCGATAAATATGTCACATAACTTTTGTATAAACCATTGTTCTTGACAACATATTCGTGAAAATATTATGTGGTTGCGATACTTTTAGACCCGGTACAATGACAATTTAAGCATTCTTAAATACATAATATTCTGATGTTTCCTAACAAACTAAATCTCATCAAATTTGTTTCTCAAACTCAGCTTGATTAAGCCCACGTCTCGCGAGCAGCATCTGCAACGCCCTCTACGGTAACCGCTAATCGTCCAGATAAGCGTCATAGAAACTGGGAAATCTCTCTAACACCGACACGGCGAGCACCACAATACTTCACTAATCTCACAGTGCACTGTGCAGTGCAGCACACACACACAGCTGCATTGTACATTCGACAAAATTGCATCAGCTTCATTCTGAATTCCCAGCTCTCAGATTCTGGATATTTGTATTTCGTCATGGCAACTATTCAAATCACAATTCGTGTGAGGCAATTAGAAATCCAGCTAGTGAATTCTTGTTTAAACAGGTTTCGCAGACACATTTAAATCATGGCTCATTACAACATTTATTACATTCCGTATTGTATTTAAACTCGACTTAATCATGTGAAAGTTTGGATGTTGCTCATTGTTTGAACTTAACATACATACTTTATTTACAGCGTTTATCTTCTTTCTCAAAATCCTATGTTTGTTTGATCCAGAATAGGAATTTTTAAATAGGCAACATGACATTCAAATCTAACCTTACAGATTATACTTTCAACTATTAAGTATAATTTTCAGGAAAAAGACTCTACTTCTTCTTCTATCAAAGGTCGCTAATGTGCGGGGGTGGTTTTGGACTTGGTACTTATTGACCACTTACCAATGGATAGTGACCTTTTATAATTGTAGAAAATAAATTAAAATTTACATCTTAGCTTCGTCTTAAATTCGATTTTACTAATATTTTACAAAGACTGAATATTGTCATATATCATTTGTTAATCTTTATGTACACTTTGTATATACATATATATTCTACGTAGGCGGGACAACCATTTGGGACTATTCTATATTTTCACAAATAAATTTTTACATGCAGTTTTCAACCTAATTGTAAAGTCTTGTAATATTTAATTACAATAATTATTTTCTCTTAAATTTTAGTAACATCTTATTTTTAATAGTTTTAATTGCCTCAAAATCCCTTTGAATATTATATTTTTCCAAAAATATATTGTCATTTTAGCGATAAGAAAAATATTTATAAATTAAAAATTCCTCTTTCTTTGTGTGTTAATTATTTTACAAATTTTTAATTACTATTTTAAAACTGTTGATTATGGGCATATTCTTTCCACCTGTCACTTTTATTTTGATACCTAAATCGTCCTAAATTGAAATATTTTTATTCTTGCTCTAATTAATTTAAGTCCTCATCATTATTGATTTTTCCAAACGTTTGCTATTTCTTGACCCTATATGCTCTTAATTTAGGAGAAATCGTTCATGCATTTTTATACCAATTTTGAAACATTAATTATTTACATTTCGTATAACTATTCATCAAAATCTCATTTATGTCTATTGATTTCTATCTGTAAATTTGATTTATTATACAGAATTTTTCCTTTCCTTACGGATTTAAAACTGTAAATTTGGTTGCCTTTATTTACATAAATTCGTTATATATAGGGTGTGCACCGTAACAGTGCCAATGTTTTGAGGAATAACAAATCAGATCAAAAGTCTTACAGCAATTTAAAAACATTGTTTTAACAAAGAAATGAGAATGTTACCAATTTCACACCCATTTTAATAGTCAGCAAGGTATAATTTTTGTTTCAAAAACTATTGTAAAGTGTAAATTTTGATAAAGTCGTGCAGTTTGGTGCAGTTTTTGTTGAAAATCATGGAGTGCCTTATGAATATGCCGTGATGTGATAACTCTCGAAATTATTTATCTCGTAAGTAAATATGAATAATATGAATTAATTAATCAGTTTCGGATTGTGTCATTTCAAATAAGTTCTCTACAGAGCATTTGAACTTTTTTTCTGTCGAATTATTTCTAAATTATCTGTCAAAACCTTTATATTCCTCTATAATTTTGTTTAAAATGCACAAAATAATTTCACAAATTATAAACGTTTCTTTCACATATGTAAGAAACAAAATTATATCAGAATATTTATTCCATATATGGTATATCCACACAATCACAACAAATATTACACAAAAAATTATAATTAATCTATATAAAACATAGGTGTTTATTATTTCGGGGTCTAAAAATAATTAACATAACATGTTCATGGCCGTAACTGGATTATTAAGTCTAACTATAGACCAACGTATTGAAAGATTTGGTGCTTGATCGGGGGTGTGTACTATTTCCATCTAAAACATATATGGTCATATTATTTACACTCTGTATACATTGTGAGGGCAGACGCAGTAACAAGTTTTGATTTATATATGTGCTCTACTCTACCACACGCGTTAAAAATGGAAGTATTAGTTGTTCGTGGTCATAATTTTACACTTCAAACTTTATAGCCAAGACATCAATCAAGTAAGACTCCTCTTGAGAGAATTTCCAGTTGGAAACTGCACAATTATACTTTCCTACAGCGCGTTCAAACTCAAAGCAGAACAATTCCCATTTTCGCCGGCAGATGTTTGAGGACATTCCGCAGAATCGTCTCTGTCTCATGAAAATTATTTGTCGAAGAAAACGGTTCCCTTTATCTGGGGAAGTCGGTTAGTAATACAAAACAAAAAGAGATAATAAAACAATAAAATGCATATGTTGTCAGGGAAGATATCCTCGTATTTTGTCTCTGTTATAATAAAATGTTGGCAAAGGCGCTAATAAAGGAAAAACTGCGGATTTTTCGTTGGTGAAATATGACAAACGTGGTTATTGAAAATAATGAGTATGAACGAAAACCGTATACAATATCTGAATTTTTTTGACAAAATATGAATATTTAAGCTTACTCTATTAAAAATTTAAATTACTAGGTAAAACGATTACATTAGCACCATACCCGATTTAAAAAAAAATTGTAGGTGTTGTTATAGAATTCTAAATGACGTTGGCGGAAAATGTCATCAAAGAACTTGTAGGCCGTCATGCTAGGCCAAAAAGGAGCTGTCATCAAATACCAATATCAGAAGGTTTCAGAGCCATAATGGGCTTACGATTTGGATGATCAGCACAGAAAAACAAGTGCTGTAGGCTTTGACATTGGCATAGAAAAATGGTACAGGCGTAAAATTGCATCATGTAGGGCAAATCATAAGATTATAGAAGGTTGGTTACAACTTAAAAAAAACGCTCTCTGTCTTGTGCTATTAGTAGAAATGACTGCGAACTCGGTTGTAAACTGTTGTACTAGCGGTAGCAGATGACGTAACAGTAATATTTGAATTGTATGTTTGGGAACCAATATACTTGGACTTGCTCTGAAGTTGGCAGACAATGTAACTCGTTCCTCGAAGTTTCCTTGGACTTCCATCGTCTTGAAGTGGTTGATCTCACAACGTTTCAATAGTTGTGTATCTGCTATCGTCATCAGGTGAATGATAGGAAATTCAGAGTATCGGTTGTATTTATATTATACCCTTAACCGGTCATGAGTCGCCGGTCATGGCCATTGGGTCTTATCTGGTCCAATCAGCGTCGTCGTACCTGGAGGTTGGTTGCCGGTGATGCGTAGCGGCAAAGGCCGAAGAAGAGCTCTCCAAATATTTTTAATTTGGACGCTGGGCTCGCTAATTATATTTTCGTTCGAGACTATATATGCTGTCTCTATGAATTTTCTTTTGTACCAATGCTCTTCCTTGTGAATTGCTCTAGCTTGGTCCCAGTTGATATTATGGTGTTGGGTCCATGCGTGATTCGCTAGCCCAGACTTCGTTACCTCTGCCCTTTGAGTAGCTGTGCGGTGTTCCAGATATCTGCAGCACACCAGAAGCCCTCAAAGAAGAACAAGTGAAACTTAGAGAAGACCTTTTGGGGAACGGATATCCGGAAACGATCATTACCAAGGCGTTTGAAGAGCTGGACAAACCACCTAGGCAGGAACAGGACACCACGGTAGCAACTCTACTATTACCGTATACTAAAGGCTTGTCGGAGAAACTTAGAAGAATTGCACACAGTTATGGGATCAGAATGATCCTCAAAAGCAACGACACCTTGAGGAGCATGATAACAAGCACAAGGCCCGACACACCAGCAATACCAATTAACTGTATATACAGCATACCGTGTGAATGTGGCAATCTTTAGATTGGAGAGACAAAGCGACCGCTGGACACCAGGATTAAGAAACACCGCACAGCTACTCAAAGGGCAGAGGTAACGAAGTCTGGGCTAGCGAATCACGCATGGACCCAACACCATAATATCAACTGGGACCAAGCTAGAGCAATTCACAAGGAAGAGCATTGGTACAAAAGAAAATTCATGGAGACAGCATATATAGTCTTGAACGAAAATATAATTAGCGAGCCCAGCGTCCAAATTAAAAATATTTGGAGAGCTCTTCTTCGACCTTTGCCGCTACGCATCACCGGCAACCAACCTCCAGGTACCACGACGCTGATTTGACCAGATAAGACCAAATGGCCATGACCGGCGACGCATGACCGGTTAAGGGTATAATATAAATATGACCGATACTCTGAATTTCCTATCATGCACCTGATGACCATAGGAGATACACAGCTATTGAAACGTTGTGAGATCAACCACTTCAAGACGATGGAAGTCCAAGGAAACTTAGAGGATACTTGGACTTGTTTTACTCAATACAAACCTAACCTTTGAGGAGTATCTAGAAATCATAAAAAATACAATTGAGCCGCTTAATTCTTGAACTTCTGGAAGATAATCCAGATGAATTCGGCAATTAGGAAAAACATTTCAACATGATGGTACTCCTGCGCATGATTATAATGCATTAGGATGTTACCACGACGAGAATTTTGTGATAGATATATTAAACGGCGAAGTCCCATAGAATGACCAGTTCTATCACCAGATCTGACACCAATAGATTTTTTCAGTGGAGGCACTTGAAATCCAAGGTTTGCAGTGCAGAACCCAACACTATTAACGTTTCAAAACAAGGAATTATTAAAGAATGCAGGGCAGTTTCAGCTAACACATTCGAACGGGTAATGGATGCATTTATATCAGCAAGTAGTCTAAATACGAACAAAATTAATACGGCTGAGTAGGTATTGTCAGTTGACAGTACCTCTCAAATGAACTATCACTGGCCATAAGGTCCTATTTAAGATTAGTTGGCACTGTGGCCCTGTGACGTCATCTATTACTGATATTTGATTTGTTAACACCATTAGAGCAGTTTACAACTGGTTATTTTAACTTTCCAAATTTCATTAGTTAAGTGTAACCATTCCAAAGATAATGGCAAAAGGACTATTGACTGTCACTGTGTAAAATATTGAAGATACGTACGCTGTCACTTAATATTACTTAATAAGGAATGCATCTCTCGCGTTTTTTATGCGCCATCAAATTTCTGTTTCCGGATTCAAATCGCTTGTTTTTAACATTCAATTCGGTTTTTGTGGACATTTATATTGGTGTCCATATTGGAATACTTGGAAATAATCTTTGTATTTTTTTCTGTAGTCATCCTAACTCCGAGTGGATTTCGGTCCCCTTTAACTGCATTAATATGATTTTGTACCCCCTTTTGGCCATTATTTGTTATACTAGTCTCGTCAGCATACCGTAGATTATTTACTAACCTTTCGTTTACTTGTATGCCTTTCTCTAGTGCTTTCTAGAGTATCTGATGTAAATAAACATTGTAGTCGATTCATTCTTATAGATCTTTTTTACTGCCAGTACAAGGTTCAATTCTATTGTTGATTTATGGACTTCCTTCAAATCACTTCAACAATTTATTATTTCAAACAAGAAAACAATGGCATCCAGGGTAAGGGTAAATATAGCATTTGATTATTATCTAATTATTACAGCACATGTCTATTTTAATCATTAAAAATAAATTAAATTTTCCCGATATAAATATCGTTCATCAACTTTCTAACTTTACAAAGGCCTGCCTTAGGCTTATATTCTTGTGCTTAAATCCAACTATTTAGCATCCAATCAAAATTAAGTCATAAAAAGTAATTTAAAAGAAACTTGCAGCAAGAACTGTACCGCCAAATCACGAACCGGGGTGCCGAAAAACATTTCACCAATTTAAATAAGCTTTACAGGAGTATCCGAATACGGCTCTCTCGCTCTTAATTATGCAAATAAATTTAAAAGAATGCGCAAAAAAGCGGATAGGACGGTCCTTTTTTCATTGCTCCAACCGGTGTTTCGCCATATTTTATTGCTCGGGTATTATTCATTCCAAACGAGGATATGAATACGACTTTTAAGGATATTTAAAATATTTCCATTTTGGCTTCGGTCACAGATTTAAGCGAACATCCACACAGAGACTACCGAAAAATATCCCTTTAGGTGGTTTCGGCTTTATGGAAATCCAAAAGCAAGTTGTCGACTGTGATTATGCCACTCGTGCTTAAAAAAAGCTTTCGATGTTCGAGGGAACACTAAATTCGGTCTACACTCGTGGCGCACTTTGATGCAGAGGAAGCCTCAGTGTCCCTGTTTCGTTTTTACTCAGATAGAAAACTTTGCCAGCTTGTAGTGGCGATGAAACTTCAGCTATCTGCAATGCAACAACCGCTCCAGAGTTATATGTGAGAAATATCCGCAGTACATCTGGAGAAAATGTTGTATAATAAGATAAAAGGGGCATCCGGTTTTGAGTACTTTTAAAAGTTCGTATTTCACTTTTCGAATTCCTGTTTATGACGCTTGTTTCTGATATAACTGGGACTGTACAGTATTTTATTTCCATGGAAAATAGTAAATTCCTCAAGTGGTACAGAAATGAGTTGACTTTTCAGGAACATAAATAACAGCTGAAAATAATCAAGCGGTGGTATACAGTTTTCACAATATTATTAGTGCTCCAGGTATAGTACGTATGTTAGTGATGGATCAAAACTATTGATGAATTACTTAATTGATACGCAAGTTGTTAAAAAGACCTTTAACAGACTCAAATGATTGAATTTCATAACTTTGTCTGTTGGCCTGGTTATGTAATCATACCTGTCAATAAATAATATTTATTAAAAAAGAACCGTTTAGAAAACGTGTGCAATCAATCACTATTTTCTGACATATATTCTTTTTTCATCTGTTTTAAGGTATAATTCTATTGATTATTTTTGCGTATTCTTATATCTCTCTCTCTCTTTCTGTCTCTGTATTTGTATTTTTTGTATATTTTCCACATATTATTAAACTTGTTTAGTCGTTTTATTACTTGGACCACTTTCTGAAAGTGTAACTCAATTCACCCTATATTGCAACCACCCTGTATATGTTTGTGTGTATTGGTGACCGAATATAAATTATTTGTCATTTTCTGAACCACCCAGTACAACCAGAATTCAACTCCACACGATGTTACAACCGGCCTGTTAAGTATTAATCCTCTCCACTCTATTGACTCTATTTTTCTATTGTTTAAATCACACTGTATAATATATAATCTGTCTCAGCTATTTTAATAATACAGGGTAGTTACTTGCTGCGTCGGTTTGCTGACCGTTGGTAGTTATCGTCCCTTTTTCTATTTTTCAACAAAGGATCACCTAATTATAAATGAGTGAATTTGTAATATATAAATCAATAATATGTATTAGAAACTACATTATATATAATATTGCAAAAATTATTTAAATGGTTTCTACAATATCAAAACACTATAGAGAATTAGCTCTTTAAAAGTTAATTTTTAGTATTTAGTATCAATAAGTAACTCATATAAGCTCAATAAGATTGAGTTAAAGAATATATTACCAGAACATGACTACTCGAGATACGTTATTACAGACTATGATGCAAAAACGTATTATTTGGACTTTGTCAACAAATAGTTGAAGACGTGAGATGTAAGACCGACATCTAGGATTTTCGAAAGAATTAGCACACAGAGGTTCCGAATCTGGAGCCGTTCCGTGTAATTGCTGTTCTCCCTTAACTCCTAGGACAGAATGTCACGATAACATTTTCAGGTTACTTCACCTGTCAGAGATATTGAATACTCTCTTCGAGGTGTCATTCCTTTGTACGCAAGACAATATATATTATATATTATATATAATATATATTGTTTCTGGTCAGAAAACCTTCATCAGTTGCGCTTCCCACAATTGAATGTCCTCTCGAACACTTCTTTATGTATTTAATACATATCATTAAATTTGAAGACGCGAGATGTAAGACCAACATCTAGGATTTTCGAGAGAATTAGCACATAGAGGTTCCGAATCTGGAGCCGTTCCGTGTAATTGCTGTTCTCCTTTAACCCCTAGGACAGAATGTCACGATAAAATTTTCAGGTTACTTCACCTGTCAGAGATATTGAATACTGTCTTCGAGGTGTCATTCCTTTGTACGCAAGACAATACATATTATATATTATATATATTGTTTCTGGTCAGGGAACCTTCATCAGTTGCGCTTCTCACAATTGAATGTCCTCTCGAACAATTCTTTATGTATTTAATACATTTCGTTAAATTTGAAGGCGCGAGATGTAAGACCGACATCTAGGATTTTCGAGAGAATTAGCACACAGAGGTACCTAACAACATTGAATCTGTTATTGATTTGCTAGAGTTGTATTTTGTTATAATTATTTTTAGCTTTTTAGTTATAGGTAGAAGTCGGTTACATTTTTTTTAAATGTTTTATTTTCAACTTTTTAGTTTTTTTTGAACTCAGGTAGTTTTCATTCTTTATTTTTTATTTTGTATGTATAACCTTAATAGATAAAACCAGGTAACATTGAAAGCCTCAACATTACACAATCATACTTTCTCATTTAAATTGATAGGTAAATCTTTACGAACAAAATGTACTAGTACGCGTTGACTTAATAAGCCCAAAATGTATTTATGCCTTATGGACTACGCCATGTAACTTTTTTCAACTTTTTTGGCAACCCTGTATAACTATAGATAATTCCGCTCCAACCTATGTACCAACCATCCTGTACATACGACTGCCAAGCATAAATTTGTTAGCTGCCTTCTGTAAAGTATAGGACGGAGTAGAATCCATTCCATATTTACGGAGTTAAATCCGTCCTATAGTATATAACTCCTTCTGGGCTACCCCATAAATTATTTCATTTTTAACATTATTACATTAGTTACATGCTGTTATTAATGTTGAATTCATTTATTTGTTTTACATTCTAAGTAAATAGGGAAGTAAAAGAAAGCTTGTATTATTTTCTGAATATAAACAATTATTCTTGATAAGTCTGGGAATATCACAGCTGGTTATTGCGAAAAAAATTTAATGCAATTTCCATTCTCCGAACGAACAGTAACCCGACAATTTCACGATATTACTTTTTTATCCCGAATACTCTATTGTGACACTCAAGCCTGACAATCAGCTGTCCCTTCATTTTCGTATACAAACAGTTTTCAACCTCCTTTCAGGTCAACTCATAAGACGTCTTCCTTTATGATGGCCTTATTGTCATGGTCGCTGACAGACCCAGCAAATCTCCTCAAAAAATACAATAGCTTCACCCAATTTGATGTCGCATTATTCCGAAAACTTCCACTGTATTTATCATGTAGTCTCGACCTATCCAGAACTAATTGGTTTGCTATTGTGCTTTCAGTATGATTTAATAGCTCGATGGCAGACCGCAAACGCCTTTGGTGGCATCATCGACGTCATCAGGTTGGACTGATTGAGGTATTATTAAATTTCGCTGACAGAGCACACACAATAACCTCTAGCGTTCCCAAGTCTATAAGGTGATCCATAGAGTTACATATGAGACTCTTAATAGACATTAACAATATAAATGTTACAGTGTAATAAACTGAAGGTTTTGGAATATTTTTTTAAACTAAATTTAACATTATTAAAAGTTTGTACAAGGAATGTCAGAAGATAAGCTTCCAAAACACTATAATGTTCTCTGAATGATATTTGTAAGATTTTTAGCTTGTATTTTTAGAGAATATTGGGAATAACATAACACTTACGGGAGAGTATGAATATTTCAAATATTCTTTAACTTTCAGGGTCTATATGAGATCCCTATCTCAATAACTATAAAAGTTAAGGATTTAAGGGAACTACCATATGACATTTTGTAAAATCATGATGTTGTCACTCTGTAAACATGGTGAAAATTGAGACATGAATGTGGTGTGTTCTTATTGGCGCATCTTCCGGCCAATCGTTCTTTGTCGGGTCGACGGTCACTGCTGTATTGTTCATTGTAGTGAGTGTGTTCTCGATGTTCGTTAGACTACTGGAGTCTTGTTTGAGATCTATCGTCCTGCCGGTGCGACTCTCCAAGTGGGTAGTTGTCTCGTATATTGAGGGAGTTCATGGAGAAAAGGAAATGAAAGATCAACCTCAGTGAAGGGGACGATTTTCAGTGTAACCCACCCACCAGAAAGGTTGCACTGACAGAACGGTCTAGCTCAAAAAGACTTCACCACTTCAACGAAACATCGACAACACATTCATGCGAATGAACGAAACTGCAATGACCTTTGACCCGTTAAAAGCCGAGTAGCCCAATTGGAGCTCAACACCCACCTCGAAAGACCATATAATGGGTCTTACTGGCTGAGCCGAGTAGCCCAATTGGAGCTCAACACCCACCTCGACACACCATATAATGGCAAAAGAACCACAGCAGTGATGACTCAGCTTTTGCCACATTTAGAAAGTGACAACATCAATATTTAGTAAAGAAGCTGTCTTTTTAAAAAAATCTAATGATAATTATTCTCTACCCAATATAAATATCACACAAATAAAAAGTTGTTATTTCTATTATCTGAATAATTTACTCTTATTTCAGTTTGTGGATTTTGAGAACTAATTTTATAACATTTTAAATACTAAAGATACCAACATAGGTGTAAATGATTAAATTGGTTTGTAATATTTCATTTACCTATAGACTAAATGTAATTACTTTTAATTATATTATATTAAATCAATCAAGAATTTATCAATACTTTAAAAACTAGTAGATAAATATTAATAAATGTTTCCGATATAAATTTCACAAATATTAATTAGTAATAATATTTTATTTAAAAATTTAACAGTGAATCAGTCTTAGTGAACCATCTCCGTATTTTTATGCCCTATTTTTGACAAAGGAACTCCAATAACGTTTACAATTTGATAAAATAGGGTCGAATTTCGACCACTGGGCGACCACTAGTAATATATAGAGGGATAATAAGAAGAAACTGTAGGAGATCCAGGTAGAATTGAGTGAGATTTCAATTCATTGAACGCAAGACAATATATTATTTCTCCCTCCCCTCAACTGATTGAAATCTTGAATTGTTATTTATATACTTACTACATATTACAGTCAGTTGTAATATTTTATCCCGAAAGGCAAGTTCTAGATGTTGCAATTCATTGCGAGATCAAATAATAAGTGAATGAGGAAAAGTAATCTATTTTACAGCATATTGAAGCATTTGGAAAAAATACTACTTCTTACTGTTTTCCACCAGTAGCGACTAAAATATTTATTTAAAAATATCAAAAAGTGATAGATGCGAATTATAGTTAAAAGTCAAAATCTAAGAAAAAATAAAGACTTTCATTGACCACCAAAAGTATATATGAAAATAACATGTTTCTTGAACATATATTTACACAAATTTATCTGTTTTTGTAACTGTATACCTGCTTCAAACAAAGTGTTTGCATTAAAAAACAGTTTTTTCAAGTTTTCTGTTAAAAGGCCTAAATTTCAAAGCGCATTAAGTTCTTTGTTCAAATTGACTCCAACGTTTTAATTAAGGCGGTAAAACAGACCCAAACAATGCTCTATTTTGATAAAAACGTCATTGCGCTTTTGATTTAAACTCTTTAAATTAATCCTCTTTTCACATTATGTTTGCTTGCCATTATTAATTTAGGCCCCTCGGTGCTTTTTAGGTACACCCGATAACATCGGAGCAGCATATTCGAGATAGCAAATATGTTCATTTCTGTCCTGTGTGGCCCTGGGAACTTCTAATTAGTCTCTCAAAATTAACTTTCCCTTCAGTTAATTTATGAGCAAATTAATTTTGTCCGTAGTGTTGAAGTTTATTATCAATCAATGTCGCTGGTGTTGAACATTGCCGATGTAAACTGTGTTTGCTCACAGTTTAAGTGAAGTGGATCGTCTCTGCGATACACGAAAGACAAATGAAAGCTGAGGCGAACAATAACTGATATTGAACCCTTTCTTTTACTGCTGACGTGTAAGTGTAATTTTAGACATAACTGATACCTCAATAAGTTGAAAGTTAGGTCTATCTTAAAGGCGAAAATATGTTATAATCTCTACACCTTTTGGATAGAAAATAAACCCTTTTATAAAAGATAATACCTTGACTCCTACCGAAGTTCAGATTTTGGCAGAAGTCGAAGTCGATTTTTCGGCTGTTGCCTTAACCTTTGGACGAAGCTGAAGGCTGAAGCCAAAGGTTTTGCTATAGTAAAAAATGCAATAAAACGAGAACAATATTTAGAATTATTTAGGATTATGGATGACAGTAGAAACAAAACAAAAATGATTAAAATTATCTGTATTTCTTTGTTGAAATGAAATATATGTAAATGGTCAGTACTAATCATGACAACCAAATAGAATTGTAAACAACTCATAACAGGTTTACACCCGAAAAATTGTTATTTTCTGTTAAAGAAAAGCTCCACAACTGTTTGACTTGTTTTACCTATAAAAGGGATATAGGATGACACTTACAAAGAAAAATCCAACTGGCAAATTAGTTAGTTATTTTGGCGAAAAAATGAAACAAATATTCATCGTGCATAGCTGTGTTAGACGTTTGAAATTTGTCAGAATTTTTCATTTTTATAGCATCAAGAACTGATGAAAGTTTCAACGACATGCCTTTGATGGTTTCCTTGCTAAAGTATTTTTTCGTGATGATATTGTTTTATTCCAGGTCCACAATGCAACTCAGTTCACCTTGGCGAAACGTCTGCAGGATTCAAACATGAATCAATATGTACTGAAAACTTTATCGTGACATTCTGTCCTAGGAGTTAAGGGAGAACAGCAATTACACGGAACGACTCCAGATTCGGAACCTCTGTGTGCTAATTCTCTCGAAATTCTAGATGTCGGTCTTACATCTCGCGTCTTCAAATTTAACGAAATATATCAAATACATTAAGAAGTGTTCGAGAGGACATTCAATTGTGGGAAGCGCAACTGATGAAGGTTCCCTAACCAGAAACAATATATGTTTGTTATATATATATATATATATATATATATATATATATATATATATATATATAATATAATATATATTGTCTTGCATACAAAGGAATGACACCTCGAAGAGAGTATTCAATATCTCTGACAGGTGAAGTAACCTGAAAATTTTATGGTGACATTCTGTCCTAGGAGTTAAGGGAGAATAGCAATTACACGGAACGGCTCCAGATTCGGAACCTCTGGGTGCTAATTCTCTCGAAAATCCTAGATGTCGGTCTTAGATCTGGCGTCTTCAAATGAATCAATATAACGAACGGATGTATTCCCGGATAAATATCTCTTCACATTGTTCCATCCGTGAAAGCCTACGACTAGGCTTTATATATATATATATATATATATATATATATATATATATATATATATATGTTTTAGGTGGTTTCCGGAAATTCATCCGCGTAGTTGATAACTGATCCCTGCCGGGATCGATGGTAAAATGACGACGTTTCGGCAGAGTCACATCTGCCCTCTTCAGGTCGGTTCGCATAATTCTCGTAGCCTTCTGCTTTCGCTTCTAGTTACTCGAATACTTAGAAGCGAAAGCAGAAGGCTACGAGAATTATGCGAACCGACCTGAATAGGGCAGATGTGACTCTGCCGAAACGTCGTCATTCTACCATCGATCCCGGCAGGGATCAGTTATAAACAACGCGGATGAATTCCCGGAAACCACCTAAAACATTTAGTGCCCGCGAAAACTTACAAACATATATATATATATATATATATATATATATATATATATATATATATTCGAGTAACTAGAAGCGAAAGCAGAAGGCTACGAGAATTATGCGAACCGACCTGAAGAGGGCAGATGTGACTCTGCCGAAACGTCGTCATTTTACCATCGATCCCGGCAGGGATCAGTTATCAACTACGCGGATGAATTCCCGGAAACCACCTAAATATATATATATATATATATATATATATATATATATATATATATATATGGTGATGAATTTTCACATCAGAAATACACGTAATCATATATCTGACGAAAGGAAATGAAGTAAATAATCAGATATCGAGGTTCCATGTAAAAAAGTTATCCAAGGTTAAACTTTTGGATGTGACACAATAAAGATATTGTTGGCATTGTGGTTCTTGGAGAGTGATCAATAGTTTCCCATAACTACAGCCTCCTACGATATCGGACACCCCTGAAATTCTACTGTTTATAGATGTCAATATTTTGAATAAATATAGAATAACGATCAACTTTAGTATGAATCAACCTGTATTTTTAGTTTGCACCTTTTACTACCGTTCATCCTCTCTTGACGGCAGATTTTTAAAAGTCATATTAGTACAGCCAGAATTCTATTGGCTCACTCAGTGTAATTTGATATTTAATTGCAAACTGCAGAAACGACAAACCATGAAATATCTTGTTTTTTAATAGTTATCGTTCAACTCATTGAAGTAAACAAACATTCCTAAACAAAAACTTGCCAATACAATTGCGGATATCTGAAATTAAAATGTCCAAGCACGAAACGTTCGAAATAAAAAAACTACAAGAAACACTAGATAATCTTTTCTTGCTTGAATGCCAAAAGCTATTACTTTTCAGCTATCCAAAACTTTCCTACCAACCAATTCTTGTCCTCATAAAACTAATCTCATAAGTTTAGGGAAGTATCGCTACAAATTTTCAAGTTCAATTCTCGAGAAACTTTTCCCCGTTGCCCTATTTTAATGAAATTACCCGCCCCAAGATCTGTTTTTTTTATCAAAACGCCAAACTTCATTAGATTGTAAAAAGTTCGCCAACATTTTGGGTCATTTTTCATCCAAATGTGCTTGACTAAAACTAATTAGTAGACAAGGAAGTCTAGATTGTATTTTCTATTAGTCAAATTTCCATTTTGAATTTCCGTCGAGACAAAACTGCAAAGTTAAATGAGTTTTTAACATGGAGTTGTAATTTGTATCATAAATTGTGATTTATAACATCTTTCAGTTTGTCTCAGATTAAAAAATCCTAGTATTAAATTATGGACTTAAAAAAACTATATTGGATTCTAATGTTTGTGGTTTTTTGTCAGTGGTCCTTTTCATCGTCAACTAAACTCTTTATTTTATTAGAAGGCGGGGGAAATGAGTATCCGCAACTCTGCAAAAAATTAAATAAGCGAAAAATGTAACGCAGCCACCACCCAACCTATGTTACAGTAGTTGAGATATAGATCCGAGTCCCTCACTTTTTTTGCAACTAAATACTTCTCTTTGTTTTTACTCTCACTGTTTTGGAACTTCTGCTTTTTTGTCACCCAGTTACCTCTAAGAGTGCAAATGATGGTCGGTTGTATAGGAACAGAAAGAGTTGAGTCTAAATAAAAAATTGAACCAAAGAATAAAAAATATTTATAAACAACATTAAACGAAACTAAGTACATGACGAATAAAACAAAACAAAAATAGCGTACACAAAAAAATTAGAACGTTGGATGCGAAAGCTTCTTACGAAATATACTTCCCGTGTTTAATATTCTGGGAATCTCTAAGGAGGTCACTTTAATTGTAACAGATTAAATTATAGGGACATTATTTAAATAGATTTTTTTTAATATCAAAGCTGCCCAGACTTTTTTTTAAATAGTTGTTTTAATTTAGTTGAATTTAATACGTATTCCGTCCAAATGCATTCAATTAGGATGGCGCTGATATAAAGAAACGGTGGATTTTAAACAGCATGGCAAAAGTTTTCATATGTCATATACATAAAGGAAAATTAAAATCGGTGGCTCAGCACGATGAGAGAGGATCAAAACCAAGTGAACGAATCTAACTCTGTCTAAGCTTGTTTCTGATTGGTGCTTGATAACGTCAAGTGACGCAGAGCCTTAGTTTGCAGGACTAGAGAGAGGCAGATACATCCAATCCGTCTCCTCTCTAACTCATCCCCCGTTACGATTTCACTTCTACAGGCACCCTATGTCACGCCCTCTATCTTTAAGAATTACTTCTATGGCTGAACGGTTATTTCAAGGTCAAAGAGGTGCCCTGTCGATCGGAATGAAGTCTAGAGACAAATGTTATTCTTGCTTTTTACTAAGATCATTCAGTACGTGTAAACTTGGGACTCCGTTAAGAAGCCTTCGCTTCAAAAATACAATGGAATCAAAAAATTAAATAACAGTAAGATCTTTGTATGTACCGAATTAGACCTCAAACTGTCTAAATCCTAAATAGGTCCTATCTACCCAGTTACTTTCGTTTTATCAATATTCGTTGGGAGCCAGATGCCAATGTCAAACAGAAGAAATATATTCTATTGATTGCAAAAAAACAAAGGATTACAAAAAACTCATGAAATGTACTGCCGTACCGTTTGTTCTGTGAGTCAGTCTAACCATGCGCACCTAGAAGCCAATTAGTCCCTATAACGATGTTTCCTCCCTAATCATTTGTTGGACCCGAGTGACTTTGTTATTGAGTTATTGGCAGCATTTTTCCGACATTAACCAAGTAGCAATGACTTTAACTGACGTATAACAGGCCATGTTTGATTTATGTTAATATGTTACAAAACGGCATATACGGTTAAAATTCAGGGTTGGTTTTTTGAAAAAACGCTCAGTCACGTCGGTTTTTTTTTGGACTGCGGTTTTTGTGATGACAAACTCATTTATATCGGATAAGCCAGAAATAATTGCGACCCTGAACTTCATTTTTTCAAATGGAAACATTTAATTTGATTTTATTTTTGAATTCTGCATTGAATTCTAAGCATTTTTCATGTATAATGTCCTATACCGAAAATTAACAGTTATTAAAAAAATCCATTTATTTCAAAATTGAAGAAAGAAAAAAATATATAATTCTATTCTTTAATTCCTTGATATTTTCTGGCTTATCGAAGTAAACTTTCGATTTCACGTAACCCCAAAGATAAAAATCTAACGGGCTTAGATCTGGTCATTCGATATTACCTCTCCTTCCGATCCTTGTATTTGGGAAAATAATGTCAAGATAATCTCGCATTGTTCCCGAATAGTGCGAGGGCGCTCCATCCTGTTGAAACCATACCGAATCTGCCAGTATATTGGGGTTTTTACCATTCGGGTAAAGTTTTATGGGGTTAAATAGGGTATTATGTCATTTTGTAATAGGTCTAAATACTTTTCCGAGTAAAGTGTTCCCTCAAGAAAAAAAGGACCCACAATTGAAGAACCCACAATTCCGGCCAATAGGTTAACTTTCTTGGAAAACTGTGTATGACTTTCCATAATCCAATGCGGGTTTTCTGATGCCCAATATCGAAAATTTTGCTTGTTTCCTGAATCATTTAAACAAAATGTTGCCTCGTTGGAAAAAACTATCTTACTTGAAAAGTGCGAGTTGGCATTGCATCTATCCATCATTACTTCGCAAAATTCTACTCTTTGGTCCAAATCATCTTCACTAAGTTCCTGAACTAAATGAACATTGTATGGGTGTCATTTATTTCTATGCAAGCATTTTAGAACAGATTTACTTATTGATATTGATGATTTACAAGTGGAGCAAAACACTTAATTGTGTATCTTCTGGAAGATGTTTGGTTTTGTAATTGTCTCTTGCGTGGCCAAATTCTAGAATTTTTTTTCTATCTCCGAGTACTTTATATTAGACAATTCGCAAACTTCAGCTTATGTTCGAGTTCTGTCGCCATATCCTACCATCGTCAAAATTTCTATTCGCTGCTTTTCAGTTAAACGCACCATACTTTGAAACTTTGCAACTGCACTTGACAAATACTTATTTGAAGTAAAATTGTAGTATAGTTTCTATGACAATAAACAAGTGTTAGAAACTCCAGCATTAAAAAAAGGTTTCCATTCATGCGACTAAAGTACCGCCAACAATTATAAAAACTAGACGTAAATAAATAGGTTCAAACCAACAAACACCTTATTTTTACCGTTATTTTCTTAAATTTAGAAAGAAAGGTAATTTTTTTAATAACTGTTAATTTTCAGTATAGAACATTATAGATGAAAAATGCTTAGAATTCAATGCAGAATTAAAAACTAAAATAAAGAACAAATGTTTCCATTTGAAAAAATGAAGTTGATGGTCGCAATTTATTTCTGGCCCACCCTGTATAAATGAGTTTATCATCACAAAAACCGCAGTGTAAATGAATTTGTTCTAACCCAGGCGTCTTCACTGTATGTGGTAGAATGCATCCATTTCCACAAACATTCAGACTCTACGGAACATATCGGGAACGGTACCTCTACCATTTCTTTATACATAAACTCTCCAACACTATTTTAAACTTTATTTGTGTTTTTATAATTAACTTTTTGACGTTATGTCATCTGAATTATATTTTTGTTAGTGCAGCTAAACCTAGAAATCACGTGATAATAGTATTTCTATTGCACAAACAAAATGAAGGTTTAAAAATTCATTACGTTTCAAATATATTATTCAAAAACTGACTCTGTTTATAAGAGGCAGAAGTTCGCAGGTCAACGCCTTAAAATATTTCCACATTTCGTCCGTTAATTAAAAACTTGCTGACTGACAACATTACAGAAAACAGTACAATTTTTACAATGACGTTACACTGAAGCAGTTACCTAGTGCACGTAAATATTTCATTACCAGTTCCGTCTTTCATAAAAAAACTCTTCTCCAGGGAAAACTAATTAAAATTTGTTACCTTCCACCCGGTAAACTTTTATCTTTGGGGCATTGTCTACAAACGGTTCTTTTTTCGAGACTTTAATTAAGATTCAGAAACTGCAAGTAAGGCTTTTTCAGTCACATAGAAATATCTAAAATTCAAACTTAATGAGTGAACAAACTACATTGTTTGTCTGTTAAATCGATTTTAAAAGCGTCGATTTTTCAGAACCGTCCGAATTGAAGCATAAAGATTATAAGACTATCATTTTTCCTTCAGCCACCCTGGAAGTACTGTTAGGAGAAATGTGGTGGAGTTTTCCATGGTCACTAGACGGTATATTACAAAAACGGCACTTTTATGGCGATTGCGAATTGATAAAAACCTTTCAATTTCAACTATTCGAAGTAAAAGGAGCAAATTACCCTAAATAAGAAATAAATTGATAACAAGAGGAATGCGTTGTCAGGTAGCAGACCACTAAGTATTCACCTGGACAGGTTTAGCTAGATAGCTCAAGGTCCAATATTGTTATGACGTTCCCAACCAACATATGGCGCTGTTCGTTTTAAATTTACCATTCGTGTGGGTTATTATTGATTGTCAATTGTCACAGAGCATAAATATTTTTTCAAGATTATATTGTATTTTGTATTTTTGTCCACATTCTACATTGATTGATGTTGGGGTATTTGAAGTATTCTGAAGCTAAATTCTTGAAATTAGAATAGATATTTAATAGTTTTTTGGAGCTTTTATGAATTGCCATGTGTCCGGTGGTAAAGACTTAAAACATAGAAAACTTTTAACAAATTTAGAATTCACTTTTTTTATTCTTATCTAATACGAGGCATATATATATATATATATATATATATATATATATATATATATAAAAGGTGAAATTAATTATTACAATATCACAGAATCCTCTTTGAATTCTTCAACAATATCGCCAGGAGCTTAGAAGCATAAAATCTTCCAGACTTCCCCGATTGCACAAAACTCATTCTCATTTCTTATCAGGCAACTTCCGGAATTTACATACAGAATTGCCTTCAGACACACTGAAATAAATGAAGCATTTCTAAATGAGACTCCATGATTCTACAGACCCTGCAATAAGTGCGATGACAAGGGGCTCCACCCTTAACAAACTTTTTATCTCTAATACGATTTTAATATAAATTTTTCATTTACCTAATAATACAGCATCAAAAACTGCAGGAATAATTTATTACGTTGTTGTTTTCGAACTTCGTCCTACAGTCAATCGTTTCCTTTTGTCTTCCTATCGTGCCCAATATCGAATCAATCCGTACAATAGATATGGCAATTTGTCATGTTTCCAATAAAACTCAAGATGCTATTGGAACCATTAAAAGCATTAGGGTTGATATATTGCTAATAAAGCCGTTGGAGTCTCAGTTTTGCAACATCCTGGAAATATTGGGAGGAGGGGCATTCCTATCGGATACGGTTAATTCGCTGTTAACGTTATCAATGGAGAATGGACCTCAATAAATTTTCTATAAAGTTAAATGGAATTTAATAAGAAAACTGTTTATTATTGCAGATATTTTAAATGTGTCACAATTAAATGATAGCAACCAATATACATTAACTTTATTTCTTTGTATAAAAATGTCTAGAATTAATTGTATTCTTACTAAAACAGTATGAGTTAGATAAATATTATTAAACAATTAACTACAGTGTTTTATTTGTATCAATAGGAACGACGAGTTTAAGTTCTGTTCTGTAGAAAGTTTTACACAAAATAAGAAATAAGATTTAATATATTTTCAATAATACTCAGTAATAACCCAGTAATTTAATGCCTCAGGAATTAGACCAATCAATAGAGATTTTTTCGTGCAAAAAATACTATCAGGATACGGCCTGTGCCATCACATTAAGAACGATTTGTAGTGATATTTTGCTACCTTTTTCACTCGCAACTATGGTTTTTTACTTTATTATAAACAACTGAAACAAGAAAATTGCTTTTTTTTCGTGGCATATTTCTAAAATGAAAAATAATAAACTAATCTCAATGGTGTCAACAGGTGAATTGTAAAGCATGAAAATACAAATGAAATGAGCCCAGGATCGATCCGATAGGATCTTTAGTAACACGGAAAATCAAAAATTACTAAAAAATTTTGCGGTTTTATTTATATTATCATAACTCCGTCAATATCGAAGTTGTAGAATTGGGCTTGTGGGAACTGATAGTAACTGATATCTACCTTATGCGTGACTAGACCAGGCGCTATCGGTTTATTATTTTTTGAATAAATGTGATATGAAGTTTTTAGTCCACTATTCTTGCAGTCCGTCTCCTCTCAAATATCAATTGATAATAGAGATATTGAAAGTAGAGGTCATTCTACAACGCCTCTATTTTCATTTTTCGTTAAATGTCGGTGTCATATACGAAAAATTTTAGCAAATTTGGTGAGCGTATGAATGTGTTCGCGTATTGGGGTGAAAACGGTTGTTGAGGGGAACTGCTGACAATAATTATTATCGATAGTAACTGTCACTCTGACAGATGGTGAAAGATTCTAATCACTAAAAAAGCTTATATACAGAGCGATTTGTTCGATTTTATTATATCAAATGAGAATTGTTTGTTTATTAATATATTTATATAATATTTTTTTAGAGAACTCCAGAATGAAGGCAATAGGTTTATATTAGTAAAACAAACACTGAACTGAATAAGTCAAAAAAGTCTTGAATATATGTAAATTAGTTTCTGACAAAAGTAATAAAAACATTTATAAATTACAGGCAGCCTGCCTATATTATACATCACTAAACGCTTCCCTTCAACAACCGTGCTTCCCCCACTCCTTGGATACATTCATATGCTCGCCCATTTTTTGTCATGTTTGCTAATATTTTTCAAATATTTCACAGACATTTAGTGAAAAATGAGAATAGAGGCTTTGTAGAATGTCACCTCTACTTTCAACAACTTTTTTCAAAATTGAAATTTGATTATCTATGAAGCATGGAGACACAAAGCAGAAATAGGAAACAAAAAACTTTATATCACAATTGTTCAAAAACTAATTAATAAACCGGTAGGGCCTAGTTTTGGCACACATAAAATAGATATAAATTAATATCAGTTCTTACAAGCCCAATTCTACAGCTTCTAAAGTGACGAAGATTCGATTTTTTTTTAAATGCTACATTTTCCAGTATTTTTTTGTTTTCCCCTGTTGCTAATGATCCAATCAGATCGAGCCTGAGCTCATTTCATTGGTATTTTAATGCTTTCCAATTGACCTGTTGACACCATTGAGACTAGTTTATTAGTTTTGATTTTATAAACATGCTAAGAAAAAAAAGTAATGTTCTTGTTTCAATTGTTTATAACGAAGTAAAAAAACATAGTGGGGAGTGGAAAACATAGCAAAATATCGCTATGAATCGTTGTTAATGTGAAGGCACAGTCGGTATCCTGATAGTATTTTTTACACATTATTAGTTAATTTTTGCTCTATTGGTTGGTCTAAATAGAAATAACCATATCTAAGCTTCATATACAAAGAAGAGACAACCGGGTATGTTCAAACTTCAAACTATAAGGGAATAGCGGTAATGCCACCACCTATAGACAGATTACTTACAAGTACAATCAAGAAAAAAACAGAAAAGGAGGGACAAGAACATAGTGGTTTCGCAAGGAAAGAGCATGTTTAGACAAGTAGAATAATAAAACATTTAAAAAAAAAATATATAACCAACTTCCTCTAACTAAAAAGCTAAAATAATTATAACAAAATACAACTCTAGCAAATAAATAACACATTCAATGTTCTTAGGTACCTACCCAGGAAATAAAAAATGTAAACATTAAAAGGTGCTCATTCTGTACAAATTACTTACCTACCAATATTTTGAAGTCAATAAGTTCTGATGGCCTTCGAGAAGGAGATCTCAACGAGGTGCGTATGGCGAAAATGGCGATAAAAAACCTACTAGGTTTGCTATGGACTGAGAGCCGATGATAGGACAAGGAACCGTTTGTTCCATAGCCCTGAGGAAAATATAGTACTCTACGGTGCAAAAATATGGCTAATAACAACACCAGTTCGAAATCAGATAAAACCGTAGAACGGGACCATATGCGGAGATGATTAAAAGTAACCCCTATGGCAGGACAAATTAAAAACCCAAGATATCTGGTAGAGAAAGTGAATAAATCAGACTCTGTAAAATCGAGCGTTCCTATAGTATGGACAAAAAGCCAGAAAACAATTGGCCAAAAAATATATAGAACGGCCGCCAAAGGGAAAAAGAAAAAACAAATAAAAAACGTGATGGGTGAGAAGAATAGAGAGCTAAGAAAACAAAAATAGTAAACCTAGCAGCGTAAAAAAACAATAACGAAAAAGAAGAAAAGGAAGACTGAAGAGGAAAACTGTTTACATAGAAAAGATTATGGCCCAAACAAGAGATTAAGTGACAAGTGAATTGCAAGAATATTAATTAAAAGTTTTATTTAGATAAGAAACTGGTACAATTTATAGAACGAAAGTGTTGTAACAATCTTGTAGATATTAGACAATTAACAAGTGTTCCAAATGATATAACCATCGGATTATCTTTTGACAAGTATATGGTCCAAAGTTATTAATATTAATTGATCTCTTCCAATAGTATGCCATAAAATACTGATCATTTGGCATTTTTCTTCAATTGTTCTTAAAGATCTGTAAATATCTGAATAGCAACAGATTCGAGAGAGTTCGTTGTGGTTCAGGTGGCCTCTGGTACATAATGTCGGATTGTTACGGTTACAGACCATTTTTGGCGTATAATATAAAATTAAAATTGACATATTTAAAAATAGAATGTTCTACCCAAAAAAAAACTTTAACAAAAGGCAGTGCTACTTTACGAAAATGTATATGGATATAGACCGTTGCAGTGACATCGAAGCAAATCTAAGAAAATTGTACGACAGCTTCTAGAATTGTTAAATGCAAACTTAATACACTAACTTAAACAGTATTTAAGTTTATAGAATTAAAACTTCAAAAGTGTCAGAATTAGGGATATCAATACTAAGAAATTATCTCTTTAACGCAGAATCTATATATAAATAGGCAAAGACAAAACGATTAGGTACCATTTTCTCATCTGTCTCTCAACCGATTTTCTTCATTTTTGTTTTGTTTAGTAGCTACTGATGAGCTTCAGTGCAGAATGCTAATATTAATTTATAATATTGGTTCATTCTTTAAATAAAATATAATAAAAATTCATTATTTACCACCATAATGTCAACTCCAAACAACTGAATGTGCAGCCGCCGCCGGCCAATGATTTTATATACTTAGAGCATATACTTCTGGAAGTGGCATGCAAGCGTTGTTATTGTTTAGTGGTAAACTAATCGTTGTATATTATAATTATACAGGGCGATTCCAGATATGTTAGAAATCATTTTATCGTGGGTGGCACATAAGCAGTTGCATATATAGGGTGTTTAAAATATAGAGTAGAGTGCAATTATAACTAATAAAATAATTATATAGGGAAGGCCATTAGCGGTTGAATTTACAGGGTTCTTGGAATAGAAGCCGCAGTAGGATTACAGGTGGTGCAAAAAATATTATACAGAGATGTATATACAGGGTGGCGGAAATGGAAATGCAACATTTCGTAACCCATAAGCAGTTGTATATATAGGGAAGATGAAAATAGGGTGAGAGGAATAATAGATATACAGGATGATTACAAAAAATGTTAGAAAAGGGAATGATTTATAGAGTAGCCCCCGAAGACTTCCGTAAATATTATGATGATTGAAATATAGGTCGAAATAGAATTATAGTTACAGAAGACAGTTAAAAATTTCATAAACAAAAAGAGTAAATACGGTGGCTCATAGGCAGTGGCATACACAGAATGGTGGAAATATATAATGAGATGGAATTATTATAATGAGGATTTTAATAAATGTCAGAGAAATGAGTGCAATTATAGTTATACAGGGTGGTTAGAAAAATAATTATGTAGGGTAGCCCATTAGCGGTTGAATTGTTGTCATACTAAATTAAGAATTACGAATTTGAACACAAATAAAGTCCTATGAATTATAACTGGAAAAATAAACTTGAATTTCGTTACTTATTTGTAGAAGGAGATGTAAGACCGACATTTAGGATTTTCGAGGAAACTGTCACACAGAGGTTCCGAATCTGGATCCGTTCTGTGTAATTGCTATTCTCCCTAAAGTCCTAGGTTAGAATGTTACGATAAAATTTTTAGGTTACTTAACCTGCCAGAGATATTGACACAATTGGTCGAATTTCGACCACTGGGCGATAGCTAGTATTTATTAAAGTATATGTACACTGCCCTAGTCGAGATGTTCCATTATTAGAAAAGCTGTTGTTAAGGCATTGAGTTTTACACATTTGATAGTTTAATATCTTAAAAAAATAAAGTTTATAAATGGAAATTAATTTTATACCTACTAATTTCTTACAAATCCAAATATCTACCTTTATTTAGTGTTATACTATTTCACCATTTAAAACTAAACCAATTACTTTTAAGAAATTGTATATGTTAACTGTATTTTTATTAGTAATGCCTTCATGACTTGTCTCTTTATATTTGCCTTCTGTTTCCTCATAAATTTTGTTGTCATAATTATTGGCTTTTTTCCAGTAACTACTGCTAGTATTTATGATATTACAAGCAAGGTACTTGCATACAAAATATATATGCAACTCTGTTTCTGTTGATGTCTTTAAACGGTAAAACTTAACTCTTATAACCAGCTCAGCCCTTACGGATTTTACGACGGCTTCCTGTTTCCCTTGCCGCAATCCCAGTTCAATTTCCTGTTTGTTTGGATAATAAATATGTCCATCTTGTTAGGAGTGTCCGTTGTGTTTTCAACGTCCACTAACTGAGCGTTTTCTTTCTAGAATAGTTAGGTTCAATGTTTTAGAAGTGTATTTTAACTTCTGAGCATCTTTTTTAATTTGTAGTGATATTTTTCCAAAAGGTTTAACTGTTTTTTTATAATTTGAGTTGGGATGGGAGGATAATTTGATGCTCTTAAACATGAACGACATAATTGAAAATCTTTTGAGGATATTTCTATAAATAAATTTTAAATTAATGATTTCATTAAATCGTGGGTTGATTTTTAAACCGGGCATAGGAAAGCGAAGAAATGAAATTTATATTAAAATTAAACTGGACAAAATTATATCTATATAATGAAAAATAATTATTTGATAGATTTGGAAAATGATATAAAGAGCATTTTTTAGAGAAGAGTGAGTAATATTAAATTATAATACGAATGAATAACAATGATGTAATGGTCTTACAGCGCTAGCGCTTTAAAAAACGTGAAGTTTAGAAAAAAAGGGAAGCTATGGGTGAAAATGCTATGAAATTTTTGGTGTGTCACAAACGTAAAAAACGATTGCCTCCTAACACCAAACCTTTTATTTTAAACTTTAAGTTTGGTTTGCTCCTTGATGATGACAACTTAGAGTTGTTGAAAGGGTGGTGAGTGTTTAAAATAAAGGTTTGGTGTTATGGTGCAAAACTGTGTTTTTGCAGCAGCTATGGGGATGAAGAAATCAACACATGTTGGAGATCTGAAGAGACTGGATATTTGAGTATTTTGAAGGCTTAAAAATTGAAGATTATAGGGCAAATATATAATAACAAAAGAGGCGCAAATAAAAGGAATATCTCGTCAGTTTAGAGGGTGAAAAACCTATAGGAAGAGATAATAATTTATAATCATATATTCGACATCAAAACAGCGAAAGTTGTGTCATATGGTTTCAGAAGGTTAATTAAGGAAACAGCTGTAGAAATAGGATGGAATTAATGGGAAATTAATATTCAAGGCACCGTTTTAGAATGAAAAGGATAAGAGCAACTGAAGAGGGTTCCCGACTATAAACGGTATACTGACTTGCGTTTAATTGATTGCAAAATTTCGGAAAAAAAAAACAAAATCGATCATGTAATATTTAGTATAGTATAATTTATTCATAGATGGCGCTGAAAATCGCCTCGAGCAACATTCTGTGTTCTCTACAAGACTTTATTTATAAAGCTAGATTCATTATTCTTTGAATAAGTATTTTCGAATAACAATTAATCCCTGTGGCACAAAAAATTAACTCCTCTATTCTCCTAAACTGAATGGCAAAATGGCCAGCCCGTTCTATTGACATATTCTAAAGCCAAAAGACGAATCCTTTTTACGTTTTATAACGCAAAAAATAGACAAGAAAGCGGGTGTACAATTAGCTTAAACAAACAGGCGTAGAAACCGAAAGCTTTATTTTATTACTTTGGACATGTGATAAAGATTGATTAGCTTTTGAGTCACTCGATGGACTCAATCGTTAGAGAAATGTTAAGTGCATAGGGAAGCACCAGCATCTCCAATAGAAACGTTTGACGTTTCGAAAGTATCGTTTTTCTTTGAAACTCAATCCGTTTTGGATGTCACAGAAAGGGATTGTACGCGTTAGGTAGATACCCCAAAAAAACTGTAGTGTCGGACAAGTGTCAACGCAAAAATCCAGAGAATTTTTACATTCTTAATCGCGAACGAAAAACATCAGTCAGAAATAATTTCACAGGAGCGGTGGAAAGTAGCTATTTGATGAAACTATACAAACGATTTAAAGATTTATAGGAAGTAATGTAATGAGTTCAAAGCTGACTATTTGATATGTATATATATACTGCCCGCGAAAACAATATATATATATATATATATATATATATATATATATATATTTGTTTTTTAGCGCACCCCATAATTAGAAGTCTATAACTGCCAAATCGGGAGACCGGGGTGGCCATTCGCGTGGGCCATTTCTTCCTATCCAAGAGTTAAGAGTAGGTGCTCCGTCATGTTGGAACCACTCAATTTCTAAACGAGTTCTCAAATTCAAATTATGCAACATCTCTTGAAAAGTGTATTGCAAGAAATGAAAGTAGCGCTCCCCAGTAAGTGATTCGTCATAGATAAAGACCCCAGAATAGTAGACCCTATGATACCTCACAAAACATTAAAACCAAATTTTATTTGGGGTCGTCTTTGTTCTATATGGAAAGGGTTTTTTAGCCTAGATATGCTCATTGTGTGTATTGAACATACCGCAGTCAGTAAATCTAGTTTCATCTGAACATAACACCTTTAATGGAAACTGTGGATTGTCAAGGCACATGTCTCTAAACCATGTACAGAAAAATACGGTCTTTGTTCGTCACCAGCATGCAAAGTTTGACAAACTGAAAGTTTGTACGGGTGGAACTTGTGCACTTTCAGTACCTTAACTACAGTTCGTTGAGATGTGCCAGCTTCTGCCGCAATCTCAAGAGTTGATGTAGATGGATTTTGTTTTACCATTGCCAGAACATTTATTTGTGCTGCTTCGTTAATTTGATTACGTTCCTTTGCTGGTTTAGTAAAAGATCCATATCTGCGTAAACCATCGCATAGCTCTTAAATGTACATAGAACATATCTATGAAAGTATTCCTCAGCTGCACGAAATGAATTTTTATGGCATATGATATAACATTCCACCATATTCAGTTTTTCTTCGTTAGAATATTCCATTTTATCACGAAAACTTGTCAATATCGACTGTCAGGTCAGCACTACGAATGGAATTACTTTCAAATGACGAAACAATCTTTTACATGGCTACCTACGTTAAAACTGAAAATAAGAGAGAAAAGCATCCATAACTCCGTTATTTTTATGAATAACTATATCGTTGAAAAGCTCTAAAAATGTCCGATTTTTTGAAGTCATAGCCAACTATGGTTTCCATTAAAAAAAAAGATAAGTTTGTGTCATATCTCGAAAACGAGAGCTGTCACGCAAACGAGGACAGGACAATCATATTCAGGATGCAATTCCCTTCAGTTTTGATATTTACACGTTTTTTATAAAATCAAAAACAAAGGAGCTCAATGGCCACGCCTCCCGCTAAGGGCCAATCACATGCAGCCATTCACGGTGCCAACCGATAGGAGCCGAGCCGCAACTATATAACGCTCCGAAATGTCGTCATTTTACCATCGGTCCCGGCAGGGGATGAATTCCCGGAAACTACCTAACAAATTTAGTGCCCGCGAAAACTTAAAAACAAATATATATATATATATATATATATATATATATATATATATATACATGAATTGGGCGAGGTTTCGGGTGAGAACCGCGTCTGAATTTATTAAATGCTCGAAGTTTCGACTCCTGCTTTGGAGCCATTATCAAGAATAATAGACATAAACTGTAAACACCTAAAATTATCATACAGAAACAATATATTACGTTCGAAAGTGTATGATACTAACACAGGAGGCGGGTGTCTACAAATTATATGTAAAGCACTTTCAATATAGCCGAACTTAAACTGAATAAATCTATAGCAGTTACAAACTATAGAGGAGCAGGTTTCTATCGCCCACATTCTACATAAAGAGGATAAAGGTTCTTTTGGTACCCTTTGTCAGATTTTCTCCCACTTTGATACGCATTGCGAAATGTATTTTTGTAACATATCAATATCCACACGCGTTTAGGGTTTGTATTAAACTGAAATTAATCATCGTATAAATGAACGAAGATAATAAATAAATTACTAGTTGACATTCAGATTGATCTTATCCCAACGTTTATGTTACGAACAATAGGTCTTTGAGTTAGGCATAACTTCCGATATTACCTTCACACATACGGCTGTTCTAATTATGACTGATGAATCGAAACTCGGTGATTTGCCGGCACAATTAGGAACTGGAATTTCTGTAGCACCAGGCGACGCTTGTTCTACAAAGAGAGAACAATTTGCAATACACTAGTTTGTACAGTAGACATGGTTTGTAATCTAATAATGAAGTAGTTAGCAATTGACAACATATCAAAAACGTCCGAAAGTCAGTGACATTTTTAAACCTAGATATACTATACATTTTTCTAAGTACAGAAGAACAAAATAGTAAGTATTTTCCTAGAAGTAAAACGAAATTTCAAGTATAAAATTATCTTCTACAGGTCTTCAGCATATAAAACATATTTTAAAAATACTTTCATAAAATTCGAATTTAGAAAACAATTCCTGGTGAGGATTAGTTTATTTTTAATTTCGTACATTTATTTGTAATGGAGGGTATCTGACCAGCTCGGTATATATTTCGTGTATACTTTGTGAGAGGGTCATAAATCGATGGAGTGACGGGTTACAAAAAACATGCTGAGCGAGTCAAATGCCTAGATCTATCTCTCTCATATAAAATGGACTACAGACGTCAAACTTATCAGGTGATGTACCCGAAACGGTGAACACCCGTAATTTTAACAAGTTTAAACATTGGACACAATTGAAGTCCTAATATCAAATTCGGCACCCTATACAGTCTACCCTAGCTCACTATCCCCTCCCTCTTGCCAGTACAGTGGCTCATGAACAATTTTTGTTTGATTTTATTAGCTATTAATAACGTCACATTATATTTATTATTTGGTTCTTCGAGCCGGATATTGTGAATATATTTTTGTCCTTTGAGCCAAATTTCATAACATGTACAATATTGTGTGAACATTTTTTAAGTCAACTTCAAATTGGATGGTTTTAGCAATACAAAGTTTTTATTTTAATTCACTTGTATCGTAAAACGAAAACCCTTATTGTTAAAATTAAATTTTTTGGAAAATTGTACGATTAATTTGATGGATACTAGTTCGGTCGTGAACCGTTCAGAATCAGGGGTATAAAAAGGGAGTAACAGGGTAACATTGAAAAAATATTACTCTGTATTACTTTTAAGGTAATTGTGTAGAAACTATTAATGCTACTATTTTTACCGTCTACCTATTAAAATAGAATGTAATAAGCTATCATTTCCTTGAACACTTTTGCCTAATATTAAAAAGTATCAAAGATTTGGATTAAAGAAATCCTACTTTTGAAAAAATAACGGGTTTGTATGTATTCTACTTAAAAGGTCAATTGAATGAGCACAATATTTAAAAAATAAAAAAATCTAACTTTTGAAATATTTGAAGATAATTTTACATTTTGATTTTACTATTGAAATAATGTTTTCTTTATTAGTTAGGCTAAAACTCAAATACACTGTTACTTTTTGCATATGACGATTACTTAATTCCTGTTACAAATATCTAT
The DNA here is from genome assembly GCA_034190945.1 of Octodonta nipae. Classification (NCBI taxonomy): domain Eukaryota; kingdom Metazoa; phylum Arthropoda; class Insecta; order Coleoptera; family Chrysomelidae; genus Octodonta; species Octodonta nipae. Next base: position 23,713,734 of record CM067218.1, on the reverse strand, counting down.
TTCATAAAGAGTTGTGTGAAAACATAACAATACAACCGGTCTGTCTATATTTGTCATATAAAATAATCTCCCGCCACAAGTATGGGCCATGAAACACTAGACTCCTAGGTAATGGTTGAAGGTGACCATTTCGAGCACTTTATTTGATCTCTTCGTTTTCTATGTTAGGTAAACTTTTTTTTAATGTTTTTGAAATAAAAATAGCATTTTGCAACCCCGAACGATTGTTTGTTTTTACGGTAGGTACACATGAAATTGATCATTTTTAGGGTTCCCTATATACAATATACGGATACCCTTATAATAGCACTTCGGATTTCTGCCTCTGTCACATCACAGCAATTTTCTCCTAAACTACTGGACGGAAGAGGTTAAAAGTTGGTATCAATGTTTAGTTTGGTGACCCGATCAGGAGTACATATCATAAATGAAAAACTTTTGATTTTAGGGATACTACTGCGAAAAAAAACTAAAAAAAATCGACCCTCCCCCTTGATCTCCGAAATTACTGAGCCTAAAATTTTGAAAAAAACAGAAAATATAGATCGTTGCGTGAACTTTACAGAAAAAATAAGAAGAAACCATTAAAATTAATTTTGGGGGGCAAATTATAGAATTAAATGAAAATTTAAAAAAAATTCAAACGCATCATGTAATATATCAAATGAAAGGTCCCATTCTGAGGAACACAAATATATTTTTTTCATTTTTAAAAAAAATAATTAAAAAAAGATATTAACGAAAATATACCAAAATTTACCAATTTGCCCCCCCCTTTATCTCCGAAACTATAAAACGTAAAGTTTTGAAAACAATTACAGTGATAGGGTCTGACCTGAAGTTTACTGGACAAATAAGGAGAAACCTCTACTTTTAATTTCGGAGGACAAATTACAGAATTAAGTGGAAAATATAAAATTAAAATTGTTTTTAACCCATCATGTTATATATCAAATGAAAGGGCTCATTATAACGAAAACAAATATATTTTTTCCATATTTTTAAAATAAATTAATTAAAAGATATTAACAAAAATATAAAAAAATTACCTATCCCCCCCTTATCTCCGAAACCATAAGCTGTAAAATTTTGAAAAAAAACAGGTATAGCGCCTCACCTGAACTTTACTGGAAAAATAAGGAGAAACTCCTAATATCCATTTTGGGGGGCAAATTATAGAATTAAATGGAAAATAAAAAAAATTAATTGTTTCTAACGGATCAAGTAATATATCATATCAAAGGGCTTATTATGACGAATACTTTCATATTTTTTTTATTTTCTTAAAATAAATATCTTAAAATATATTTGAAAAAAATATATTTAAAAAATTACCCATTCCCTCCTTTATTCCCCAAACTATAAGACCTAAATTTTTTTGTTAACAGGAAAAATACAAAGAAATCCGTAATATTAATATTGGGGGCCAAATTATAGAATTAAACGGAAAATAAAAAAATATTTTTTAAGGCATCATGCAATACATCAAAGGATGAAAGGATTTTATATGAGGAATACAAATACATATTTTCATATTTTTAAAATTAATTGTTTACAATAAATTAACATAAAGATATAAAAAATTCTCCTTTCTCGCTTTATATCCGAAACCATACTACCTTGAAATTCATAAGAAAAATTATTAGAAAACCCCCATAGTCATTTTAGAAACAAATTATACAATAAATGGAAAATAAAAATTCAGTTTTCAAATGCATGTAATATATCAGATAAAAGGCTCATTATGTGAATTACAAATATATCATATTTTTATATCATTTGTTTAAAAGATATTAACATAAATATTGAACATCGACTTATATCCCACTTTAGAAAATATTTAATTTTTGAAATATATATTTTATTTGTATTTTTAAATAATTTGAATAATATATTTAATAATTTATAATTTAAAACTTGACCTATTTTATCCGATATCTTCCAATCTACAGAGCCTCTAAATTGAGACAGTAGATTATAAAAGGCTTCCCAGAAAGTTTATTAGTAAAATAAAACTCTAATTAAATACATATGTAATCTTACAAAAATCAAAGCGAATCCTGAAGCAGATAAAATAAAAAGTCTATGCGTGGAAAATGAAAGTGTATATTTTTCGTAAATTTAAAACGCTTCCTTTAAAAGATATTAGGGCAAATATAAGAAAATGCACTTATTCCCTGCTTGTCTGAAACTAGAATATTAGAATCTTGAAGGTGGAACGGAACCCTTAGTATACGAGTCCAACTCGCACTTGACCAAATTATTTTACACCAATACGAAAAAACGCAAATTAAAAAATATTATAATAGATTTATTTACAATTTTGTCAATTGCCAGGGGCGTACTGGAAAAAAGTTGTAGGCGCAGAAATAACACGTGACCCAAGAGAAAATACACTCTGTAGATTTACATGACTGTGATCTTAAAGACTTCATACAGGCATTAATGCTCCAAAATTGAACTAAACATCTCGGAAACTTTAGTACTCAGAAGAAAGAAACTGAAAAAAATTTAAGATTTCAACACCTTGTACATTGGTAACGAAGCGTTTGCGGACATATATACATATGTTCATATGAACTTTTCATACTAAAATGACTCGAGGAAGCACATCTTGAAATATTTTGCACTTATTCTTTCACACACTGTATAACAAAACCTCTTGAAGCGTTTATAGGGTTCTATATATATTAACAGACCATTTTACATAAACTTCTCGAAAAGTTTTTATATGCCGTTATCGTATTTTTACATCGTGACGTTACCATCAACGACTTTTTTTATCACTTATTTTGCCACATATTACTTTCAGCATGAGGAAAAAACGTCCCTGTCATTTTTTTGCTTTGGGAATCTCATTCACCTAACCGATTATATGTTTGCCATTAGACCGACCCAAAATGCGAAAAGTGGATGCGGAGATAGAAAGTAAACATCTTTAGACAGTCATCGACCCTGGCCGGCATCCATTACAGTTGGGCAGAAACACCGTGATGTACAGACAATGATATATTCGGGTGGTTTTCCTTTTATTTCACCTTCGGGGATGCGGCCGGAAAACTTGTTTATGGGTGTTTTTTAAACGTTGCACATGATTGATGAACAATTAAAGAGATTTGTAAGAATTTCTTTTAAAATAAGTTCATTAAAGAAAGTTTAATTGTTTGAGTAATATAGGTCACATAAAAAATAAATGCTACGGCTATCCATCTGTTTTTTAAACATATTATATTAACTATAAACAAGTGTTTTTGATGTCTAAGTGATTCTTGGGAAATAACACCACAGTTTAAAGAAAATTGCTGTATAGATCAGACCCCGTTGTTAATGGTTAAGAAATTACGGATTAAAAAGGTACAATTCTAAGATGTAAATTAAAATATTTGACAATCTACCCAATATCTTTTTCTAATTTAAACTTATTGTAACGATGAAATTGTATGCGGTCTCTAACAGCAGCGACGCTTGCTCGTTCCAATATCCTTTGGGAATAATTCTCATCTCCCGACATCTGCACAAGAATGTTAAGCTATTCTTGGTTCGTGCAAGTTTCTTATACAAGTCCTCTAAGTCCCTAAACCCTTTGGTTACTGCAGTTCCATGGCTGATTTCTAGTTGTTTTCTGAATGATACTTGTGGCATATTTTTCAATGTCTAAGTGCTTCTTGGGAAATAACACCACAGTTTAAAGAAAATTGCTGTATTAACTAAGAAACTACGGATTAAAAAGGTACAATTCTAAGATGTAAATTAAAATATTTGACAATCATCTTAGAATTGTACCCAAGAAGCACTTAGACATTGAAAAATATGCCACAAGTATCATTCAGAAAACAAGTATTTTTGAATTGTTATGTAACACAACAATTGGTGCAAATTTTAGTTCAAGACATTTATTTAGACGTGAACGACCATTATTGATTTTTTGTTTTATCAGAGCCTCTTATTAAAACTGATCGAAAATAACTAATTGATATCTGTTGTACCAAATGTTATTGACTTTGCCAAAGTTGAACACTGGTCAGTATAGACAGCAAAATTGATTGTGGATACACAGTTCTAGTCCTCTATAATCTATCGAAAGAAACAGACAAAGAGAAAAGCGTATTATAATATTCGGCCAAAAATTCAACCGGGTGCTATAATGATAGTCTCCCATGATAAAGAGGAATTAATGTGTATGAGTTGATACAAAAGCAAAGAAAATAGACATAAATTCTGTGGGAAATACAGATGAGGTCACCACAATAAACATATAATAGCAAATAATAGAATAGTTTACCTATACATACAAATTCTATATGTAATACATGGGGAAACTTATAAAGCCCAGTAAAGAAAATAATACTGCAGAGGTAAAACGAGGTATCATACTAGCTTGGATAGCTGCTGAGAAAGTTAACTATGGGCTAAAGAACCAAGACCTCGAAGAATAACTTAAGAACAAAGTATTCAACCAACGCAACCCCTCGGTTTTCACTTACTCCAAAACCTGGACGTTTTGATGAGAAAGACAAGTGCTAAATGTATATAACATGAAACGACAAAAGTAAAGGAATGTAAAAATCAAAGATACGGAACAAAAGTTAGATTTGCTGAAAAGAAATAATCATATGTTCGACTGGAGATGTAGTGGAAATAAAAGGGGAAAAGAATGACTAGAAAATTTATTTTAATAGTTTCTAGTCAACCAGACATTTGTACAGAGCCCACGCTGATCTCCCAGACAACACGTAAATAAGAGTATGTAAAATATAATAGAAAACAAAACAACCAAAATGTATGGAATAATCAAAGAAACAGAGATGCATGTAATTACAAGCAGAAAGCACGAGTCAAAAGCAGGTAGATATTAATGAAAATGTGGTGTACAGAAAATAATACAGGTAACAACTGGGCAACAATTGTACTTAACCATCTACTAAGAGCTGTATTAGTAAAGTTTATGCAGCTACAAATGGGATATATGATGAAGATTCTATGGAAAGGACGAAAATAAACATTCTTATGCATGGTTGTCAGATTCATGATTTTAAAGTGATTCTAACGATTTCATGATATTTGTAAATAGTTTGACGATTTTTGTAACTTAAGTTCAATTGTATGGAATTGAGTCTGTAAACTACATAACATAAATTAAAACCGTACAAGAATAACGAAATATTAGCAGAAATTAATTGACTAATTGTAAAACTATTCTAGTTTTATGTACCAGACTATAGGAAGTGTCTAATTAGAAAAAAATGTCCTATGGAGAGGTACAATTCAGAAAATGCAGAAACTATTTACTAAAATGATATAACTGAACTAAATTGTGCCTTTTAAAACGTCTAGAAATTTCTTACGAATATTTTCAAACCATCCAAACAGTCTGGCGTCCCTGGCTTCTTGTTGTACGCAAGAGGGTATCCAAGTGAGCGATTTTTTTTTAATTGAAATGTCTACTAAATATTATTGCTAATGCTTGTAAATACATCTTTAAAAATTTTGGTTTGGAAATCTAAATTTCATTGTAGTTTACATTGTAATACACAACACACTACACATGTATTTGGCATCTATAAACATTTCAATTTAATAAACTATTTAACTTTAACTCTGGCGGCCATTCTACCGCTGTATGCATTAGCGTCACCACCGGGTTTTTCCAAAGAATCTTTCTCATAACAGAACTTGTTAAGATCACACACTAGTTCATTTGAATTTGAATTATTATTAGATGACGTAATGTATTTACAGTCCTGCAATATATATTTAAGTAATCTATTCCCCTCGGATAGTTTGTTTTATACAGAGCAAAGGAAACGACAGGACGGATCCAGAAAAGTGTTTCATAGGAAGAGGTCGTTCGTGAGGTAGGGAGGGGGGAGATCGCATACTAAATTTAGGTGAGTAAGGGCATTCTGTATGGGTTTGGACAAATTATTGTATTTTATAAAATCAAAGAAATTACTTTCAAAGTTTTAGTTTCAGAATTTCCTCATTACAGTTTTGAATATAATATCTTTAAGGCACGTAAGTGTTCACACCCATCACTTAAAACCCCCTTTTCATCTACCTTGAGAATATACACCGTATGTGGAGCAAGAGCTGACTTCTTTTTTCTATTATGAATATGTAGTATCTAATATTTGTATGTATTTAATAAAAAAAATTTGTGTATATTTATGTTTAAATTCGCATATTCATGAATATAATACTTTTAAAAATAGGAATTACAAATAAAATGAATAATTAAAACTAATTTTTAAAACAAGTTTGTGTTAAATATTTCAGTTGAAAAAAATTATACTAATCCACCATCATAAGGCGTCGGCCATATTAAAGTTTTATCATCCAATGCAAACGCGAATGCAATATTTTCAGCTCAAATTAAGTTAAGTAACTGGTTTAAAATTCAGTTTCAAGATTTGACCTACACACACTAACTAGGCACGTTAAACAAGAGCTTGTAAAAATAGCGTCTTATAATTAAAGCTAACAAAACATGAAACACGAAACCTCAAAGGGTTTCGACGAAAATTTCATTCTCTTATCGAAGTTTCAGTATCAAGACACTTAGGACCAGTAAGTCAATTCAATACTAGAAGATCATAGAATAACGATGATTGCAAAGCACTTTTCCTAACTTAAAGTCAGTTAGGTATGTATCTGATAAATAAATCCGCCTGGCTGAAGATTGAATTTTCCGACATTATTGACGGATGCTGTCAAATTACCTGTAAGACATTTACGGATCCTACAAAATGATTTCCCGAAACACAAGCAGTTCATCATTGTAAGTGAAACACGGCCGAGGTAATTTGGAAAAAAGGATCCGCTCTAAATTTCTATCCACGTCTCCATCGACGTCAAAATTCATCAAATACTAAACTAAGGATAAGCAATATATTTCTGTCCTTTACCCCATCATTTCGAATCATTTCTCTTTCAAACTCGATAAATTTCTGATAACGTTACATATACTCCTTGTCGAGAGAAGCGAGATGTGTTTTATTAAGTTCATTCCTTCTTTGCTAAATTTAATCTTCGCGTGCGTTATTATTGCCAGTCAGATTTGATGACGGTTTATGTCTTTGGCAGATTTATTAAATCCGACCAGCTTCTCACTGACCTTCGGGAATCTATAAAACTATCTGGAAATAATATCAAAGCGCAAAACGTCAATGGAACACGGTGACGAAAAAGGTTCTAATCATTGATTTACGTCTTTTTTGGGTTTGGAATTTATTGCTTTTATTCTCTGATATCTAAGTATTCTGCCGCCGATTCAGTTCATGTCCTGTTAAAGTAAAATAAACGCTATGGATGTATTACTATTAAGCTCAAAAGATGAATGAGTGGCAATTAGTTTATATCTTTTACTTCATAATATTACAGGGTGCAAGATAATTCAATGCAGATATTTTGGCAGTTGATAGTACTGCTCTTAATCAAGACATATCTATCTTTAACAGTTAAATATCTATCCCATTATGAAGTTTTTGGAATTTTCAATACGTCTGCCAACCTTGCCATGACTGAATAAACTGTGGGGGATGAAAACAGTGTACTCAAAAGTGAACTTTTTTTAAGTTTCAAAAATATGTAGTTTTTGTATTCATTTATAAGACAAGACTACTGTAGCTTTTCAAAATATGTTTAATAAATTGTTTCAACAGAAGACATTCAATGAAAAAAACAATGCCAATACTTAGTTATTTTGACTGTTCATTGGTTTTTCTTTTCTCATTTTTTTTTCTGCAACAGAAAAGTATTTGAAAATTGTATAAGTAGAACAAAGTTAGGCAATTTCGTAAAAAATCCGGATTACTGGCTGTCTGTACAGAAATTCGTCCTCACAGTTATTCTGAGAGCAAGAGATGTCTACAAAATGATCAATCAGTATTCCTGTATATAAGTAATGCATTGTATACTGTGTTATACTTATCTGTGTTTGGAGACATTTCAACTCCGAGTCTGGAGTCATTGTCAATCGTTTAGTGTTGTATTTCGAGGTTTTTTCTGAAAAATTGTGGCTTTGATATTAAATTTTTTGTTTGCAAAAAAATTTGACAGTGACAATTTGTCGTTTGGCGATTACTTGATGCTGAGGTTACAGTTTTTCTGTTATCAATACATTTCTCGTGTCCAAATGTAGAGTAGAAAAACGGTAACCTCAGCATCAAGTGATCGCCAAAAGAGAAAATTGTCACTGTCAATTTTTTTTACAAGCAACAGATGCAACATTAGGGCCAGTTTTTTAAAATTTCGAAATACAACACTAAATGATTGTCAACGACTCCCGACTCGGAGTTGAAATGTCCCCAAACTCAAATAAGTATAACACAGTATACAGTACATTAGTTATATACAGGAATACTAGTTGATCATTTTGTAGACATCTCTTTCTCTCAGAATAACTGTGAGGAGGAATCCGGGAAATTTTACGAAACAGCTTTACTTCACTTTGTACAACATATACAATTTTCAAATACTTATCTGTTGCAGGAAAAAAAATTGAGGAGAGGAAACCCAATGAACAAGCAAAATAATTCAAGACCTCCCCAACAATCTTTTCGAAAATACTTGTGAATACGTAGTGTTGTTTTTTAACATTTCCATATCTGAGAAAGGATTTAGTAATAGGTAAAAACTTAGTCATTTACAATGAGACTTAAAAAAATGAAAATTCGTAGTCTAGATACCGAAAACACATCATTCCCGATTTTACCAACATAGAATAGAGAAACTCATAAATAAACTAATCAATAATTCACTTGTGTTTTAATCCATGCTTAACATTTTCACACACAAATTGCCAAAACATAAATAAAAACTTCACTGTTGTTTTTTAAATGCTCGGTGTGGCATCTTTACTTAATGTTTATGCATTTATATTGGGAATAACCACACAACTGTAATGAAACTATCTCTCTTAGCTACCTCCTCAATATATTACATTCAAAACAATAAATATCTCCATACTTTTTTTGCAATACGGAAGCATCACCTTCAGGAGTAATTCGTTCATTACAGTCTAGCCTTAATGTATAAAAATAAATATAATCCGATGTTGTCATGATTTTGTGGCATTAATTCTGTTAAAAATTTGATAAGAATGGTAGTGGATTTTGTTTAATATATCTATAACCCAAAAAAGTTTCTACTTTGCTTTTAGTTACAAGTGTATTCAATATTTTTTTAAGTTTGAGAAACTCAGTTTCAATAGCAAATAAATATAAAAGTGACTTAATTTTAAACAGTGAAACACCTATATATTCATTTATCGTATAGCAGTAGAAGGATTATGAGGGCCACAGACCAATTTGCATATTCCATCGAACCGAAAGATATATCAGTATTTCAGCCCCCGTAGATCGCCTGCACTGGCTATGTGGGTTGATTGGTTTGTTGGGTACCTATTGAATAGTTGTGTGAGTTTCATTAGTTTGGTTGCGGTATTAAGGAAGAAAAATGGGAGAACGTTAATAACCATTGAATTAAATGTAAAAATGTGTGAAATTTCCATGCGTCCGCCACTGGTAATGCGAAATAATTAAAATAGCTTAGTGGCTTGAGTCGCGTTTCGCGATTTTTACTTGTACAGACTTGTTTTCCGACATCGAGGCGACGGTATGAGGTTCAACACATCACAAAGGTATTGTGAAACATATATAAAACGAAAAAATATTTATAGTTTTATTATAATTTACCTCGACTGTAAGAAATCTGGAAGGTTCTATCAAATGCCAGCGCATGATATTGACTAACTACTATTTGTGGAATAGGCATATTTGGGTGATATTTGACTAATTTGTTTCAAAATTCTAACGCCTTGTGAGTTAAAGCGAACATATTTAATTTTTTCTTCAAAAATACAATCATATCTCTAAAGCTTTTAAGTCCAAGAGTAGTATACCCTAGGATTGTTTATTAAATGGAAAATTTTCCGAAAGAAAAAAGTCCTTGTTGATGCTCAGGACCTACGTAGGCAATTTCGAAATTATGCTCCTATATAAAGACTTTTAAGTCAATAACAGAGTTTTAATTGGTTACAACTTTCAAATATAATTTAAAACGCGCCTGAAACTTATATTGACCTGCAATAATACAAAACGGATTTCGGGAAAGTGTGCAAGTATACAAAGTACAAGAACAAATAGTTTTTAATTAAAGTGGAAATACACAGTGTAGCAAAACAAGAAAATCACATAACTGTCAAACGCTAAGTAGGCGTTAAGAACTTATGCCTACATTACATTTGTTGGAATTTTTTTATATTAATTACGGAATCCTGGTGAGTACTGTTTTCGCTCTAAACTATCTGTGTGGCCAAGAACAAAATGCAAAAAAGAATGATGAAGTAGTTGTCATCTCAAATCGTCATTACAATTAGCTCACAATGCGTTAGCAATCCCCAATTCCACTTTAATGACGTGTTAATATTTGATGTCTGTCCCATTAACTAATTAATAACTTATTACGGTTTATCTGCAAATAAACGATTCAATTATCGTCCCATTATCTTTCAGTTAACGCCAAAATCATTACTAATAGACAAGCGTGGGCATTTAGTAAACAATGTATGCATTTACATAACTGGTACCATGCCAAAAGAAGTATGAATGTAATTTGAAGAGCTTTATTTTAAAAGAGAGATTGATCTGATTTGATTGACCCATTACCAAAATTAATTTCAAATGAAATTTCCACATATAAAATTTTACATCTCTCTTCTTAGATTGACAAAAGGATGTGCATTTATTTAATGTTTAGAGGGTAAAGAGGTACAGAATTTACTCTATAAGCTTTACTAAAGACTGTTCAACCGCCATCTCATCTCACATTACGGACGGATTAGGATTAAAATTTCAAAAAATAACCACATGTTAATGTGTGGGTGTTCATGCAAATGATATTATAAATTGAAACAGATTGTAGGCTTGTGCTTCTAAATTTTGTGAATATGACCAGGTAGATTCCACAATTTGCTCAAGATATAGCTCAATTAAAAAAGGGAGCGATGTACTGGACACTGAGTCCAAACTAAATAAGGGTAAGCATCATTGATGTGACAATACACAAAATCAAACAAAAGTTACCTAATATTTTTTTTATTATTATAGATTATTATATTTATTCATTCATTTATGATGACAATATTCTGTAAAGGGCCAGTAATCCTTAAAATTTTTAGAAATTGTCCGGTTACATTTTTTGTTACAAATGTTTCTTCCTCGTCTATTACAGAAAATGTGCGAGGTGAGAAAATCCCAGTTAATTACATTATAAATAAATCTATTATTATTTTTTTACCATTTGTATAATATCACCAAATCGTATCTTCTAAAACCTAATCTGAACAGTAAATAAAAATGTATAAGCTACCAACTGTGCCATTTACTTTATTTTCATAGAAAACTTCTCCCACTTCATATAACAGTGAATATACATACACATTGTTTACGTTTATAGTTGCAAACTAAAATAACACATTAAATGTAAGATATTTTGAGATAAGTTTTGAAAATTTATTGAAGTAAAATTCATATCATATCATATCATATCTGTGGTATAGAAAATAATAGCAATAATAAGAAATAACAATTTTTAACATTTATATGTTTCTGAAGAAATTTCCACATTGCTACTCTACTTCATATATACAGTGTGGAAAAGCCAAATGGAATAAATTCGATAACCAATAAAGGAGGGCGAGCTGGGAAAACACTTGGACATCGATCTGTAATTTTAAATGCGCATTTATTCAACAAAAAAAAATTACCTAGAGTGTGTCATGTGACAGTAGCCAATATCAACTTTATTATTTTAAGTGTAAGCTCTTGCATATTATTTATTAAATCTAGACGTAATGCTAATCTGGTATAGAAATGTCTTCTAACGTTACTCAACATCTCAGGCGTAACTGATCTAATCGCCAGAGTGAGTCGTCTTTTTAGGTCATCTAAATTAAGAGTTAAGGGGTTTAGTTTTGTATACAGTACTTTATTATAATATATTTAATATTGGCGTCAAAACAGGAGATCGTGCTAGCCATTCTATTGACCCGCGCCTCCCAATCCACCGATTTGGAAAAATTTGGTTCAGGTAGTGCCGGACATTGATTTCGTAATGAGGCGGTGCTCCATCTTGCTGAAACCATATTGTATTGGCAGGAACTAGTGAATTTACTGGATCAGGATATACGTTTGTCAAGGTTGGCAAGACATTATTTTGGAGCAGTTCTAGATATGTATCTCCATTCAAGCTGCCATCAACATACGATATGATTTCCAACAATTCCGCCCAAACATTAACTTCTTAGGGATATTGCGTATGTTTCTTGTCATCCAGTGAGGATTTTTATTAGACCAATACCGGCAATTTTGACGATTAACATGACCGTGAAGTGTAAGTGTGCTCTAATCAGAAAACAAAACATTTACTAATTGGATCACATTGTTATGCCATCATTTGTTCACAGAAATATGGTCTCCTATCGAAATCGTCTTCCATGAGCTCCTAAGTTGGCATCATTTTATAGGGATGCATTTTACTTTCCTGTAATACTCGAAAAATTGTTGTGTGGTGTTGTGTGGCTAACTGTGCAAACACTGCGACTGATCCACATTTTAGATTAAAATTTTGTTCAGTGATGCAGCCCACTTTTGGTTCAATGGTTATGTCAATAAACAGAATCTAGAGCAATGATAACCCACAAGCCACTGTCGAATCACCCATATCTCCAGAAAAGCCAACTTTTGGTATTGCTTTATGGGCTGAAGTCATTGATCCTTGTCTTCAAAAATAATGATGTGCAGAACATTACAGTGAACGGTGAACGTTACTGAAACATGAGTACTAACTTACTGCATTAATGTTGCAGACAATTGGTTTCAAGAAGGCAGTACCACATTACTGACGGAAACTGGCAAAAGATTAATTTCACTAAATGTACTTGTTTACTGGCAACCTCGTTCGTTTGAGTTGACCCGTTTAAATTAATTTTCCTCGTGATTAATAAAAGCACAGACGCATGTATACTCCAATAAGCCAGAATAAATTGAGCAATTTTAAGCAACATTCGACCCTTGCTGTGAAATACAGCAGGATGTGACGCAAAGATTGTGTGAAAATTGAACCTCCAGATTACACTATGTTCGACATCATACTCAAACATTAATGGCATCAACGTTAAAAGAATTTTAGTGATTTATTTCAGTTTCAAGTATTCAGCCTCTAAAAAACACTAATTATAAAATCAAATATAACATTTGTTGTTCTCAGAATTCAAATGTTACACCTTGGAGAGCAAAGGATTAAAGTGATGTTCATTTAACTACTGAAGAAGTTCAACACGAATATTTCAGCACAAGTTTCTTCTCATTTGAGAATCAGCTGCACCCTTGAATTTTAATAAGGCCGACGTTATTCGTTTAACGGCGTAGGTAACTAGCTAAAACATTCAAAGCGAATTTTGAAGGGCTTTGGAGTCTGACCATTTATCATCATCTGATATGAAATATGGCTACCGTTGATGTGTTTTTGTGAAAGAAAGGTACGTAGCAAAGAGAAACGGGTGAAACATATTATATACGGCCCCTTTAAACTTCCGGGTAGGTGGATGTTTATTACACCCGTGATGATGGGATGATGGATATGGTGATTAATTCTTTGGTTACACATCTCCAACATGTTAAATGGACGGGACAGCGCACTCGGAGTTCTGACATTTACATCGTCGAAATAAAGACGTAATTATTTTTACTGGATATATGAAATTATCAAAAGACTCATCATTAATAAATAGCTCTGTAGAGATATACAATTGCAGTAGTGTGTTGTTTGCTTGTGCCAGCATCACGTCAAAATTACGGGGCCGGTTTTGACAAAACCAATTTAGTTTAAAAGCTTATATTTAGACATAAAAACTGGTATAAACTTTATTAAGGTAAGATGACATAAATATAAGAAGAAATTCACACTTTTTAAATAATAAAATAAATGCCTGACAGAATATAGTATTTATGTACAAGCCCATAGGCTGTTATACATCTGAATAGCCATCATACAGTTCTGGATCGAAGGTATAAATACAAAGCCAGTCTCTAAATTTCTTCATTCTGTTTTCACATTTTCAGCATTGAAAATACCAAATGAGATTTTGGCGAAAAGTCGTAAACTGTTCTTTTCAGAGCACAAATCAAGAAAAAAATGTACACCGGAAAGAACAAAGAAAATTCTTCAATCCGGTGTCCATCCGTTTCTCGGTTTTACCTGACGTATCGCCAAAAACTCATTTGTCATTGTCAAAGCTGAAAATCTGAAAAGAGAATGAAGAAATTTAGAGAGTGTCTTTCTATTTATACCTTCGTTCGAGATCGTAACCTCTATGATGACTGTTCAGATGCGGTGCAGTTAGTGGTCTTATTGCTGCTAATCCCCTTGGGTTGTGACCGCCCGTTGCGCTGTTTATTGTCCTTTGCCATTGTTTTGCATTAGCTTTATTAGTAAACGTAGTAATCATCAGTAATGCTGAATAACTTTATTGACTATTTGTCTGTCCGAGGAATATCTGCACGTCGGGATGAGCATAAACTAAATATAAAAAACAAACAAACCACATCATCATTGTTCAAACACGAACATGAAACAGGCAACAAAATTGATTTTAGCAGCTGTAAGGAATTGGCGAACATCAACAAATACAAAATTATAATTATTAGAGAAAGCAAAAATCCAAACCAAACTCGGATATTCGGATTAACATAATAGCATACGATACGGATAAACACCTTAATGATCCTGTTAATGACCGGCGACCACCCCTAGTTGGATAAACAAAATACAGTTAATCATCACAGAGGTGCAATCACCCAATAATGAAATATTAATAACCAAAACACAATAGACATTTGAAACAGAAGTTTACAGAAAACCAACTCATACTAACAGGTATCTCAACTTTAACTCTAATCATCCAAGTTCAGTAAAAAGAGGTATTATTAAATCTCTATATGACAGAGCAAAAATCAACTGTTCTAATATGAATAAATTCAATGAAGAAAAAACGTATATAAAGAATGTACTTTCTGCCAATCATTACCCAAATAAATTTATTAATAACGAGTTAAACAAAATGGAATACCAAACAATCCCTAACAACCAACATCAAACTTCACCAAGGAACACTGACTCCCAAGATCAAATTAATCAAATTAATCAAATTAATAGAATAACTATACCATAGATACAGGGTCTATAAGAAAAACTAAAGAGTGGGAAACAGATATAATATCAAAACATCATTTAAAGCAAGAAATACACTAAAATCAATTATATCAAAAACCAAACCAAATAACACAACTCAAAATGCAAAAAATTGCATTTATAAAATACCGTGTGAATGTAATAAATTCTATATTGGAGAAACCTCTAGACCTCTGAATGTTCGAATAAACGAACGCAAAAATTACATAAAAAAACGACAATTTGAAAAATCCAAAATGTGTGAACATGCTTGAGACCTTGGTCATAAAATACAGTTTCAAAATTCAGTTATATTACACAAAGAAGAACACAACACCAAAAGAAAACTAAAAGAGTCTGCTTTAATTTCGTTAAATGAAAACGATTGTATCGCTACTACCTCCGTAGAATTCAATCGTTCCTGGTTGCCGATGATTAAGGAAGAAATTGCTAATGGTCATGTCCTTGTGAACAACCCAATATCGGGATAGTTCATAAGGTTTTTCCAAGGTTTTCCCTTATGATTTTAATGGAATTACTGAATCAACAAAGTTCTTTGGTCGCATTTTTGGCGAATGCACTATCTTATAAGAAAGTCGCACCTAGGAGCGCCACATAAAATTCTCCCTTTCAAATTCTTCCAATTTGAAAGGAGCTTTATGATTATATGATCTTTAGAAGTTGCTGTGCTACCCTGTATATTACAAATAAAATTCTCTTAGTTACGTCAAAAATCAAATAATACACATTGTCAAATATTTTAAATTACATCTTAGAATTGTGCCTTTTTAATCCGTAGTTTTTTAACCATTGACAACGGGGTCTGATCTAGACCCCAAAACGTTTGGAATATACAGCAATTTTCTTTAAACTGTGGTGTTATTTCCCAAGAAGCACTTAGACATATTAATGAGGGTTTAGGAGATTTAGAGATAATATCTTTTGAACATGCCCCATAAAATTTTGGCGAAACGTCAAACAAGAGTGAATTCAACAGACAAACGGATGTATACCGGAAGAAAACTTCGACTGCATAACTCCATCCGTGAAAAAATTTCGAAGTATGCTAAGGTGTTTATAAATATATGTCTTACATATATTTGCTAATGCGATTATATAGCCTTATTGGCTATTGTGTTGTACTTTTGTCATAACATGGGTTAATTGTTGTCCCAAAGGCTGATAATTTGGATCCGTGCCGTGTTTTTTTTTATTATTTCAATGGATCGTCTGATGATTAGAATGTTATAGCTGTCAATGATAGCGAGTTTTTTGCAAGTACAAAAACTTTGTTTCCCGTTTACTGTTTATGTGTGAATAATATTCAAGTGGTTTGTTGGAATGTTTGGGTTGCTTCTGTAGTGGAAGCTTACCATTTGGATACCCAGAAATTTTCTCTGAATGTTGACAGCTGTGCTTCTGATGTATGATAAAGTGACACGGTTATCATTTATTTTCTTTTCCTGTCTTGCTGTTGGCTTATTGTTTTTTTGATATTATTTTTGCTATTAACATCTTTCTTACGTATTTTTCATAAAAGCTGGATGAAAGTGTGAACGTCAGTTGACGTACAAGTATCACATGGGGTATTTGTTTGCCTGTAAACAGTGTGCTGAAAACTAGGACCCTGACTTGTTATAAGCACATGTATTTTCATTAATATTTTTGTAATTCTAAATACGATTAATGATTTTACGAATTAAAAATGTTAAATTTAGAATGCTGTTACAACGATAATCATTGGAAAAAGAACAAAAAGCCAGCGTCGTTTGAATCGAGATGATTCGAAAACAATTTCGAGAAGTTAACCTACTACGGAACGAAATTAATTCATTTTGAAGTACCCAATTACACATATTCAATTGTAAATTCCCGCGATAGTACGAAATCCACTTCTTCTCCGGCAAATATTAGATGCAATTTAGAGTCTTATCGGAAAACCAATTTGACCTCAAGACTCAACAGAGTGGAAAATTCCCCTTCAGTTTCAGTGAGCGACTGAAAACGTTTTCTATTGAAATTCACTGAAATATGTAGCGTTATGTGCTCCAATACGGCATTATTGCATTCGCTCGTTGGATTTTTTTTGTGTTCCCGACATTTCACGGATGTTTCGATAAATATGAAAATTTCTTTAAGGAATTTCCTTTATTTTACGCAGTTGTTTGGTTTTTAGGAGCATAATTAAAAAATAATTCACAGTATTTTACTGCCACTATTTATCAGATATTAACCAATCTTACCTTAACCCGACATTTTTAGAATGATGAATTTTAATTCTTTTGGGAATGCTTCACAAAAAGATATGGAAATCGACTTCTGCGGATTACTAAATGAAATTTGTAGACTCATAAGGAGACAGAGAAAAGAAGTGAGAAAAATAATAGAAGTAAAATACAGAAACACTTGGATAGATTCCTTAAAACGATCATATTCAGACGACCACCCTTCACAAAAATAACCCGAAACACGGGAAAGATCTCAGCCGAGGAAAAGACCCGAATAAGCATTCATGAAGTCCAGGAAGCAGAAAGAAAATTTTAAAACAGAAAGTCTACATGCAAGACTGGAATAGCAAACGAGCTACTAAAATACTGTGGACAGCGATGATACAACAATTAACACAGTTCGTTAACAATATTATAAAATACAGCGAAGTACACAAAAAATGGAGGACAAGGGTGGGTCCTAATGTTGCAAATCAGAAAATGTAACAGAAAAGAACCGAAAAACTGTAGGACGCTAAAAATGACAGTAGAAATCCTAACCAAACTAATAAACCAAAATACTTTACAGAGTTTAGAAAGCAGTAGAGTTCGCACAGATGCAGTATTCGTAACGCGGCAAATAACAGAGAAAGCATCAAAATATAATAGACGCTCATCTGTCTTACTGATCTACAAAAAGGGTTCCATAGATTCAATTGTAAGAAGGTGGTTCATCTTCTATACAATAGACCAAGTACCGCTAGACAGTAGTAAAACAATTGAAAATGTCTAAAAGTACAGCAAAATAAAAGGCAGAACAGGGAGACAACTCACAGAGAACCTGGTAAAGAAAAAAACAAGGAAACTCCTACTATACAATCTCATAGTGGATGAGATAACAAAGTTTGTGAAGAAGAATCATGGGAAAAACGCTTAGAGATCGAGTGAGAAGTGATGACATCAGAGTAACATGCAACGTGGAAACAATAAACGACTTGATACCGAAAAAGGAAAACAGAGTGGAACAATGACAAACGCAGAATGGTAGACTATAGGAACGCCGGCACGTAGAACAGGTGCAGATCTGCCTATAAATAGAAGAAGAAGTAGATGTCCAGTCTTAACAGGCGACTAATTAATGGTTTCTCATGAGTCTTAGACCAAAACCTAATAATTATGGAGACAAATGAAAAAAGCTTCTTGTTCGAATCTGTCTTAAATCTCGATGTCACATCCTTTGGGTAGCGCTGAATCATCATTCATGGTAGCCGTAGCAGATCGAAAGCTATCGAAATAGCATTGAACTCCTACATTTGTATTCATTTTCTCTTTTGTTGGTTCTTGTGAACAGAAAATGCTCTTTTTGGAACGCTAGCCCTAATTGCTGAATTTGTGGCTCGAACAGGATCAGATACTAGATAAGCAACCGTCAAATTTGTTATATTTAGTTTTCAATTGGCAGAATTCTGATCAGGTATGGGTGTTTAAAAAAAAAAACTTCAGGATGTTATAAACAATTTTATAAAACTGGAAAACCAACAGATCGTTTAAAATTTTGCAATGATTGCAAATATAAAGACAGTGATACGTCAAGCATTGAATGAATATTTGGAATTATGCAGTTTTTACAAAGCTGCAGGGTCTTGTGGACGGTCCAGCGTCCAGGGCAAACTCTGATCATTTATATGGAATAGAAGACCGTGCACATGAAATAGAAGAAAACACAGTAAAATAAGAAGACACTGATAGAAAAATAAATAATAAAATTGAACAGAGAGTGCTCAAGACTAGGAATTTTCCCGGGAATTAAATAAGTTCGATTTAGATGACCATAGATCCCTGCATGGTGGAAAAAAAACACCAAATCTAATGACTTTATCTTGGTCGAAATTGTCAGAAACAATTAAAAGGTTTTTTGGACAAATGTTCTAACGTGGAGATGAAGAATTTATTTCGGTGTCTAAGTACTTCGGGGTCTAGGTCAGACCCCGTTGACAATGGTTAAGAAACTTGGATAAAAAAGGGCAAGCAATTTTCTTCACTGTGTTGTTATTTCCCAAGAAGTACTTAGACATTGAAAAATATGCCACAAATATCTTTCAGGAAACAACTTATTTCGGATTTACTTATTGAGCCAAAGCGCAAACGCTGTTATCACTTATTTTCTTTTAGAAGAAGGTAAAGGAGTCAATTTTAGATGGAACTAGTGTTGCCAAATACACGATTTGGCAGCAAAACAAAGCACCACATAATTTTATCCAAACGATGTCACGGATGTAAAATCTTGTTTCAGTGTACATCAGGTCTGGAGCACATGCGAATAGTGGAAGAGTTTTGCAAGCCTGGATCTATTTTTGATGTAAAATTAAATATTGATATCTTTCTCTGTGTTCAATTATCAGTGGAAGGTCTGCGTCAAATTGTGGCAAGCAAAAATTGCATAAATACAAATATTGTCTTTTCTATAAATCGAAATAAATTTCTCTTACCATTCTACCCCAACTATTCCTACTACCATTCAACTTCTCCTGTGAGATATGGAAATCCAATATTATACCAAGAACTAACGACATAAATCAACTAATATTGTCAAACATTGTAATTTTATATTTTAGAACCTGACCTAGATCCCGAAACGTTTGGAAATATACAGAAATTTAGTGAATTGCGGTATTATTTCCCAAAAAGTGCTAAAACACTTCCAAACATCATCGCTATTCCAGAGATTTAAAATATTCAGCTAGTATGTAGTTGTAATATTCTGTCCATTCGAAATTGTTCTAAAATATTGCACGTTGTTGACTGACGGTTAAAATAAATTTAAAGTCAATTTATTAAAGAAACTTATGATAACTTCTTGTAATAAATTGTGCAGGCTTAAAGTCAAACCACGTTTCGTTGTCTTAAATATATCGAGCAATAAGCAAAACTGTTTCCTCCTGTCAGATGTAAGTTCCTCGGCATCAATTAATATCCCATCTGTTTCCTTAGAAGCTTAAGTTGACAGTTTTTCCCAATTTTGTAACTTAAATCCGAACAGATTGAAACAAATCCAGGTAAAAAACGATTTCGAAACTTTATTGTGAAAAATTGTAAGGTCTGTAAATTTATAAAATACAGTGTAACAATGAAATATGTGATACCGCTTATGATATTGTGATCCACTGCACCGAGATTTTCTATTAAACTTTATAAAAATGAGCTTGTCGCTCCTTGAATGAGTATGAATGGCCTCAGCTGCACCGCAATGTGTTTCGAGATATTACGGGATACATTTCGCCATATTTTTCGTTATTTTCACACTTTGCTTTTTATCACCTTATAAACATGTTAGAGCTTAAGAGCGGACAAAAGTGTGCTAATAGTACTTAAGTTCCATTCCCAAAATTAGGCTATAAAATAGCAATTAACTGATAATACTACAATGGCAATTTCCACAACTTACGTTTATTAAAAAACTGTCCGACGCGTTTCGACTAATGTCTTTGTCAAGGAACTAGCCTAACTCCAAGTATCGGCCGAATCAATTCAGTATCTTCTATACTATTATAAAATTGTAAGTTTGTCTGATTGTTTGATTGTTTGTTTGTTTGTGTTTTTGTTTGTTCGGGCATCACGTAAAAACTACTGAAGTGATTTTGCTGAATCTTTTGTTATTGCAGAATCTATAGTTTGACTTAAAATCTGGTCGACCTTTTATCTCTCTAAATTGACAGAAACGGTAGATATAGCAAAAAACTTTTACCATGTTGAGTAATACAAATACAATTAGTCAATTGGTTCCACCGTACGCACAAAATATTAGATACTGGCATCAGCTTAGCTTTTATTCAAAACTCCGAATGTGCCAATGCAACATATTTCGATTTAACAAAAATCAACTGATATAACGAGTGTAATTTTACAGAGTGTTCTGTATATGGGAAACTTAGAGCGGAGTATAATTAAATGGATTCAAAAAATCTAAAAAAAATATAATTGGTGTCCTATAAGCAGCTGAATATATTCAATGTTGTTGAAATAAGGGAGAGTGGAATTAGTTATACGGGGTGGTCTAAATAACTTATATTGAGTGGGCCATGAACAGTTCCATATACGAAGTGGTTGAAAAAGGGTAGAATATTTATACAGTTTGGATAAAACATCTAATACAAAAATGTGTTATGTAAACAGTTAGGATCCTTGAATTATGTTCATAAGATATTATAGTTTTGAAATGAGTTGAAGAAATGTTAGAAGCAGTTATTTATACAGGGTGTTAGAAATATAAGAGGAGTTAATTATAGTTTATGTTGTGGTTAAAAACGTGTATTATATCCAGAAGCAGTTGCATATATCGAATGGATTAAATATTTCGCGGAGTATATTACAGCTATACAGGTGAGTTTTAAAAAATAAGTAATGTAATGATCTACAAGCTGTTCCATTTACCGGGTAGTTGAAATATAGAGCGGGGTAGAGTTATAATTATACAGGGTGGGTAAAAAAAGCTAGGAAAATCTTCTTATATAGGAGTTGCATATATGGAGTACCTGAAACATGGGGAGCAGTAAGGTTATAGTTATACATTGTGATTCAAACAATGTTAGAAAAACTTGTAAATGAAGGGTGGTTTAAATGAAGTGTGAAAAGAAATTATACTTTATAATGTCGTTGAAAAAATATGAGCAAAAATTGTGAAGTAGCGTAATTCATAATAAGTTGCAAAGATAGCATAGTTGAAATATAGGGTGGAGAAGTGTTATGCTAAATTATTTAAAAAATGTTATATTGGTTAACCGATAAGCACTAGCGTATACAGGGTAGTTGTAATACATACAAGGTGATTCAAAAACATGCTGAAAAAAATTCTTATATACGGTGCCCAATAAGCAGTTGCGGTTTTGGTGAAATATATTGAACATTGGTGTATTTATAGTTAAACGGGGTAGTACAAAAAAATGGCCGATAAGTAGTTGCATATACAAGGTGGTTGAAATAGCGGGTGGTGTAGAATTATAGAAACACATTGGATACTTTTTTTGTAGGATAGAACATGAGCTGTTGCATATATTTAATATCTGAAACATGGACCGAAGTTAAATTATCGTTCATACAGTATGATTAAAACAATGTTAGAAAAAGCTGCATATAACGGGTGGTTGAAATACAGGAGACAAAGTATACTTTCAAGGGTGGTTCAAAAATAGTCCATAACCAGTTTCAGTTTCATATATAAGATACTGGGTGGACCAGAGTTATAGTTAAGTGTCAAAAAAATGTTATATTTGGTGGCCCTAAGCAGATGCACAACAGGATGAAATATTTTGTGGAGTAAAATTATGGTTATAATGGGTAGTTCAAAAATAAGTTGTAATGTTTGATAAATTGGCAGCAGTGTATACAGGATGGTTTTAAAGTAGAGGGAAGTAGACTTAATTATACAAAGTACTTAAAAAAATGTTGAATAAAATTGTTATATAGGGTGGCCAATAAGCAGTTGCAGTTCGGGTGAGTGTTTAAATAAAAGTTTGGTGTTAGGGTGCAAAATTGTGTTTTTAAATTTCTGACACACCAAGGGTTCCACCGGTATTTCCATCAAGGTAGATCTAAAAAACTTAAAAAATAATTGTTATATAGGGTAGACCATGAACAGTTGTATTCTACTATATGGAATATCTGAAATATGGGGATAAGCAAGATTATAGTATTAGAGTGGGTTTAACACAATGTTAAAAAAGCTGCATATAAAAATGTAGGGTAAGTAGACGTTGTACTTTAAAAGGTGGCTCAAAAAATATCTGAAATAATTGGTATACAGCGTAGACCATAACCAGTTGCATAGCTGAAATACAGGGTTGAGAAGACTTATCGTCAGGTGTTCAACAGCAGCATATACAGGATGGTTGCAATATAGGGTGAAGTAGGGTTACAGTTATTCAAGGTGATTAAAAAAATTGTTGAATAAAATTGTTATATAGGGTCGCCCATAAATAATCAGTTTGGGTGAAATATATTCGGGATTGCTGAATTAATAGTTAAGTTCGGTGGTTTAAACAATTTAGAACATTTTTATTTAGGATAATCCATATGTTTCATAAGTTATTTCTTTTTGCGAAAGCTTGAACATTCCGTACGCAGGTGAAAGCGCGACTAACGGCTAGTTTAAAATAAAATAGTACTTACGCAAAAGGTTGCAATAACTAGGCACATACCTGTAAGAGAAAAAAAATATTAACAAACGAGTAGAATATATGGAATGAGTATTTGTAATATTATTAAACAAACAATATTTTGAATGTATGTCCAGCTTTTCTCGAAAAAGGTTCTAACCTTTTCATGTGGGGGTGTGATATTGAATGGTTCTAACGTTAATAAGACATTTAATAATGTATTTCAGCAACACAGTCACTACGTAATATTAGTACTAAATAACTAGGTAATTAATTTCTATTTTTGTGTATAAAATAGGTCTGATGGAGTTTAACTTTTTTTTTCTTTAAAATTAACTGAAGATGTGTAGATTCGATAGGTCAAAATTCACAATTGAAGAAAAACGTAGTTTATGTTTACATGCTAATTGAAAATCGGTGTCTATCATTTCGAGATTTTACACCATTTAGGAAAGTAGAAAGACTGTAAATTATTTCTAGTTAGGAACCTTCCCCCAAGAAGTATTAAATTATTTCAAACGTAGAATTGATAAGATTTGATAAATAAACTCGAAATCACAGATTAACAACGTAAAAGATTACAGTGGCACAACCCCGATCTGGGAGTGTTTATTTGTTCTTTTCGCTGAAACTTGTAGATGAGATTAGTTAGTTATCAATCACATGTTTGAAGTACATAAATAA
This sequence comes from Octodonta nipae, assembly GCA_034190945.1. Lineage (NCBI taxonomy): Eukaryota > Metazoa > Arthropoda > Insecta > Coleoptera > Chrysomelidae > Octodonta > Octodonta nipae. The sequence goes on along the minus strand of CM067218.1, from coordinate 23,689,460 downwards.
ACTATTTAAGGTTCCTGCCTTCTGAGGGTGGCACAACTGACGAACCCCAATGAGAAAAGACGTTCCTCCACTTACTCCTTAGGGCTAAAGAGGTGCATCGTGTACTCAAAATGCGTTGACTGCTAACGATATACTAGAGCTAATGGTATGGCTGATGCTTTTATTATTCTGCGAGAGTCATTTGCACTACCAGTTATGGCGGAACGAACATCAATTTATCTTCAGACTGAATTGATAAAACCTGACTTAATTCGATTTTCAGTTTTTTAGCAAGCTTGCTCAACTCTCTTCAGCTTTTAGCAATATGTATTAGAAAACTTATCACAGTGATAACTGACTTCTAGCTATCTAGCGACGTCCCTTTTGATCCTTCATTGTCGGCTGTTCCTGTCATTACGAAGCAAAATTCGCCACGCTCCTATTGTTCATACGCTACTAGGGAAGGTGAAACGGATTTAAACTGTGATGAGATAGGTTACTCTCACCCTACTGATGTCTTATCCTTGCGGTAGTAATCCTGGTCAGTATGACAAGAACTGCACTTGCTCGAACAGGTGCCTCATCGCCTACAACACGTCAAATACGTCAAAGACATATCTTGTAGTTCCGAAAGTCAGAAGAAAGGCGCTCGTAGCACGATATGGTGGTCGCAGTCGCCGAAATGACTGCTGGAATCATCGTTCAGTGGTGCGATTAATCCTTATCATATCCGATCAAATTCCTTGATAGTCTGCCGTAAGTAAAAAAAAACGTATGTCGAGGTTTTTTGAAAAGCTTGTAAAGTCTAGAGAGACTAGTAATGTTTATCGCTTGTTCTTCTTCTTCAGCTGTTGGTCTATACTTGGTTAGCCAAGGCTGTCCCTGTCCGGCTTCGATGAGCAATGGGCTAACCCACGATATCTATTATGTATACACCCCCTATCTTCTACACGGACGACCAGGAAAACAGCCACCTGCCTTCCGTTCTCTATCGCTAAAGCACCAATATGGCCTCCGGTATTATGTATCCCAATACAGTGATTGGCGTGTGATGTCATGCTTATTTTTGAATTGCGTGAACTCATGACCCACGACCGCCATGTTTTTGTTAGTACAAATACCACGATTTGTTGAAGTCATATCCCTCGCCATTATGTTGTTGGTAGGATCTCTATGACTTAACGTCACACTGAGATGCTGTTCAACCACGAGAGCGACAATGGCAGGTGGTGAGTGAAACTACTACGTTTTGAAAATCTTAAAGATATTTTATTCAAAATATTATCAACTGCTACAAAGATTATATTAAATAGCATTCTTGGCTCATATACTGAGTGATTCACCTATGAAGCAAACGACCCGGGTTTGATTCCTTATAATGGTTACGGCTTTTTCTGACATAACTATGACATCCGCCAACAGATGGCGCCACTATTTTATGAGAAATGATAGCCCTTCGTCAGCACGATCAGCACGATCGTTGGAACAGAGCAAGTGGATGACCACTTGCTTGTGGAGGATGTAAATTTGGTTCAATTTTGCGGTTTGGCGACCTTAAATTCTTTTATGGGTAATTCCAAAAAATCCCAAGAAAACATCGTTAATTTGACTAATACCTATTTGGGTATTTCCTGGGTTATTTCTCTGAAAGGTCTAATTGTCTTCATTCAATAGACTTTTAAAATACGCTGCCTAATCAGGTACATGAATAATTTTTCTATTTATAAGTCACCAAAACTGACGGGAGTCCTACACTAAAACGATAGTTTATCTTGTGTTGAAAAAACTGCAAAGTGTCGAAAGGCTTTTTCTTTTAACTCAAACATTGTCATCAACAGAACTTTAACGGCGTAATGTTCTACTAAACGTCCAGTGTAATTGCAATCAGTATAGATTGCTTTCTTGATGAACCGTAAACAAATAACGGAAAGGCCAGTCCATCGGCAACCCATTCAAATACAATTTCCTTTCTCATCATTTAAAACTTTAAAACAATTAACCTCTCGATCCTCGATGGGTATTCGCATAAACTTTGATCGTTCGCCATCAAACCGAACATCAGTTCGTAGATACCGGATTGCACTCGCTTAATCCGGAGTTTTCCATGCTCCGGAGATTTCAACCGCGAAAAGATCAAGGGACGGGCCTGCCTGTTTACCGAGCTGCAACGTAATTTATGTATGGAGCTTCGACATCAATCTGCATCAAGGAAAATCACGATGTCCTACGGAGGTTTAATGATGAGTGTATATCGTGCATGTCTTTGCATAAATTGAGTCGCTCTAACGTTGACTTTGTTGTTGCACGGTACAACGAGAAGCAATTACTTAAATGCGGATGATACGTAAGTGTTAGATACGGATCTGAGAGAAACTACTACAGGATGTATCTTTAAGCTGGAAGAAATGGGAAACTATTACTAAGCATGAGTTTGCTTCCAGCAAGAATGAATGAGGTCAACAACTATTACACGATTTCGAAAATTAATCTACACTCAAGCGGCAATCGGTATAATTTATCACTTTTGAAAACGAAGATAATATAAAGCGGTAAGGAGATGGAATTTTTGTGTCTACTTGGTATCCAAAAAACCTGCGATACATTGAAGTTCAGAAAAGAGTTCCCTCAAAAATAGTTGGAAATGTTGCTCCGGCAAGAAGCTTTCGCTTCAATAATTTAAGGTAGCTATTAACTAACGCCACATTTTTATAGCTGAAATTAATACACAGGGTTTTCCAAACAAGGGGAGGTACGGCATATTAGACAAATATAGTGTGTCCAATAAAGTTATTATTACTTATAGGAAAAAAGTTATTCCTCATTAAAAGTTAGGGATGGTCTAAAATATGAAAATCAACCATCTGGTATGAAATTGTTTAATTGGCATATGACAGTTGAAAAAAAAATTGCTATATTTTATTTTACGCAGCCAAAATAGGAACCCTTCAAGAAATTAAACATTTAAAATAAAAAATAATATTGCGAGAGATAAATTGTAAAAACAAGACCGGCAAAAGTGGGTATTTCCCGAAAATACGATTGATTGTAATAACAACTAGCAATCATTTTGAATGCAGTCCGGAATTACAAATTAAATACATAAGCATACCAGAAGTACACGAAAAAAACATCGAGAACAGCATAGTTGAGTAGGTGGCAGCCTAGTGATGATCTGTGGTGGTATGAATGGTTGTTAATGATGGAAACATTTGGTTAAGTCGAGCGTATTGTGATTATTTTGGAGCGAATAAAGACGTTTATATTTATTGTAAAAATTTGTGTTGAACCCACTAAAAATTTACAAGTGGTGGTCAGGAGTGTAATTACGTAAAGTTTAAAATTTCAATTTATTTATGGCAACGTCGAAACGTATGGCGGAAATGGACGAGACTAGTGAGAAAATATGCTAGCTGGCCGAGAAAATAAGTCAGATCCTAAAAAAAGGAGATAAAAAAGAAAGACAAATTCTAGAAAAATTCCAACAAAGGTTGTTGCAATCTTTTGATGTCACTGCCATGGATGAGAAACACAATCTAATAGACAAATTACTTTCGAAATATTAATTAAAAAGGCAAGATGAATTAAAAATGCAACAGAAACAAACTGAATTAAAAAAACAACAACAATAATAGGTAAATACTATTATTATCTTTCAATATACAAAACACATTGAAACTTTTCTTGCTTTACATGCCCATTAAATATTTCATGTCTACAAAATTTTGATTCGTCTGACCTGATATATTTTTTAAAGTTTTCGTCTTCTTAACTTCTCAAAAAAAAACATTTATGTGGTTATATTTCTTATGATTGATTATATTAGAAATATCCATCGATCATAGCGTTGTTAATGGCGGTTAGGTTACCTAGCCAAATTTGTAAAGATCTGCACCTGGAATGAATCTGATAAAAATAGGCTGTAATGTAGCTTCTGCAGAAAGTTTAAATATATCTTAGAGTAATCCGTAACATATAAGACCTTTATCACTAATGATCTTTTCATTAACTCTATCAACAAATATATTTTTTGTACATTTTCCTAGGTTTGTAGTATTAATTTTATTTTGTAATTAGTTTTCAATTATTGGGAATTTAGAGCCAGCTATTATTCGATTCTTCATTTTCAATGCAGGAGTCTATTTTGCAACAATCAACATCAGACAAAATAATCTATATAATGACCATGTAAGGGATTCCTGTATATGAAAAAAATAAACATAGCTGAAACATACTTTCTCAAAAAATAAATAGACTCAATATTTTCCTAGAGACCTTTAGCGAAACAAATGAAAAATGAGTGAATTGGCAACATCTGCTGGACGAATGTTATCAGTGTGCGACACCAAAAAGGTGGTCCAGCATGTATGCAAATCTGTGGGTAATCAAAGTTGTGTACGTATGCATAAAATTGCGAGCGAACAGGACCGTCTCGCGAGATTTCAACTTCAAAGGTCAGGAAAATTTGTTGTTTAATATTTAAATGTCATTAAAATTAGGGCAACCGCAAACCGTTGGTTCATGGTGATGACTAAATTTTAAATACAATACAAGTTTGGGAGTTCAAAAAATGAGACACTCTTACAAACGCAACTCATTCATAAATAATTATCAGCTATGTTCCATATATCCCTCAGAGCATATTTACTCCAAAACGAAATATTACTCCTCAATAAGAAATTATATAGAGCTTGTGCAGATGTGCGTAAATTTGTCTATTCCGGCTCGTATTGAATGTAAGGGATTTGTGGGGAAACGAAACTGCCAACGCAGCCAGCTTGGATACACAAGCGTAGGGACTTTCCCTTGCTAAAACTTAGCACAAACACAAGTAATGGAAAGAGAGGAATTAATACGTTTCTGATTCAAAATATTAGACCTTCACTTAACAAAGGGTGTATTATCGTGTTAAATGCTGCCATCATATGATACTTCCCCCTCTATACCACCAGTCTACCCGATCAAAACTAAATCCTGTTAAACGTGAAAGGAAAGACTATACTTTTAGAACACCTTCTAATCAGATTAATAAAAAAAAGCAGAGTATAAAAGTTCAAAGTTTATTTGGAATCAAAATTACAGTAAACAGTAAATATTTTGCATAAAACTAAGAATGTCCGTAGATGTACACAGAGAGTTGTGCAGCAAAGTGTAAATTTCTTTCATCAGATGGCGGAGTCAGCTCCCAAATCGCTTATCTCGCTGACAGAGCACCAACATAGAGATCGATGGTTGACTAACATCAAGATGACCAATATGAGCTATAAAGTTACAAAATGGCTGTTAATTGTACTGACAACATGCCACCCCACTTTTATTTTTTGAATGCTGTGATGTCATACCTCACAGTGGCCAAGTGGTGAGAGAAATTTGCACTTTGCTCCAAAACTTATTTCTACATCTAATAATACCTTTCAGAATCTGACAGGAAAGTAACACTTCACTAGAAGCAAATTGCTTTGGGTGTTCTAAATTTTAAAATACCCCTTAAGTTTATGTAGTGAATTTATATAAACCAGAACTTTGAAATTCGTTACGCCACTAATAGCGGAAACATTGATTCCGCCATTTACATCACCCATTTATAAATTCAAATCGCACTTTCCTTCACAGAGAAAAGTTATATAGAGGGATTAACAGTTTTTGTTACAGTCGGGGTAGTTAAATCCACTTCCCGGTGGCTACCCATAAAACTTTCGGAGTCCTGACAGTCGATTCCAGACCTCGTTTCTGGCGACAAGGTGGTGCCCGTTAGTAGCTAGGGAAGGAGAGGGTCCCGGCCCTCGAGTGTCACTTGTCAAAACTTTACACAAATAGTTTGCCGGACATACTTTCCTTCGGGATTGAGCGAAAGGGAACGAGGCCAGCTTGTTAAGCCTTAATACAACTAGTCGTCAGACCTGCTTTCCTTCGTGATTGTGGCGATGAGATGACCTGGCGAGTAACAGTGGGACCTTCGCTTGAGATGTCAGGTTATCGCCCTGTAAGGGCGCCACGTAGTATTCAACATGAAAACCAATTGCCAACCTCTTGCCTGTTACTCCTAAACCTGGCCTAAGGCACCTACACCTGTAACCAATTGGCATGGATTAACTTAAACGAACTAAGGTGTTCGTAAGATTCCAAATTGGGTAGTGCGGGTGGAAAAAAGTCCCCACTGGATGGCGGACCTTGTTAGACGGTCGTAGGAACGCGTTCACCCTTGTAGCGTGGAAAGATAAACGACGGCCGTTTGAAGTGTCGGACTGGAGGTCTCGTTCCTAGCGGGAATGACCAGTCTAGGATCCGAGGCAAATCCTACTTTAGTCCACACCTGCACTCTTAAATTGGAATTATCCCGGTGGGTTAACAAAGTCCGCTAGCAGACGGGTGCCTTCGTCTGCACATTAGAGGAATGGCCTTCGAGTTTATTCGGTCGAGAGGCAAGGTGTACGCTATAAAAGGTGCCTGCTGCGACTGCGTAAGCTTGAATGCAGTAGGTTTAGAAAATGCTGTAACAGTGGCTAACAGTGTGGTGTGTGTACTCGAGCTTTGAGGACAGACTCGTCGGACGACCTAGCCAAACACAGCGGTGACCAGCATCTTCAAACAATGTTAAAACTGGCACTAGTATTCGAGTCGATTGCGGTAAGACGAGTCCTTGAGGAACTGGGGGCCGCTGCGATCGTAACAATGACTCATAGTAAGGGAGTACATACAGTTCCATTACTTCCTGAAGAAAACGTTGCAACTGCAACTCGAACACATACTAAATGTGACGTACTTACAATGAGAAATAGAATCACCAACAGTTCGGTGTACATGTCGCTCAACATCAAATCGAGGTTGACGTTTTTCTCCTCAACTACCATGTCCACCAAAGCAGAATCGAGATTTAGCAGACAAGACGACCTAACGCCATTCCATATTTAAATGTTGTTGTTCTCTGCACCACTGTAGGCGTTGCCATCGATGCTGAGCGATCAGAGGTAGCACAAGATGGGGTCGATAATGCTGCAGTCCAAAAGATTTTATACTACGGTAAACCAATCGGACACTTACAAGATGGCCTTGTTTTCCTAATCACTTCAGGAAAATTTCGAGTCGTCATCATTCGGTCTCTAAAGGCCGTAATTCTTATTAGACGTCGATCTTGAACTTCGATGTCTGGTGCCCACACTTCTTCGATTTTGAATATTATCAAACCACGCTTGACAACATCTTATAACAGTCCTTGGATCGCTAGAAATCAAAAGCAGCCTCCGGTAAAGCAATAATTCGACTTGTTTCAAATTCACTTAGCTAGCGATACATTCGGCGTACACGTATTCTAGGCATTTTAACATTACTAAACATTGATTTTGAATCCCATCAAACTTTTTTTTTTGGTAAATAAAACGACTACAATGATAAAAAATGTTTACATGGAAAAACATTTACCAAACTTTATCAAATTTTAATAATTTACTCCTTAATATAGAATCTACGTTTAACCAAAACAATATTTAATTTAAATTTCAGTGAGTATACAAAGGACCATGGCTTAATATGACCCCAACATAAAATATTGAACACAAAACCAACAAATTTCATCTTTTGTACGATAGATTTCAATTTAAGCGCTGAATAAGTTTTCTCCAACTTTTTTCTTTCACTTATTCGACGGTATCCATCTTCGAAGTTTTCTGAAAGCAACTTGAATTTCATTAACTTTTATTTCTACACAAAACTGTTTATTTTTGCGAGCAACTAGAAAGTTTTAATTTCAACTTACGCTCGGCTAACAAACTACGAAATATTTAAGGTTTCGAAAAGCAGAGTGAAAGTACAGAAAACTTACAATCCGTGCTGGAATATCAATTTTCCACGACTCTTCAAAGATAGTTTCGGGAAACTTTTGAAAAGTAGCTCAAGGTGTAAACGACAAACAATTCAAAGAATGTTGTTTACCGTGAAAATATAAATGTATCATTAAATCGTTGGGTAAGTTTCAGTTGTCACCCAAACCAAATAAAATATTATGGTGGTGCCAGCTGGCAAGTGATTAAATTGATTGAGAAACTTTCCACTTGTAACGATTACCCTCGAGCATCTTCTTTATGAAATCGTAGTTGTCGAAACAAATCAAGCAAGGTTACAAAAAGACATGAGATTTCCTTCGCATAACTTTTTGTGAAACAAAAAACCTTATTGTATCTTATAAACTAATCACTATCATACCTTAGTTTAATATTCATTCAAGATTTTAATCAACTAAATCAAAAAGCGGAATCTTTAAACAAACAACTGAAATCCCATAAGATTGTACATAAACTAAAATATCACGACATTACATGATGTTGCTATTTCTCTCACTTTCATCGCGAGTTAGATACTTTCTAACTTCGATTGATGTTAAAATTTATGATATAACTACACAGAAAAAAGAAAAAAAATTATATATCAAGAACACATATATTGATCCAAATCTCGTTGTTTATATGAGTAAAAAAATAAACCGTCTATAAATTTAATCAAATGAGAAGCAACTTCCAATTAAAAACCTTGGAAATAAGTGTTCTGCTCTTATAGTGTATGATAACCGAAACGATTGGGAATGTAAAAAGGTGCTAGTATACAAAAAAAAAAAAAAAGAAATATAAGAATATTTTTGAATATCTTGGGAAATATTCGAAAAATTTAATGTTAAATAATTTAGTGCCAGCTGGACTCGCATAGTAAGATTTGATACAATGTAGGTAAATAAAAATATGTATTTCTAATATTTCGGTTTCAGACAAGCAGAGAATGACTGGATTTTCTTATATTTTCCTTAATATTTTTTATATTTTGTTTAATTCTGTAATTTGGCCCCCAAACATCAGGGTTTTCCCCTTTTTTCTGTCAAGTTCAAGTAAAGCTTTATATTTCTATTTTTTTCAAAAGTTTAGGTACTATAGTTTCTGAGATAAAGGAGGGAATAAGTCGATTTTTTTATATTTATGTTGAGATATCGTAAACAAATTATATTAATTATATATATATATATATATATATATATATATATATATATATATATATATATATATATACTACGTAGCAATTAACGGCTAAGAATCTGGATAGAATTTTGGAATTTCCAAAAAATAATGGGAAAGTAGCCAATTTTTTTATTGTATAAAGGGCACTAAATAAAGTGTACTCTTTTATTATATCATGAAAGCTTTCGAAATTTATTGATTTCTTCTTCAGTCAAGTTTCTGAAAGATTACACAAATTAATAATGGTAAAACTTAATCTAGATGGATAAACAAAACTTACAATATCGAGGTTAGAAATTTATTAAAAAAGGTTCTCATTGCAAGTACTGTAGATTGCGTAATGCGATTTGAACAAACATTACAGACATATTTCAACGATTAAATAAAACATTATTGTAACTGGATCACACATACATTGAGTACAATTTTTAAGATTAAAACAGAATCACGTTTTAAATAGTTATGCACAAGCCATTTGTCATATTTAACCAGTGACATGGAACGCAAACAAAAGCCGAGCCTCGGTGTTACAGGACACTAAGATTCTTATGTCATGGGGTGTGAATATAAAGACATTGAAAGAATTTGTAGAGAGAGGGTCTAATGGAATACTGACTCGATGATATATAAACACATATACATATACACACACATGTACATATATACTAACATATAAAACCCAAAAACAGGGGGAGATATTACTTGTAAAATTACCGTTAATGTTTTTTTGTCCAACTCAAGTAAATTGCAGTATATTGTTTTTAGGTTTTTTTATGTCTGTTTTTTTATTGATAGTGTTGTTGTGTCGATGTATGCAAACCATCTCCAGAAACTGTCTTTTGAAGGTATTGGATTCACAAGCTAAAACCCCTGGGTTGTCAAAGTCAGGTGAGTAGTTATTCTTCAATGTTCAGCCAGAGCACAGCTACACTTGTTGAGGCGTATATCACTTTTATGTGTTGTTAATCTGCTTTTGAGGTTTCTTGATGTTTGGCCTATGTAACTGGACTGATAGTCTTTACAATCCACCTTGTATACTACATTGGTCTTTAAAAGTTTTGGTGTCCTAATTTCAGCAAGGTCAAAGATAGGACACCAAAACTTTTAAAGACCAATGTAGTATACAAGGTGGATTGTAAAGACTGTCAGTCCAGTTACAAAGGCCAAACATCAAGAAACCTCAAAAACAGATTAACAACACATAAAAGTGATATACGCCTCAACAAGTGTAGCTGTACTCTGGCTGAACATTGTTTGAAGAATAACCACTCACCTGACTTTGACAACCCAGGGGTTTTAGCTTGTGAATCCAATACCTTCAAAAGACAGTTTCTGAAGATGGTTTGCATACATCGACACAACAACAGTATCAATAAAAAAAACCATAAAACAATATACTGCATAAAAAACCTAAAAACAATATACTGCAATTTACTTGAGTTGGACAAAATCATAAACATTAACGGTAATTTTACAAGTAATATCTCCCCCTGTTTTTTGGGTTTTATATGTTTGTATATATGTACATATGTGTGTATATGTATATGTGTTTATATATCATCGAGTCAGTATTCCATTAGACTCTCTCTCTACAAATTCTTTCAATGTCTTTATATTCACACCCCATGACCTAAGAATCTTAGTGTCCTGTAACACCGAGGCTCGGCTTTTGTTTGCGTTCCATTTCACTGGTTAAATATGACAAATGGCTTGTGCATAACTATTTAAAATGTGATTCTGTTTTAATCTTAAAAATTGTACTCAATGTATGTGTGATCCATTACGCAATCTACAGTACTTGCAATGAGAACCTTTTTTAATAATTTTCTAACCTCGATATTGTAAGTTTAGTTTATCCATCTAGATTAAGTTTTACCATTATTAATTTGTGTAATCTTTCAGAAACTTGACTGAAGAAGAAATCAATAAATTTCGAAAGCTTTCATGATATAATAAAAGAGTACACTTTATTTAGTGCCCTTTATACAATAAAAAAATTGGCTACTTTCCCATTATTTTTTGGAAATTCCAAAATATATATATATATATATATATATATATATATATATTTGCATTCGTTATAATAATTCATTATAATAATTCATTTCATTTGATATAATTAATTATTACATGATCCGTTTGAGAAAATTATTTTCAGTTTAATTCTATAATTTGCTCCTTAAAAGTAATATTAGAGTTTTCTCTTATTTTTTCCTGTAAATTTCAGGTGAGCCCCTACACCCTTAATTGGTTTCAAAAACTTAAGTCTTATATTTTCTGAAATAATGCCTCTGTTTATTTTTTTTTAAGTATTTTGTTAATATCTTATAAATGATTTAGTTTAAAAATCTCAAAAAATACATAATGCGTTTGAGAAAATATATTTTTATTTTTAGGGCTTTCTCCTTGTTTTTTCAGTAAATATATATCCTTAATGTTTTCAAAATTATAAGTTTTATAGTTTCGGAAATAAAGGGGAGGTTGGAATTGTTTTATATTGTTGTTAATATTTTGTAAACGATTTATTTTAAAAACATGAAAAACGTATTTGTATTCGTCATAACGAACCTTTCATTTGATATATTAAATGATGCGTTTGAGAAACGTATTTTTTTTATTTTCTGTTTAATTTTATAATTTGCCCCCATAATCAATATTAGCCTTATACACATATTTTTTGAAAATTTTAGGTCTTATAATTTCATAAATAAAGGGGGAATTAGCAATTTCTTATATTTTTGATAACATCTTTTAATCAATTTATTTTAAATATATGAGTCGTTTGAAAAAAATTATGTATCATTTAATTCTATAATTTTTTGCCCCAAAATTAAGATTATATGTTTCGCATTATTTTCCTGGAAACTTTGGACAACGTCCTATACTCTCTATTTTTCCAAATTTTAGGCTTAATAGTTTCGAAGGTAAGGGATGGGAATGGTCAATACTTGTTAATTTTCTGGATAACGAAACCGTGATGAGAAAGACGGAGAAATGAGTAGTGATAGTATAAGGACTTCCGTATATCGGATATCCCTAAAAACGGCATTTTTTCAAGCAATAAAGTACTCAATTTTGCCCCCATTTAAACTTCTTTGTATCTCTTGTAGTTTCAGAGATCCCAATGGTGAGGGTCGAGTTTGAATTATATATATAATAAACTACTTCAAAAACATTTGTTTACCATGAAATAAATAATATCTTAAGTCTTAGTAAAAGTTTCAATTCCACCAACCAAATAAAACTTTATGGTGGTGCCAGTTGGCATGTGATTAAATTGATTGAGAAACTTTCCGCTTGTTACAACTACACTCGAACATCTCCAGTTTTCCTTTTCGTATTTCCATAGTTGCTAAGCTCGACACTGTGCGGCAATGCCGAGAGCCGTTGTCGCTTTTTTTTCTCTCCTAAAATGTTTTCCAAACGACACTTTAATACGGGTTTCGCTTTGTTGCAACCGACGACAAATTTATGATTTGTTTTGTAAAACATAATTTCAAAGTAAAGCGAGAAAGTTGGTTTAAATAAATTTATACACAACTGTAGCAGCAAATGTTTCTGTAATGTGTTTTTCATTAACTACACTTCCATTCTAGTTTCATTATTTTTAACTTTTCAAACTAAAGTTGGGAGTCAAAGTTGGGCTTAAGTTTTTGAATTGCGACTAGACGAAGATGTCGGATATTACTAGAAATTATGATATAAATTACAGCACACCATAAAATTAAACTTCTTTGTTGTTGCATGCCAAGTAATTTTTAATAAACAGACAACATCTTAAAATTTATTCACAAGTCGACAGCTGATCTCAATAACATTTGTAATATATTTTCTGTGTGTATAAATATGTCATCATGAATGTAATTAAGAAGGACCTGTGTACACAGCCGCGTGGTTTAGTGCGAGTCACGTAAAAATCACAAGCTCGATAAAAAGGTACGTATGAACTACTTTGGGATTTTATTTGACTCATACCCCAAGCACCACATACCAGGTCCCGTGCGATAAAACTGTTTTAAGTCTTCGGGTTTATAGACAATTATGAAATGAGCTTAAATTTAAGGTCAATACTGGTATGTTCTGGCGTGAACCATAAAATCATCATTAGGATTGCTAATTTTGGGAGGTAAGAATTAATGGAATGAACAGTAAATTCATCTGACATACTGATACTACAACCATGTACCTCCAACAAACAGCAGAAATGGGGGAAAAAATAATTTAGTGAGACTTTGGGCTCTCTAAGGCTGCACCTCTAGTTTTCAGGTTATAAGAATGCAGGGATATGAATACAGTTAACCACACTACTACAAAAGGTATTATAGGGAGCAGCTGGCAATGTAAGGGGTCATACCAGCCAAGGTTGTAAGGGAGAAGGAGTGTGAAGAGACGGAGGTGATTGTGGTAAAGGCAGAGGTAGGTTATATCAAGGGCAGGAGAAGTCGGGGAGTGCCTGATGATATATCTCTAATGGTGCGGGTACCTTTTGAGACTTAATGGAAATTAGCAAGTAGAAGGTTTTAGTTACCTGGAGTCTCATATATTGGCACGACTTCGTAAATACAAGTGCAATTTATCCATAACGGATTTCCACCGGCAAAAAAGGAAGAACTGTGTTAACCAAATATACAGGGTGTTCCTAAATTGGAGGTACAAACGAAAAGATTCCTTGAATAGTTTTAGGAAGAAAAAGTCCCATAAACATGGGCCCGCAAACGTTTCGTTTTCAAGATACAGAGTGTTATAGTTTCAATTTTTTTCAAGTTTTTTTCTCATAGTATCTGCACTTCACAAGATATTCACCTTATGACATGCCAATTTCGATTGCAAATCTACAGGGTGATTTTTTTCGGGAACACTGTCCACTGTTGTCCTTCAGTATTTTCAAAAATTGTAAAGAAAGCTTTATTGTTATACCAAACTTTATGTTCTCTTGTAGTTTTGTCGTATCTACTACCGGTTTCGAGAAAAAAATTTTGAATTATTAAACTAGCAATGATTCTTAAAGATTCGATAAACTGGTATAATCATCAAAAAAAATGTATTACTGCAAGAAACGTACAACTCAAAAATTAATCATAATAAAAAACTAAATAACAACAAAGGAACTAAACTACAGCAATTGTTGAAAATGTCCTCCCCCAACCCTAATACAAGCTTCTGTTCTTCTTCTCATAGACGATCGAACTCTTTCAAACACTCTTGGAGTATTCCTAATTGTATCAAACGCGCCTATTATACGATTTCTCAGTTCGTCTACGGTATTCACTGGCGTTATGTACACTAGAGATTTCAGATGGCCCCATAGAAAGAAATCTAAACTATTTAAATCTGGGGATCTGGACCTGTTTACATAATTTTCGTTCAAATACTCCCTAGCCAAAAGTGAAAAATGAGCAGGAGCACCGTCGTGATTGAACCACATTTCACGTCGCATCATCAGAGGTATATCATCCAATAACAAGGGCAAATCGTTCTCTAAAAAATGTCTGTATGATTGACCAATAAGTCGCCCTGGCAAGAAGAAAGGATTAATCAAATAATCGCCAATATTACCACCTCACACATATAATGAAAATTCCTCTTGAAAATAACCTTCTGCAATTTCATGTGGATTCTCCTCAGCCCATATGTGTTCATTATGAAAATTTATGATTGAAGTCCTTGAGAAACAGGCTTCATCAGTGAATATGATTTGGCAATCAAAATGAGGATTGTTCAATAGTCTGTTGAGGTACCACTGACAAAAAATAATTCTTGGATGACAATCTCGAGGCAAGAGGGCCTGCACCCTCTGAATGTGATAAGGATAGAGCAAAGAATCCCGCAAGATCCACCAAACAACTTGATGACTTGTATTTAAGGTAACACTAATTTTTCTTGTACTGGTTCCTGGATGTTCTTCTATTTCGGTCAGCACTGCCTCTTCGAGTAGTAGTGTTCTCACACTTCGTGATCTACCTGCATTAATATTTTTCGCAGAAAAAGAGCCAGTTTCTGAAAGACGCCTGTGAATATTATAGAACAACCGATGACCTGGCATCACTCTATTGGGATAGCGTTCCATGTAAAGACGCTTAGCTTCTCTTGAATTACCATTTGCAAGACCATACATGAAATGCTTGTCAGCCATTTCGTAAAATTCGGCATGTTTCGATATTAAAATGCAACCATTTTTAATTTTCAAAACACAGGAGTTTAATTTGATGTGTCAAAACTAACAATAAATTTATTCATTCACCACAGCCTACTAGGTAGGTAACTAGATTTCTATGACGGAATTTTCTGGGGATTTCAAGAGAATTATTCAAAATTTTTTTCTCGAAACCGGTAGTAGATACGACAAAACTACAAGAGAACATAAAGTTTGGTATAACAACAAAGCTTTTCTTCACAACAGTGGACAGTGTTCCCGAAAAAATATCACCCTGTAGATTTGCAATCGAAATTGGCATGTCACAAGGTGTAAAGTCTTAATTTTAATATCTATACCAAATTTCAATTGAATATCTTGTGAAGTGCAGATACTATGAGAAAAAACTTGAAAAAAATTCAAACTTTAACACTTTGTATCTTGAAAACGAAACGTTTGCGGACCCATGTTTATGGGACTTTTTCTTCCTAAAACTATTCAAGGAATCTCCCCTTTTGGTTTGTACCTCCAATTTAGGAACACCCTGTAGTAGATATATCTCGTATTGGCACACTAAGAAAAAACATTTATTCCTTGGAGTGGCTGCTATGGGATTATAAAAAAGATAAAAATATCACTCAAATTAGAAGCGTTTATAGATAGATTAATCAAATCGCTGTTCCATATTTGTACTCTTGCATGCAGACAACAACCAACTAGATTTGATGAGTGGAACTACCAATGAAACTTTGACTTTTTAACCTACAACAAAGTCTTACCAATTATTCCGGTTTGCTCTGACTATGGAATAGCAAAGCAAAAGTCGAGCTCTGGAGTAAGAAAGATCGCAAGCTATGATTTGGAAAACTTAAATATGGTAAATGATCCACTTGTAACATAGACTGCAATAAATTGCTTTATTATATTTTAATCTGGGCCTAATAATAACGTATGTTAAATCACTCACCATAAACAACCAGGATATTGAGAACATTTCAAGAATAATCCCTAAGTTGAATAAAGAAAACACTAATTGGGATTTTTTGATGGCGTTCAGCTAATAAAAAACTTTTTTTAGTAAATCCCAATATGCCCGGTATGAACCAGACTTTTATTACCTTGAATGCAACATGAATTTTAACTACACTACTGTCTCAAGCCACTTTTCTGATAATTACTGCGATTTAAGTAAGGAACTGAGGAACTTTATCTTAACAAATTGCCCTACTAAGAGGCAATACCAGGATACCTGGATACCTGGATTTAACATGTGTTAACTAACTATCGTTGGATCATTTTCTGATTCACTTATCAGAACAAACGAAGAGGAATCTAACAAATTATAACCATTTCTTATCTGAATTTTCCCTATTAAATTAATAATTCTTACCTCTAAATATTCGGTGTTAATGTTAGACACAACACATTTCATATCATATCTAACAAATTATAACGATTTCTTATCTGAATTTTCCCTATTAAATTAATAATTCTTACCTCTAAATATTCGGTGTTAATGTTAGATACAACACATTTCATATGAAGCAAATTTCGTTTAGTATTTTTCATGTCTTGCGGAGCTGGTAAAAGCTGTTATGGTACATTACTGTTTATAATATTCATATTTAGTCTCTAGTTCGTTAACATTTGAGGTATACTCTGTCTGTCACTTGTATCCCGAAAGTGTTCTTCAGGAAAGGCAAGTGAACTAAAACGCAACTTTTGACCCTCAAAGCGACGTTATACTTGTAATAGCTAAGAGCCACAATATCGTACAACAAAGTCATTATGAAGCATAAAAGTTTAGGAGACCATATTTCGAGCAAGTATGCATAGTGAAGTGTATTGAAGAGGTACTTAGACTTTCAAGAATTCTTTTAAATCAACTTTCTGCAAAAATTATGCCCACAAATTCTGAACTTGAATTTCATTTATTTAATAAAATTTAGGTTTTGATAGATTTTAACAAATTGTTAGATTATGACAAAATTCTTTTAGAATCTTTCGATTTCTACAGCTATATAAAGGTTTTTAACCGGCTTCCAAAAAGGAGGAAGTTATAAATTCGTCGCCATCTTTTTTTATGTATGCTCAGTGATTATTCAAAAACGGCTTGTGCAATTTTGATGATTTAAACGGCATTGAATGTTACAGAACGATAATATTCTGTAACTTGAGATTTACAGTTTTCCAGAAAATCAGAAAAAACAGTAATTAAGGGACTAAACTTCAGTGAATTTCAATGAATTTATACTGTTTCTTTAAAACGACTCAATCAATTTGAATATTTTAAATTGTTTTTTACAAAGAGATGTTTCAGATTGATTCTGTATAATTTTTTATAACCATAAAACATACGGTTTTTCATAAATCAGACAAATATGTGCAAAAAACGGTAAACATTAGTGTAAATGTCAAATTTTCATCACAAATATCTAGCTTAAATGTAAAGATAAACCATGAAAATATATGGTAGCACCATATGGTAAAGGGTGTTTTTAACGGTTTTCATTTTGCGGGGCTTACAGTCTAGTAAAATGGTACAAAATATTCCATTAATGTATCACAAAGAAAAATTGTTAGGAGAGCGATCTTTTCTATCAGGTAATACGGTGATAGGTGTGCGCGCGTTCAACGAAATTCAAGCAGCAAGCAATGTGCGCTGTTGGGCATATATGGTGAAGTGAAATGAGAGTTATACAGGTGGGTTCAAAAAACCTTACAAATAAGTGTGATATTGGGTGGAACATAAGCAGTTGCATATATAGGATGGTTGAAATATAAGAAGGAATAGAATTAAGGTTATACAGGGTGATTCAAAAATGTTGTATTAGGTGGAACATAAGTAGTTGCGTATAAAAGGTGGTTGAAATAAGAGTGGAGTAAAACTATAGAAATGCAGAGTGTATATTTGAGTTATAGGGCGCAGTGTTCAAAAAAATGTTACAAGCAGTTGGTCATACATGTTGGTTGAAATATAAGGTGGAGTGGAATTATAGTTATACAGGGTGGTCAAAAACACGTAATATAGTGTGGAACCTAAGCAGTTTCTTATACTAGATATATGGGGAGAAATAAAATTATAGGTATACAAGGTGATATAAACAATAGAAAAATAGAAGCAGTCAATAAGGTGCGGGGTTACATAATCATTATACAGTGTTCCAAATAATAAAACAAAGGTTAAAAAATAAGTGAAAATACTCGTAGAAGAAGTTAGAGAGAGAGACATAGGAGAAAAATACGCTAAAATTGACCTTAAATCAGTTAAGAAAAGAATATGTATCTGAGAATAGTGATTGATTGCACACGGTTTCCAAACCGTTTTTATTTTAAACCGGTTCTTTTTTAAATATAAATTATTTGTTAAAAATTGTTTTTAATTGCAGATACTTCTTTATTTACTCAAGCTTTAACCGCGCTAGATAGTTTTATCAATAATTGTACTTTTAATGAAGTAGAATTAAAGAGAGCTTATCACATTTTAATGGAAAAACTCAAGTAAGACAGAATAATATTTTGTGTGGACGACTGAAAATGATGATTAATTACAAAATTATGCACTATAGATGATGTCACCTGTAAATGAGTTATCCTAAGCAGCTCATGTGCTGAAATACACCTTTAACTGTTTCAGAATATACTCATTTAAGTAGTCATGTATTGTATAAATGTGGCTAACAAAATACCGTAAATTTCAAGACGAAAATACGAGAAAGTTAAAATTCCGGAACCTTATAAAAGTCGGAATTTCATGTAAATCTGTCAGATTCGATGAAACTTTAGATCTTTCAAAGTTTCGTGCTTCTGAAACATGTTGATATAAGAAGTTTTTGCAACTTTCATGTAAAGTTAACGGTGCAACGTAGTAACAAAAACTAATGAAATGCTTCATTCATCGTGTAAAACTTTTATTAATTTAAGGGTAACAACGAAGGAAATAGACAGCCAGGATTTGTGTAAATATTGTTAAACTAGCGTAGAACTTGTTATTCAAAATAAAGTTGTTTACATAACTGCTGTCAAACCGTTTTTTTTTTCATACGTCAAATAGAAAATAAGGGTTTGAGATTGAAAATTAATATACTTTTCACATTAAATACTGTGCTTAATTTAATGTAAATATAGGTACTAAATGTGAATATACTTAATTCTTTAAATTTTCATCGCTGAAGCTTCATACTTTTTAGTTTTTATGATTACGATATATTTTGAGTTTGGCTTTAAGTTTAGAAACTTGTTCCATTTATTTTTATTTCAATTTTAAATATTTTGAACTTTTATACACATATATAGATTTTCACGGTTCAACAGGATAAGATAGAAACTGTTGTTTTTATAAATTTTCCTACAAAACCGTCAAGATGTTTGTCATACTAATCGTATATGATTAATTTATATTTAAAAAAAAACGACTTCAACTAACTTAAAATAAAACCAAATACAATATTTTTTGAACCACCCTGTATAACTAATTTAATTCCCCCACCATCCTATGTATGCAACTGTTTATGTACCTACCACCTAATATCACAGACATGCACGCACACACCGGCAACCATATAAAAGAGTTTGCCGACATAAAAATTTCACCATTTCACGCGACTATAAACCCCGTAACTTAGCTTCGTCTCTAAAAGAATCTAACTTCAAATGAATCAAAATGAAAACCATTACAAACACCCTATACGATATACTTTCATGGCTTATATTAACATTTAATTAGATATTTATGATGAAAATTTGACATTTACATTGATGTTTACAGTATTTTTGCACATACTTTTCCGATTTTCAGAACAATGGGATGTTTTATCGAATCAAGCTGGAACATATCTTTATAAAATATAATTTATAATTTTCAAATTTCTTGAGCTGTTTTAGAGAAAACAGTGGAAATTTATTGAAATTCGCTGAAATGTAGTCCCCTATTTACTTTTTGTTTCCGATTTTCTGGAAAACCGTAAATCTCATCTTATAGACAATTAAATGGTACCTTTCTTTAAGGTGCCTTAATATACTGCAGTTTAAATCATCCAAATTGCCCAAGCCATTTATGAATAATTGGTAGTCATACATAGAAAAAAATTGCCGACGAATTGATAACCTCCTCGTTTTTGAAAATAGGTTAAAAATAAATCCAAGTTGATGGGTACTAGTGCACAAGTGCAAAGAATTCAATTATGCTTTCAAAGCCTGTAAATTTCCGAGTCAACCAACATAACTATTGGCATTCTTGTTAGAACCCTACTTTTTTTGTTATAAATCAAGCAAGTTAGAACAACACGTTATCTTCAAAATACAAAATTAGGTCTTCAACATCTCCATAATGCTGTCTGCAGATCTGATCTTTTATAATTAGTTATTCAATTTCTACTCCATTTTCATTCATATAGAACGTATGAAAATTCCTAGTTGCTATCCTTGTACAAAAAACAGTTAATTAATACGGAGACCAATACTGCTGTTACAAGAACAATATCTACATTTAAATATAAAATTTTGTATGATATTTTCTTCGACCTTACTTATATATAAAATTGTTAAATATATTTTCTTGTTATTCAGCTCTGTTTTTGGCTTCTTTCAAATCTATTGTACGTCGTGAATATTTGTAAAGTTAAGTTATGCTGCACCTATTTTTACATCTTCAAAAACACATGACACTACACTAAACTAACGACAAACGATGTGGCTAAGTTTAAAGAACGATACAAAATTATATAAATCGTATTCATTGCGTTAAATTTTTAGTTGTATGGATAATGGACCATTACACTATACACATGTGGCGAAGATATACTGTAAATATAACCAGCTGGCTTCCTGATTTTATATCTTGTTTCCATGAATCTTACCAATATCTGTTTTGCAACCTTATTTTCTTCTTTGATTCGTCCCCTTAGTATTCTTAGTCGACCACATTGTTGTCGCCACTGGTCGGATCTTCTGAGCTATACGTACTATGTGAGTTGTGTCTCTTCAGAACATGTTGAAACATCTTTGAAATCTACATCCTATTTATAATTTACAATTCTTGCACATATGTAACCTGCCATGAGTCAAGTCATCTATCAATCCCCAGCAACACGATGATATTATTTAATGCATACACGAAATATAAAATCATCAAATAGGCGCATTCAAATATAGACCACTATAGGTAACAATCGAATTATATGTAGACTAAGCACAAAACAAATAAATTTAAAAAAAACCTTGGCTATTACTGGAAAAGAAACAGAATAGCATTTCACAGCACAACAAACAGTCATTAGGCGGTTAAATACAGCATCTCGGATGAGCACAAAATACTATGACACACCTGCTATATGGAGCACTATCTCCATGTTAACGCCCGAATTCTGGTCTCTACACCACTTTGAGAAATCGTAACTATTTTCTGTGTTGTAGAGTATATATAAGAAACAAATATTATCAAATATTGATTCAGAACTACTAAATCTCGACTACTAAGAAAATTTCTTCGATATACAAAACAGAGACTGTTCCGAAACTCATTATTCTTGATTAGATTTTTTATGAGTGCTCGATACGTAGTCAGGAGCGGTAAAACGAAGTTTTCTCATAAGCTGGAACAGCAACTTACAAAGTGTTATCATTGCGCTTAATGCTAAATTATATCCAGCCTCTTCCCTTCTCTCATAAAGTGTATTCAGATGTTTGGCAATATCGATTGGTGCCGTTAGCGCTACCAAAGTTTATGAAATTGCCTTCGGGTGATGCTCTTTATAATAGAAGGTGCACCTATTGGATCAAACCGTCGATTCGAGAGAGAAAACTGATTTATTATATTGGCTCTGGCAAAAGTGGGAGCGCCGTTTTACGGCAATCTATGCGAGCTTTATGCGATTGCGATTTGTCAAATTCGGGCCACAGATGCATGGCACACACGAAGGTTTTCTGGTTTTTTTGCTACCTCTAAGGCAATAAATTTCCAGATATTCTTATTGGTGTTTCGTTGTGATAGTGGCGCTCGGAGTTTTTCACATACAACAGTATTTCGCTAAACCCGTAGGGTATATTTTCAAATTCGAGCGAGTACGTTAGCTATGAGAGAGTTAATGTGGGAAGCTTTGTTACGTTTTTAGCTTGGATTTACTGCTCGTTCATTCAACTCGTTTAACTGATCGTTTCAGGCTGTTCTGCATGTGAGCAGTTTTTGTACAAAATGACTTTTCTTTGATAATAAAGATGTACGTTTTGTAATTTACCACAACACAGAATAGAACAGCAAAAGCTCACAAATATTGATAATGAATAAAAAATAAATAAATAACTTTCATCATTTTTTTTACAAAACGAGTACAATCGGGCACTCTTACACAAGTAATTTCAGAAACAGATGAACAGCGCGAAGCCTTTTGTTAGACAAGAAATATTTAGGTTCCACGTTGGGCGCCAATTTAGCAGGTTATGATATAATAATAAAATAATTAGTTTTAGCTTTTTCAGTGCATACGATGTATCCATTAGTGATGTTGCATTTTTCAGTATTTTTTTCTATGTTCATTAAATTCATATAATCAGTGTGGCAGTTTATTTATTTTGGATACCATTACCAATACAATATACTTTAATTTTTAATTACATAAAGTTATCATTTCATCATAAATATTTTTTTATATTTTCGGTTTTTCTATTATTATACAGATACATATTCAAAAATCCCCAAGATAAGTTTCATTTAATTGATCATACTATTTTCAACTGATTGCAAATATTTTGTCTAGCGAAATGTTTATTAGGATTGGGGAAAATCAGATATGTATCATCAGCTTGATGCAGAGTGGGTTGTTTTTGTTAGACAAGAAATAGTTATGTCCCACGTTGGGCGCCAATTTATAATGTTATAATGTTGGCATAAAAAATTATCGCTTTTTTTATCAATACATTAGATTAATTTGACAGTTGGTGTTTATTTATGGACAATTTTAACATAACAATATATTATAGTTTTTAATTACAGTTCATTGACCATTTCATCATAAATAAATTACCGATATTTTCTGGAATTGTTTTCTGCTATAATTTACTTAATCATCATATTTTAAAAGGGATTGAAAATAATTGAGATCTTTACTAAGTTTAAAAACCGGAAAACTCATTTAAACACTGACCAAACCTTGATAAATTGTAGATTCTACTACCTATAATGCAAATGTCGAAAATTAAATTTGTTGTAATCTGAGTTCCAAAACCGCAAAACTCTAGTGTGAAATGTGTAATTATAAGGCTATAAGACTTGGTCCCTTAGGTATGTACAGAATTAAAGCTGCACATTTGTCTGTTTATCTGATTATTTGCTGTTTCTTTTGACACTTTGATTACTAGTTTTTATTTCTTGTTGGGAAAAACAGACATGAAACCCGATTCACCGCAAACCTTTACTGACAACATATCTCAAAATTGAAGAACCTACTACTTCTACTCTTGAATAAAAGAGAAGAAATACTTCAGGACTACGTGCTTCCACTAATCTTATTTGACATTTGCTCAGTGGTCATATTCATGGCAGCTCTGGAAATAGACATGTATGCGATTAAAAGCAATGGAAATCTTAAAAGAAACATCTGATACGCTGACGAATAGTCAAGAACTTCAAGGGCTGATAGATAGTACAGCTCAACACACTAAAAACTAAACGTTTTTGATGAACAAATCAAGAACTAAAGTCTTTTCTTATTCCATAACAAGCCAACTTACTCCTCGGTGGTGCAGTTATTGAGCAGATATCTTTGTTCCATATGCTATTGTGACCTTGTGACTGAAAAAAGATAATTAAAAGCAGAATTGAGCAGGTTAGAAGAAGATTTATTTATAAATCTATAACAATTGTAAGATTGATTGTGATCTGGAGCAACTCTCTCTGATAGTACTGATCAGATGCAAAAGTTGAACCCTTAATCCTTAAGTAGACAAACAAATAGATCGCGTTGTATATACTGCGATTTGAGACAAACCTGGGAAATTCAGGGAAACAGGTACTCAGGAACCAATATTCATTTTTAAGAGATATCAGATGGATGCTTATTGCTTGATATTTTGCGAATGGATGTTTGAAAAATCATGCTGGCCATTTGGACAGCCAACCTCAGAACAGTGGCGGTCCGAGGGAGGATACACATAAAAAATACGTATTTAAAATAATTTTGAAAAATGCTTGAACCCTCCACTCAATTTTTGGCTGTTCCTGCTTCTCAGAAAACGGAATAACGCTCAATATTAGTAACAGCATTTTTTCTAAAACAAGTTTCTTAAATAAAGCGATTACACTTCAGAAACATATATATTATATTATCCGTTAGGTAAAAAAAAAAAGAAAACCGTAGTTGATCCGTAACATATTTCGTTGGCATCAAAACATACACGGACTATATTTGGATAATAAATCATATTAAATCGAGAGATCTCACAATATGTACTCAGGCAACTCTTCAAAAAGCAATCCACAAATTGCGCTGACATATCATTCCTGTGTATTCGGGCAATTATTAGTGGCATTAAAGTTGTACGCTAGTAATTGGGTAAACATAGTATTCACATCTGAGACCGTAAAGTTGACGTAAATAGGTTTATTCGTGCGACAGTTTTAATACCCCATTACGCGACTATAATTACCCGTGGCACAATCTAGAATAGTGTGTTGTCTTTAAATTATAATAACAAATTGTTGTACTGTGCACTTGAATTATTTGAAGGCAGAATTAATTGTATGATAACAAGGTACTGCAGATAGGAAAAACTAAACAGATCTTTCTGAAACCGAAAATTTTACATTTAAAAATGAACAAAAATTGGTGCATAGATTAATCAGATTAGCTCCTCAAAAATAGTTAGTCAGATCTATCAGTAACACAATTTTTAATTGTCCAGATTAGATAAAGCAGCTAATTAGAAATGTTTTATCATCATCATTTAATTCCAGTTTAATTTTATATAGATGGTTTTTCTCCATGTTCAAAATTCTCAATACATTTGTGTTACTTACACCATTATCACTAGCTACCTCGTTTGTACTTTTCTGTGGGTTTTTATCAACATTTAACAATATTTTCAATTTCTTTTCCTTATTCAATTCTGATCTCCCGGGTTTGTGATCATCTTTGACAGTTCTAGTCACCGTAGACTAGGAAATTTGATACTTCTCGTTAAATATTCTGCATACCTCAGAACGCATTCTTGTTTTATTACCCATTTCAATTAATGTTAATATATCAATTCTTTGAGTCTTAGAGAGTCTTATTAAAAACAAATAACAACTATTGTTTAGAAGTTCCTAAATAATAATAACTAAAAATTATTAACGATGGATCCGATGATTTCGACAAAGTGCTTTGAGTCCTTGACGTGCGATGATGTTTTGCCCTCCAAAGGTTGGATGATTGGTAGAAGGAATTTCGATAGTGCTGCTGTTGGTGAGTTGCGCGAACTTGTAATCGGTCTGAGAGGTACTCCAGCCTTGTGTATCTTGGGTAGTCCATTAAGGTGTGGTGGTTTGCTTTGATGTGGCGTCAATTTTCTCCTTGTCACCTGAACCAATCCCAACCATCCATTAGATTCACCATGGAGATGGAAGAGAGTGGGTGCCTACCATTCCTTGATGTAAAGTGTCAAAGGACTAGGACCGGAATCCAAACACCAGTCTACAGGAAGGCTACGCATACAGGATTATACCTTCACTACAACTCCAACGACCCATCAGCAACGAAAACCGGCATCATCAAAACAATAATCCATAGAGCCAAAAATATCTGTAGCACACCAGAAGCCCTCAAAGAAGAACAAGTGATACTTAGAGAAGACCTTTTGGCGAATGGATATCCGGAAACGATCATTACTAAGGCGTTTGAAGAGCTGGACAAACCAACTAGGCAGGAAGAGGACACCACGGTAGTAACTCTACTATTACCATATACTAAAGGCCTGTCGGAGAAACTTAGAAGAATTGCACACAGCTATAGAATCAGAATTATCTTCAAAAGCAACGACACCTTGAGAAACATGATAACAAGAACGGGGCCCGACGCACCCGCATTACCAAATAACTGTATATACAGCATACCGTGTGAATGTGGCAATATTTACATTGGAGAGACAAAGCGACCGCTGGACACCAGGATTAAGGAACACCGCACAGGTACTCAAAGGGCAGAGGTAACGAAGTCTGGATTAGCTAATCACGCATGGACCGAACACCATAATATCAACTGGGACCACGCTAGAGCAATTCACAAGGAGGAGCACTGGTACAAAAGAAAATTCATAGAGACGGCATACATAATCTCGAACGAAAATATAATTAGCGAGCCCAGCGTCCGAATTAAAAATATATAGAGAGCTCTTCTTCGGCCTCTGCCGCTACGCATCACCGACAACCGACCTCCAGGTACGACGACGCTGATGACGATAGCAGATACGCAGCTATTGAAACGGTGTGAGATCAACCACTTCAAGACGATGGAAGTCCAAGGAAACTTCCAGGAACGAGTTACATTGTCTACCAACTTCAGACTAACAAAGTCTTAAATATGATAGACACTAATTTTAACTAAATCTTAAATGTCATAAAAGATCCTATTTTACTTTTTTGGCAAAAAAAAGAACTAACCGTGACGTATATTTAACTTCTTTGTACAAAAGTAAATTACGTGCAAAAATCAAAAAGCCCCATATAGCTGATTAGAGAATTATAAAACGTTTTAAAAGCAGTATCACACGCTACGCCTTCTCATTTAAATTTTTTTAGAGGTGGTTATGACTAGGGGATTTACTAGGGGATTAGTTGTATTCAGAAAGTGTAGTTTTATATATAAAAATGGACCTGATACAGGAATTTTTACTTAAATTCATAATTATATAGAAAATGAATTTACCCTTTATTTTAGAACCTCACTGTATACACCAATCAAGCTTCCATGAGTATCGAGGAATATCTCTGGCTATCCCTCGCCTCTCTTTGCTTGATTTTGAAATTGACTGGAATTTTAGGTACTTTTTTACCAATAATCGTGTGTTTAGGAAAATTATTTTGTCATCTATGTCTACTTCGGAATGGAAGTTTTGTTACAGTTAATCAGTTTCAAAAAGGTGTTTTTAAGACTCCAAAATTGGACGTTGTAACAATATATTATTTTTATTATTATGTGTCTGGAAACTTTTATTTCATATATTACGTAAGGTGGAAACTTCTTTATTTCTCATATAAACTTGTAATTTAACCCCGACATTGAAATTAAGATTTTGGGTTAGACTTTCGTGTAAGTTTACATGCGCTATGTTTTGTTTGTAGACATCTTATTCTCTCACAAAAACAGTGAGAAAGAATTTATGTACGGACAACCAGTAATCCGGGCAATTTTATGAAATTACCAAACTACACTTTGTTCAGAATTTACAATTTTCAGATACTTATCTGTTGCAGGAGAAAATCTGAGGAGAAAAAACCCTAATGAACAGGCAAAATAATCCAAGACCTCCTCAACAATCTTTTACGAAATTACTTTAGAATAGATTTATCAAAATTTGAAATTTTTGAATTTCCACTGATGCCACTTCCCATCTAGTGGTCTTATAAATATAAATAGCGGTGTAAATAAAAGTTTAACAATACAATTAGTATAACAAAATCCATTGGGAAAATACTAAAGAGTTATGTTTAATGGCCAGCAAGGCCTCCGGATTTAACATCACTTGATATTTTTAAGGGCCTATTTAATATTAAGATTTACATAAATTGGTCATAAACTATACGAAATTGAAAATAGGGTTACCTAATGAATAGCTTACATTTACTCGAAACGAATTGGAATAGAGCTTGAGGAGCCTCATTCCGAAAAAAATTTTAGTTGTTTTGAGAAGGAGATCATATTGAATGTCTTCATTTACAATTTTAGTTTTATTATAAGATCGCTGAATCTACTGAAACAGATTACATTAACAACTAACAATAGTTGCCTTCTTATAGGTCTACGGATTTTTCAACTAGTATTCCTGTATAATATTTTCGGATGTATTTTGTACGATACTTATCTGATGCTCCGTTTCGGTTCCTTATCTGTAGTTTGAAATAATTTACACAATATTATAGCTTTACTTTTTGGCAATGTCAATTGGTTGATTAATTGACCTTGAGGTTTCCTTTTTGATGTTCCGTTGCTAGGAACCGTTAGCATAACACCGGTATCTCTACAGAGGATTATTCATCATAATGCAGATACTTTCTTTGATTTTTCTCTTTTAGGTGTGCTATTCTTTAAGTAATATTTTTGTCTTATTCCATTCCATTTTGGAGAGGTCTTGATGTTTCAGCGGTATATGTGTACCTTCTGCCTGCGGAAAAACATATACCGGTGAAACATCAAGACCTCTCCAAATTAGAACAAAAGAGCGCCAATACAATGTTTCAGGAAGACAAATAGACAGATCAAGGTTGGCAAACCATGTACTCAAAAATGTTGAATAATGAAGAAATTGGAACACCCTTTGTAGAGATACCGTTATCACGCCAATTGCTTTTAGCAAATATATATCAAAAACGAAATTTCAAAGTCAATTAATCAACCAGTTGACATTGCCAAAAATTCAAGCTATAATATTGTGTAAATTATTGCAAATTACATTGTTCGACAACGTCACATCAGATAAGTATTGCGCAAAATACATCCGAACATATTATACAGGAAAACTAGTTAAAAAATCCGTAGAACAACTTTCTCACAGTTAATCCTGCGATAGAGTTTTTCTATAAGAAGGCAACTAGTGTTCCGGGCAGTTTTTACAAACTGCTCTTAGATACTACTCTTTGATTTTCAATTAATTTACTTAACTGTGTTTTTTCGGAAATCATTATGAGGAGTGAAAACCCACATCAACATCCAAAATAACTATTTGCCTTCTGAATCTTTTAGAAACTACTATACTTGTGTTGTATTTTATTACTTGGAAAAATACTTTTAACATCATGCAACAAAAACTATCCATCACGTAATAAATATTATTCAGCTTAGTCCTTAAATAATCTGAGATGAAAATCATTTTCCCAAGAAGATGAGATTTTTTATTGATCTTTTTTATCTTGAGAATAACAACGAAAGGAAGAATGTAGGAAGCAGATAAGGGCGCTGTAAAAACGTCTCATCCAAAACTCCAAGAGAAAACGTGTTGTTGGCGAAAACTTTTTTTTAATATTCCCGTTCTACACACACGTTAATATTATACCCCCGGTTTTTTTAAAGATCGCTCTTCCATATATCTCATGCAAACTGATAAAAATCACTTTCTCTCTACTTTCAATTTTTGTGACGTTTACGCAGAAACGACGCCCTCTGCTCAAGTGAGAAGTTTAGTTTCGTCAGGAAAAGTGTGATATATCTCTTTTGACACACAACAAAAAATATTTATAGCTCGAATTGAATCCAGGCGAATATCGTAACCTAGGGCTGCTGCGTCTTGACGCGTTACATGAATTTTAAGAGGCACCGTTTCTGTCCCTGGAAGAATTGAGAATATATGAGATTGTTGCCGGCGGCACGGTCTTCGCACTTTGCTTTTATTTCAAGTGTCAAATCTTATAAGGAATTTGTTGGTCTCCGGAGAACAATAGTTGTGTGTACATTTTTGTATGCGAGAAAATTCCCTGTAATATCGTTAAAGGTGACACACTGTCATCCGAACTAATTTCTCAAGTAGGCAACCATATCGCATTACTCTTTTTAGTTGTTATCATTCAATCAATTTTATAGAGCTAGTAGTAGTAGTAGTCGTGTTAAAAAAAGTAAGTTGTATGTAACTATAATTGTGCTAAATTGCTCCAGGATCCAATAAACATACTAAAAAATTGTAGAAATTCGGAGCAAATATAAAATTATTATTCTTTTAGATAACAAAAGACTTTGTCTATATATATATATATATATATATATATATATATATATATATATGTGACCCAAAAAAATATTTTTTATTTCGAGTCTCGCGTGAAAATATGTTAGTTTACTATGTTTTAAGAACTTTTACCAAAGGACAGGTCGAAAAAAAAATTTTAAAAGGTCGCTCCGAATTTTTGAAAAATTCCAAAACCGCCGAAAACTGGATTTTTTTTTGTTTTATTTTTTTTCTCGTCATGTCATCTTTTTTAGTGTAAAATAATATAAGGATTCTGAAAACTTTGAGTCAAAATTTTATTATTTAAAGGTCGCTCTTTTTGAGCTACCTCTAAACATGAATATTATCCACCTAAAATTTTTTTTCCTTGAATTTCATATATCACGGAATTAATTTAGAACGCGAGAAGCAGAAAAAAAAATTATGAATAATTTTTACAGGTGCAGCAAAAAATCATAATTTTTTAAAATTATTTATTACTCAAAAATTAACATTCTGATTATATTCTCAGACTTTTTTATAACATTTTCAACTTTTTAATACAATAATAGTCAATTTTAGCATCGCTTCCATCGTCAATAATTTTAAACTTTTGTTTACTAAAGTATTTTTACATTATACATAACATCAATAAATTGAACTAAAAATAATTTAAATGTAGCTCTAACTTTTTGACTTAGGGGTATTCATAACATCTTCCATTTCTAAACTACTGAACAGGTC
The DNA here is from genome assembly GCA_034190945.1 of Octodonta nipae. Lineage (NCBI taxonomy): Eukaryota > Metazoa > Arthropoda > Insecta > Coleoptera > Chrysomelidae > Octodonta > Octodonta nipae. Next base: position 23,658,722 of record CM067218.1, on the reverse strand, counting down.
TTTCGCGTAGGTTTTTCTGGGTTTCACCTTCTCTAATGCCGTCAATATAGTAAGTAAGTTTTTCCCAGATTTGTATGTTCGAGATCTGTTTTAATTGGTAAACTTAACTAGGATAAAGGTTTGGTGTTAGGACTATGATATTCAAGAACTGAAACTGAAACTCCGGAAAAGCCTGTACATAGACCAGAATGACGTTCTATCGAGTGTGGGTACTTTCACACCAGAGCCTTTAGGATCTAAATTTCATAATGAACTTTGTATTTGCATCTTATCTATTTGATTTTTGTATTTTATCTTCAACAAGTACTTACACTTTGCCTTCAATGTAGTTAACTTTCAATTCTACATACATAATCAAGACTAATGTCTACTATTTGAATTTACTTATTTGCCTCGCCAACTGGACCAATTAGTCATCTAATGATTTCATTAATAGGTTTCTATTATTACTGAGTTCTTTGGGAATAACTACCACATAAACTTGAAAGTCTGCTTATTTCAAAAGTCCAAACATTTCAAGGTCTAAATCAGACCTCGTTTTCAATGGTATGAATACAAATTGAACAAAAAAATAAAAAATTAAGAAGATTGCCAATGACAAATATCGAAATCATAATTTGAAATTAATAGTCGTTGCGGAATTAACATTGATTCTACTAATTATTAACTAATAATTTGCCAAATCTCCTCAGCTTGCTTGACCATATTTTCTTTATGTATTGTCTTCATCATTAATTGAATTATTTTGTAGAGTATAGACTTTTTTTGTCAGTCATCTAATAATTTGCACAACTTATTTGAGACATTTGAATTATTTGATTTCGTTTATTTTAATTTTTATGTATTTGTTTCTTTGTATCATAAAAACACTTACTACACTCGTAATTCAGTCTATAGTTAGAGCCTGAAGTAAAATAATAATGAAAATATTGTGACTGATCTACATGAAAATAAACACGAATAATTTTCTTGTTATGAAGAAGAATAATTAATTTTACAAACCACCGCGTCTGAAATGTTTCTCCACAATTATGATTTCGTGTCAGCATAGAGCCACAATATTTCACGTCAAAAAAATCCACAAAACTTCGCTCAGTTTAAAAGAAAACCTCTTAACGGGAATCACCAACATTATGTCTAATAAGCGTTATTTTTTTTCTCCTGAAATTCCATTTTCGTTCTTATACCCAGGCCGAATAAGTTTTAAAATGGGGGGGCCACCCCAAAGTCAGAAATGGAAAAACACAGATTGCCGCCATTTAAAACTTAAAGAGTTTTAAGATTGCTGTAATTATATTCGTTATGAAAGAGAATTAGGAACCTCGATTTGACAAAGAAACCCCAGTATCTTGCATCGCTTTCAATGGGATAAAAAGAAACTTAATTTCGCATTATGTCTGCTCTCGTTTTGCTGTTGGGTTTTGTAAATTAATAAACACGAAGCATTGGTTTTGCGAAAAAGAATGTCATTGACTTATTAAAAACAGTTTTACAAATTATAGTGCTTACTGAAAATAATGGACGTTACAAACAAATAGCAAAACGTCATAATTCGCGACAATGTTGTAGGATGATAATGACATATTTTAAATATACTGCTATAGAATTGGATTTAAAAACGAGTGTATCGTCCGATTAGCGATATTGTCACATTGACAATAATTTACTTAACATATATGTTGTCATAACTTTGTTATTAAAGTCCACAGATCATTGATTTATAAGAATTTTTGGTTTGATATAATGTGGACTATCTCCACCTAAAATATATGCACCCATACTGTTTACACCCTGTATAAGTGAAAGATAGCTTCATGAGTTAAATGCGTGTAGTGCTAAGTGGACAGAATAGCCTATTAACTATCACAATAGGCTCTGTCTCCGTAATAAAATAAAGGTTGGTCTGGAGACTAACAATATCATCGTGAAGTAAGAAACATCAGGTAAAACTCCAACGAAACGAAATAGGAGTTTTTAGTCAACTTTCATTTAATTAAGTCTATTTAAATTAGTTACTGTTAAAACTCCGGTTAACTAACGTACATATAACCGCTAAGGTTTATGTTTAACTCACGCATTAGTAAAGTTCATTGTTGTTTAATAAACATTTTTTATTTACACATTTATTTGTTTTTCTTACAAGCATTTGTCATAAACTTCGGCTAGCAGCCGCGAAACAATTAAAAATTATTTAATTTACGCAAGAAGTTGTGAGCGATACAACTGGTTGCTCCAAAACTTCGGTAAACTAACCACGAGACAAAACATTTTCTAAATTACGTTATAATTAGAAAATCACAATATTATTTAAACATTAAGAAGGAGCCTTCGAACAGGCATTATCAGTCATAACGAGTCCAGTTACCCTTTATAACATGAACTATGGACCTTACGAGAATGGTTGAGTTCTCGGTTTAACTATCAAAATGACCTGGCTATAATAAGTTACAGCTACAAAAACCTTAACATTTCTTATAGGCTAGCAGCAATATATAAACATTCCCTTCAGGACCTAAAATACCTTAGTGAACTTTGCTTTACATTGGTAGGACTTAAAGACATTTTGTGAAACATCTTTTGGATAACCACCATAACTTTTACAAAAAGATTAGATACTATAAAAATCAAACTACAATTCCATTTAATCACTTTTCAATATTTAAATAGAGATGTCATTCCTAACGCTAATTTTTAACAACATTACCATCTGGTTTGTTTTTTTTTTTTCGATATTTTTGTAATACTTTAAATATAATTTTTAATCTTTTAAAAACAAAGTTGCTTGTCATAGATAACCTTCCTATAGAAACTATCATTACATGATTGTTGTAGTCATTAATTAGTTCAGTTATTTAATTATTTAGTTTTTAATGAGTTTACTGAATGTTTTTGTTTTGTTTTGATTAATTTTTAGCCTTGGACTTGATATTCAGGTGTAAATTAATAAAAATATTCAAAGATGGTAGGTTCACGAAACTTCATTTTCACCTTTATCATATTCTAAACTACGAAATTCTAATTTTGATAAACGGAATAGTTAAAACCATATCCAATCTCATGCCAAATGCAATAAAGTCTATAAATTCACAAAATTTATTCAAAGTCAAAACAAAACCTCAATAACTTACCTAAAAATTCACAGTTATGTTAGCATATAAAATGTATATCTATATTTACTTTTGTCGTTGCTTCAAATAATAATACACTACCATAAGTAATACAGTTTACTACAGAAATGAAAATTAATGTTAATGGCATGACTCAAGATGCCTTCGCACAAGAGATTCCCTTCTTTAGGTAATTGAGCTCCTGTTCCTAAAACCGCATCGTGTAACTGTCTTCAATTTTATAATTGTAGAGTTAATAACAGTTTGTGCGTTGTTACTTAAATTGGAAGTACTGTTTGTTGTTTCAGTAGTTTGTTGGGTTCTTTGTTTTTTCTCGAGTTAATTAATGGTTTCTCATATAAGGTTTTAAGGAGTCATTTTTTCACGTTTAAGGAATGATTTGAATAGAAAAAAAAGTAATCATTAAATCCTTATATGACAGAGCGGAAGCAGTTTCATCAACAAAGGAAATTTTTGAGAAAGAGTTACGTTTGATAAAGGAAATTTTAGAACAATACGAATACCCCAGAAATTTTATAAATATAACAATTTACCAAATCGAGAAAAAAAATAAAGAAACCAACAAACTACTCAAACAACACACAGTACTTCCAATTTAAATAACAACGCACAAACTGTCTATCGGATAAAAAACAAGAAACAAAAAATAAACGTATTGGTGATAAATACCAAGTAAAAACGATTTTTAAAACAAATAATACATTAACATCAAATCTGACAAAAACAAAACTGGAAAACGTAACTCAAAAATCCAAAAATTGTGTGTACAATGTACCTTGTGCCTGCGTTAAATTATATACCAGGTGAAACATATAGACAGATCGAGATTCGCAAACCATGTACTCAAACCAAAGATAGAGCACACCAAAAAAAGAAAAGTCAAAGTAATTGACTGCATGTTGTTAAATAATGGAGAAATTGGGACACCCTCTGTAGACATACTGGTATCATGGCAACAGCTCCTGGCAAATGAACATCAAAAAGAAAATCTCAAAGTCAATTAATCAATTCATTGACATTGCCAAAAAGTCAAGATGCAAATATTGTGCAAATCATTTCAAAATACATTGTTCGACAACGATTCCTGATAAGGAATCGAAATTTCAAATCAAACAGATAACACAAAATACATCCTAACATATTATACAGGAAAACTAGTTGACTAATCCGTAAACCTAATTTCTTACAGTTAATTTTGCGAGAGAGGTGTTTCTCTAAGAAGGCAACTAGTGTTCCTGGGAGTTTCCACAAACTGCTCCTAGATACTTAACCTTGATTATCATTACTTCACGTATCTCTATTTTTTAGAAACCATTGTGAGGAGTGAAAATCCCAAATGAATATTTAAAATAACTTCTGCCTCCTCAATCATTTACGAACTACTTAATATTTAAAGTATTGTGAAATAAATATTTTATTATTATTATTAGTAAGGCGAAAGGTGGACCAATTTAAGACAAGTAGACAAATTAAGTTTAACCAACAGGTAGAGTGGTACAAAGCAAATCCTGTTGAAAGAACAAAATTTAAAAAAAAAGAGGAAACTATCGGAAGGCAGCTCTATGATGTTAACCAAAGCAGAAAGCGAGGCACATTTAATACTACAAAACCTATTAGGTGCTAGAAGAACAAACAAATTGAAATCCACAATATCAAAAGATCGCCAACCAGTCACTTTGCAACTATCACAATTTTGGGCAAACAAAAAATGTATATAAAATGGATAATTTAAGAAAAGCATTTAACTAAAACGCGGTGATTGTTAATCACTTCAGATTTGGAATTGAAACGACTCGAAGTACAAATAAGTATCTTCTACTCTACTAGTCTCCTTGAGGAAGAATTTCTGCAGAGACAACCAGTCATCAGGGCAATTTTTTAAAATTGCGCAACTACACGTTGCTGTGTATTTTAGCGTATACCTTGCTTTTCTACTTCTCAGTAATAATATTCCGATATTGTGTATGAAACACCATCAATTATTTATAATAAGAACTCCGCGTTCTTGTTCTCTTCTGCTCCAGAACTATCATATCTTGGCGGTTTCTCTGCCATGTTTCGTTTGAAAAACACCTAACCCATTAATATTACAACTTTGAAACTTCGAAACTTGTTTAATCGAAGTCGAATTCCGAGCTGCTATTAATCCAAATTTGTGGCAAAGACTACATCTAACTTTCATTTTGGAACCGCATAAATTCCGTAATATAATTACACAAAATATGAACAAGTTTATTAAACGTTCGCCGGTTACAGAAGAGACGAATTTTCGTCAGCACAAAGTCACGGGAGAAAATTATTGCCTGTCAACCAAAACCGCATTGAAACTTTGCCATTAACAGCTGCAACCGATCCATATATCATCGGGTGATTTCCACTGGGATTTGGCAACGAATGGAGTTTTTATTACTATGCATTGCACAGAATAATGATGTGAATCAATAGTAATTGTGTTTCGAAACGAAGTACGCGTTACCCCAGTTATTTCAGAAGGCATAAGCATTTCATTCTACTTGGAAAACATTGTTAATTTTACTTTATATCCATTCATATAATATGAAACCTTACTGTAGTTTTGTCTGTTTTCAGCTATAGGATAGAAAAAAGGCACATATCATATTCATCATCAGTGTCATAAATATTACACATTCACAATCCTTATATATATATATATATATATATATATATATATATATATGTGTATGTGTGTGTGTGTGTGTGTGTGTGTGTATTAGGTGGTTTCTGAGAATTCATCCGCGTAGTTGATAACTGATCCCTGCCGTGAGCCCTAAAGTCAAAACCGAGACAAACAGACGAGGAGCATGAAAGACCAATAACCAAGGCTTCTTTACCGTATGTCGAGGGTACCACGGACAGTATTGCAAGAATTCTAAGCAGTCACAATATCGAAACTATTTTCAATACAGACAGAAAAATAAGCACGGTGCTAAGGGCTCCGCAGACGAGGATCCCTTTAGAACAACAGGGAGTGTACGAGATTCCATGTGCAGACTGTCATAAAACCTATGTGGGAAAAACTAAAAAATGATTCAAGCTAGACGTGATGAACACCAGAACGCCATAAGAAAGCAGGAAAAAACAACATCCATTGCGAAACACGCCACCACGACGTCACACCGAATAGACTTTGAGAACACCAAAGTACTGGCAAATATAGAACACCCGAAATCAAGACTCGTAAGAGAGGCAATTGAAATAGCGAAGAGACCTCACAGTCTAAACGCACGCAATGAAATCCAAAACTTATCGAATTGTTGGAAAATTCTATTAAACACCTTACCGGCCCGGACCCGTTCTATAACAACTCAACTGGATATAACTAATCAGCAAACGGGAGGCGTGGCCACTGAGCACCAAGGGCCAATCACAGACAGTCGTTCACGGTGCCAACCGATAGGCGCCGAGCCGCGACTACATAACAGCGCGCAGATGTGACTCTGCTGAAACGTCGTCATTTTACCATCGATCCCGGCAGGGATCAGTTATCAACTGCGCGTATGAATTCCCGGAAAATTATGTGGAAAGGGAACAATTGTTTTATCCTTCCAAATAGTTCTCGGTCCTCGGTTTATATATTTTTGATTGAGAAATCTTGGGTTTTTGGGACCATTGAAATAATTTTAATTTAGTTTTTCGTGGTGACTATTTTATTTTACGTACGTTTCGACCAATTCTTGGTCTTTTTCAAAAATTTTCTTTTTTGTAAACTAATGACAACCTATGAAATGTATAAATAAACAAAAAACTAGTCAAATAATAAAATACTGTTACTTACATAATTTTACACACACTTAACCACTGTAAATAAAATTAACATATTTGAAAAGTATTGCGCCACTACAACCAAATTTATCTGTCTGCCACATGATAGTCAATATGCAAGTTGTGTTCGCCTCTTCGGGCCGCAAAGAAATAAATCACTCGTTCGTTTGCAGTTTTAAGAGTTTGGTCATATACCTACGAGGGCGGTATAATTATTTATCAGTTTGTTTCTTTAAATAGATTGCTGTATATTGTGCTTAGATTTTTGGTATCACTTTTTGCATTTACAGTACATGGTTGTTTCTGTATATATATCATTTCATATATTTCCCGTTTAATTTGATTTGATTCACTTTGCAATATTTTAGTTTTTTCATAGTCAAAAGTGTGTTTTGTTTCCATCATGTGATTAGTTAAGGCGGTTTTATTTTTTTTGTCGTATTTATGACCATTAAGTCTATTTTTTAATAGCTGCGAGGTTTGACCGATATATGTCCCTTTACAATTTTTACAAGGTATTTCGTATATGACATTACTCTTTTTTTCTTTCTTAATTTTCGTTTTTAATTTTGTGAAATGTTTATTTAATGTGTTGTGTCCTTTATGACTTACACTTTACATTCTTTTCTCTGTGAAGCTCTGTGAATAGCTTTGTCCCTGATTAGATGCGTTTTGTTCTTATCTGTGAAGTGACCAACAGTAATCACCCATCATTTTGTCATTCCAACCTACCTGGTATATGAAATATTTCCCCTTGCTCTTCACTCACCTAAGTTGTCAGGAAAAAAGTCAAGATGGTTGTGCAAAAAGCTAATAATTTTTTTAGCATGTTAGCTACGACAATTGTATAGTTCGTAGTTTTCACTTTACCCAAAAACTCAGTCGCTAATTATTTAAATGATATACAAGTCTCATGCTCCTTTTTATTGTTGCTCCGAACTTAGAATCTAACTTCAATATACGAATATCAGTTTCAACGAGAATCCCTTCTTTCTATTTAGTTTCTGATAAATTAGGAAATTATGCACACAAATATTTAAAGCAATCACCCTCCTCAGGGAAAGCGTCTACATTTTTTATACTTCATTAAGCCCAATTTTATGTGTAATGGTGGGAGAAGAATCTTCTTGGAGTGTACTAAAATTTGATTCAAAATGTTTTTCTGTCCAGTGTTGATCCCTTTCTTTGTTGTCCCACTGACATAGAAAACATGGAATTATTCAAATCCTTTTTGTTGACCAAGGAGCATCGTAACAACAATATTAATGAACTAGGCAGATGTTAATAATACATACTTAGTGTTCGACACCAAACATCAGGAATCTTTCATGTCGGCAGCATGGATTCAGGAATACAACCCTGACCTATGCTTTGTAAGCACAAACGTCGACAACACACCTTTAAGACTTCCCTCATAGTCAATATAGACTGGCTATTATAGAGATTGGAATTTGTATACCACTTATTATATCCTTTCCACGACCAAGATGGAATTTCAAAAAAGCCGATTGAGAGAGCTACTCTAACAGACTCGACCAACAACCGAAAACTATCACAGGTTCATAAGAGCGATTATCAAAACACCAACAAAGACCATACCTAGAGGTTTCAACAAAGAATAATGAATGGAATAATGACTGTGAGGAACAATATAGGACAATTCTTGAGAGCGGAGACCGATAAATGGCTGACGAAGTGTTGCACAGACTGGATATTGCCCGCCAAGAGCGATGGACAGGAGCAGTCAGCAACCTAGATTTAAAAAAATCCTGCATGAAAGTGTGGTCATTCCTAAGAAAACTCACAAAACGACCCGGAAATACATCCAGACAGGATTGCCTCCCACGTCGTGGCCACATCAAAAGCCCCACGGGAAAGAGTCCACTCAACTCGCATTAAGCATAAATTTAAAACTCTAAAAGCCAACAGCCAGAAACAAACCGAGTAGGCACCCTGGACGAGGTAGCGGATGCTCTGGGGATAACGAAGGTGGGAAAAGCACCGGGGCCTGATGAAATCCATCCATAATTCCTCCTGCACAGCGGTAACTACACAATGAAATAGCTAGCCCAATTTTTCAAGAACAACATAAAAAATGGATTTATCCCAATCGCAATGAAAACTTCTAATGTTATCGCTATCCTCACACCGGGAATGCCGAAAAGTTAGCGCCCCATAGCGCTACTAGGGAGTCTATACGCTCCTCGAGAGACTTCTCTATAGAAGAATCGGAAGCAAAATATTGGAGAGAGAAGCTGCACAGATCAGATCATATCACTTACAACCTATATTGAAGCAGGCTTCCAAGATAACCTGAAAACATCAGCCGTGTTCGTGGACCTTTCCGCAGCTTATGACAATATGTGGAGTAATGGATTACTCTATAAACTTTACCAACGAGTCCCATACAAACAAACCCTGCAACTTATTGGTAGCATGCTTACTGGCAGAGTATTCCAGGTCATATTAGGCAGCAAAACGAGTTATTCAAGGACGCTTAATGACGGTCTTCCCCAAGGGTCTGTCCTGGCCCCTCTATTTTTCAACCTTCATATATCCGATATGCCTGAAACTAGATCGCGAAATTTATGCTACGCGGATAACTTAGGGCTAGCCACCCAACCCAGAACAGAAACTGTCCTAACTTCAGACTTGGCGAGCTTGGGAGCATACTTCCGTAAATGGAGACAGGGCACAACCCCAACAAAACGGAGACGGCGTGCTTCCATCTCTCTAACAGAGCACCGAATAGACAGCTCCAGGTTTATTTTGAGGATACCTTGCTGCGCCACAATATGCACCCGAAATATCTTGATGCCACCCTGGAGAAACTACGAACTTGGAACAACATCCTTTATAACCTATGTGGTACTACATGGGGCTCTTCTGCACCGAAACACTAAGAACTACAGCACTTGGGCTGCCTTACTCAACTGCAGGATACGGCGCTCCTATTTGGCTCAACAGCGCACATACCCAAAAGGTAGACAGAGAACTAAATGAGTCCATGAGGATAATCAGTGGAACGCTAAAATCGACTCCTACCGAATGACTACCAATATTGAGCCATATACCTCCTCCAGATCTCCGGCGCAACGAAGCTCTACTCCGAGAATATAAACGTATACAAGGCAACCAGCAACTTTCCATACACCAGGATACGGATAAATCATGCAGAAACAGACTGCGATCCAGAAGACTAACCATAAGGACTGCTAGAGAACTGCACACCTTACAGTTCGACCCCAGAGACTCTTGGGAGCGAAAATGTACAGATAACTGCCCCCTCAAGGCAGAAACCACCCATGCATAAGAATAAAACCTCACTGAACAGACTACGTACCAACTATGGCATATGCGCGCCCGCACTACACAATGGGGTAGGGCGCAATCTGAGAGGTGTGACTCCGGGGCGGAAAAGCAAACCGTTCAAGATCTGGTGATGGAATACCCAAATAACGCATATAAGGAAAACTTTGACGACTTCCTAATGACAACCGATGATTCGATTGATAATGTACTTCCTTTTTATACACTTTTATGTACTTTATATCATGTGCAGCCGTAAGATAATTAAATAAAATAAATCGAAACAACTATTAAATCTCCACACAAGCTCAAACCATGTGAAATGTGAGAAAATAACGGGTGATACGATTGTTTTTGTTTTTTTTTGAAATTAGTTCACCGAAATACACAGGAATTAACTTATATGTTTCTTTGGGGAATAACACCACAATAGAAATAAATCTACGTATATTGCAGGAATACCAAACGTTTCAAAGTCTATTCTGACTTCGTTGTCAATGGCTTTATATTTATTGATGTGATTGCAAAATGAAATTTGATTTGACATTTAAAATTGACATTAGAAAATTTGTTGTTTTTAGATATACAGGTAGCACAAAAAATTCATCTAACCAGCTTTATGTGAAAGAGTTGTCTTATATGTGGCGTTCCTAGGTCTTTGTTATAAGATAGCGCATTGCCATGCGATCAAAGAATTCTATTGTTTCAGTGATTAACGTCATAAGGGAAAATAAAATGAAATCGATATTGGGTTGTTCAAAAGGAGGTTACCATTAATAATTTCTTCCTTAATTAAATACTCTACAGCGATACAATCGTCTTCATTCTCAGACTCTTTTATTTTTCGTTTTGTGTTATGTTGTTCTTTGTGAAGTATAGTTGAATTGTCAAATTGTATTTTATGGCCTGTCCCAAGCATGTTCACAAGTTTTTGATCAAACGTTATGTAATTCTTGTGTTCATTTATTCGTACGTTTAATGGTCTCGATGTTTTTCCAATATAAAATTTATTGCATTCGCAAGGAATCTTATATATTTTTTTGAATATTAAAGTTATTCCCCAAAGAAACATAAAAGTTATCAAGAATATGCCACAAACAACGTTTAGAAGACACAGGAATTAGTTAAACTTATTGAAACAATTTTTTCACTGTTAGTTGTCAATGCGTTGTCACGGTGACGTCTCGGCGGAATAGAGATGGGCAGGTCTGGATGTACATTCATGTCCGGACCTGCATCCCTAGTGTTAATGATGGATGTACATCCGACAGCAATTCGAACACAGATCCGCGGACCTGTCGGAGTGGCAAGAAACTCATGCAATGAGCGGTACTGAACATAGTTTTAGAGATGTGTAGGTCCGAATCCTCGGACCTGTGTGAATGAAGGATGGATGTACATCCTTACCGATCGGCGGAACCATCTGTTGATATTATGGGCGGGAGCGGCATCGAAACATGCCATGAGCGGTACTGAATCAATGATAGCGGACTGGGAACTGCGGATCAGAGTGAGGGAACGGTATTACCTACAGTTTGATCATATAGAAATATTGTTGGTTTATGGTTATATATTTTATCATTTTAGTTGTCAAATATGGCTATTTTTATTTGTAATTATTATTTTTGATACATAATTATCGTTTTCTCGTAATTTTATTATATAAAGGGTAAAAAACAACAATTCAGCGCCATAATGTCTTGCTAGCAGTATTACAATCCAACACTCCGCCTGCCGTCCGACTCCGGTAATCACAGAAGAGAACTGGACCCATATGGGTCCGGCGGACACGGGTCTTGAATGCACACCTTTGGAACTGGATGCATATCCGGATCCAAGTCCGAATTATGAGCGGACCAACCCAACGCTATGCGGAATATCAATGACCACAATCACAGACAACTCTGTACACATAATAGTTAGGAATTTGAGTGGCTCTGAATAATAATGTACTATTTGTTTTAAAAAGAGTTTATCATCGTTTAACAGTCTTAGCGCTTAGTTTTTTTCAGATACACACAGAACATATGGAAATATGATCAAAATTTGATTACTGTTTGTGTTTGGTATTAGTGTTGTGTGTAGTGAGTTTCAGATATAGTTTTATTTATTAAACATTCTGAACATTGATTTTAAAGTAGATTTTCTTTGATGTAATGACATGTTAAATATTTCAGTGGATCAAGATATGCTTTTTGCCCAAGGTTATGTAAATTTTCGATCTCTATTTTGAACGAAATTTATTATGAGTTGCAGACTATTGATGTAAGCCAGGAACGAGTGTAGTTCTTCAATACCATACCCCCGAACCACAAATTTCAAATACATATCTGGAAGAAAACTGATATGTGAATTCCCTAATCTCCACCCAAAGCCTTCTCAACAGTCCTTCCGAAATGTAACACTGCTTCTGAAATTATGAGCTAAGATCTCATTAAAATTATTACGCCAAAATGTATTCAAATAATTATTCTGGAAAGACTTTGGCACAACAATGGCATAAACTTATTAAATTCCAGTGAGAAACCTATCAAGCATCCAAAGCCTATAAGGACACTGACACGAGAGTGCGCGATATAATCAGAAAATAAAAATTCCGTTCTTATTAAAATTCATAGAGATTTTATAACGGCGGCAATTTGAATTTTAATAGTCTCGTACAACAATAATTTACATGAAGCTCAGTAGTGAATCGATTATTCTTCGTCTTCTGCCCGTCTTGTTTTTCGAGATTTCCAGAGTAAAATATGTTGACGAACGTTTAATATATGAGTTCTGAAATTAACTTTCATGCGAAATAAAATAAGAGAAAAAATAGACTAGGGAGTATAGTCGGGGTCTATCAGTGTACTATTTACTTAAAATAAAAATTTTACATTTTAACGGGAAATTAATTTCTGCATTTAGGTATTTAATTGAAAACTAGCCCACAATTATATGTACAGTGTGGAACAGCCAAATGAAATAAAATCGATAACGAATAAAGGAGGGTGTATTGGCAAAAACGCTTGGACACGTCGATTTGCATTTTTAAATGTGCATTTTTTCAACAGCTATAAAATTACATAGGGAGTGTCATGTGACAGTGGCCAATATCAACTTTCCTATTTTAAATGCAAGCCCCTGTATATTATTTGTTTTTTGCATTCTCCAGAAAATTCTAAACACCTATCTTCAACTGTTGTGAAATATTAAGTAAAAAAGTTTTCCCAAGATTTATTACAAAAATTAATTCCTGGGTTCATTTTTACTAAAAGTTTTGTTTAGTCAAAACTCATAAATTGCATTGATGATATTTATTGTCACACTGTACGTTATAATTTCAGAAAAATGATTCATTTGGCTACATTACTCTCAATGGAACTTAATTCCCATTTAGCTGTATCCCAAGCAACAATTGATATTGAGATAAAAAAAAGTAACTGCCAATGCAAATAACTTGAGTTGCAAGAAAACCCACATAATTTTGGTCGAAAAGCAGCCCCACTGTTCAACGTTAGCCACACACCATTGCCGACTCAGGAGCTTACGATTTAATTTCTGTGAACAAGTGATGGTAAGGTTAGATAACAATGTGATTTTGTTTAGTTTCCGTCAAAACATTTACTTCACGGTCATATTAATCGTCTTATCATCTTGTTCTACAAATGATTGGTTATGGAGATAACATAGGAACACATATAGAAGTTTTTCGCATTACGAAATCAATGTCAGTACGAACCAAATTTTTCAAAAAGTGGACTGGGATGCGCGGATCGATAGAATGGCCAGCACGATCTTCTGATTTGACGCCATTGGATTACTTTTTTGCGGTATGTCAAAACGACTGTATACAAAACTAAACTCCTTAACTTAGATGTCCTAAAAAGACTAAACACGCTTGCTCGCGCCTGAAATGTTGAATAACGTTAGAAGACATTTCTATACCATTAGTATATTGCCAAGACGTTCGCCGAGCACACACATTAGACACTTTATGTTAATTTTTGTAATAGATAGGTGTAAGACATTGTACATGAATTATGTTGAGAATTTTCTGGAGAATCCAAAAAATAAATAATATACAGGGGCTTGAATTTAAAATAAGAAAGTTGGTATTGGCCAATATCACATGACACACCCTATATATTTTTTTTTGAAAACATGCGCATTTAAAAATACAAATCGACGTGTCCAAGCTTTTTTCCCAACTCGCCCTCCTTCATTCGTTATCGAATTTATTCCTTTTGGCTGTTCCACACTGTATAAAGTCCAAAAATAATTACTCGACGTTCCTAACGGTGAAACTGATGAGGGTTTTCGACTAGAAACAAAATATAGTTTTGCGTTCAAAGGACTATACAATAACGAAAAGATAGTATAAAGAATAATGTCAATTATTTCCTAGATCTCACAGGGTAACAACATTACTCAAAACAGCATTATATGTATGAAATATATAAATAATTATATGAGATTTCAATTAGGTGAGGAAAGCGTAACTGATGAAGGTTTTCTGCTAGAAACAATATAATGTCTTACGTTAAGTAGATTGTAAAATCTCGAAAAGATACTATAAAAATTGTGCATGAATGAATAAAAACTACTATAGGTTAAGTAGTTATCTGCTGAAAGTTGTACAACCTGAACAAAATACAAAAACCAAACAAATCTGTCTAATGTATTATGTATTTTTTTAACGAAGTGCAAAACTGAAGAAGGTTTTCATTTATTCGAGTTTTTTTACGTATTCTCTCCGATTACTCTAAAATGACAATGGATATGGTTAAATTAAACTGTATTATGTTAAGGAATGTTCTTGACAAATTCAAAACCAGACATGCATAATCAACAGAAATCGCATTATACATATAAGTATATTCAAATATTCTCACAAATTTCACTATATGAAAAATTGATAGACCTACTATCTCTTAGTAATCTTGCGAACTTAAACTTTGCAGTTAGTTACGTTATCTGTTTTACAGAGAATTAGAAACAACCGTTGTAAGGAAGTCTCAGAATCCCCAACATTGAATTTTCATATGAAGCTTGTTCAACGTTTAGAAAAATATCCTTAATTAAACTGTCTAATAATACTCCATCCTCTTGTGAACAGTAATGGAATCAGTGGACATTACAAATACATACTCACCACGTGTAGATGATGCCAGTGAACAAATTAATGGCTTACCTGCAACAAATAATTTTAGTAAAACAAAGTTATCAATAATTTTTATTTAATAAATGCATAATGCAATTTAGTTGTACAATATATTCGTTTTATGTTGTAATAAAGGTAATAAATATATTAGAATTCAATTAAAAACTATTTGCGAATGTATCTAATATATATACATTTGTGACCTGTACAATTTTGAAACACAAAAATTTCCAATGTATATTTATTAAATTTGCAATTAAAAAGTATTTGCTCTCGATTTATTTGTTGACGAATTATATATGCTGTTTTATTGTAATTTTCTGAACCAAATATTCAAATAGAGTAATAACACATTTGAAACTAGCTAAAAACAATATATATACAAAATGTGTAAAATTCTGAACTTAGATATTTTAGGTGTTTTGGGCATTTGAGTAGTCGAGTTTGCAACGACTTGACAACCAACCGTTCTGAGTATTTATGGTCTTCTTTGAGTGTGCGCCCAGAAGGCAACACAATCGCAAATTTCCTAACATTTCAAGATTTAAATCAGGCCCCGGTTTCAATGGCAATTAAGACAGAGAATATGAAAACGTTACCTATTTTTCTTGCAAATGGTAATGTACAATTTGAATTTAAAATGTTTAATATTCAAATTGTTATTTCTTATTCTTTGACTTAAATGCAGTAGAGAATGGTGTCTGATTCAGAAATTCTGAAATATGCTGACCGCATTAGATAAAAGTTGTTTTAGTCAAAATATTTGTGATGTCACTTAAAATTGATGAAATTTATAATTAATAGAATTTGGTATACTACAGGAAACATTATTAGGTCTCTGCTACTTTCTAAATATATTAACTGGTTGTTCTCCGGTATACTAAAATTTAGTTAAGCACTCATCAGAAAATGAAACTACTGGTACTTACCTCCATCATAAGTTGGTTGATAAAATCAGATCTAAATTGTTTTTCCAAATTATTGCCTTGCTATATGCAATTATAGTGAAAGTTTACTAGAATTATTAGCTCTTTAGGTAGCAAGAATAGATCAGCAACGCAAAACACGATATTAAATATCTCATATTAGATTCAAATCTAGTCTGTATTATAGGGTGTTTTTAATAAATTTATATCTTTATTTAAAGAAGAACAAAAATATTGACATTGTAAAACATTTTAAAAAATATATTGCAAACAGGCAATAGTGTCAAGAAGTTTTACTGTAAATTTAATTCGTGGAAGAGACATTCTTCCAATATTTATTTTCGATGATTAAGAAGAATTTCTAGCCTGGCCTCGGCTGCTCTTTGACGTTCTGGAGAGTTACGAGAAGAAATATATAAATACAGAGAGCTGAGGAAGCATTCATTCAGTATTCAACTGCCGTATAGTTAAGATAAATTGCAAATAGTTCTGCGAATATAAATTGTGTTACATACTCAGCGTTCTGATTACAATAAAACCTGTAAGTTCAATAGTACCTAATTAATCAGAATAAATTGAGGGAAAATGGCCAGGAGAAAGAGATCGACAACGCAAGCGAAAATAACGTAGATAGATGGAATACGCAAGCGGAGATAACTTAGAGAAGAAGGGTGGCGCTGCGTCCTCTCACTTTAATTTCATTAATCAAAATGAGTTTCATTAATTCATTCCTACCATTTTTGTGTGTAAAAAGACTTTATGGACTTCTTGTTCGATTGTAATCACCTTACGAACGCTCTGTTGTTTTTTGTGTTAGGATGTAGGGAGTTATCTAACATCGGTCGTAACCGTTTACAGCTTTTTGAATCTCCTTTTTGTTCAATCTTGAAACCTGTGATCGTCGTTGGCTTACTGTATGTAACTTTTGCCAGTTGTGTATTATAAGGAAATTAACAAGCCCCGCAATAGTTGAAGCTACTACCACCGAGAGTAGCATCAAAAGAAAGGAGAAGCAAGAATACCCCAGGGCTTCGACATAAGGTTATTGATTTACTTCAACCGATAATATTGTAGACATTAGTTGAATTAAATCCATTGATCCGCTTACAAAGTTTTTCGCAAATAATTGTGACTAAACCAGAAATGACTTTATTAATCAAAAGTGCCAATCACATTCTCTATCAAGAAAGGAAAAAACACGACACAAAGAAGGAAAAACAAAGTAAAAAGGGTAAGAAAACATTGCATATTTATATATTATTTTAAAATGACATAAGCATATAAATTGTATTAAATGACATTGCCTAACGTTTATTATTATTAATATGTTCCAGTCTTGTCTTGAAACTCGAGAACTTACCCTGCCATGTTATACTGGGAAATTTCTTCCCCAATATCAGCGGTATTAATTATTTTTTTAACTAGACAAAGATAGTACTAACCTAATTAAACACGTTTATACTTTTAAAAACAACTTTACTTTGTGAATGAAAATGTTATATGCAGTAAAAAAGGTGAATAGTTTGGGTAAGAACAAATTGGGATATAGGTATAACACGTATTTATTAATTTACTAGTGGTCGCAAAGTGGTCGAAATTCGAGCCTATTACCTAAAAAGTATAATTTTATAAAAAACAGAATTATAGTCTGGTCAATAGAAGGCTACTGTGGTACTTAGAAAAGCAGAACATACTATCACACGCACAATCAGGATTTCGACAAAATTAGCACAATGGACAATTCACCCTTCAAGCAGAAATAGCTAACGCCATATCAGACAAACAAGACGTTATAGCAGCATTTCTAGATTTAAAGAGTGCTTTTGACGCCACACATGAAACCATCCTCAATTCCAAGAAACAAAACTAACTGGAAACATCTTCCACTTCATAAAAAATTTCATGACAAACCGAACCTTCTTCGTACAAGTAAATGGGAAAACATTAGACCCACACTCTTCTGAAAATGGCGTGCCACAAGGCTCCGTACTCAGTACGACACTATTCCTGCTGGCGATAAACGATATATGCAACTCAGTTCCCTGTGAAACACTCGTTATATGCAGATGACCTAGTTCTATTCTGTCAGGGTAAGTCCATAATAAGTACCTGCAAGCTCCTGCAAAATGCAATTGATAACCTAACCGAATGGGGTGGCAAACAAGGCTTCAACTTCTTCCACAAAGTCCAAAATAATAAGATTTAGCAGAAGACGTAGTAACAACACAAGTCCCACAGCTAACAATCAACGGAACTCCACTACAACTGGTAAAACATATCAAGTTTCTTAGACTATTCGACAGCAGATTAACCTGGAGAATTCATATGGAAGAAACAAAGAAAAGCTGTTTAAATGCCTAAATATTCTCAAAACCCTGGCACACCAACAATGGGGGGCGGAAGAAGAAACTTGCTATACAGACATTAATACGCTCTAAGCTGGACTACTGCAGTCCAGTATTCATCTCTGTAGAAAAATCCTGCACTCGAACGAGCCCAATATTTCACTGAATCACGAGAACTCTCCTTTCAGACAACAGAAACTACTTTACGAGATGGACTACTCCAAACAACCCAGTTTATAAACTTCTTCATTCCACACATCCCATCCAATCCCCATCACAGCCGTCGAATCCAATACTCCAAAACGTTCAACCTTTGATGGAAAACATAGACCTACAACAAATAACTCCAATCACAACTTCGGATATCCCACCATGGACTCTCATGTTGCCCACCTTCAACACAACTCTAAGAGAACACAGCAAACACGATACCGAACCTACTATCCTGAAAAATGCCTTCCTCCAAATCCTCAACACAATTCAACCCGATACCACTCTTTATACAGATGCTGCCAAGAACCACCAGGGAGTTGATGCTCGGTTGTTACTCAAACATGCCTTCAATCAGAGTAAATTGGAAAACCACTGTAGCATACATACAGCAGAGCTGTACAGCATATTAAAAGCATCGAAGACAATTGAACGAAACAACCAGAAAGTAGCAATATGCACCGAATCCGCAGTATACTCTTTAAAAGATATCTATACAAACCATCCTCTGGTGAAATTCACAAAACCATCCATCAACTAAAATCTCGAGGAACTCAAATAGTCATTATAGGATAGGCATAAAAGGAAATGAGTTCGCAATATCAAGGGCACTACAAATATTCCTATGTATTTCAAAGACCTCAGAAAAGTTATAAATGAGAACAGTCTACAAAAATGGCAGGAAATCTGGAACAGGTAATGTACTCGTAAACGCCGCGAAAGCCCCCAAAATGAAAGAAAAGTCCGACAAAATAAAAATTCGAAGGCTAAGAATTGGTCGCCAGCTTCCTGATGACCAAGGACAATCCACCAACATGTCAGCACTGTGGTCGAAATTCTAGACCACTATTAACCTCAAGAACACTCTCAGGGAAATCCTTAGTATACCAGAGCAGCAGGAAATTGTAAAAAGTAAATATTTTGTAAATAGCAAGTAAATATTTAGCATAGCCCTAGTAACAAATATTGTATTATTAATATATAAACACTGTAACTGTGTCAATGACCATAATGTAGTCGAGACACTTTAATCTAAATAAAAAAAAAATAAATAATTGTGGAAAAATCGGCGAAGTAGATGTAATGACCAAAATTGTTCACTCATTTTGACAAATCCATTGAAATAAAAAGAAAATAAAAATGTAATCAAATTTCGGGATTCGAAATATTTTTGACAAATGAATAACCCTCCAAATTTTTGGCTGGAACCGCTCCAGGAAAAATATTCGATATAATAATTGGAAGATTGTTCTTTGCAACCGAAAAGATTTCGTCATTTGCAGTTTCAATCAAGTTCAGGAATTTTAAAGAAAAGAGAGGACCAACAACCCTAGGAAAACTTAAATATTTAATACATTCTCTATTGTCCGCTGGCTGACAATTTTTTGCACAACACTTACGAGAAGGTTGTGATAATAATATATTAATCAAACAATTAAATTCAAATTAAAATCAGAATATTTAATGCGACAGTTTCTGCAACACGTCCGAAAAATCAATAGTAATCTACTACATTGTCTACTGTATCACTAAACAATAACAACGCTTGCATGCCACTTCCAGAAGTACATGCTCTAAGAATATAACAGCATCTAATGATCGCTCCCTCTATAAATAATTACTCAATGTTTTGAGTTTGAACCGTCTGGCGGCGGAGGCACTGTCCTTTGTTTGGCGTTGACAGTATGGACGTAAATAATGAATTTGTATTATATTTTATTTAATGAATGAACAAATATTATAAATTAATATTAGCATTCTGCACTGACGGTTTTAGTAGCTACTAAACAAAACAAAATGAAGGAAACCCTTTGAGAGACTGAGGAGAAAATGACACCTAATCGTTTTGTCTTTGCCTATTTATATGTAGATTAAATGTGAAAAGTCAATGACAATTTCGCTTGTTGCCTTGGTACTCAAGCAAACACATCAGTTTGGAAGAAAATGTATTAATCATCGTGTAGCAAAATCGCTTGAGATTTCTCGTTACTAGGCTTTCAATTAATTTCTGGTGTTAAACCTGTCAAACTTGCAGTACTTATTTAGTCCACTAGTCTTTACAAGCACTGCTTTATTGTTGGTATCTATTTTTCTCACGTTTGGTTGTATCCAAGTCTCACAAACACAAAGTATACTATATACATATTCCTAGAAATTCCTTTATATTACCTGGTTTTTAACTGTCGTATGAAGATTAGGTAAATAATTTCAAGGAATTTGTTCTATTAATAAGTCATTAAGGTTAGTACGTAATAGTTGGTTGCTATTAAAAAAATGTTATACGTTGGTTAGTTAGTTATTGATAACGCCAACAATGTTAGATAAATGTGTCACTTGTAAATTTATAGAGTAAACGTTGCTGACTCGGATCACAGCCACACTCATCGACATTTCATTTATTTCTTTCAAGTTTTTTGTCAACAGTTCTAAATCAATATCACCCAGTACGCGTTGCAAAACGAATGTGCCAAATGAGCCGACACTTCAGATAGGACTTTAAAAACTTTCCGCAATTTTTCAAGCTCCACAGGGCCGTGCACATGTCGTTTGTTTTTGCTCGCATGAAATAACTCTGTTCAATACGGAAAAATTGCATATTTGTTGGAAAAGTGCACGCTTTGAATACATGTGCGGAATCAATAAGTCTTTTTCGTAAAGATATTTTTCTTGCGATGTGAACGGAATCGTATTTTGTTGCAATCTTTAACAAGAGAAGGCAAAACGAAATTCCGTATTCGTATCATGGAAATGATGAATGTTAATGGCGAAGCTGAAAACCAAATATGATGAAACCGATTCTTACAATAATTATATACCAATTCCAGTGGTTGCAACAATATTTTATGAATGTTATTTCGAACAAATATAAGATTGTCTTATTATATAAACGGTTAAACTAAATCAGAGGTATTATTTTTATTAAATAATCTGGTGGATAATGAGTAAATAGGAGCTATAATTAATTGCTTAGTGTTATTGAAACTGCACAACAAGTTACTTTTTGAATTCTGTAACACGTTTTTTAGTTTAGTTTGTAGTTTGTATTCAGATTTTACTTCTATTATCATTAGCGTATGAATTTTACTTGTCTGTAAACAACTTTTGCAATTAAAAGAACATAAACTTCATTCGAGTCAAACGTTTACAGAAAAGCAATGTACAGTGTCATGTACCTCAATTATATATTACCAAAATACAGTAAAAAAGATATTATTAAATAATTATCAGAAGAACCGACTGATCTGATGTAAAAAAATTCAACAAAGAAGAAAACATGACTTAGTCTGGTCATAACAATTACTGTGTGCAATGTCCATAAAAAAGGCTATTGTTAGTGGCAAGAATATGTTGCCTAGATATATGATCCTATGATTCGTTCTTTTAACTCTAAACCAAGAATTAACAAACAATTGACACTCAAACTGATTGACTACGAATCCAGACTTATAGCTGAAACATGTTCCAGCCAGATAAATATACACTAAGTACACATAAGTAATTGTAAGCCTGAATGTTGCGAATGTCGAAAAGATATTCTATGCATGCATTTTTTGGAAAATTTCCCGCCAGGATATGTTTCATTTTGAAATTTAAAGTTTTTCAAGGGAAAAGCAGTCTAACGAAACAGCAGATAAATAATTAAACAAAACTACATGTTATGGGATATTCTTAGTAACTTATAGTAAGCATCATTTTATGAACTCCATTAATAATAAATATTTCACAATTAAATTTAGAACTGAAATAGAAAATAGAAATAAACTTACATTTTTGGAGGTGTTAACAATTTGGCTACAAGTATTTACTCGAACACGAACACATACCAATAAAGTCATTAAATCCTTATGTGGCAAAGCAGTTTTATCAACAAAATAAATTTTTGAGACAGAATTACGTTTATTAAAGGACGTTTTAGAACAAGACGAATATCCAGGAAACTTTATAAAACAAAACAATTATCATATCAAACATAAACTACGAATAAAAAACTACACAATACAGTACAATGTACTACAACTACTATTTCAATAACAAATCACAAACTGATAAATTCTCTGAAATTATAAGCATTATACTCTATGTTTCCGTTCTAACCAAACAAAACAAAATTGTGACTATAGTATGCCTTATGTCTGAGGGAAAAGATGTACCGATGAAGCATCAAGACCTTCCCAAATAAGAGAAATACCATATTTCAAGCATACATATAGACCGATCAAGATTGGCAAACCATGTACTACAAAGATATTATTTAAGAAGAACCCACGAAGAAAATGAAGACCAAAGAAAGTTGCATATTGTTAACACTAAATTTTTTTGCAGAAATTTAACATTTATTCTGAAAAATATGTAAGGTAATAATAACGAAAAAAATATTATTGTTATTAACGACCAGAAAATGTCTTTTTATATGATTTTTTTCAATGTTTGTAAATCCCAACAGTGATCAGTTATCATATGACAGTCCTTGATAGTGTTCTTTTTAAATAAAAACCTTTAATTACGGGTTATGTGAAAATATCTAATAATAAGGGCTATTATGGATAAAACAGCGTGAGCTCCGAAATCATAGCAAGCGTATTAGTTAAAAACTAACTTATAATCAGAGGAAAATATTGAAAATATATTTTTTCGTTGACCAGTGTAATGAACAAATTGGGACAACCTCTATAGAGATAGGTGTATCATGGCAACAGAATCTGTCGAATGAATATGAAAAAGAAAACTTCAAAGTCAATTAGTAGCTCAGGTTATTTACGGCGAAAAAGACATTTTTGTGACAAAATTAATAGTATAACAAAACCAACATCGATGTGTTAATGATAAAACATGACTTATTGACATAAAATTCAACTTTTCTTATTGATGCGTTTTTGTTTTGTAAAATAAAAACCGTGAAAAATCGGTAACAATTTAGTTGTTTACCTTTTACACAAAATCCACCTATGAAACCGTGTTTGCTACTATGGGCAATCTTTAATAGAAATGAAAAACCTACAAAACGAGCTACTATACGCTCAATTTAGTCAATTGGTTTCTTAGATAATGGAATCTGTACCCGAAATTAAAAAAAAAAATCCTTTATACATTATTTTTATTTTTAAGCTATAGCTATCTTCTCATACCCGTTTCATGTTCTAAAAATAAATACTGTAGACCCAGTAGTTTTTGCAAAATTTCAGCTAATCCTATGGAAGATATATTTATTTGAAGGGCCCTATTACCTCACCGGATCACCCTATCATTATGAATAAACCACCGATGGAAAGTAGTAGAGTTGGTCTCAAGGCCCCTAATCTCACTTTTTTTAAATTTAAAGTATAAATACACATAGGTAGTGAAACTATTGAGCCATTCACTATTCTGGAGGAGCGTATTCGAAAAAGTTGGCTCTGTAACTATATCCTTATAATAAATTTTATATTTTATTATTATGATATAAAAATGAAACGCTGATACAAATTCATAATAGTTAATAA
The DNA here is from genome assembly GCA_034190945.1 of Octodonta nipae. Lineage (NCBI taxonomy): Eukaryota > Metazoa > Arthropoda > Insecta > Coleoptera > Chrysomelidae > Octodonta > Octodonta nipae. The sequence continues at coordinate 23,634,398 of CM067218.1, read as the reverse complement.
CATAAAAGAGCAAGATATTCTTCAGTTAGTTAACAACGCAATTTTTATGTTGTTCAATTCAGATTCCTGTTAAGAATTTTTTTATTAATAAATACTAATAAATGGCAAGCCAAATTCCTTTAGCTATGAGCTTTTATTGAAACATATACATATGGAAAAATCGCTTGCAACAGTCTTCGCATATTGCATATTATAATCGCTCCATCATTATCATTTGTGGCTAAATAGAGTTAAGGTATTCTATTTTGGCTAAATTAATTACATATATCCATATTATCTAAGAAATATAAATATCGGTCGGCTAAAAATTAAAATTTGCATTAAGATTATTTATTATAAGGATATAGTTACACAGGTACCACCCCATGGCAATTTTTCGAATGGACTCGTCAGAAAAATTGATGCGGAATGACCAAAATGTTTTCAATACTTATGTGTATTTATACTTTAAATTTTAGGAAAGTGTGATGAGGGGTTTCGAGATCAACTCCTCTACTTTCCAATGATGGTTTATTCATAATGTTTGGGTCATCAGGAGAGGTAATATGACCTTTCAAAAAGATATGTCTTTCATAGGATTGACCGAAATTTTGCAAAAACTGCCAGGGCTCGAGTATTTATTTTTAGAACATGAATTGAGTATGAGAAGATCTATCGCTTCAATTAATAGGAATGTTTTAGCTATAAAATAAAAAATTATATAAGCGATTATTTATTTTTTTGGAATTTTGGGTAAAGATTCCATTATCTAAGAAACCAATTAACGAAGATGAGCTTATAGTAGCTGATTTTGTAGGTTTTTCATTTGTCTTTAACATTACTTATAGGAGCAAACACGGTTTCACAGGTGAATTTTGTGTAAAAGGCAAAACTATATTGTTACCGATTTTTCGCGGTTTTTTTTGTTATAAAATAAAAACGCATCGATAAAAAATGTTGAATTTTACGTCAATTAGTCATGCTTTATCATTAGAACAAATTTATGTCGATTTTGTTCTACTATTAATTTTGTCACGTATTTTCGTAAATGACCTGGGCTATAGTCAATCTATTAAAAATTGCAAGAAAACATAAGACAAATGATATTTCTTCAAATATCTTCGGAAAACCACTGTGCGACAAGAATTCCTAATGAGGACTCGAAACGACACAGATATATCATAAAATACACATCCAAACTTATTATACAGGAGAACCAGTTGACAAATCCATATATCGACATTCTCCCAATTAATCCCGAAAAAAAGTTTTTCTGTAAGAAGTTAGTTTCCACAAATAGCCGTACTAACCTTGATTTTCAATTACCTAACTGTATTTTGCAGAGGGAGGGATGGACTCCCAAATAAACAACCAAAATAGTTAGTTACCTCCTCAATCAATCAGTAACTACTTAAGACCAGAATGTATCGCCCAATAAACTGTTTGCTTCATGAACCAGTATGTATTCCAACGTGTTTTCAGTAAAATCGAGTACTTATGCATTAGTTTTTATCTAACTCTTGAGTAAACACGTATATGCCTTTTGTATAACATGCTTTTCATTAAATACCCGCAGTATTCCCAAAGTGAAAATTTTTAACTGCACAAACAATACTGCGAGTGGTTGGACTTCAATTTTCTCCCGTTTCCAAGGGATAGAATAGCCCCGATTACAATGCAAACTCTGAAACTTTTATGACTGTAATCGCGGGCGGGTTTTTCGCGCTAAAGGCTTTTTAATCTCGAGCTGAACTACTTTCGGTAAATGCTTTCAGTGTTCCAACTACGAATTAATATTTGGTTATCAATCTCGTTAAAGAAAACTGGGTACAGGGTAAATTAGCGCCCGAACTTTTTTACAACTGTTTCCAAATTCAATTTCGAAGTTGGGAAACTCCGAAAAGTTCGTGTTCGATGACACATTTTTGATATTTCTTGCGAGATTAATTATAATTAACTTGATAATGTTTATGTATCTAACGTTCGGGTGTAGTTAAATTACCCAAATGTTTACTGGAACGGGAAATTTTATGTTGACACTTTTTGTACGGATAACTTTTGGGGGAAGCGCAAACGAGGTTAGATGGCGTTCTTGATGGATGGCGCCTGGATAATATTGGAAAGTGGGAAGTTTTGGGGATTCTTCATCTTCATGAATTATTACGAGAGTTTTTATGACGTTTGTTTTTAGCATAACGTACAGCGAAGGTAGCAAGTGTAGTGAAACTGGTAGAAATGCTCATTTGGTACATGAATAGAACGACATTAAGTTGACGGTTTTTGAAATACTAAATAGAAATCTTGGTTAAATTAGATATTTTTCAGGTATTTAATTCTGGGGGATTAGGACAGTTGAAGCGATTTTTTTATCATAATATGAACCAACCTTTTTTATGCAAATGCGATCTAGACGAATACACCTGTCAATAGCATTTTTTAAGTAACGTAACATTCAATAGCAAACCGGTTATGCAATAACTTAAAATAACAGCCAAAATGAGCGTATACAGGCATCTTCGCTGTATTTCCAGTGAGAAAAGAAGGAAATATGATAAAAAGTGATGTTTTTTATAATTATGGCAGTCTTTTGAGACTGCCCGATGGAAGCGAAAGTAATGAATAAAAACTTCAGGAGAATTAAAATAATTGTAACTCTTTTGATACGATTCAAATATTAATTCTAATACGCAATTTAGTTCAAAGGAACATATGACGTATAAGTTAATTTTTAATTAAAATATAATATTAGTTGAATTTTATTAATTCCAACCTACCTTACCTCTTTAATATTCTGACAATATATAGCGACATCACTTAAATTATAACAGATTAAATTATGGGATTATGGGAACATTATTTAAGCAGATATTTTTTTTAAATATCGAAGAATCTCCAGACCATTCTTCAAAATAGGTTATAACAAGTTATAATAGTGATAATATAGTTCAATCTAATTTATGTAAAAAAACTGTATCAAAATGTATCAATTTCGGGTGACTTTGATGTATCATATTTTAAATTATTTGCTGTTGCTTTTAAATGGGTATAAAATTTTAAAAAACTATTCTTTTTTCTGCAAATAAAAATAAATACTTGACAAATATTATTTTAGAATCCAAAATAGAGCTGAAAATATTCAAAAAAAGCTTCAGAAACGAACTTATCACAATATTTATTACAGCACTAAGAATAATATAATGTGGGCAACCATTAATACACCAAGAAATTTATGAGTACAGTATGGTTTTGAGCAATGGTGGTGGTTGGTCAACTTTAAGAATTTGTGGCATGTATAAGTTTCTTGATGAATTAATAGAAAAGGCTATTATATTTTATATTTTACACATTTACATATATTGTTAAAACTGGGGATTTAAAATTAGGACAGTTGAAGCGATATAGGAACAATTTTTTTATCATAATATGAACCAACCTTTAAAGTTTTTTATGCTTATGCAAATGCGATCATGTTGCTTAGCACGATCTATACACCTGTCAATAGCATTTTTTAAGTAACGTGACATTCAATAGCAAACCGGTTATGCAATAAGTTATTCACCTAATAGATGGCGATGTTTGTTCCTTTTGAAAACAGCCTAGATGATATGTAAGTTTAAAATGAGCGTATACAGGCATCTTCGCTTCATTTCCAGTGAGAACAGAAGGAAATATCGCCGATAATGGGCCGCTACTTTTAAAATTCGAATCCTCTCGGACAATGATGTTATTTTTTTATAATTATGGCAGAGTCTTTTGAGTTCTCCCTTAACTGCGTTACTTCACCCGATATTGGAGGTGTCAAGCGAATATAATCAAATGTATAAAGAATAAAAACTGTCAGGGAGAATTATAATAATACCGAGGAATTGTCAAACTCTGACAGGTTAACCTGATACGTTGTCTTCTAACCTCTGTGTACGATTCTCTTGATCCTAGATTGTGGAAATGCATGACATTCAATTATTCAATTTCTTGATTTATATATCTTGCGTTATGTTTCTTTGGGTGAAGTAACACCATTCTGTCCTAAGGGAGAACAGCAATTACGCGGAACGGCTCCAGAAATAGCACTACGTATCAAATGCTCTTCTTTTTTTTCTATACCAGCGATTGATGTCTCACGGAATGAAACCAGGGACGGACTGGATAGATTTTTATAACAATATTTTCATTTTCAATATGTCGTATATTTCAAAAAACTATAACAACACTTTCTTGTTATACTATAATTGTTTATTAATACCTAGGAGCGCCACACAAAATTTTGAAGATCACCCGTTTCAAATTCTTCAAATTTGAAAGGAACTTTATTATGATATGATCTCTAGAAGATTCTGTGCTACCCTATATATTATCAAATTAAATTCTCTCAGTTACCTCATAAGATAAATAATTGACAATGTCAAACATTTAAATTACATAAGTTGTGCGTTCATTTTTTCATATTGCAAAATGGAAAATACTTGAAACTTTTAGAAATATACAGAAATTTTGTGACTTGTGGTGTTATTTCCCAGAAAGTGCTTACACATTGAAAAATTATGCCACAAATATCCTTCAGAAAACAACTAAAGTTAATTTTGTACTGTAACAAGAAGAAAATGTTGTTCGCCCAAAATAGCAATTACCTCTTGCATTTTGTAATATCGCGGCTAACTCTTAAATCCCTACGAACAAACCTAAATTGTGGAAAGTATAGGATATACATTTGTCTGAACAGATCTATTGCCAATAATTCAAACGGTTTGAAAAATTATTTACACATCAACAATAGTTTTTGAAACCGTTGGATTTAGTGCTAAATATTCTCTACAAACAAACCTTATAAGTTGTTATCTAAGACTCTTTTGAACCCGATTGAAATAAGTGAACATAAACCACAAAACTTAAATTAACTGAATTAATTTTCCCTTATGACATGACCATATTTTTGTTCCCTTTGTGTTCTGAAGTATAATTTAATCAAGTCTTATCTTTTCGAATAATCTCTTGCATTTTATAACTTCAAAATCTGACGACAACGAAAAGTTACTGACGTTACGACAGCAATGAAGTCCGATGGCCTAATATTAAATCCGGCGTAATCCAGACTCAAACTACTTTCATAGCTCTCTCCGAAAACTAATATATTTCTCTATCGATCTCATTATATGAAACCAGTACCGGATGAATTTTTCCATCGAACTTTTTGCATCTGCTCTAAATTTAATTTTAAACTTAGAGAGTTTTTGTTGTAACCAAAATGTATACTTGAATGGTAAATTTTATGTTGACACTTTTCTTGGCAAAACTTTGGGATTAGGTAATTTTGTTAGAGTGTTTTGGGACGGATCAAACGCTTTAAAAGGATTTCTTGATGGATAGCGTCTGCCGAATATTGGAAAATTGGGGCTTTTTAAGGGATCCTCCATACTGATGAATTACATCGGCCAGTTTTATGTATCTCATTTTTTATGGTTGTATGCGAAGATGGTAAATATACTTTATGACCAAATAGAGCTAATCTCTATGTTTTGGGTTGCTGTGACTTTTTCACAAATTGCTTTACTAATTAGGACAAAACATATTGCATTATTTGAAAAATATTGGAGCAATACCACTATGAATTACTAACATTACTAACAAAATGTTAAGAAGTTAATAGAAATTTTTGAGATAGCTTTTAAATTTCTGAGAAGTGGATACGCTTTTCTATATCCAGGAGTTTCATGAAAATCTAGCTCACAGAGACTCCCATCGGGAGTCGTACGGTGTGTAACGCCTCTTCGCTGTGATTCCTAGGATTGAAATCACATGAAAAAATTCTGTCAAAGAAATCAATACACTAACTTTTCGAGATTTTTCATGTGGTGATAAAATATTAAATTCAGTTATATGTACTTTATACATTAATAATTATTCGAGAATTCAATCAGTTGAGGGGAGCGCAACTGATGAAGTTTCTGGACTGGAAACAATATATTGTCTTGCGTTCAATGGATTGATAAATCTCGAAAAGTTAATATCGTAATTTCATTGATAGGTTTTAGTTAACCTACGAATTTTTTCGTATGATTTCCATCCGAGGAATCACAGGAAAACGGCGTTACCCACAGTACGACTCCCGATTTGGAGTCTCTGTGAGCTAAATTTTCCTGAAACTCCTGGATGTCGGAATTCATGTCGCGATAAAATATTAAATTCAGTTATATGTATTTTATACACAAATAATTATTCGAGAATTCAATCAGTTGTATGGAGCGCAACTGATTATGGTTCTGGGCTAGAAACAATATATTGTATTGAGTTCAATGGATTGAAAAATCTCGAAAAGTTAGTATGAACCATTAGATCTGGTTGCAGTCCTGTGAAATCTTAATTAGTTGACAATTTTCCTAAATTATAGGGCATATATATGTCTATTTTGTGTAACGAATGAGTTTATAAGTCCGAGGAGAAACGCCTACTAGATTAAATGTTCTTTCTTTTTATAATTCAACCATTTTTTAGGGGAAAAAATCATTTTCCCCATGAAATTGAATTAAAAGGTGGTCTTAGCAAATATTTCAGATTTTTATAAATTATACACGACTAACAAGTAACATATAAAGTTTTCATATGCGTGCAATAATAAGGGCGTGAATTCCAATTTTGTTTTATTTACTTAAATAATTAAACAATGAATATCTTAAATTGTTTATTCGTTTTAACCTGAATTAAGTAAAGTATTTCCTACTGATTTTTCGCTATCATTTGATACATGATTGTTAACTTTTCCGTTATTAATTAACATAACTTTTCAGAATTTAGTCACAACTCATTTATATGCTGCATAATTAAAAAAATAATAATATGAACGAGGTGGGTCCAATCAAACTGACTCACACTGATCAAGGCTAATGTAAACAGTATTAATTAAATTTATTTTGATAATGTATTTAGGATGGAGCACCAAAAAAATTAAACTGTCAGCCCTAAAGCAAATTATACAAGCCTAATGTAAAAAAATATATTATTTAGTGACACTGGCACATTCACCAAAATTTTATATATTTAAATTTAATTTAATATTTATGCTTTATTTCGACTTGTTATGCGTGTTTTTAGTACAATAAATAATAATAATTTATATTACTTATCATACAATTGATTACTGTGGTGCTAAGCAATTTTTTGTCACATACATAAATTTCCGATTACCAAAAAAAATCATCTGTATATTTACAAATTGTTACATTATTATTTACTAAAATATCCCTTCTAAATAAATTACCCAACCGAAATAAATTTCAACATAAACTTAATCCAAAAGCATCAATTTCAGTTGAAATATGTAACCGACTTTTATGTGGAAACTCTCCAGAAGATTACCTCTCTCTCTCTCCCTTTCCCGGCTCGAAAACCTGTTCGCAAAATGCAGATAAAGCAAAATGTAATAATTGTTTAAAATCGCAACCAGTCGTGCGTTAAGAATTTATATTATGTTTGGAATCATCGGTGCGTGAACAATTCTGAATATATTATGCTGTAAAAATATTTCCAACTTTTTGGACGAGACGGGATTGGAGTTCTTCGCACAGATATCAATTTTGGATGATACGAAAAGTTTTGGGAGGAAGTCGACAATGTAAATAGAAACTTCGAAATCTTTGAAAGTAGTTAAATTTGAAAAGGTGCAACTTTGAGCGAAGCAAAAATTAGACTCGATACATTCTCGGAAAACAAATTAAAAGGAACTGATAAAAGTAATGATCTAATGCTTCGTTAAACTGGTGAGCTCTTGGATCCATCGCACAAATTCAAAAAATATATCAACTTGTTGGATTTCTAACTTTAATCCTAGGTTGCAATCTGTTTGTTAATATAGTATGATAGTAAATTCTATATATACAGGGTATAAATAGTTTGACTGCATGCTTATAACACTATGGTCTTAATAACCGAGAAAATTCCAAATATATGTTAAGTAAATTTTGCCAATCTGGCATTGTCGCGGTAAAATCAGATTCACTTTTAGCGCGAATAATAAAGAAATGAGTCACCACAAAATCATTAACACATGTGATTTTTTGTGTATTAAATAATAATATTGTTTCGAGTGCTATTAGATTAATTTATTATGTATTTTGATGATTTAAACGGCATTGTATTAAGGAATATTATTAAAAGGTAACACATAATTTCTATAACGTGGGATATACGGTTTTCCAAAAAATCAGAAAAAACAGTAATCAGGGTGTTTCAATGAATCTACATTGTTTTCTCTAAAACGGCTGAATCAATCTGAATATTTTAATTGTATTCTACAAAAAGATGTTCCAGCTTGATTCCGTATAATTTTCTATAACGGAAAACATACCGTTTTCTAAAAAATTTTATCATAAATATCTAGCTTAAATGTCAAGATATCCCATGAAAGTGTATCGTACAGGGTATTTGTAACGGTTTTTATTTTACAGTTATAAATCGTAAAATCAGTGAGTTCAAAAATCTTACAAATAATTGTCATATTGAGTGGCACATAAGCATATATAGGATGGTTGAAAATATAAGGTGGAAAAGAATTAAAGTTATGCAGGGTGGTTCAAAAAATGTCGTATTGGGTGGTATATAAGTAGTTGCGTATACAAGGTGGTTAAAATAAGAGTGAAGTAAAACTATGGTTTTATAGAGTGAATCAAAAAACTTAAAAAAAATTTTAAGGCATATAAAGTAAGGATATTTGAGTTATAGGGTTCAAAAACTGTTGAAATATGAGGTGAGTGGAATTATACTCATACCGGGGGGTTAAAAAAATGTTATACGGTATGGAACATAAGGACTTGCTCATAATTGACATATATATTTGTGGCGAAGTAAAATTATACATTATTATGTGTATACAGGGTGATTTACACAATAGAAAAATAGAGACAATCAATAGAGTGGAGAGGATTAATACTTATACAGGGCGGTTGCAACATCGTGTGGAGTTGAATTATAGTTGTACAGGGTGGTTCAGAAAATTATATACAATTAATTTATATTGGGTGACCAATAGACAGACACACATACAGGGTTGGTTGCAATATAAGGTAAATTAGAGTTACACTTATAGGAAGTAGTCCAATTAATAAAGCAAAAAAATAAGTTAAAAAAATATGTGGAAAAATATAGAAAACAATACTAATTGGAGAGAAAGGGAGAAATAGAGAGAGGGAAAGAGACAGAGAGATAAGAATACGCTAAAATAATCAACAGGATTGTACCTTACGTCAGATAATAGTGATTGATTGCAAACTGTTTCTAAACGGATTTTATTTCAAGCCAGTTGAAGTCGGTTCTTTTTTAAATATTAATTATATATCAAGCAATGAGTAAGTGGACCGCCATTTGTAATATTATTAAGCATAAACTTAGGACCATTCCATTAGTTAAAAATAAGTTTTAACTTAATTAACTCAAACCAGTTTTCACTGGAGTAATCCTTTACATGTACTTTAAATATTTTCAATAAATCGCTCTAAAGAGCTAACTTTTTGATGGGCTCCTTTATCCCTACAGCCTAATGTTTGTGGTAAAATTAATACCTCATACATAATGCGTTTAGAAATAGCGATATTCAGTCTCCCCTCTGTTCTACGTAAATTTGCCAAATGGAAAACCTTAACGGAACTTCCTCCTACACAATATTCACCATTCGTTTTGCGTTTTGTACAACTTTCAACGAACAACTCGTTAAGCACTTTGTGTTAAGCATTAAATACAACAACATTCCAGTGCCATTTAAAATATTCAGTAATATAATTAATTAACACTTGTTTCAACACATACAAATTTACATATAATAAGTAAAGTACTTTGAAATGTGGTTTTTATTTGTCTAACAGATTTATCAATTGAACTCTAATTGTTTGTGACACAAAACTGTTGACTGAGGATTCTCAGAGGTACCATATTAAAGAAAAATTTTCTGTAAATCAAATTCGTGGGAACAGTTGCGATTTTCCTTTTATGGTATCATTGAGAAATAATACTACAATCAAAAAAATAGCGGTATATTTTAAAATATACAAACAGTTATTGGTCTTAATCAGACTTCGTTGTCGCCAAGCCCGTAGCCAGCTGGGGGGGGGGGGGTTAACTACCTGCTCACCATATTTTGGTTCAGCCCCAAAATTACTGCAATACGGCGAACTAGATCCGCAAAGAATGACATGCTGAAAGGAAATTTTCAAAAATGTAGCATCTGATGTACGAGAATGAAATACATAAGGAAAATAATAATGACCTTAACAAATAAATTAAAATAAATTGCTAGATCCTTAAAACTTCATACTTTTAATGGATAGAGTATGAGAAAAAATATAAAACACATATCCTTCAAATTTAGTGTTTAAAATTGAATAGCTTAATTTACCTATAATTCACTTATTAAAAAAATTGACTTACATATAGAAAATTCGGTAAAAAACTTAATACTCCACTTCAAAGACGCGTTTAAGAAATCTAAAAAAATTGTTCTAATATTATACGTCTTTCACTGTTTAATGATATGAAATAGACGGATAATTTAGACATTAGGCGAAATATAATAAACAAAAAACTTCAAATCAAAAATGTAAAATGCCTCTCTCTCTATTAGAATAAGCTTTAAATGTCTCTCTCTCTCTACATCTAATGAAAGCATGTTCCAGGGGTTCAAAAAAAAACCCGAAATTTTGGAGTTTTTGATTTCGAGATTCAATTTTAACCAATTAATCAGGTTTTTCATAAGAATAAATTTTATATTTATACGAATTTATATATCCTGGAAATACATGAACAAAAATATTCATTTTGCAGTCTTAATTAGCCCATCCCTAATCAAAAAAATAATAACATTTGTTGTTTTTACATGTACAGGGTAGCACAAAAAAGTTCATATATAGTTCTCAACCTGCCTTCAATCTGTAGGAACTTGAACGAGTTGTCTTCAGAATGTACTTGTGGCGCTCCTAAGTGCAACTTTGTTGTAAGAATTCTGTTGATTCAGCGACCACTTTAACGTCATAAGGAAAAACCTAGGAAAAACTTTATGACCTATCCGGATATAGGGTTCTTTAAAATGAGATACCCATATTAATTTCATCCTCAATTCTCGGTAACCAGTTACAATTAAATTCTACAGACGTATAAGCGATACAATCGTCCTCATTTAACAGAACTAAGGCTGACTCTGTTAGTTTTCGTTTGGTGTGGAGTTTTTCTTTGTTTTTCAAATAGTATTTTATAACAGAAATCCCAAACGTGTTCTCATATTTTAGAATTCTCGAATTTGTGTGTTCAATTATTCTTAGATTTAGAAGACTAGAGGTTTCTCTAATGTAAATTGTTTACTTTTAGAATTTCTTAGAGAAGACTTAATATCATTCTATGTTTTACGGAGCAACTGTTCGAAGTGATTTTCTAGGAAATGATATTTTCTGGATTGGAGGTGACCTAGCCTACGCTTTATCGGTTTCTATGAGGTACTTCTGCAGCTTAATTCTATAATTACCTCTTCATGCGAAAGAGACTGGATGAGTTATCAACCTTGAAGTAAAACAATCGTGTAGTTTCTTTTTTAAACAAAAGGTAAAATTTTTGCAATTATAATATTACAAGCCTACTCTGTACTCTTAAGTATTTCTATAGAGTCAACCAAATTGGTTTAATTAGAAAAATACAACCAAATTTTAATACCAAGTGCTCATTCTCTGAACTACAAACTTTCAACACATTTCTCAATCAAGTATTAGCAAAATTTAGAAAATGTTTAAAGATCTACCCATATGTGGTAGAAAAGTAGAAGCCATAAAACTTGATGTTGTACTCGAGTTTCTAGAACATCCCCATACCAGGACGAGACAAATAAAACTGTATAATGGTATACAGTCATCAACTTCCTTTGTTGCTCATATCGATTCCGTTTTCTCTGCTGCCAACAAGATGTACGGCTTTGTTGCCAGTAACTCCCGAGATTTGGTGCAACAAGAGACATTAAAAATGTTAGATTTTGCTTTTGTGAGGTCTAAAATTGAGTATGCTGATATAATTTGGAGTCCATTTTACATGATTCACATACAAAAATTAGAGTTAATTCAAAGACGGTTTTTAAAACTCCTGTCATATAGAATAGATCATGCTTATCCGCGAATTGATATCACAAACACTGAACTTCTTACCCGACATAAAATAGATAGACTGAGCCATCGGAGAGACAGTCATACAGTAATTTTTCTGTTTAAACTCATCAACAATAAACTTAACGTCTCAATTTTTCTGCAAAAACTAAATATTTTTGTGCCTAGAATCATATCTAGGACAAATCACACGTTTTACCTTCCCACTTCCCGTACTAATATTCTAAAACGTTCTCCACTTTATAAAATGTGTTCGAAGTGTAATGAGGTGAATTACCAGCTTGACATCTTTAATTGTACTATTTCAGCCATAAAGACCTGCTTTGTAGATAACTGAAATAGTCTATTCATCTTATTTATTATATAAGTGTCTGAACTGTCTGTTTTTTCAGTTCTAAGATACAATTTTTACTTTTAGCTTGTGTACATGTTCTGAATTATACAATATCGTTGATATTTGTTGTAAACTTAGGTTAAAACTGTTATTTTTAATTTACTTATTGTTACTCTTAAGTTGCTTCTTGTCCTGTTCTGTAGTTGGGTGAAAACCTGTTTGAACAGTAAATAAATAAATAAATAAATAAACTTATTAGACTGCTTAGAAAGGAAAATGAATCCGAACAAAGTTCATTTGGTCCAAATGTCTTTTTGAGATGACATTGGCAGCAAAATTCTAGCTACTTTCATGCTCAACGGTCATATAATCCGTCAAACTTATCATTTCTGGGTATAACTATGTTTAGGCAAACATATTATGTACCCTTAACATCAATTATTGCTAAATAAATGTGATTTTTAGTTCCAGCAGGATGGAGCACACTACCCGGTTGATGTATTAAGTTAAATGCTGTTTTTCCTGTTGGGTGTACAGGACGAAAAGAAGCCAGCGATGGCTATCAAGGTCTCCATATTTGACACCGTCAAAGATTGTTATCAATTTTAAATTTTTTGTATTTGTTCGATCATGACATGAAGACTAAGTAATTTGAGACAGTTCTTAATTAATTAATATAAGTGGCCATTTCACGCCAAAAAGCTAATTTACTTTTTTTCTCTCATTATATGTTAGCAATTTCTGATATACAGGTACTGTACGCAGATCCTGACGCATTGTATCAGGAAATTTACTAAAGTAGGTAGAACAAGAAATGTAAGTAAAACGTTTTTGCTAAGTACTAATTCTAAAGCCGGAAATTTTCCCAAGCTAACTGCCCACAAATTGTTAAGACCTTATCAGACTTTCGAAAACAAAACTGTTTGAGGAAATTCGACCCCTTTTTTGTGTTCCCTGCAAGCCCTTTTCCGATTAATAAAACATAAGTTTCGCAAAATAGCAAACTAATTTTCCCTCGTATCTCTTATCATAAGAACAAGATCAACATTAAGACCTTTTATCTTTTCCTTATACCTTATATTACAGTGAAATTAGGACCATTCAACGCTTATATTTTTTATCTGATCCTATTAACAGCGACATTAAGGGGCTTACGAAAACCTCACAGGATTTCGTTGATGATTTTCAGGCGGTTTTTGCCAGATTGTTTTTTAAATTGTTTGATGTTGTGTCACAGTTTCACAAGGATTTTTCTGGAAATATCAACGCCGGCTAATTATGTTTGTACAATAACGAACATTATGCACGTATGCTGTAACATTTTTTTCATTGTTTAACGTTCGCCATTCTGATGTCGGTGACACGAACTTTTTACGTGGCACAGGAATGTTTTTGTGTTTAATGTTTAACACAAAGTACCTAACGAGTTTTATGTTGAAAGTTGTACAAAACGAAAAACGAATTGTGGATTCTGTGGAAGAGGAAGTCCCCCTGGCGCTATTCATTTGTTACATCTTTTTAAATTTCAAAAGAGTGTCATTTTAACATTATTGTGTTTTTTATATTCAGAGATTATGTAGAAATTACTTCCGTCTTATGAGAACGTAGATTTTCACTGCTGATTCTGCTTTTTCTGGATCTGGATATATATCTAAATTAAAACATTTTTTTACGTTTTAGGACGAATACTCCATCTTCCGTTTTGTTTCTGCTGCGTTTCTTGGAAGCTTGAGTTTCCTCCAGAATAGCCGCCATAAAGTTTTTAATAAATTAATAAACTTGAGGATCTTTTGGATATTTATATATCTGAACCAACATATAATCAGAGTTTTCGGACATGTCGCCCACACTTATAAAGGGCTTTTTTAAGGATGAGAAATACAAATGTTATATACCTGAATTCGTTAAGTCTTTTTCTCACAAACACACTTTGACACACTGATTCCTTCACAGAACGCTAAAAGATGTAAGTTTTTTTGTCAGAAACATATCAAAGACAAAATGTTGACATTGGTATAACAGCATGGTCATTCTGTTGGCAAAAGTCTTAACTGGAAGTCCGAAACTACTTTTCAAACACTATAAATATGGTGTCATGCAAAACCAAAGGTTCAATGAAGTTTAATGTAACTGAAAATTCCACAATATCTTACTTAATATTTAATATATTGTTAAGAAATTTTATAGATTAGGTCACTGGCTATATAACTTTGTCTACTATTCCTAAAGATTAGCTTACATATTCAGCTAATCAACTTTTCGGGAACTATGTTCAGATTTATTTTCCTTGTGCTAGTTAGTTTGCATTGCCTGACAACTTCATTCATATAAAATACTTATTACAATGGAGATTGCAATTTCCAGATGTATTGAAAAAACAGAAACATTAAAGTATTAACAAAAGGACACTTTCCAAGGCATATTCCACTATCAACAACAAAGTTTGGATGACCGACATCTATATACAGAATGGAGGCTTTTTCTTTGGTGTAAGCTCATGAATGGAACTGTGAATATCTTAACGCCCAATTAACTTCAGATCCTTACGGAATTATCCTTCAAGCAAATCCATTAACAATCGCATTGTTACTTCAGTGGTATAACAAATAGTTTCATGGTGCCAAAACTTCGGCTCTTGTCTTACCGAACCTCCATCAAGTCATAAATCTGTTTTTGTTTTGTTTTCTATACAGAACGTTATGTATTTTAGAAAATTAAGTTTAGTTTAGTGCATCGTAGAAGTGTATTTACTACAGTTAGTTTGTTTTAATTATTTCCGCCTATGCAGTTATGTTGTATTACAGTAGTTCCAAAGCAAACGTTTTTGAGGCTATTTATTTTGAATTACAAATTTTGTCTTTCTTTGGAACTGAATAAGATTTTATAAGATCTTATAATGATTCTTCAGGATCCTTGATCATCACGCCTGTTTATTCAGAACAAGAATTTAAAGATCTTATAATGATTCTTCAGGATCCTTGATCATCACGCCTGTTTATTCAGAACAAGAATTTAAAGTTGTAATAAAAACAAGTCTATAGGATTTTTTTGCCCTGTTGTTCTTTACATAAAGTGTTCTTCACAGGTGTTCTGACAGAAAGAAATCTCTACTATATGTTCAACTGGTTCAACTTATCTGCTGAGGACACATTGCAGTTCCAATTTTAGAGTCTTCATATTATTTAAGACATGGTTTTCAAGTTTTCACTGAAATGAACGATTTTTTTTGTTTGTTAAAGAAATTAGAAAACGTTTTTTTTTTGTTTCAAAGCATTCAAGATTTGGAGAATTAATTGTGTTTTCCAGCGAGGTTTTTTTTTGTGTAAATGGTTCAGTTAATCATCACAATTGTCGGTACTGGTTTCAGAAACATACTCACTGAATGCAAACACCCTGATTCCAAACAAATCCACGTTTGAAGCGGAATAGTAAACAATATACAACTTCTTTTATGGCAAATTGACAGGTGAGTGATATTTACATCTTTCTGCTGACATCATTTGTCGCTGACTTAATTCAAGCGTTCGCAGTACCCAAGAATACGCAACATTTAAATCCTCAATTATATTTCCAACAAGATGAGGCACTGTCCCATTATGGCGTACAAGTAAGACGGTTTTTCGACACCACATTTAATGGAAGATCGATTAGTAGACCTGAACCAATTGAGTGATCATGAAAGTTTCCAGATTTGACCACAATGGATTTCTACTATCAGGTCAATTTAAAGAACAAGAAAAGTGCATGGTTTGAATATAATAAGATAGTAAGTCTGTTAATAATTTGTGGATGAGTAATTAGGTATTTTTTTACTTCTTTTTTTATTTTATTTGCCGGTAGCATGTTGTAAAGCGTTTATGTTTGTAATTGATCTTGGTCCATTATCTGTCACTTGTGTTTTGTCTTGATCATTGAAAATTCGGAATAGACATTGGATTGCATAGATATATTGGATGGTTAAAATATTTGTCTCCTTATAAAGCAGTTCTGCAAATGAAGTGTACATTATGATTAAAAGGTTTCTGCTTAGAATATCTCTGAGATTATAACATCTGAGAATTAACGTCCTTATTCTGTTTGATATGTGAGTTATATGTTCTGTTCATTTTAGATGTTGATCGATAAAAATTCCGAAAATATTTTATGGATGAGGTTTTAACTAGTGTTGTACATTTGCAGTTTTTAGTTTGCGTACCGGATGTATTATGTAGTTTTATCTGAATACCTCCCGGTTGATCTATTGTTGTTGGCGAGAAAGTAATATCTTTGGTTTTTTCTACATTTATTGTTAACAAATTGCTATTTAGCTATAAATACATGATGCTTAAATCTTTTTCTATGTCATGTTTTGCCATATTCCAGGTTTTTCCGGTCCTCATTAGCACAGTGTCATCTGCATAGCATACGAGGAGTCCATTAGCATTTTTTATTTTAGAGATGTTATTTGTGTATATTAGAAAAAGGATTGATCCTAAAACTGTGCCCTGCGGAACCCCAGAGTTTATAGTAGCTTCAGGGCCTATTGTATTTCCAATTTTCACTTTTTGAGTTCTATCTGATAGGCAGTTTTGCATAAGTTTTAATGTTGGTTCTCTAAAGCCATAGTTTTCCAATTTAGTTTTTAACTTTGACTGGTCTGCTGTGTCGAATGCTTTGGCTAGTTCTAAAAAAAACCCTATACATTTTGAAGAATTACTGCTGTTCTTAAAAATCCATGAATGGAATTTTCGGTGTTTGAATTTTTGATGAAGGCAAATTGCCTAGTTGTGATGATTTTTTGTTTGTATAAAAATTACATTATTGAATTGACTTGATTGACTTGGATATTATATTTGTGTATTTATTGATTTTCTCTAAAGAAAGAGACTCTTACACTGAATTGGATGAGAATGGGTATTCCAAGATCAGTGTATTGTCGAAGCAAATGCAATTTGAAGTTATGCGTTTCATTTCCATATCCATCTCTTTTCATATGTGCGCCTCTGTAAAGAAGCTTTCGTTTCAAAAATACTAAACGTACATGCAAGCGGTAAACGTGTAAACTATACTGTAGGTCGATAGAAATAGTACACATCTTATACAGAGAAGCAACGAAGCGTCTAATATAAGCCGGCACACACATACAAGATGCCATGGCATCAGTGTCATGCCGTTTGCAGTGCCAGCAAACTAACCGATTTAATGTCAAGGCATGCCAATAGATGTTTCACGTCAAAAAAAGAAAATTGTTCGATTTGTGCATTCTGTTCAAAACTTTATCACAAAACCATATATTGTCACAATGTAGTCGGCCATGAATCTTCGCAAAAATTCCGAGTATCGTCGCATCAGGAAACGCATTTAACCGAATAGTAAATTTTAATTATAAACGCCATTCGGACCACCGCATGTAGTATATTTTATCCGTGAAAGGTGAAATTATAAATGCTTGTTGGTATACTATATCAGCGTGTGTTCCCGATAACGAAATCCAGCGTTCGACTCGTTCCAGGTTATTTGTTTTGCTGCTATCTAGTGTGTCTGGCATGACGATAAATTCGTTATTTTGAATGTATTCAATTAGTTCCCGAACGACATTTGTGGAAATGAATTTTATTGAGCCGGTATTTGTTTATGAAGTTTATTCATTTTATATTCCTGTTTCGCATTACAAAGATTTTATCTGGTCGCGTAATATACGGCGGAAAAATGGCACTGCATAAAGGGGGCGATAATTTTGCTTCATTCCCTGCTCTATTACCATCTCGTTTCATTTTATGGAGTTACCGGGTTGTGTTATTTGTTTAGAGGGTGATATAGGTTTCTAAAACTGGTTAGTAATTTGTTTTTGAAACATCGAGGTCTTAACGAGGCTATAAACAATGTGAGGTTGATATGAAATTTTAAAATGTGTCCCTCAATACTACATTTGTCGAATTTTTTTATCTATAGAATTTAGTATTTGACTGTTTTTTATAAACCATCATAAATTGTCAGTAATTTTGTAAAAAGCTCGAAGTATGTTTTTTCCTCATTAATTTCTTTATTTTGTCAAACAATCGTGCCTTAAATTCAAATAAAATAAATTTATTTGTGACCTAACGAACTTAACCTCGTTGAACATTTATTTAAATTTATTGTTCTGTGATGACTGTCTATGTGATTTATAACCTTATTCGGAAGTCTATTTAATGGTATAATGGTTTATAAATGGTCTTTAGTGCAACTGTGCACAAATTATTCTGCAAAACTTCTAAAAAATTGTTAGCACATATTTCAAAAATTGAGAAAATTTTAGAAAAGTGGTTGCAGCTCGCCAGATCAATTCCGCCCTTTATTTCTGTGAGAACCACTTTATTATAAGTAAGCATAATATACTTTCTGTCTAAAGTTAAATGATTCATTTATAGATATGTACTTAATAAAATTAAATCCCCATAAATTGTTCATCCACAAAGTGGTGATCACTCGACGACAAAAGAACACATACCTGACAACAGAACCATAAACAGAACTTACGTTAGCCCATTTTTTATGGACAGGACGTATCATACACAGTAGGTTATGCAAATTACGGTTTATATGTCACGACGAATTTCAGAGAGAGTGAGTGACATTGCTATTTAAAATGTTAATTGTCTTTTGTATTCATTACAAAAATAATAAGTAGTGCCTACAAAAATTTACATAAAATAAAAAATATTTATTTTTTAAGATTTCTCCAGCACGAACTATCTATGCAATATAGTCAAATACCCTACTAAAATGATTCCCTAAATATTTTGCTAAATATTATTTCAAATATTTGCTGAAGTCCAAGGAAGGTAATTATGAAGCCATAAATTAGAAACATTATATTATTGTAACTGTTACTAGGGGTCAAACAGGTCAAAGCTGGTTTATTAATTGAAGTCGGTTTCCGTTATTTTAAAATTTATTTATTTATGAGCTATCTACAAAAAGAAAGAGCTTCACTTCTTATCCACCTACTTGAATTTTTTAAAGCAAAAAATAACAAAAGGACTGATAGTCATTCCAATGGTGACTAACATTTTTAACTCCTGGGCATAGGCATCCCCAGAGGCGATTTGGGGGGTAGAATCCTTAAGCAAAACATTATTCACTACATCTGCACTTATTACTGTGATTATAACGAAGGTAAGTAATTAATTCCAAACCTTATTCATATATAACTACTATGCAAGAAATTATTAATAAAATACAATTACTAAGTAACAACCTTTCGGGTCGACAGTCATTTGAGACTAAACGCGGGAAGCCAATGTTTCTTACGAAATATAGTTCCCACCTCTGCCTCTCTCTGTTTCACTTTCTTAGTTTCATTCTTCGTAATGGGTATGTATTTCAGAAAAATGAAAATAATATCAGTATTTTGTTATAATTTACGTATTAATCCTAATATATAATTTAGTTTTTAATTTAAATATAACTACAAAGGAACATATGACTTGAAAGTTAATTTTAAATTAAAATATAAACTCTGTTGCATTATAATAATTCAAACCTACTTCACATATTTAATATTCAGGCAATAAATAACGAGGTCACAATCTTCAGACTGTTCTTCAAAATAGCTGCTGGATTCTAGTTTAATCTAATACCAATTTAGCTATATGTAAACGTATTTTCCTGAGATGATTAACTTTTAAAATGCACTCTCACGTAGCTGAAATGGAATATTTATTATAATTATGGGAATAAATGTGAAAATTCTCAAGATAGATTTCATAGATAATAAATTTGAAGGACAAACAGATATAAACCTCTAGGCAAACTAACTTTACGCTTGGTTTCAAATTCAGTGTATTTTTTGACAGTATCTAATACCACGAAACAATATTTTTTTATTAAGCTCTTAAAGTCGTCATATGGAGTATATGCTCTAGAGTCAGTTATTAATCTGCATTCCAGGCTACATCCCAAAGTATATGCTCTAAAGTCTGCAATTAAGGAATTTAAAAATAGGGTATTAACTCAAAACTGGAATATTAGTCAGAGGTCAGTGCACAAATGTGCACAAATGCTACGTGGTAATTGGTAACCACAAGTGGTACCGTTTCTTTTTTCTGTGGTGTTCTGACTTTGACGCACGTCAATTCTCTAATTTAAAATATAGTAAACAGAGACCAAGAATGTTTACTAAGACGAAAGGAAGATTTTGTACTGGTGTTGTATATGATAAATTTGTCAGAACGAGCTCTCGGAACAAAGTCTAATTTTTGCGTTTCACTACCATACTTATTTATTTGGGGGAGGCGTTGTTCGAACTGGAAAATGTATATTTTTATTCCTGTATTTCCAGAAGATATAAAATTTATTTTTATGAAAGAGATGGTTCATTGGTTTAAATTGAATCTTAAAACCCAAAATTCCAAAACTTGGGGAAGGGTTAAACTCCCAGAACCTAGCTACGGCAGTGGGCCTCCGATAAGAAGGTTTCACTTCAAAAAACTAATGATTTAAATATTTAAGAAAAAACGATAGACTAAATCATATGATTCCATTAAAATTTAATCTAGTTTTAACAGAAAGAATGTCATCCAAGTGCAATCATACCTAATTTATTAACCTAAAAAGAAACTAACATTTCGCATCCTAACGAACTAATAAATACTGAATTAACCTCACTTCGAACAATACAAAGCAAAATAAATTTTGCCTCGCTAAATCTCGGTTCATTAGTTATTCCTCAGATCATTTATTTCTATTTGAAAAGATGCTCGCCGTCTGTGATTCGTTGATTATTTATTCATTCCGATGACACGGTTGCTGAGACTTTAAACTTCTTGAATTGAACGGGAGACACTCTCGGCAGAACTGCTAGTAAATTTCGCAGCTTATTGCAAATAATTCCTAGGAAAGCAGGCACTGAATAAACCTCAACTTATTAACTTCACTTGTTAAGGAACGAAACGAAAATCGAGAGAGAAGTCGTTCGCTCTGCAAAGGAACATTCCTCGCGCCTTGAACGAATTAGGGGAAACAAACAAGTCGAATAAGAGGTCACGCTTAGAGCTGGATACAATTTTATGTGACGGTTAAGTGATGAAAGATGATAGATCGGAATGCTGATCAAATAAATTAGATTGCGACACACACTGTTCCAATTAGGTTCAAAACCACCTACATGTCATAATACACCAGTTTATAGAGTAAAATTTAACTCATTTTCGGACATAAAATTCGACAGCGATTCGTTTTGTACCATCACTTCAGTAACAGTCTATAGAGAATTATTGCTAAGATTTTAACAGCAAACTCGTAGAAGTAAACGATTTAAATAATAAAAACCCGCGAAAATATGAATTTCTTTTTTGTTTTTGGCTTATACAGGGTGAGTTTTTTTCAATGATCAGTATGGGGAACTCGGAAACTAGCGAGCAATGGTTGATTTGGGAAAGATTTGCAGTTTTACTGGTCCAATTTAATGACACTTTCGGATTTTTGTAAAAAGTCATGGCTTTTTGAAAAAACGAAATTCTGTCGATTTAGTCAAACCCTCTAGCTCCTTTGTTTTTGATTTTATAAAAAAGTGTTAATATCAAAAGCGTGACAGCTCTCGTTTTCGAGATATGACACAAACTTATCTTTTTTTGAATGAAAACCATAGTTGACTATGACCTCAAAAAATCGGACATTTTTAGAGCTCTTCAACGATATAATACTCGATATAGTTATTCATAAAAATAACGGAGTTATGGATGCTTTTCTCTTTTATTTTCACTTTTAACGTAGTTTACCATGAAATAGATTGATTTATTAATAACTATTCCAAAAACATTGAACAATTTCTTTATTATGTAAATCAGATATAACGAAAAAAATAAATAAGTAGGTACTTACTAAAAAATTAAAGTACATAATAATGGTTACAATTTTTTTGCTTTCCTCTCTTATTTTCACTTTTAACGTAGGTAGCCATGAAAAAAAGATTGTTTTCAGTTTGACGTTTCCTCATTTGAGAGTAATTCCATTAGTAGTGCTGAACTGACAGTCGATATTGACAAGTTTTCGTGATAGAATGGAATTTTCTAACGAAGAAAAACTGAATATGATGGAATATTATATCATATGCGATAAAAATTCAGTTCGTGCAGCTGAGGAATACTTTCATAGATATTTTAATCGTCGTCAACTTGCTCTATGTACATTTAAGAGGCTTTACGATAGTTTACGCAGATATAGATCTTTTATTAAACCACCAAACGTAATCAAATTAAGGAAGCAGCACAAATAAATATTTTGGCAATGGTAAATCAAAATCCATCTACATCAACTCGTGAGATTGCGGCAGAAGCTGGCACATCTCAACGAACTCTAGTTAAGGTAATAAAAGCGCACAAGTTCCACCCGTACAAACTTTCAGTTTCTCAAACTTTGCATGCTGGTGACGAACATCGACGTATTTTGTTTTGTACATAGTTTAGAGACATGCGCCTTGACACTCCACAGATTCCATTAAAGGTGTTATGGTCAGATGAAACTAGATTTACTAACTGCAGTATGTTCAATAGACACAATGAGTATATCTGGGCTAAAGAAAACCCTTTCCATGCAGAACAAAGACGACCCCAGATAAAATTTGGTTTTAATGTTTGGTGTGGTATCATAGGGTCTACTATTCTGTGGCCTTTTATCTAAGACGAATCACTTACTTGGGAGCGCAAGTACATTTCTTGCAATACACTTTTCAAACATGTTGCATAATTTGAATTTGAGATTTCGTTTAGAAATTGAGTGGTTCCAACATGATGGAGCACCTGCTCATAACTCGTTACTAGTAAGGCAACACTTAGACAATATCTATCCAAACTCTTGGATAGGAAGAAATGGCCCACGCGAATGGCCAACCCGGTCTCCCGATTTGGCAGATATAGACTTCTATTTATGGGGTGCGCTAAAAAACAAAGTATACAAAAGAAAGTATGAGACAGTTGGTGACCTAAGGGAGGCTGTTTTACAAGCAATTCAAGAAATTTATAGGCGGTCTGTGAGGAAAGCGGTAATGTCAATCTTAAAAAGATGCAATTTTTGTCTAAATAACAATGGTGGACTTTTCGAACATAAATTGTAACCATTATTATGTACTTTAATTTTTTAGTAAGTACCTACTTATTTATTTTTTTCGTTATATCTGATATACCTAATAAAAAAATCGTTCAATGTTTTTGGAATAGTTATTAATAAATCAATCTATTTAATGGCAAACTACGTTAAAAGTGAAAATAAAGAGAAAAGCATCCATAACTCCGTTATTTTTATGATTAAATATATCGAGTATTATATCGTTGAAAAGCTCTAAAAATGTCCGATTTTTTGAGGTCTCTGGTTTCCATTCAAAAAAAGATAAGTTTGTGTCATATCTCGAAAACGAAAGCTGTCACGCAAACGAGGAGATGACAATCATATTCGGGATATAATTCCCTTCAATTCTGATATTTACACTTTTTTTATAAAATCAAAAACAAAGGAGCTAGAGGGATTTGACTAAATCGACAAAATTTCGTTTTTTTTTAAATATCTAGTAAGCCATGACTTTTTACAAAAATCCGAAAGTGTCATTAAATTGGGCCAGTAAAACTGCAAATCTTTCCCAATTTAACCATTGCTCTATCTCCCCGGGTTTCCGAGATCCCCATACTGATCATCAAAAAAAACTCACCCTGTATAAAGAAAAGTAATGGAAGAATCGTAATGGCGTTTACAGAAAAGTTGTAGAGAATAACTAAAATGTATAAGTTTTTGATAACTAATACTGGAATATTAGTCATCGTCAAAAAGATAGTTTATGATATCAAGTTTATATAGGCTTACAATGGATACTATTGAATAAGTAGCTTTTGAACAATTCGAATTTAAATAATTTAGGGAGCTGTTTGCACATCAAACCATATTAACGACGCTAATACGACCGGGGTATACCAAAGATATTTTGAAAGTTCATAAATTCAACTTCAATTTGCCTATCTTGGTTTTTCGCTATACTGCTTAGAAGTTGGTTTAACATAATAGTAAGCGTTGCCTTAAATGTCGAATATGCCAGCCAGCGGTGCACTGACAATAGCTGTCAAGGCACATGGACGGATCTAGAATTTTCTTATGGTGGGGACACGAGATGAAAATTATGGTAAATTGTATTATTATAATACGTTTTTCTGAGCGGTTTATTACTTTTTTATTTACATAAAGGAGTCAGTTTACTCCTTGATGATGATAACGGCGTTGAAAGTGTAAAATAACGGTTTGGTGTTAGGGTGCCAAACTGTGACACACCAAAGGTTCCACAGCATTTCCGTTGAATTTTATGTCACATAAAAATATCTTTTGACAGGTGTATAATTTTTTATGAGAGGATACTCATGATGAGTAAACTAAGATATGTTAGAAGTTCTTTTTGCCAAACATTTCTTACAAATTTGTGGGATTTGAAATTTTCTAGAATAACGTATGCCTACATTTTTTCTGAGTTCAGTAGTGAGGACTTTTTGCTCTGCCACCATAATTAAATTTGTATCGTGAATTTTAGGAAGGAAATTAATCTATAGCAATGAACAGCAACCTTAAAACCATAAGGCTTCTTGCAAATGCACAAAATATGGCTTATAGTATTGATACTATAAAAATGGTTCAAAACCACCAACAAGTCGTAGTTTTTAACGAATATTGAAAATTTATGCGGGAGCATATTGGTGAGAAAAAAAGAACAGTGGCTGGAAGCATTTTTGCAAAATAATTTAAAAACTCAGATTAGTTGAATTTGGCTTCGAAAACGTATTGAAACTACGATCTTGCAGACCTATAAGTTAGAGCAAAACTCTTTAGTTATTTACTTGATAGTAAGTCTAAAGAACTTAAGTTGATTTGTAGGTCATATGCAGGTCGAATTTACATTTATCCACAAACATCTGACAAAGATTTCCAATTTTGAGAGAGAAATCGAAAGTAATTTATTGCTTCAGCGTTTCTTAGATGAGTAAGTGTCAAATTTTGGATGGGCTTTCCACGATAGTCTGCAAGTGCCCGCATTATGCTTTTCAGTTACTTTATTTAAATTACAAATTCAATTTATTTTTCCAGAATAAGCATAACTTGTGTGTTAGACCTAAGACAACTTAATAACAAATTTCAGCATAAACAAGTGGTTTTCTCTGAAATAAAGAGTAGGATATGTTACGATCCGGCTCAGAAAGTTTGTCTGTGCATAAAATCACGTCTGTCGTTAATAGTCGTTAATACTAAGCAACAAATCTCATCAACATAAATAAACTATAATATTAAACAAATTTAGGGTGCATTTGAAAATTAGTCACCTATCGGCTAGGTTTATGCCTATAAGTCGCAAACAATGGGGCAATGGAAGACATTCATCAAGTATCCCAGACATAAGGCAACATATATTGGACAGAGTGATTAACGGTTTGGACCCAATGTATGTGTGTTTAAATCCGTGGTGGACAATGGTACGATATTTTGTTTTTCTTCCGTAGAGCAAGGTTTCCAGATATATTGAAATTTTCAAAATTTATTAATGGAATAGGTATTTAACTATAAAAAATTGGTAAGTCTTTATTCCCAAGAAAACATAAAAATCATCAAGAATATGCCACAACTTTTAGAAGACAATTAGATAAGTCTTTGTTAAGAGTTTTTAGTTCATACTGACCAGTACTGCCAAAATAACTGCACTACATAAAGTTACACCCTGTATATTGTCCTCACAAGCTATGAAACTGAAATAAAAATCAGTAAAAATGAGTAATCGATAATTCCAGAAACGTACAAACTTCCTCACATTTATTTGCAGGTATGATTCCACTCTCGTCTACATTCTTCGACTAATTCCCCAGCAAACTTTTCAATTTCAATATTTAATCCGACTTTAATATCTTATTTGAACAAACAAAATTATTAAGTCGAGCCCGGGAGCTCGATGTCTCTCTTCTCCCAGCTGAGAATTGTCAGTAATGAGGTACGATGGAACAAGTTTAGTAGCGACTCTTTGTTCAAGTCATTTATCCAATTTGAAAACATCCTCTAAAGTCCAAAGCCAGTGAATCAAATGAAGGAGAGATCTTTTCACATGAAAATAAATGATGTCTGGAATAGCAAATGAACACGGAATAGTTTTACACTATAGAGAAGTTGGAAGTAGGTACAACAGAATACTGAAGAAGATTAGAACGGCGCCATAAATTATTCAAGCAGTCGATATTTCTTTGCAATCGACGACGATCTTATTCCAGTTAAAAAGACGCTGTTGTTTTTCTTTAGTTTGATTTCAGGTTTTTGTTTCATTCTCATTACAGCGAAGCTGATTGCTTTTTCTGTTGTAATTTTATCGCAATTCACGAGGTAAGATGGTGAAAGCCCTCAATTTAACAAAAGGGAATGGAATTACTTTTATTTCTTAAGACTACGTCTAAATATGACGTAAGTTAACAAAAAAATAACATTTATTTCCAAGGCTTTTGAGGAACAAAAAAACGCATATTTAAAATCTAAGGCTGGCTCACATTGAGCGTGGTTTTGTAGGAATTAGGCCGGGCACAGACCTACCGTTTCTATTCTATTCTTATAAGAACAGAACAGAAAAAAATTGTAACGGAAGGCTAGAAGAAAGTATATCACTCGTCACATACCTACCGAACGCCCGATCAGAAAGCAACCGGCCAGCGACCCCGGTAAGAACGTTCTCACCGGTAAGAAAGAGGCATGGATTACGTGCAAACTCCATATATCGGCATACACAGCCCGGTTGAAACCCGGCGCCGGCGATTTTACCACAGTTCTCCTACAACTGTGCTTTTGATCGGTTCATCATCTTCTATTACGAAACATGATAAATTCGATGTGTCTACCACAAGCGCTAGATAACGACTGAGGGCGAATCAAGAAAG
Source organism: Octodonta nipae (assembly GCA_034190945.1). Taxonomy (NCBI): domain Eukaryota; kingdom Metazoa; phylum Arthropoda; class Insecta; order Coleoptera; family Chrysomelidae; genus Octodonta; species Octodonta nipae. The sequence continues at coordinate 23,607,066 of CM067218.1, read as the reverse complement.
CCCGTCTACCGGTAAGTGTGTGGCGATAACCCGGATTCTCTTCTGTTCTTATAAGAACAGAACAGAAACGGTAGGTCTGTGCCCGGCCTTATACTCCTGCGAAAACGTACGAACACTCACGAATGATCCGAACGTCCCAAGTACTCACATGGTGAATGGAAGTAGCCGGTGGAACTGCATGCTGAACGTATTTCATTGGAAGTAGCTCCTAATCGAGAGAAATATCATCTTGCTCACTCTATTATCCTCTCTTTCTAGTATTGTCATTATGACATTTGTGCATTGCAGGCTATCTATAGAAGTATAGGCTCTAAGATATACGCAGAGGGTGGAAACTGATACACAGAATTCGTTTTAATTTTTTGAGCGCCAACTAAACTAGGCCGCACATATAGGTTTCATAGAAGTCCATGTGGAGGAGCAATTATCGATCGATCATAATTGTTGCAAGTATGTTTGCATGTCGATGGCCATATATTACCCATTTTGTCTTTGTATAACCTGTGTGCCTCCTATGATTTTTGGTGCATGTCGCCGGCCATTAATTTATTGGTTTTCGCTATGAATGTACTGGCCATTAATCGCTTTATAATTCCTTCATATTTTCTGCTGTATGGTGTATATAAAATAAGGAATATAAAACCAGTAAAGTCATTTCAAAATGCAGAATTGATGGTGGCTACTTGGCATATTAGATTCCCAGTTGTTTTAATAAAATGTCTAAAAGACAATGAATTATAATATTTACAGCTTGCTGTTTTTAGGCATTATGTTACAAAAAACACAAAGTGTCAGAAAATATGGAATGAAAGAATAATCAGTGAAGAGCTTTTTACTCCAAACTTAAATGTTCAGATAACTTGTGGAATGCATTTTGGAATGGAATGCACTGGACAGAAAACCAAATTACTGAAAAATTGTTTGATATTAGGTTACGAAAGAGATGCAGGAGACAATTTTGTGTACCTAAGCTGTAGAAAAACAGTGATTACCTGTCCAATAATCAGAGGTATAACAATGAATGTTGCTACACTTTTATGACTAACATGTTATGATTTTAAAAAGCTGTTGACAATTAGGAAAACAATAAGAATATTCAAAATCAAGTAAGTTCAGTGAAACTATTTGAGAATGTTCATAGTAAAAAATTTTTATTGTGCATATTGAATACGATTGTTTATCTAAAGCTGAGAATGCGATGGGACCTGCCATTTATATCAAGAAGTAAAATATACAAAAGAGCGAGTTTTTTTAGAGAGGTTCTCGGACAATTCATAATATTTTGATGTTTCATACCATGCAAGAAATTGTATACAGTTAGAATCATTGGCAAGCACATGTAACCCATTTTGATCATTTTGTCAACAAATAAATTATTTTTGTAATTTTTCATCATGTTAAAATAATAAATTTAGGGATGGGGTTAAATTTGAAGAGATGAAGAAAAAGAAGTTTATTAATCAATTACATGGCTCTTTAACTTTCTAAATATGATGGATATGTATTTTACAAAACACATATAACAACTTTTTGGCTATCCCTATTTCGCTAGTTTGACATACGTTTTACGTACGATATTTCTTTATATATTTTATGTTGGTATTGTTTGTATTACGTATTGTAATACGTTAACTATTAGAGGCTTCGGCGGCACAATTATGAACTGGGCTAGGATCCAAGAGAGAACCGGTTCTAAATTTATGGAATACTCGATTGGCTCTTGCTTTGGAGCCATTATCAACAGACAAAAAAAAAAGAAAATTAAAATAAGGTAAATCAGGTTCTAGAACGAACTTGGGGTCTCAGTCTGCCTACTGTTCAAGTCACTAAAGGACTGATTTAGAAGTCCATGTTTTAGTTCGACCTTGGGGTCTCAATCTGCCTTTTCCCCAAGTTAAGTATGTTGTTTTGACTCCTTCAGAGGTACCTACGATAGTTTTTCGAGATGTAAGACCCTCAAGAGAATCAGTACACAGAGGTTCCGAATCTGGGAATATCTCTGACAGGTGAAGTAACCTGAAAATTTATCGTGACATTCTGTCCTAGAAGTTAAGGGAGAACAGCATTACACGGAACGGCTCCTCGGAACCTCTGTGTACTGATTCTCTTGAAAATCCTATGTCGGTCTTATCTCGCGTCTTCAAATTATGCATATGCATAAAGAAGTGTTCGAGAGGACATTCAATTGTGGGAAGCGCAACTGATGAATCCCGACCAGTGTCTTGCGTGTGACACCTCGAAGAGAGTATACGATAGTTTTTGTTCATTAATCTCTAATCCGTATAATACATAATACGTTAGATGACTGATTCAAACCCATTCATTGAGAAACGCAGAAGTCTCTATTTTTGAGTAAAAAGATACCATGCAATATATAGTGTTTCCGCGGATGGGGTGCATAAGAGGAGAAAAGTCTTTATTTTTCATTAAACGACTAAAATTCATTGTTTATAAAATGTTCTGTTGTAGATACTGAATCCTTTAATAAACCTCTTTAGTTAATCTAAATAATCCTTTTCAAACTTAAGTACCTGGTAATTATTTCACTCGTCGAATATAAATACAACTTCTTCAAGAAATACCCAGTTAGTCTAGTTCCTTGACAAAGACATTAGTCGAAACACCTCAGAAAGTTTTTTAAAAAACCTAAATTGTGGAAATTGTAATTGTAGTATCAGTTAAGTATGGTTGTAGAGAAGCAAGTTACAGTTACAAATTTGCAGTCGAATGTATTATATATTATTATAAACAAAGTGTTCATGAACTAACATAAAGTCTAAGTACAAATTTTGAAATTAAAATTCAGATATATTTAAATTAATTCTACATAGCTACCTCCCACCTCCACACAATTTTCCGCTAACCTAATAAGTTACCGCTCAGATAGTTGTTGCCTATCCATAAAAACACGTAAGAAACTTATTATTATGCCAGAATTCTGATTTTGAAAAAAGAAACTAATGAGTAGATGTATTTATTTAATACAGTGTTACAGTATTCGAAATGTGTCATATCAATAGGCAATAGATCTCCTTTGAAGAAAAATTTCCTATTACGCTTGGGCTTTGCGAAAATCATTTATAAAATTCAGTGAAACTGAGTTATCCATGAATGTAAAAAACTAAGAAAACATACTGAAAAATGACGCAGTTACAAAATTAAACCATTTAAATCAAAACGGCATGCACTTGAATCTGGATATGGTGAGAAACGTTAGAATTTTGTTCATGTGTGAAAACTACCTTGATAACCAAAGTTGTTTGTTACCGATGAATCTACATTTGCACAAAAAGACAAGTAACCAAAAATTAGGCCTCGGAAAAAATTACGTTAGGAAGACGCGAAGTCAGCGTTATAAAAAAATTACTGTATGGTGTGAATTTTTTAATTATGGCTCCATATTTTATAGCAGGAAGTTTAAATCAACATGTGATATTTGAACATTTTGAAAACATTTATCTTACCATTTCTTAATAATGAGAACCAGAAGTACGTAATAAAGCAATTTAGGAAAAAGTCGGCTGTCTTGCTGATTCCACAGCATTGGTCAGACAATCATTTTGGCACAATATGGATAAGAATGTTTGACCCAATCAATTATCCAGGTAGGTCGCCTTACCTTTCATTATTGGACTTCTTTAAAACAAAAGGTTTTTTCACGCAATCTTCCACATGTGAGGGAAATATTAAAAGGGTGCATACAAGTAGCAACTCATGAACTCATTGAGCCAATAATCATTAGTTAATTGTACGGTAAATTTATTAGTGGGTGGAACTAACTTGTATTTAGATTTTACGTCATTTCATAAATAGTTTTGTTATTTATAAAAGTAATAAATAATTGTACTTCCCTCTTATGGTATTTTCTATTTTTGGTAAATTATTAACACTCTGTACATCTGGTTGCAAATTTTTATACTGTAACTTGATTTTTTCGACAAGCTGTTAAATGAAAAATAGAGATTTTTTCACTACATCAGTGGATACACTCTATTTTTTTTGTGGAGCATAAGCATAAGGTTTGCTAAACAGGAGAAATTGGAATAACTAACTAAATCTCTTATGGGATTTGGTAGTTAGATTTTCCAACGGTTTAAACTCTCTGTTGTTCTATATATAAATTTACTCTCGCCGTATAATTATTTAACTCACAACCCATCAAAAAAATCTTCTCGATGAAAGCTACCAGTCGCATAATGCATGAGTCAGTCATTCTCGAGACTTTTATTTAAACAAAAAATGTGCAAACAAGAAAGCATCATAATTACGTGTGACTGTTCAAAAATTTCAAACGCCGCGAATATTTTTTCAAGAGCACATAACAAGCAGGAGAAGAGCTCAACAAATTGCACCAAAGCCCCTTATTTTCTGGAAAATTACCGAGGCGTCGTCTGAAAAGAAATTTTCAGCAAATCGAAATCTGAAAACGCTAAATAAAACAATGCCGGCAGCCCTTCTCCGTTTCCTAAATCAAGCGTGTTTGTTCGTTTCTAATCCAGATGGTCTTTGAGAAAAAAAACTGTTTCTCTAAAAGAAATACGAGTTTAAAGTCGTGTCACAACAAGTGAAGTTAATAAGTCGAGCAGATTTCGTGTCTGTTTTGTTGAGAATTATTTGTAATGAACTGGAAAAGGAAACAAAAAGAAATAGGCTAGGATATCGTCGTAGACGTTCTGTTTTTCAGTTTGGTTGCTACATGGAAACTGGAATCCCTATTATTGGGAAGATTAAATTACTAGTGAATGTGATAAATAAAACTGATTGGATTGAAATTAATGGAGTTGTAGCAAAACATTGCAGTTTTTTACTTTATGTTCTGTTTCATCGGATTACCTTATATTTTGTTGTCGTTAATATGATTTTTTTATGGTAGGATAAAACAATTATTCACTTAATTCGTAAATAAATTTTACTTAATTTCAACATCAGATCATAATTTAAGTTCAGAAATAGCTCGAAAATCAAAGCTATTAAGAGTTAATAAACGATTTTACCCGTTGACTAGTACTGAGCTCTGGCTGCACTAATATTCATTATATATAATGAAACTTTCTAATTCAAAATTTTTTCGCAAGTAACGTATAAGTTTTCAACGGAATGATGAATGTAAATAAGGTATCCTCAAACGAGGGAGATCAAAACTGAATGACGAAAAGAACTCGTTAAATGTTGGGGAAAACCCACAGAATCCTACAAGAGAAGTAGCTGGTGATAATGATATAAGTAAATCAACCGTATTAAGAATTTTGAACAAAAGAGTATTGAAGTACGCAAAATCCTCAAAGGATGAGGGAAGGCCACAATCCTATTGGAATAAACATTTGGGCTGGCATAATAAATAACTCAATAATTGAACCATGTTGTACGGGGGCGGGTTACTTAGATGTTTTAGTTAATAATATGATTTCAAAAAGATGAAGCAGCAGTATAAACTAATCTCAATCAACTTTTTCCGCATCGATGGATCGGCAGAAGTGGCGAAATTGAATAGCCACCAATGTATTATTTTAAGTGAGGCTATTTCAGCTAATAGATCTCCGGAAACCATCATTAACAAGGTATTTAAACAACTAGAGAAACCACCTAGGCAGGAAGAGGAAACCACGATAGCAACCGTATTACTATACTAAAGGCTTGTCGGAAACTTGGACATGTATACAGAATCATAATGGTTTTCAAAAGCAACAACACCTTGAAGAGCATGATCACAAAAACGAAGCCGGATAATCCTGCAGTACCAAAGAACTGTATATACAGCTTACCTTGTGAATGTGGCAATCTCTACATTAGAGAGACTAAGCGACCACTGGACACCAGGGTTAAGGAGCACGACATAGCTACTCAAAGGGAAGAGTTAAAAAAGTCTGGATTAGCTAATCACGCATGGACCGAGCACCATAACACCAACTGGGACCAGGAAAGGGTAGTTCTAATGAGAATGTAATCAACGACCCCACCTTCCAAATTAAAAACGTTTAGAGACCTCTTCTCGAGCCACTGCCGCTACGCGTCACCTGCAACCAATTACCAGGTACGACCACGCTGATTGGACGAGACAGGAGATTAAGCGACCCAATGAGCATGACAGGTTAATGGTATAAATATAATCTGAACTTCCCATCATTCACCTGATGACGTTGTGAGATCAATCATTTCAAGACCATGGAAGTCCAAGGAAACTTCGAGAAACGAGTTACATTGTCTACCAGGTTCAGACCGAAGTAATTTTATATTAAGATATGCTGACCAATTGTGTCTTTAAAAATTAAGAAATATTCTCTAAAGTTCAACCTAGCAGATGAAGTATTATTCGTTTTTATATTTTTTATATAAACAACAGCAATTCTGGTTCACAAAAGGAAATATGCTCACAACTCTCAACATTCCATCTTCCATTTAGTTTCAATATTCTGGAAAAGTCTTTTTAACGCATTAAATATAATGCTCGCGAAAAACTCAAATCGGTTTATTAAATTAACTGAGTTTGCTTTCCAGGAAACATTGGAAATGGAAAAGAACAAACAAATTTGATGTCAAGAAAGAGGAAACGCAGCTGAATTCGTTTTGTTTAGCGTGTTCAGAATTCGAGTTGATGAGTGTACTGAGGAAATTGATTTCAAGACGCCGGAAGGTTTTAAAAGGCAGAGGATCTGGTGCAAATTGTTTATCGATTTGACGTTTTTTGTCACGATTTCCTTTTCTGAACACTAATTTTGAGTGTGTTTTAACGTCAGCCAGTATTTTGTTAACAGAATAATGTACTGAATGCAAGATCATTGTATTTTTCACCCGTTAGCTTTATAGTCCCTTTTAGTGGCTTAAGATATTGTTTGAATTTTTTTGTTCTCTAGTGAATTGATTCTTGAGCAGATTATTTAAAAACAATTCCAAGAAACTCAAAAAGGTGGACGTGAATCTAGCGAAACGTATTAGGCAGATACCTAGAACAATTTATTATTGTGATTAATACATTAATATGTACATGAGATAAAACAAATTTACGATAAGACTGAAATGTTAACCAAAAGAAATAAATTGGTAGAGCCCTCATCTTTGGGAACATTCGTATATGTGATTTGGTGACATATTTTGGAGTGGTGCAGCTCTTGGGTGAATTATTTAAAAACAAATAGATGTGTTATTGCCATTTCATATTTTTATATATCTATTGTAATTACGGAGATTACCTATTAAGACACCGATTTCTGGCCCCACCGTACACAAGCGTATAGTACATAAGCTGTTAAATAACAAAATTATTGGCACAGCGCATACCGTGTGGATATAGCAGCGACGCGTTGATTGAACAATTATCATCACATTTAAACAAACTAACACAAAACACTATTTAACTATACAAATAAACCTGCCATGAATCCATACGTAGAATATCCGTTGCGTAGTTTAAAGATTTAGCGTTTAACCCATTTTCGAATAATCGCATAAATAATTTATATATAAAAAAACCGACTTCAACTGGCATAAAATAAAAACCGCTTAGAAACCGTATTCAATCAATCACTATTTTCTGAGAAATATTCTTTTTTTCTCCTGATTTAAAGTACAATTATATTAATTATTTTAAACGTATTCTTATCACTTTCTTTTCACTCCCTTTCTCCTTATATCTCTCTGTATTTTGAATTTTTTTCTATATTTTCCACATATTTTTTAGCTTTTTAATTTTTTTATTAAGTGGACCACTTTCTATAAGTGTAACTATATTTCGCCCCATATTGCAACCACGTTGTATATGTTTCTGTGTGTTGGTCTGAACCACCCTGTACAACTAATATTTAACTTCAGACGATGTTGCAACCGCCCTGTATATATAATAATCCTCTCAACCCTATTGACTATTTCTGTTGTTCTATTGTTTAAATAACACTGTACAATTACCTGTAATGTTACTTCGCCGCTCATAGGTCAAGTATAAGCAACTACTTATTTTCCACACTGTACAACATATTTTTAACGACCCTATAACTATAACTATAATTCCACTCCACCTTATATTTCATCTTGTATATGCAACAGCTTCTAACATGTTTTGAACCCTCCACCCTATAAATCAAATATCCTTACTACATATACTTATTTAACTTTTTTTAAACGTTTTTCTATCCACTCTGTATAACACAGTTTTACTTCTCTCTTATTTCAACCACCTTGTATACGCAAATACTCCTATACTACCCAATAAAACATTTTTTGAAATACACGCTGTATAACTTTAATTCTATTCCACCTTATATTTTCAACCATCCTATATGTACTTATGTACCACTCAATATGACATTTTTTTGTAAGATTTTTTGAACCCACCTGTATAACTGTAAGTTCACGTCGGCCTACATTTCAACTACGCAAGTTGCTTGCTGCTTGAATTTTGATGCACTCACACACACACACCTACTTACCAACGTATACGTATAGAAAAAATCACTCACATAAATTTTTTTCTCTTCGATACACTAATGGTATATTTTGTGTCATTTCACTCGACTGTAAGACCCGTAAAATAAAAACCTTTACAAACGCCCTGTACGATACACTTTCGTGACTACCCTTGACATTTAAACTAAATATATATAATGAAACATTTGACAGTTACATTGATCTGTACCGTTTTTTGCATATATTTTTCCGATTTTCAGAAAAATGGAATGTTTTACGCCATAGAAAATTATACGGAATCAGGCTGGAACATCTCTTTGTAGAATACAATGTAAAATATTCAAATTCAAATGAACAGTGTAGATTCATTGAAATTCACCGTTTTTTCTGATTTTCTTGAAAACCGTTTATCTCACGTTATAGAAAATTACGTGATACCTGTCTGTAATATTCCTTAATACAAATCCGTTTAAATCATCAAAATTGCCTAAACCGGTTTTGAATAATCACTGACCATACATAAGAAGAAACGTGCCGACGAATTGATAACCTCCTCCTTTTTGAAAGTCGGCTAAAAATAAACACACTCGTCATAATTCATAATAAGAATGAAACTAAGGAAACAAAAAGATATCAAGTGTATTCGCATATAGCGCACACCAATACCAACGAACGTGATAATCATTAATAATTATGTGAAAGTTTTTTCCGGATAATGCCTTGTTCCTGACATGTTCGAAACCAAGAATTTTATTTTCCTTTTCCCCAAGACCGGGTTGAAATTAATCACTTTCGTTTCAGTACGCGATGAATTAATTAATGCGGGTGCCATGAAAACAGAACAACGTTGACTGGCAGTTCTTTTTGTTGCAGGTACGTGCATGAAAGTAGTTTTTTTTTCTCTCGTTGTTCTGTAATTATATGAAACCTCTTCGTGTAGGTGTTTGTTTTTCGGTCGCTGAAAAGGCAAAGCTGAAAAGCAACCTGACGGCGGGTAATCCATATTCCTCGAAAAGGATTATTGGATACTGGTTTTAATATTGTACTAAAAATTTCTCATGTTGTTTTTTAAAACATTTTTATATAATTTCATAAATAATTTAAACGGTAGTGTTAGCTTTACAGTTGAAACAATCTGTCACATAATAGATGATCTAGACTGTATTACTTTTATTACCGTTTAATGCTTACAAACTCCGCCAGATGGCGCTATTATAATATATGATTATATTCTTCATAATCTTGAACTTTATCTTTTATTACAAAATAGTGACGACAGATAATAAATTACCTTTTCAGTGGTGTTGAAGAAATATAGTAAACTTACTAGTAGGAACATAAGCGTCCCAAAAATATCCCAATTTAAGAGACTTTTGATTATTTGTTTCTATTTGCCAAAATCTGTGAAGTAGTGGACTTACCGAGGAAATGGATTCAGCGACCCAAATTATATAAATTTGGTAATATGAGTTTAGACTTTTCTGACCCTTGTGATTAGTCCTCAATAATAGAGGTTTTCCAAATATAGTGAAAAAAACACAAAATTGTGGTTCTGGAAAAATTGTAATATATCCGCTATCATGAAAACAAATTTGGTAACATCTGGTGGTTTAGTGTTAGTGACTACGGCGAATCGGCAGACGTTAACGAATTTTTTCTAGGCTGTCTAGATTTTTTGCAAATATAGCAACTTTGGTATTTCTTATAGCAATCATATTGAATTGATACCACGTATAACAGACGTATTTTTGGCTGACAAAAAATGTAAATAATTTAAAAAATAGTTTTTCACTTAGTTGATTGTAAAATACAATGCCGTGTTTGGTGGCATGCTATTATAATTCTGTCTGTCAAAACTTTATTATTTATTTGGTTCTACCTGTTAAAAGTTTAATATTTGTCAAAAGAAATGTGGTATTTTTTAAGTAACCTAGTTACTAGAGCATTTGTTCACTTGAATTAAACATGAAAAAGCTATTCAGATTGGCAAAAAAGTGGATATGTAGGATTGTTTTATTTTCTGCCACAGGAACGCTGAACGAGCTCAACATCCGTACTTTTAGCAATATCCCGAAACACCGCAACCAGGTTTGTCAATTTTCACAATGCTTAGAAATAATTTACTTGATTATGATTCCTGTGACAAACCTAATCGAAATAGAGTGTCTAATGAAAATATTGATAACTTTTTTTTAAACAGTGTTATCGACAATCCTCGTACCTCCTTTCATCAAATGGAAAATAATATTGACGTGCCTAAAATGACTGCTCAGAGAATTCATAAAAAGTACAAGTATTGTCTGTATGTAGAACATATATCCAGGACTTCGAGTTGCTGAGTTAGAAATGAGCAGATTGTTTAGCAATTTCCGCTTAAGGTTCTGTGCTTCTGATGTAAGCAGATTTACAAATAGCGTGGTATTTAACAGACACAACAACGTGTACTAGACAGATCAAAATCCGTTCTTAAATCCTGAGGTGTGCCATCAAGTGAGGTGGGGTTTTAAAGTATGGCTAAGGATCGTAAACGGACACATTCATATTTATAATAATTTGACTGCTTCCCGATATCTTGAGATATTACAAAATTACGTCGACCAAACTTTAGAAAACATGCCTCTTCAAGATGTAGCAAACTTGTGGTTCTAGCAAGAAGGAGCATCTCCACCTAATGCAAGAATCATAACCAAATTTATTCATGTCTAACATCATTGAAATACATGATTCTGGTATATTTGCTAATAGAAGACAAAATGTAATATCAAGATCAGGTAAGCGACTTTCAAGTAATCGCTGAATACAAAAAAGAAACACACACATAGACAAATTGACAACATTCTCGTTTTCTGAAGTCGATATATTATATTATTATATTATGTATATTAAATTTTACAACTGACTTATTATAGAGACGAAGAAAATTCAATTCGCAGTCAACAGCGAAAATTTCTCGAAACTTACATGAGATAGAAATACGTAATTAACACTACAACCTTATTAAATTAGACTAAACTACGCGAAGCAGATAAGAGTTTAATCAAACTTTTGACAGCAGTTTGAAAGCTATTGTTGAATCAGTTTACACCTACCGAGCTAAACTATACCGACATTGTTGCATTCAGTTTGCATTCGGAGTTTAGATGCAGGGAGTTTTGTGATAATATACAATCTTCTTGCCGACATATGGAGATTAGCTTCGCAGCTGTGTGAAGTTGAGTGAGTTGTTTATGGGATTTAAAATAAAACGAAACGAACGGAATAAGTCCGCTCCGTTGTGAATATTTAGGTTGAAATGGAATTATTTATAGATATCATATTTCATAATGTTTGAAAACAGTTTGTGTACTCTCTAACGGCTCTATTTGAGGTGAAGAACCATAATTTCTTTGGCTACAGCACGATATAAAAATTTATTTTTATTTTCATCTGCACTTTAAATTAATTTCCCAGCTTTTATTGGTGTGACTTAAATGATTCATTACACTTGTATGTACGTATATACGATTTGGAACCAAAACATTAAACATTGTCAATCAATTTCACACTTTGATTTTAATTTATATATAATCCAACTACTCACATAATCAAATTAGTGCCCTTGAAAAATAGGCTCTAACCTAGATCCCGAAACTCTTGGAATTTGCTGTTTTGGAAGTCGGTTACTTCCCACGGTGTTCTTCTGTCTAAGATTAGTTTTTAAATAATTTGGTCGTGCGAGTTGGACTCGCATACTTAGGGTTCCGTACCACCTTCAAGATTCCAATATTCCAGTTTCAGACAAGCAGGGAATGAGTGCATTTTCTTATATATACCCTTATATCTTTTAAAGGAAGCGTTTTAAATTTATAAAAAATATAAACTTTGATTTTCTTCACATAGACTTTTTATTTTATCTGCTTTAGGATTCGCTTGATTTTTATCAGAATATATATGTATTTAATTTTCTAATTTGGCCCCTAAAAATTAACATTAGAATTTTATTTTACTAATAAACTTTCAGAGAAGTCTTTTATAATCTACTGTCTGGGTTTTGAGGCTCTGTAGATTGGAAGAAAAACGGCAAAGTAGGTCAAAGTTTAAATTATAAATTATTAAATCTGTTATTCAAATTATTTAAAAATATAAATAAAATATATTTTTCAAATTTTAAATAGTGTAGTTTCTAAAGTGGGAATTAAGTCGATGTTTAATATTTTTGTTAATATCTTTTATACAAATGATTTAAAAATATGATATATTTGTAATTCACATAATGAGCCTTTTATCTGATATATTACATGATGCGTTTGAAAATTAAATATTTATTTTCCATGTAATTGTATAATTTGTTCCTAAAATTACTATGGGGGTTTTCTAATAATTTCACTTAGAGTTTGAGGAATAACGGGGAGAATGGGTAATTTTTTTAAAATATTTTTTTAATATATTTTAAAATATTCATTTTAAAAAAATTAAAAAAATATATTTGTATTTGTCATAATGAGCCCTGGGATTTGATATATTACAGGACCCGTTAGAAACAATTATAATTTTTTATTTTCTATTTAATTCTATAATTTGCCCCCCAAAATGAATATTAGGGGTTTCTTCTTATTAGTTCAGGTGAGGGGCTATACTTTTTTCAAAATTTTTTAGCTTATGGTTTCGGAGATAAGGGGGGGAATGGGTAAATTTTTTTATATTTTTGTTAATATCTTTTAATTAATTTATTTTATAAATATGGAAAAAATATATTTGTTTTCTTCATCATGAGCCCTTTTATTTGAAATATAACATGCTGGGTTAGAAACAATTTTAATTTTATATTTTCCATTTAATTCTGTAATTGGCCCCCCCAAAATTAAAAGTAGAGATTTCTCCTTATTTTTCCAGTAAACTTCAGGTCAGAACCTATAAATCTATTTTTTTTCAAAACTTTATGTTTTATAGTTTCGGCGATCAGGGGGGGAGGGGGGAGTGGGTAAATTTTGGTATATTTTCGTTAATATCTTTTTAATTAATTTTTTTTTAAATATGAAAAAATATATTTGTGTTCCTCAGAATGAGACCTTTCATTTGATATATTACATGATGCGTTTGAAGATTTTTTATTTTTAATTTTTTATTTAATTCTATAATTTGCCCCCAAAATTAATATTAATGGTTTCTCCTTAATTTTCCTGTAAAGTTCGGTCAACGCTCTATATTTCCTATTTTTTTCAAAATTTTAGGCTCAGTAGTTTCGGAGATCAGGGGGGAATGGTTGATTTTTTTAGTTTTTCCCCCCAGAAGTAAGTACCCCTAAAATCAAATTTTTTTCTTTTATGATATGTACTTCTGATCGGGTCACCAAACTATACATTGATACCAAATTTCAACCTCTTCCGTCCAGTAGTTTAGGAGAAAACGGCTGTGATGTGACAGAGGCAGAAATCCTGAGTGATATTATAAGGGTATCCGTATATTGTATATACGGAACCCTAAAAATGTGGAAGAAATCTGCGTATGGAGTTTGAAAGATATATATCAAAATCCTAGCTATCAGTTAGCTAAATAATTATTTTTGTGAAAATTTACTTCGTTATATTATATTTTTTCCTGTATATTAGCACCAAATTATTCTGTTATGCTATTGGTTAATACACTATTACGAACAAAACGTCATAGTTATGTAGAAAATAAAGTAATATACTATAATCAGATCAAGTATTAATATTCAACTACAGTTTGTTCAATCAATCAAAAGCTTTTCTTAGTTTGCTTTGGAATCTATAAATTTCAAAATCTGTCACATCAACTTCTTTAGAAAAATAAAATATGGTGCTACGTTTTCCATCCCTTTAAATGCTGAAACGTCAGGAACTAGTTTTAATGGTACACAATCGACCATAAATCTCTGGGTCCATCAGTTTGACTGCTTGTTTCAACAATTCAAAACAGGCATTTCTCATAAAAATTTCTCCTTGACAATTTCTTGGCAACCCATTTCAGATAACGTGGCCATAATAAATCTCATTCGCGACCATCCCAATACAAATTATTAACATAACCGTGTAAAGTATGTGGTTGTGGTAAATAGTACTTTTGAATAACGTAAAAGTCATCTTTTTCATTAAAAAGGCTTATCAAATACGACACTCATCATCGGAAGTTATATTTTTGGTAATATTTTCAACGAAATCTGGGTCTTGGAAATTATTCAGTGTTACAGAGCAATATGGGCAAGGAAAGGTTGCGGTAACAGTTTACTGACTATGGACGAAGAGCAGAATTTGGAAGTCGGGTGTAAATTTAAAAGGAATATTACTTATATTTGTAAGTTTAAAAATGATTTCAATATTAGCACAATTTTCTCGAGGAACTATACAAAACATCAGTAACCTATTGGCGCTCGTTGTTACATTTTTGAGTCGTGTTGTTCCACCTTCCGAGTATAAATGTCTTTGGTCTTCATCAGTTGTTTTAATAAATTTTCTTCGGAAAAAGTACAGATTCACCATCTGCCATTACCTTAATATTGATTCCTTCAGTCCTTTTTTCTATTACTATGTCCAAAACTCTTCTGCATCCACCCAAATCACTGACCTTTTTTTCTTTAAAGTCAGAGTGACCGGTGCGAAACTCATAAATACCCTTCTTATATACACTTTCAAGAGCCTTTTCGAGGATTTGGTTGTCACTACTAATGATAAAAACTGAGAAAGTTAGTAAACAGTTATCAAAATTTTCGACAGAAAAAAAAATATTGAAGGTATTTTCTTTTCGGGATTTATTAGAACTCTTAACGTACGAACTTTGGTAATTAAGCTTAATTCGCTTTTGTTGTTTTGTACTTTTTTTTTTCGAGAAACAACAGCTATCTACTTATATAATATAGTAATTTAGTAATAAAATAGAGCAAAAAATATATATCGAAGTAAATTTTCAAAAAAATAACGAATAAAAATTATTGTTATTTTGCATAAAGGAACCAATACGATTTTGATTCGAACGCCTTTTTTTATCTATAAATCTTCCACATTTTTATCAAACTTATCTTAGAGAGAAGAATACAGTGTTCCAAAAAGAAGGAGTTTATTAATTTAGCGTGTATTTTTTTGTATGTATGTTACCTGATTTCTTCCCCACTTGTGAACTGATTTGAATGATTCTTTTTTGTTTAATAGAGTGTCCGGATGGGTGAAATTTCAAATTGGAGACAAGAACTATGTTCGTATCAGGATGAAATGTGAAATTGAACACTTACCAGCATAGAAATCGGCTAGTATACATAATATATTGTTTGACTTCTCCAAAATTCCTCACAAATTTGAAAAGTTTTTAAAACTGAATTCTATTAAAGAATATCCAAAAGTGGTCCAATACATTTTTCTATGAGTTTTAAGAAAATCACGGAAAAGTCAACTTTTCTATGTACATCGCAAGCATATAGTATAGTATAATTAATTTTGTTAAACATATTATCGACTGTATAACATAGCTTGTATCGTTTTTTAGAAAATCAAGCTTTTTGACGACTTTCCTGTATAGTAAGGTTTGGTGGAGGTGCTGGGTCTTAAAATATGGAAATATTTATTCTGGGTTGGTGTATACATAATAAATGTAAAAAAGATAAATCAAACGATTTTTTTTATAAATAATATTAAGAGAAAAAATTATTCTTCATAAATAGATTTGTATGGTCCAAAACGTATACTGTAATATTACATGTCACTTTTTTAACTGTACATGAGATTTGCCAGCAAATAGAATTTTTCTTAAAAATGAAGTACCTTTGCTTTTGTTAATATCTAAAATTATTATCAAATAGAAGTAATTAGAATTAAAAAACTACATCTAATTAAGGCATTGCACAAAAAACTATATACTAGGTGTCAAAAAATATTTCAAGTATGTTTAAAAGTGAGGTACTTTTATTTTTTTATACTAACTCAAATTGTAATCAAAGTTTATTATAATTGAAATCCACATCAAATTATAGCTGTATCACTAAAAATTGTAATATAATATTGAAAGTAGACTGGAATTGAATCGAAATAAATGACATTTAATCAACTTCAAGATGGAGGTCCTCAGTTGGTCTTTATATACAGTGTGTCTTCTTAAATTAGATTCAAACAGAAAACGTTCGTATGAATATTATTTAAAGAAGTTATTCCTCATAAAAAGGTTTGCATGGCCAGAAACGTATAGTAAAACCATTCCATGTCACTATTTCAACTGTATATGAGGTTTTTAGGAGTAATTAGAATTATAAAATATATGTATTTATGCCACATCACTAAACATTTTATAATAAATATTCATGCCACTTTTTCAAATTGTGCCTATAGTGGGTTTGATAAATAATATAAATTTTGTTTAAGTTAATTACCTTTAATTTTAACAATTGTTATCAAAGTTTATTAGAATTGAAAACTGCGTCCTATTATGACACAACCACTTAAAACTGTATAATGATTTGTTATAAGATTCCGTGGAGAAGATCCATTTAAAACATTACATCACTAAAAATTATAAAATAAATACATTTTTACACCAAAAAAAGTAGTATTTAATGGTTGCAGTAAAAAAATATTTAATGCTTTTTAGTAATGTAACTTTTTTTAAGTCGATTATTGTTTTTTTTTAATGTATTTATCTCTTTATGGCAACTTAGGAACGTTGCACTTTTTTGTGGTGTTCTGACGTACATCAAGTCTATGATTGAAAATATTGCAACCAGAGATTTGGAATGTTTATTAGAACGAAAATCAAATTAATTTATTGACTTTCTATAAACGAAGAGGCTTTTAATATATAACCCTGTTCCTTACACAGAAAACTGAGTCGTATGGGTATGCCAAGGTCGAAAGATGGGTAGGATGATTCTCTTAGAACGAAGTCTCGGGATCAAGACTCAGAAAGATGTCTCGAATTTTTCCATTTCATTATCATTCTATTTTGGAAATTGTGTGTGTGGGCCGCGGTGCAGAAGCTTTGGTTTCAAAAATTTGAAAACTTATGATAAAATGAACACAGATTTTGTGTGACGTAACATGTAGTGTAATAAAATGCCAGTTGGATGTTAGTACCTAAAATTACTTCAAATTTGGTGTACCTATTATCAACATTGCAGATCTGCAGGTATTGAAACCGGACCTTAATAGGATCACAAGTTCAGATAAAGTGAAAATCATGACAATAACTAATAGCTTCAAAATTTTTGTTTGCAAAAAGTCGCAATAAAAAAATAACGTACAACTTTCTATTTGTAGCACTGTGGAAAAAAATTCTTGAACAATTGAAGCATTCCATTCACTGTCTTGTTGATAAACATTTTAATGACTTCGATATAAAAAGAGTTTGCTTAAAGTTTCTCATAGACGCTTTGTATTGAGTGTCGAAAAGGTTTACAATTATAAGAACTTTGTTATCGAAATACGGAGAGGCGAATCAAACTCAACGAGTTTTCCAATTAAAAGAAAATATTATTCAGGCAAGCAGAGGTGAAATTGTTTAGTTCGATCGAGTTGGAAAGTCTTGTTGCTGCAGTATAAGTCTTGGAGAGAGTGAATTTGTAATTATCTCGACATGTTTTTAGTTTCGGTTTTAAAGAGCAGGCTTTATCCATGCCCCATGTGTTTTCAATGAAATTGAATTTCCGGTGGATAATTCTTTATGCACAAGTTGATGCAACATTTTTTAAAATTTCCAACAATTTTCGCTGTACATAAATTTTCAAAAAAAGTGATGACACAAAATTGAAATTTATGAGGATAATCTGAATATTGTAATCAAAAAATATAATAAATTAAACACCCGTAGACAAAATATTTATCGAAGTAACTGATTTGAATACACAAATTAGGGGTATTTACTGTTTGCATATATATGTAATTGAGTTCTGGAAAACGGCTGTAACGATTTCGATAAAACTTTCCCATTTGGAAGTTTCGATGGATAGAAATCGATTGGTGATGGTCTCACCTTTGGGAAAAATCGTTTTATTGAGAAATTAAATTATTAAAAAATTTATTGACAGTTTGTGACAATCAAGGCGGTTGCTTTGTAATATCAAAGCGTTCAATATAGCGTGATTTGGTAACCTACGTAAGAGTGAGACTCCTATTGTAAAAATTATTTTAATACAGGGTGATTTGGTGACCAATTTGAGAGTGAAACTTTTTTAAACATTCTTTCAATAAAAATTGTGTTTGTATGTAGCGAACATGTAACTATTTTATGCCTCCGTCATATTTTCCTAGCATTAAATTTTTATAGCTAGACATTCCAAGATTTCAAAGTGAAAAAATTAGCACAGCATACAATTTTTGGATGAGTAAGATCTCATGATTTCGCATATAATATGAATTGCTGGTGTAAAATTATAATTATACAGGGTCTTTCAAAATATGTTAGATGGTCCATAAGAGTTGCTATGTAGGATATGGTTAAAATATAGCGTCAAATGGAATTATAGTATTGTTAGAAAAAAAGCGAAAAAAAATAATTTTATAGGGTACCCCATAAGCAGTTGGAAATTATTGATAGCTGACATGCAGGTCGCTAAAAAAATGTTAATGGAATGTTTTACTTATAGGGTAGCTTATTAGCAGTTGCATTTATAGGGTGGTTGCAATATAGGATGTACTGGAATTATAATTATACATGGCCGTTCAAAAAAATTACAATAGGTGACCATATATAAATGCATATACAGAGTAGTTAAAAATATGGTGGTTTGAAATTATAGTTGTACAGTGTGATTTAAAATATGTTATATTAGGTAGCCTGTAAAAATTTGCATATATAGGGTGGAGCGGAATTATAGTTATACAAAGTGTTTACAAAAATGTTACAATATAAATGAAAGAATTTGGAAACAAAAGTGTTTGTAGATTGGCCAAAAGCGGTCGCATGTACAGGGTTGTTGAAATATGGAATCGCGTGGAGGTGTAGAGTGAAAAAAATGTTTGGATGGGTTTTTCATAAGAAGTTGCTCATATAGGGTGGTTGAAATATAGTGGGGGCGTTGAATTGTAGTAACACCATGTAAATAAGAAATGTAAGAAAAAAATATTATGGTAGGGGAGTTTAAATTGTACGTTTATAATAAAACCTTGAATTTACGAGTGAAGCTCGGTCACCCAGGTACTATTTTACTGAATTATTATTTAACAGTATCTATTTTAACGGAAATTATTAGAAATGAAATTTTTCATGCGAAACGTCTTCTACCTTTACAAAATTGTACGAAAACTATGCAATTTGAAATCCAAACTTTTAGAACTCTTTATAAACAAGACACTGTAATGTAGAATATATATTCTAGGAAAAAAGAAACTGTAACAAGAAATCTGTAAAAAATCGATAATGGAATATCTGTTACAATGCTTTTTGTCAGTGTTTTCAATTTGGGTTTGTCAAATCAAACACAAACTCCTACCCAAAGAAAACATTAACCGAAGTATTTAAATTCTCAAATTGATTGCTATTAAAATTCCACTTAGAGTGCTCATCCGTCTTGTATTCCAGTTTTTGACATTTATGACATTTGTTTCTTGAAGCAAGAATTTGTTTTAGTCCTTTTTGGGATACTTCCCAAGATTATTATGTTATTATGTTTTCTTGGGAAATAACATCACATCAAAATAAGAAACTTTATATTGAAAGAAAATACCACAAGTTCCAAAGTCGATTGTGACTTCGTTGTTAATGGCTTTAATATTAAATTGAAAATGTAAATTGCAAATTTACAGCGAAGTCAGAATCGACTTTAAAACGTTTGGTATTTTGTTTCACTATAAAGCTTTTTGAATACTCTCTTCGAGGTGTCATTCCTTTGTACGCAAGACAATATATATTATATATAAATATAATATATATTGTTTCTGGTCGGGAACCTTCATCAGCTGCGCTTCCCACAAATGAATGTCCTCTCGAACACTTCTTTATGCATTTGATGCATTTCGTTAAATTTGAAGACGCGAGATGTAAGACCGACATCTAGGATTTTCAAGAGAATCAGTACACAGAGGTTCCGAATCTGGAGCCGTTCCGTGTAATTGCTGTTCTCCCTTAACTTAAAATTTCATCGTGACATTTTGTCGGTCTTACATCTCGCGTCTTCAAATAACGCTTTTTATTTTGATGTGGTGTTATTTCCCAAGAAAACATAAAAATAATCAAGAATATGCCACAAATAACATTTAGAAGACAAAGGACTAAAACACTGACAATTTATGACGTGACATTTGACATTTCTGACACTTTTAACATTTTTGACATTTTTGACATTATTGATATTTTTGACATTTTTTAAATCATTTTGCCTGTTAATTGGGTTTTATCTCTTCCATTTTTTTTCTGCAACAGATAAGAATTTAAAAATTGTGTATGGAGAACTAAGCGTAGTAAGGCAATTTCGTAAAATGCCCGGATTACTGTCTGTCTGTACAGAAATTCTTCCTCGCAGTTATTCTGAGAGAAAGAGATGTCTATAAAATGATCAACCAGCATTCCTGTATATAAGTAATGTATTGTATATGATGTAATACTTATTTGTGTTTGGAGACGTTTCAATTCCGACTATGGTGTCGTTGTCAATTGTTTAATATCGTATTTCGAGGTTTTTTTGCAAAAATTTCGCTTTGATGTCGATTTTGCAGGGAAAAATTTGAAGGGAGAAAATCCAATGAACAGGACAATATTTCAAGACCTCCTCAACAATCTTTCCGAAATTAATTTTCAAAATTCTGAAATTTTAACATATTTGTCAGTTCCGACATTTGACGAAGTATTTAAATTCTCTTTGGACAATTTTGACAGTTGACATTAAAACATTTTTGACATTTTTAAGTTTTTATCATTTTGACATTTTTGAAATGGTGACATTTTTAACATTCATGAAATTTTTTTCAATTTTTGAAGTTTTCGAAATTTTTGCCATTTTTGACATTGTTCACAAACTTGACAATTCTGACATTTTTAAGATGACATTTTTCAGTTTTGGACAATTTGGAAAACTTTGACATTTACGTTTTAGAAAGTTTTGGAATTTTTAACTTCACATTCTTGAGATTTTTGAGGTTTTTGACATTTGACATTTTGGACCATTTTGACACTTTTAACATTTTCTTATAGAAATGTCGCAACTCTGAATGAATGTTAGCAAAAAACAATGCCAGTGGTATTAGAACATATTTAAAAACGTAAAATTAAGAGAAGCCAAATTCAAAGTTGGCTGGATCAAAATTTAGGTGTATACTTCTAAACATCCACTGTTGTCATTGAAATTTCTATTAACTTGATAATAAAGAAAATAGTTTTGTAAACCGTACGAAACACAACCTCGTTAATCTTCAATTTGCGATTCAGCATTACAACACAAAACGCAATTCAATCTCAATTTTATCAAGAGATAGATGAGCTTCGGGACAATTGAACAATCATCACCGAAATTTATCCCGTCGAAACTTCGAGCTACTCCAACCTAATTTCCTGTATATAGCCTGAAAGCGGATCTTGGAAAGGCTAAATAAAACAATGCCGGTTTCACTGCTTCCTCGTTTCGAACGTCGAACTTGTTTATTCTCTCGCTGTTCGATGTTTCACGAGGCACGTTTTGTTTTCAGACGAAGTACCGTTCTGGAAGTCGTATCCGAACAAGGGTGGTTAATAAGTCGAGACAGATTTGTTGTCTCGCACTACAAATATTCAATGAGAGATCGTGAAAAGAAATTTTGTTTGAAGAAATATTACGTTTGGTCGGAAACGTAGCAGGGAACATTTTTTCGCTGAATCAGAAAATGATCTCTATGATACTGAATGTCCCATGTACAAAATTACGTATATTACTATATCTTTTTGTTGTGCTCTATACAGGGCGACCTCGGTGTTCAATCGTTTAGTATAACGATTTGTACAGCAGCAGTTATTTTATCGATAATTGTTTGCTTGCTGATGACAATGGGCTGATGGCGAGAACCAAGATGAAGTTGTAAGGACGTTCAAACCGTTGGAAGCAAAAGCAGACAATTCGGCCTTGCAGTAAATGAAAATAAATCTATATATATATATATGGTCATGAAAGACAGCTCCACAAGTAATCTAATTATTAACGGCGATGAGAATATGAGATACATATTAGATAAAGTAGATCATTTTGAATACCTAGATGTAATAATAACATGTAATGGAAACGAAGAGAAAGAAATAGAAAAACGACTAGCTAGAGACACCAAGGCCGCAGGTACCTTTTCAAAGGTTTTAAGAGCTACAAATATATCACGAGAAACAAAACTAAGGGTTTATCAAACAAAATAAGCCCCATAGTCACCTATGCGTGCGAGACCTGGACAATGACGAAGAAAACGGAAAGTAAACTAGAAATTTAAGAACGTAAAATATTACTAAAAATCTTTGGAGGAACTAGTGCCAGGACGAATATAAAAGAAGAACTAATAAGGAAATTGAGGAGTTATACAAAAAAAATCAGTACTGTTCTGGAGGTGAGAATACAAAGACCTAGATGGTTAGGACACATTGCAAGAATGCCAGACAAATGATGGGTAAAAAGAAATTATCTGAAAGAGAGGGAGTAAAAAGAAGAAGAAGAAGACCTAGGAAAAAATAGCTAGGAAGTGGTAAAGGATCTGGAGGAAGTGGGAATCACGGACTGAAAGAAGCAGGCGTTGGACCGTAATAAGTTGAAAAGAAGAGTGAAAGATCTCATAGCCAAAGGCCACTAGGCATGTTGAGCTGATATATATATACAGTGATGGGCAAATGTGTGGAACCAAGTAAATATCTCTGGAATTATAAAAGATATCAAAATGAAATTTGGAAGGTGGATACTGCAGTAGATTGCCTATTTGTTTCCAATTTTTTTTACAATTTTGATGTTCCTGTTTTACCGGAAGTAATGTCCATTTTAAAATTTGCAATGAAACACCCTGTATAGTATTTTAGTTTCTGATGAAACATTTTATTGCGAATACAAAAATATCGGGTTTGATATTGTTTACCTCAATACCTACCGAGATATTAACAGAAAAGTAACTAAGGGAAAGGAAAAATTCGATGGTAGCTAAACTCGGTTCAGATTTCATTTACGTCCGATATAAACAAACCGCTCGGTAAGGATTTATATTTCTATTGGCCAATCAGTGGCATTATACAGCCAACAGCACTGCTTGTTAGATAAATGAATACACGTGCGTTTCTTTAAATCAGGCGTAAATT
The DNA here is from genome assembly GCA_034190945.1 of Octodonta nipae. Taxonomy (NCBI): domain Eukaryota; kingdom Metazoa; phylum Arthropoda; class Insecta; order Coleoptera; family Chrysomelidae; genus Octodonta; species Octodonta nipae. The sequence goes on along the minus strand of CM067218.1, from coordinate 23,583,465 downwards.
AAATCTGAATCAAGTTTAGTAGTCAATGAAATTCATTGCAAAATTGACAGTAGTTGTCAAAATAAGTTATTATTATTTTTTATTTAAACGTAAAAAGATTGTATTGTTTTAATTTGATCGTAAAATAGCCGAATTAAGTGAAAGAGAAAGAATAGAAATATTAATGATGATTGTGTATGGGGAGAGGAAAGGGACGCATCAAGAACTTTGTGGTCTTTTTAACATTGTTCATCCGAATACACAAATATCCCGTTCAGTAGTGACGAAAACTTTGCGAAGGTACGACACAAGTGGAACAGTTAGCAATTTACCAAAAAGTGGACGGTTAAAAAGTGCAAGTAATGAAGGTGTAGCTCAAAATGTTGCTATATCTTTGGAAGAAAATCCTCACTTATCCACTACCGTGCTCGCCAATATGCATGGACTTAGCCGTCGTTCAGTAGGACGGATATTAAGGCGAGAAAAATATCATACATACAAAATTCGCCTCGTTCAATAACTCCCCGAAGACGATTTCGACAGACGTTTTCAATTTTGTGAAACGATGATGGATATTTGTAACCGTGATAATAATTTTATAAGAAATATGGTGTTTTCAGACGAGGCTACATTTTGTTTAAATGTACGGTTAATCGACATAACTGCCGCTACTGGTCGCAAAGTATTCCTAATTGGGTACAAGAGGCTCATACACAATATCCCCAAAAATTGAACGTTTGGGCCGGCATTTATAACAACAGAATCATGGGACCCTTATTCTTACAAGAAACTTTAAACGGAGATAGGTATTTACAGCTCTTGGAGACACAAGTTATTCCGGCATTGGAGGTTTAAATGGAAAATTACCAAATAACATCTGGTTTCAGCAGGATGGAGCACCACCCCATTACGCTTGCATTGTTCGAGATCATTTATATAGGACATTTCATCACAGATGGATTGGAAGAAGGGGTACTTATGAATGGCCTGCACGAAGTCCCGACCTTAATTCACTAGACTACTTTCTGTGGGGTTACTTAAAGTCTAAGGTTTATGTTGATAGAGCAAATAATTTGCAAGAATTAGCTGCAAGAATAACTCAAGACATCCAGAGAATTACACCAGAAGTAATAGCTAATGCTAATGTTACTAGAGAATTTAAAAACCTACTTGCTTATTGTCAAGAAGTAAACGGTGCTCAGTTTGAACATCTAATACATTAAGTTTAGTTAAGTTAAGTTTCAATGTTTTGAAAATCACTTAGATTTAGTTAATAATTATGGTTATGTATTTCTTTAATGGATATTTGATTTTTCCTTTCCTTAATTACTTTTCTGTTAATATCTCTGTAGGTATTGAAGTAAATAATATCAAACCCGATATTTTTGTATTCGCAATAAAATGTTTCATTAGAAACTAAAATACTATACAGGGTGTTTCATTGCAAATTTAAAATCGACATTACTTCCGGTAAAACAGGAAATTCAAAATTTAAAAATAATTTGGAAGCAAATAGGCAATCTACTGCAGTATCCACCTTCCAAATTTCATTTTGATATCTCTAATAATTCCAGAGATATTTGCTTGGTTCCACACATTTGCCCATCACTGTATAATTGTTTGCTTACTACTGATACTGTATATGACTACTTCTCTGACGGTTTCGATTATGTAAATGTGTGCCAACAAAATGCTTTCCTTTACGAATCATCCAGCTCCACTGACGTTTAGAAATTTAGTTATATGTAAAACTTCGCGATACTAGGTATTTATGGGAACAATGAGGCGGTCACAGAGAAAGAAGGCAATTTCCATGAGAAATGCTGAAAATGAAATTTTTTTTTTTGGAAATTGTCGAAAAGACCCAACACGAGCACTCGTACATACAACTCAGATAGAAGTTGAAAACAAAAAATGTACCATAGCAAAAATTTACGAATAAACCTTCAGTTAAAAAATAGGGTGATTGATGACGACTGCAGATCAGGAGTCGAAACGTCGCCAAACACAGATTAATATCACAGAATGTACAAAACATTATTTATATACATAAATATTGATTTATTATTATGTCTCTCTCCCCTAGAAACTCTGTAGGGCAGATTTTCTGTACACAATCAGGGCAATTTTAGAAATTGGCTTACTATACTTTTTCTCCATTTTCAAATTTCAAACATCTGTCTGCCACAGGAAAAGTACTTCGCTGAAATTATACTTAAAACACTAGACTCAAATTGTGAGAAAGAAAAATGAATCTAATTCATTTATGGTCGCTTCTAGTGTTCCACAGGGGTCAAAATGAGATACACTTTTAACGAGAGCCCATTGAAATCTTTCTAGTCATTAACTCATAATTATATGTGTCAAGTTTGCAAAATAGATGCAGATAGTATTAATGATTTGTATAGAATTTATGTCTAAATGTGACGTTAATTGTTTAGATATAAAAAATATATTATGACTATATACGCTTAATACTAAATAAGGTTCACGCTGTTAGTGATTTTGATGTTGTTTTCTCACTTCTTGTAATTTAAAATATGCAATTAGAGATTTGTGTTTCTAGAGGTTTCAGTTTCCTTGGTTTTACAACTAGAACTGCCATATCAAGACATAATAAATTACCAATGGCTTCAATTGTTACAAAGCATACTAGACGGTCATTACATTTTTAACTTACATGTCTAATTAATTTTGAAATGATTGTCGAGACAAACACAAATCGGGGTATTTCTAGAAATTGCCCTGCTACACTTTATACCTTTCACTTATATATTACAGGAAGCAAGTGAGAAGAGATGACCCTAATAAGTAAATATAATATAATATGTGTTTTCTGTGTTAAAGACACTTTGCTTTTTAGCCGACTTCAAAAATGAGTAGGTTCTCGATTCATTAGTATTTTTTAGAATTTCTTATTTCATAATTCCGTTAAGTATAATCTAACTTGGATAATCTATTTTTAGTGAAAATACTTCCACATTGGTACCATATTTTTTTGTGCTATATCGACAGTACCGCATGTTAGAAATTTTGAAAAACTTGTTATTTTATATTAAAATTTGGCGAATGCGATGTATTAAATAAAAGGAATTGCCATTGTTTGAAATATGTGTTGAAATTAATTGAAATAGATTGGATTTGAATCAAATCAACTTTTTCAATAAAATGGTTATTTTCCTATGCACATGTTTTAGAGAACATCAAAGTCAACATTATCCCACGCAGATGAATCTCTTACCGACTAGGAAATCTCAGTTTGTGTGAAATCACATATTCATCTTAGTTTGCACAACGTTTTCCTGTATAATTAATCTTCATCTTAATTATCAAATAGTTTGGTAAGTATTTTCCCTCTCGAAAGTGACTCCAAAATGCACCAGTGTAGTCTTTGAATACTTCTTCGTTGTAGCAGGCATTAAATTTATATCTTTGCATCAACTAAAACTCGAATAGATGATTAACACTGCTATTACTAATTAATCTAAACTATTCTAGCGAGTTTGAGTTTAATCAAACTTTTGAATTTCATACACTAGCTCGAAGACATTGTTGAATTTCACTTCACTTCTACTGTATAAAGTTCTTTACGAAGTTATATAGACATTGTTGCATTCGGAGTGCATTCCAAAGACACGAACTAGAGACGTTTCCATTCAAAACAATCTGTGTATCTCTCTACGGGGATTAACTTCGTGAATGTCTGAAGCTTCTAAAATTTAAAATTATATATTGTGAACACGTCTGTGAATCTGACGTACATTTGCGGCATTCCGAAACTTAAGAGATTATTGAAAGTTTTTCATAACTAAAATTAAATTACCGGACAAAACTATTTAGATTGTTTGTATCACCAGTTAAAAAAATACATATAAATTGTAAACATTGGAACAGGCAGATGCCTACAAAGAATAAATGAAGTATACAGGAGTTTCTAGGGATTATTTACAAAGCCCCGACCACGATATGCCTATTTCTATCCACTGCTGGATGTAGGCCACCCCATTTCTCGCCCCCATTTTATGTTCTGTGCCTCTCTCAACCATCAAACTCTTCGTTTGATGTCATCAGTTCACCGGGTTTTATTTCCACCGATAGATCCTCGTCCTAGTAACTGGCCTCCATTCGGGAATGCGTTTGGTTTATCTGGAAATCGGATAAGTAGGTAAAGTAGGAGTTTCTAGGGATTAATCACAATACCACGATCACGATATGCCTATTTCCATCCACTGCTGGGTATAGGTCACCCCTTTCCTCCCCACCATTCTCTATTCTGTGCTTCTCTCATCCAGTTGGTTCCAACTGTTCGATTGATGTCATCGGTCCACCTAGTGTTAGGTCTACGGATAGATCTAGATCCTAGTCGTGGTCTCCATTCGGGAATACGCTTGGTCCATCTGTCGTCTGTTCTTCGGGCTATATGACCTGCCCATTCCCATTCTAGTTTTGATGCTCGAGACACCACATCCTCTAGTTTAGTCTCCTGTCTTATATACGAATTTCTTTTTCTATCGTCCACGTTAATGGCAAGCATTATTTTTTTCATCAGCTCCCTGTGGTGTTGACAATTTAAGTGTCAATTTTTTTATAAGGCACCATGTTTCAGCACTATATTAGAACGCGTACGATACACTGATTATATAGTTTACTTGTCAGAGAGTTTATTCTTTGTGCAAGTTCAATCTGTCAATTCAGTCACTGGAATATCATACACAGATAAGTCAGTAATCAACTAAAACCTATACAGTATCTTGTGAAGCAAAGCAGAAGGAACAAGAAGCAGCAAGCCCTTGAGTATTATCTATGCTGATGTTTGTGAACCTACGGAGTCAACCTCGATTGGTGGAGCAAGGTATTTCCTCATATTTGTTGATAACTATACTCGTATACTTTTTATTCATTTTCTTAGAGCAAAAAGTGAAATGTTTATGTATTTCAAAGAATTTAAATCTATTTGTTTTATGAATGATAATTGTGGCATCTATGTTTTTATTTATATTTAAACTTGAACGTCTGTATATTTCAAAAGTCCAAACGTTTCAAGGTCTAAATTAGAACACGTTTTCAATGGTATTACACAAGATGAACAAGAAATTTAAAAAATTTAAAATTAAAAGGATTCGCAATGACAAATATCGCAATCACAATTTAACATTAATGTTTGACAATAAAACTGATGTAACTAGGGGAATTTAGTGCAAATTTAATATATACAGGGTAGCACAATAAAACTGATGTAACTAAGGGAATTTACGGCAAATTTAATATATATAGGGTAGCACAATTACCTTAGTTACATCAGTTTTATTGTCAAACATTAATATCAAATTGTGATTACGATATTTGTCATTGCGAATCCTTTTAATTTTTTAATTTCTTGTTCATTTTGTGTAATACCGCTGAAAACGGGGTCTGATTTAGACCTTGAAACGTTTGGACTTTTGAAATATACAGACTTTCAAGTTTATGTGCTGTTATTCCCAAAGAACTGAGAAAAAATAAAATTTAAATCTATGTTAGAAAATCAACAAAGTAGAAAAATTAAAAGATTCAGGATAAACACTGACATGTTGTAGCAGAGAGTTTGTTAATTATTTGAAAGAAGCTAGTATTGTCCACCAAAACATTAATGCACTCTAGAGCAAAATGGTTTAAGTAAAAGTATTAATAGTACCGATATTTATTATTTGATGCAGGATTACTCATAGATAAGTTCTGGGCAGAGACAACAAATATTACTATCAAATTAAGGAACAGATCGTAGTATCAGGTTATAATAATAAAACTCCATATGAGCACTGAATAAGAAGGCAGATTTAAATCATGTCCAAATATTTGGCAGTTATGTGATGGGTACATGTTCCGAAACAAAAAAGATTTAAACGGGATATTAAGTCAAATAACCATAGATTAGTAGGGTTTTCACAGAATATCAAATGCTACCGAGCCTGTGATCCCATAAAGAGATATGTTTCAACTAGTAGAGATGTAATTATCCAAGAAAATAGACTAACAAATTTTACTTAGAATAAAACTGTAACAGGTCCAGTTAGGCTAGCAGCGGTGCTAAGCAGTGATGTCGAAAGTATTTATGAAAAAATTAAAGAATTAGTATAGGAAAAGACAACGAAGCACAACCAAAGGAACTAGAACAAAATCAAGCCACCAGATCGTTATGGTTTTTCAAATCTATGTAAGAGATCAAACCCAGACATCAGCCGATATAACATCAGTGTTCAAGAGCCTCTAAATAATCTAAATAGAGAAAAATGTATTGATGCAATGAAAGATAAGTTGCAGATGTATGAGTATCAGTGGACAAGTTACCTTCTGATAAAACTTTAATGCAGTGTAAATAGTTTTTTCCAAAGAAAGTCAGTAGTGATAATAGTGTGTGGCATAGAGCACATTTAGTTGCTAAAGGATTCACATAGAGGTCAGGTATTGATTATGACAACACTTTTGTCTGTAGTCGTTATTTGCTTTATCTGTATAGTTAAAGTTTGATTGATATTATTCACTTAGATGTGTAAACGGCTGTTTTTCAATGGCTATTTCATAGAGGACATGTATATTGTTCAACAAGAACAATTAAACAAAATTAAACACTTTGTGTTTCAATAAACCTCAAGGTCTTGAAATATAAAAAAGAGTCACTTGGAGCCATGTGTTTTCACAAAAATGAATGATAATTCTTTGTATATTGATGACTTTTTCACTAGTTTCAATGATAAAGAAGAGACTGATGAAGTAAGATTTTAATGTTGCTAGTACTTCAATGGATTGTAAATTATATATAGAAAGGAGTGAACTGTTAACTGGAAGTTTAGTGTAAAAACACGGTTTTGCACGCAAACACTCAACGCCGTTTCAACAACTTTAAGTTGTCATCATCAAGGAGTAAACCAAACTAAATCTAATAATTTAGATTTAGTTTGAATTTTAAATTTGATATATTTGTAGTGTTAGAATTAAAATAATATCAAGTAAACAAGTAGAAACATTATTATAGTAGTTAGTTTGAACTGAAAAAATAAACTTGTTGTCTAAATTTTTCTATAAATATCTTACTTGATACTAGTGAGAGACAAGAACCCGTTGGTAAAAGTCATCGTAATTAAAAGTATGTTGTTTGAGTACAAAAATTAGTAGTTCCATTAACGTTTCAACTGATAACAAATTTCGGAAGTTGACATACGGAGATCAAAAAACTGTCAATTGGACACGGAAAACAAGAAGAGGTAAAGTATAGTATAGTATATGATTCTATTACAGGGAATATGCCTAAGAAGTATTGGAAACCAAGAAAACAATTATGAAGGTAGTGCAATCTTAAACAAATCAAAATTTAGTACATACCAAAACATTCATTCTGCTAGCTAGATTGATACCGTAAAGAAAACAACCTCTAGAAAATTATCTGATTAAGGTTGTTTCACAAAATATTTATCACGTTTTTTACTGTTAGTTTTCGTCATCGTGAAAACTAGCTTCTCCACTCTAAAATAAAACCGGAAGACCCAATTATTCAAACGCATGCCTTGACTTGGCATCCAAATTAATAACTTTCATCATCCGGGCGAGTCTATTCATTCTCTTTAGGTCTTTACCAAGAGAAAAGGGTTGTATAAAAAATTTAACCAATTATTCTTGATCCCATTGATAATAAATCCCCTTGTGAGCATTGCGCGGGGATAAATAATCTCGGATTATCTGACGGCTTTCGGAAAATATTTTGAATGAAAATTTCATAATGCGAATGATTGGCCTTATTGATGGGAGTTAGGTTTATGTTCAACATTGGCATTCGGCAGAAATGCTCTTATTAAATGTTATTTGGCAGGTTGTGTGGGTTTAACTGAAGAGTTAGAAGGGTCTTTTACCAGAAGCTATGAAAATTTGAATCGAAAGATAAACGATATTTTTAGCTTTGGTTTAATCGGATCCATAAGATTCAACTATAATTAAAATACACAATATGTTTAATTTGAAGCTTGTGATCTAGATGACGTAAACAAGCCTCCTAAAGACTCATTAATTTTTGTAGTTGGTTTACATACTCAAAAAACCTTTATTTTTATGCTCCAGAGATCGACGGTTTCGGAATAACCCCTAGAAAAATGTACTTTACCAAAATACCATATAAATTATGGCAAAGTAAATCGGATGAATAATGATTACTTTTAATAATAAAGAACGCACTTCAAATAAATCAAAATGAAAATAATTCAAAGAGCCTGTGGAATCAATATCTGTTTTTGGCATATCTTGATACTGAAATGTGGACTTTGCCTTTATTTTTCGACTTGCTAAGAAATAGGCAGCTTTAAATACATTATCGATAAGTGCAAGGAATCACATTTGAGCTACACTAATATATATGCAATATATAGTTTATTAAAAAAAAGGACTGATTTAGTTGAAGTAAAATGAAGACTGTTACAAACACCCTGTTCGATCAGTATTACTATATGACATAACTTCACATTTAAATTTATAGTTTTGTGGAGAAAAGTACTTTGAGATTTACTGTGATGTTTTTTGCTAATATTTGTCCGCTATAGAAGATTATACGTGATCTAGCAGGGATGTATTTGTATACAATTCAATTAAAATTATTCAAATTGACTGAGGCTCTTTAGAAAAATCAGTCACGATTTAATTAACTACAGGTTCTTAATAAATGTTTGTACGATTTTATGGAAAACCATAAATCAAATCATCAAAATTGCCTAATTATTTTGTCTGTTCATTGGGTTTTCTCCCCTCCATTTTTTTTCCTGTAACAGATAAGTATTTAAAAATTGTATATGTAAAACAAATTGTAGTAAGGCAATTTCGTAAAATTGCCCGGATTACTGGCTGTCCGTACAAGATTCTTCCTCACAGTTATTCTGAGAGAAAGAGATGTCTACAAAATGATCAACCAGTATTCCTGTATATAAGTAATGTATTGTATATTGTGTAATATTTATCTGTGTATGGAGACGTTTCAACTCCGAGTCTGGAATCGTTGTCAATCGTTTAGTGATTGTTTTCGAGGTTTTTTCTAACCTTCATTTGGACTGGAGGAATTTACTGCTAACAGAACAAAAAAACGGTAACCTCAGCGTCAAGTGATCGCCAAACGACAAATTGTCAGTGTCAAATTTTTTGACAAACAACAAATTCAAGATCAAAGCGAAAATGTTCAACGGTAGAAGAAACAAGAGAAACAGGGACGGATTGACAGGACATACTCACAATGATGGAAGAAATGAAGAAAATTTCCCAGTACTTCATGGGGCTGGCAATTAGATTCAACCTCGTGTATGGATAAGACGACCTCAACAGCATGGAAAATCAAGACTGGGAACGCCAACGGGCTGAAGAACGAACGGGAACCACACCTAGGAGACCATAACATCAACATAACAGCAATACAAGAGAGACCAAGCTCAAAGAAGAGGGCAACTTCAGGATCAGGAACTATACAATACACAAAGCGGACAAGCCAGGAAGGAAACCAGGAGGACGAGTGACAACCGTGAAGAACCGACTAAAACACCAGCAAGATGACCCATTGCAAATAGAGAACATCAAAAATGGACAACGCCAAGCCGCAGATACTAGGAGGAGACTACAGGAATACACAGAAAGAGAGAAATACTACGTAAGAGAGCCAACGGAATCAACCCATCACCTGACATGAGGAGTCTAAGGAGACGTACAGGATCAATTTATCCTACAGAACACGGACATAGAGACAAAGAAGAAACTATCAACGGACCACAACCCAGTGACGATAACAGGAGCCAGATGGACAGATCAGCCACACAGACAAAGACAAGAACCAGAGGCGAGGGTTTCAGAGGATCGAAAACCGAAGAAGAAGAGAAACCTGCCACAAGTACAGATGAGGACGCAAGAAGAATCACATAGGACCAAGACATCCAGGAGAGCGCTACAGCAGACAGAAGCGGACGCAACATATCTTAGGGAATAGCGTGGGGAAAATAACGTAATAGCTCAGGGAAACATAACACAGAAACAAATTAAGGTACAAATATCAAAACATGGACTAGGAGTAAGAAATTTAGCTCTGAAAATAAAGACATGGCTAACTAAGGATTCATTTAGTTTTTGGTCATTCTTCATTACATAACAGATGTTCAAGATAAATTGTATACAGTGGTGTAAATGTATGGTTACTGGAAATTTATTATAGTACGTTTTATCAAGAGTGTAAAATAAAAATATTACAATAGATCCTTGTAGATGAAAACGAAATCACTTACATGATGAGGAATATTTTACTCTTTCCATCAGACAACCTGAACCTTAGCATAATAAACTTTATGTTGACGAACACTTTCTCTTGTAGAAACTCAGAATAGCACGCGAGACTTCTAATTTACGGATCAGTTTCCATCGTACCACAATATCTAATGAAAAGAGTTAATCTCCTAAGAGTAACTCAAAACAGGCAGGATTCAGAAGTTTCCCTAGCAAAAACAACAATAAACTTACAATATGGCAAGCAAAAAGCTAATTTCGAAAACAATATCGAAGAATTTTAAACGCGAATCTCGATGAATTCCTTTTATAATTTCGATATTGTAAGGCAGGAAATGAATAGCTCCGGTATTATATTAAGTACGTTCAATATAAGAACTTTCCGACTAAAATATATCGAACATTATTCAAATTTAGAACGATCCGAGCGAAAAACGTTGAAAATCACATTTCCCGGCAGCCTTTTGTGCTCGCTATGCCAAGTCGGTGAGATTCTTTCGAGTCTGAATATTGCGTTGGAAATTAAATTCCTCTATTTCTTTTCCCATAGTTCTTCACTGAATGGTTACGCGGGTAGAGCGGACCGCCAGTGTGGAAATATAATGGTGAGGATATCGTGTGTTTGGGAAATAGCTAATAGGCTTTTGAAACAAATAAAAGCGAACCAGGGTTTTTCCTCATAGGAAAATGTTATGCATGAAAACATATATGTTCCAGTTATGTAAATGAAAACAATTGAATGTATCCCGAAAATATACCTATGAGAAAATTTGAAAACATGATTCGAGCAAACTCACACCAACAAAACGAGAATTATGAAAATGGATTCACAGCTAAAAAATATCTGTGTAAAATATCTTTTTGAAAACAAGCTTTTGTTTGCAACCTATTGACTTAAAAAGCAACAACTAAATGCATGTGAAACTAAGTAATGAATGCACCTCATTCCTGGTAACTGCTCAAAGTCCAGGACATTTTTAACTAATATTTTAAATGCGGAAGTGGAGTTTGTTTGTTTGTTCACGTCTAAACAGCTGAATTTACCACAGGGATTTGTGGAATCCTAAAGATGGTTACAGACTCACGAAAACCTTATAGAGTAAGATCCCAGAGCGATTATTTTCACAAAGATGAAACCCTAGGTTCTCAGTACCGTTTCATGTGCTTTGAATAACTGTGTGCTTTGTGTAGTATGCTCTGTGACAGGTTGGCTGGTACCAGGTGAGAAAGGTAACAAAAAATAAGAGTAACTTAAATTTGTATGGCTGATTTTTAGATATATCTATTGTAGAATATTGCCCTGAAGTATTATAGTAAGTGTCAGACACTTTCCATGGACCAGAACTTTTGTCAGACACTTTAAAGCTTCACAAAAAAAATGTCTGATTTTTTGATATGTTATTAGTCAGGTAATTATTACAATGTTCAAACATCCCCTAAACACAAAAATTATTAAGTCGTGAGCAGAGAGCACGAGAGTTACAATGTGTATATTTCATCCCCTAAACAGTCTACTAAAATTAGTTAAGTAACGATAGGGAATGTCGGTCCACTTATCAATGAAATGGAAATGGTACCCTTTTAATAATTGTTGAGCTTTTTAGTTTCAATTTGAAAAATTGTAACTGATAATCCTACAATGCATGCATGAATTTTCAGAGCAAGTGTATATTCATTCTAAAGACAGTAAAGCTTTCTCTTTAGTTGGCGTTTCCCGTCTTACACAAAGAATTCAAAATTCTGTTTCTGAAACGTCATAGTACTTTCGCGCTTCTATGTAACCCTTAGTTTTAGTTACCTTCCTCATCTGGTACCGGCCAACCTGTCTCAGAGGAAACTACACAAAGCACGCAGGTATTCAAAGCACATGAAACGCTACTGAGAACCTAGAGTTTTATCTGTGTGAAAAACAGTTATATCTTATCGCTCTGGGATCTTGGACTATTACAGACGGTAGAATAGACGGAAGGGGTAATTTTTGTATGCGAATTTTTATTACGTCGTCTATTGTTGATGTTTATAATTAATAATTAAAATATGCATTTATTTTTATTCAAATTACTCAACAAAAGGGGTGAAATGGGGTTGGAAAGATACAGATAATGTATTCATGATAATAAAATTTGGCAGTTGATAGATGGTAGACCTCAGCTAATAAAGGTTTTTGAAAAATTAATATTTTTAGGAGAAAAATAGCAGAGTTACATAAAATTTTTGAGCTTTTTAGTTTCAATAAAATTGTTAATCTTAAAATTAATACATTTACCTAATTCAACTATGACAGTTTATACGATTAAGTTATAATTGACAAAATTGTCATAACAAGTGTCGTATTATGGAGTGATATCCCATAAAAACAATTAAGATACAGTAATTCTTACGTTTAGTACTGTGTTTGGTTTACTCCTTGAAGATGACAACTTAGAGTTGTTGAAACGGCGTTGAGTGTTTAAAATAAAGGTTTGGTGTTAGGGTGCAAAACTGTGTTTTTACGTTTGAATTTATCTTTGAGAAACTTATATTTGGAGAGGAGATTTCTCATGAGATTGCATTGATTTTAATTTACATTATCACCCGCCAGGAGATGTATATATCTTCACTGTAGATTACAAATATATGTAGTATCGAATATAAATGCCGCGATTCACCAGCAGCCGCAGTAGTAGACAGTTGATTTGCGTTGGACTCAATATTAGAATATTCGAAGTATTAGTCTAAGAAAAGTAGAATGTTAAAAATTGTTAATATTTGGTGTGGATATGAAGACGATTATTTTCGGTATAAAGATTGTTTTAGAACCCTTGGAAAACTTATAACAGTACAATCGATTTCTATCCGCCTCAGAACACATAACTTTAGAAAGAGGAACTACCATGGCCTATATCTTGCCTTATGTGTTTTTAATTGGATACTTCTCTTGTGTGGATCAAAATGCAACTTGTGACATACTTTATGGTACACTAATATACTGTTAGATCGCTTTATCTCGCCTTCTAAAATCAGATATATAGCATACCCTAATGTTACTCCCATGATTTATTCAAAATATTAAGCTCAAAAATCACAATTTATTAAACAAGTTTAATTTTGAATATTATCTAGACATCAACAACGATACGAGAAAATTAGTCACATGTTTCAAGAGTATGTCCTGCCAGGATGAACATCATAAAAATCCACAGGAAATAGTAAAGAGCTTTGCGCAAATTTTAAAAGTGTTTACACCCTTACAACTCAGACATTTACCTAGATGTGTCTAGCTATTCGACTAGTATTTCTATAGTACCTTTATTTTTAAACGAGATCATCAAATCAGCTAAACTCCTTAAAGATAATTTGACCTCAGGACAACATAATTCCCAGCTTCTTAGTTAGGGACTGCTCACCAGGTCTGGCCTCACCATAATATTTAATTTAATCCTCAAAACGAGGATCTTTTCGGAGTACTCGAAACTGTCAAATATCAAATTATAAACCTTTTGCCATTATTCTGAACTCGCCAAAGTATTTCAGACGTTCCATTCAGGTAAATTTGACAGGTGTCAGATAGGAATATTTACAGCATGAAATAGAAGAATTACTAAATTATTATTGGTAAGATGGAATTTTATTGGAATGATTTGAAGGTTTGTTCCGACCTATAGCGCCTTAAATGGTACACAATGAATAATATCTAAATTAGAGCTGAATTTGTATCCAACAAAGAAGGCTGCATTTCAAACATTTGCTTAAATATCATAAAGTTCAAGAACAATATTTCTATTTTTTATTAAACAACAATAATAAATTATACGTATAAACCTTCCTCTTAAACCAATCTATATATTGATGGAAACCGCATTAAAATCCGTTGCGTAGTTTAAAAGATTTAAGCTTACAGAGAATCAAATGGCTGTAAACGAATTTGTTTTATACTATTAAAGCAGATTACCTCAGGAATCCAAACTTGAAGTTTCAGGATAACAAAAATTATAAACAGTTTCCTTTGGTGCTTACTACTCGTACAAATTTTATTCACGTAACTCTAAAATACCACAAGAAATAACTTGTCTAACCAATGCAATGACACCCTGTCTAGAGTCTAGCAGTTATATTTTATTTTCAAATGAGATTTGCTTGCTTCCTTTACCGGACATATACAGATGGATCAAGGCTCAATTGAGAAACCACTGGTCGACAAAACAGACAGAGTACGACAAAAACCTGAGCATTAGGTAAACAGAAGTTTATGAAAGACAGAAATAAACAAACAGCGATTACTTATTAATACCGATTTCTTCAATTATACGAGTAGCATTCAATTACAATTTCTTTTGCATCCCACAAATGTCATTACGAGATACATTTTTTCCTCATAAATCTGATATTATTCTGAAATCGGGAAATATAACTCTATATCAAGCACTTTATCTACAGAAATCCTGAGATTCATATTTATTCGGCAAATATTCTGTGACTTGAAAGTTATGCAAAAGCAAAATAAACACACACACACATGTAAAATGTTTTTCTTGTCATCTAAATAAACAAGCGTGTCGGAATAGCCCGACAACACTCAACCAAGAAATGGTCTGGAAGAGAAACATTTTTCGGGTATGCGAAAAACGAATATTACTCCCAGCCATAAAACTATTCAACCGTTTCACGTTTCGAGAGGCAGGATGCAGATAAAGTTAATAGATTTTTTGGCCACGTCCCAGCGTGAAACTTCACCACAAACAATAAAAAAAAGAAGACAGCAGGAATAAATGAAGGAATTTGAGCATTGCTAATTTGAGGAACATTTCGTAAGGTCATAAATTTTATTGCACAAACAGAAGTTTCTCCCACTGTGAACTTTGAACTTTATTACGACGAGCATTCTAGGGTCTACCGATTCAACTTTTCGGAGTATAATGATGGTCGGAGTGTTGGTACGAAACGTTTCGTTGTAATTGGTTTAATGGAATGTGGTAATTTTCACATCCGAAAGAATGTTTTACGTGTCGTTTGACAGATTTAATTATGTTTTAGATATCCTTTTTGTCAGAAGAGGTTCCACAACTTTGGGGAATGTTTCCGAGCGTAATAAGGAAACTTTTATTAAGACTGGACAGCGTAAAATGTGAGAGGGAGCTTTGAGACCGTCCCGGGTTCTGGAACTCACAAGTTTTTTTGTGAAATGGGAAATTGGGTATCGCAATGGTGGTATTAGATGAAAACTTATTTGTTTGTTGGTACAGGATAACTGAATGGTGGAGTAAAGTTCAGTGTCTCTTGTAACACTGAAAAATACTTTTATTCAAAAATTGTAGCAAAATTTAGCATCTTGTGATTCACTGCACTGAATAGTGTTCGATAATATGCAAAATACTTTACTTTGTCTTTTAAGACTTTTTGTAGAAGCTATGTAAAAAGAAATTCGTCGTTTTTTGGGGTTTTTATTCGAAAACCGCAAACTGGTCACGGTTTGGAGTTTTAAGGTCATAGATGGATATGTGGCCCTCGGACTCTATGGTCTAGGGGACGGACTCGTTTGTTCAGAAGCCCTTGGGGAGCTTGATGAGTGATGGTCCAGGAGCAGGATTTGTTTTTGGGTGGTAAGTGTTGGAAAATGGATAATTAACGCCCCAAAGTAGTAGTGTTTCATTAAATCGACGGCTGTGAAGTCAACCAAGTAATTTTTGATTGGTCGAATATTAGAGTTTGGTATTTTGGGATAACTCAGAGAACGTAGGAGGCATGTAGGCTTCAGCAGTGGCAGAGAGTTTTGGGCTGAATCAACGTGTAGATGGTCCGATGATTTAGTCAATTTGTCAACCAAATGAAGTGGAGGGAATGAATTTTTAGAATCTCAGGCTTACTAAGAGGAATACCCATACTCTGGAATTGCGTGGGAGCGTCGGCAAAAGTCAGGTTTGAGTACACGTAGACAGTCTAAATGGTTGGTAAGGGTTCTTAATAAATTGACGTTCTCTGAGATTCTGTTTAAGGTTTAAACTTCCTCCGAAGGTTGATAGAGAAAAGAGTCGTGAGTAACGGTGAGTAATTCTAGGTGCAGCGGTGGAGCTCGTGAGGTTGGGCTGTGAGGATTCTATAGTTGCAGAGGGTGATGGTTTAATGCTTTCAATTAGGGGCCAAAATTTGGCAACGGCCCAGTGGGCCTGATGTGTCTTAATTCGTTTCTATGAATGAGTTTTCGGATTTTCTGCTGAGGATGGTTCTTATGGATGAGTATTTTGAAGTGAGTGGGATTTCTGTTTTTATTATTTTTTCATCAGCTTAGGGCATCAAGGATTGGGCTCGTTGAACTTGGAGGTGTCTATTTCTTCTTAGGTGAATTATATAGCTTTGCATACTATAGCATATAGAGATTTTAGAAAAAAAATTAAAATTCTAGCTCTACAACCTGTCTGTATCAAGAGCATTGTTATTTGTGAGATATTAACTTGTCATCCAGTCATTAATCCTTGAAAAATTACAGTTTGGAGCTACTGCGCGGCTGTCAATTTATAAAGTCATCAGAAACTTTCCTATGAAGTTAGTACACTGAAATATAAATATTTCAGCACAAGAATTCCTCCGTGTGATTATCACTATCTTCAAAAAGCAAATTTTCAACCAACATAAATTGCCTTATATTTGACCTTTTTGATGGTACGTATTCGTTAGCATTCGATTTTAGTTTCCTTGAAACTCTCAGAAGAGGAAGAAGCCATTTGTGAAACAACATTTAGAGAAGCAATTACTATATATGTTATTTGTGCATATTGTTACACATGTTGAATCATATGAATATACTTTTGACTACAGATTAATTAACTAACAAGGCACTGCTAGTAAACATGAATTAATTGTTAATGAAATAATCATACCTTTCTCTCAACTCATATGGTGGTTAACATCAATGACTTACCTGAAAAAAAATAAACAAGGATATTTAAACAAATATTAAAATATGTGTGGTTACAAATAAAAGAAACTATATATTTTCAACAGTGTCCGACATTGTTTAGAGTGAACCAACATCAAGCGACAAAAAATGGCAAATCGCATAGATAAAATCCAATAGCAGTTCGGCAAGACTCCAGTTAAATGGCACGTAAAGAAAGTGCAGATAATTTTGCGATTCTACTATTCACACAACTTTTAAGTGACACTCTTTAGGAGTCGTATTTAAAATATATGGCATAGTCAAAAACTATCAATTCAGATTTGTGAAAAGAAAAACCAATTCTTTAAGAAACTAATAAAAAAGTTACCTGATTTTAATAAATTTCTGTTATTGTTCTTTATAAATAAATTTAGAATGTAGTACGTTCGTAATGTAAAATAGATGGTAATAAAACAGAGACCAGTTTATATATTAAGGGTCTCGTTCACAAAAAATCAATAAATTTTAGTAAGTGAAAGAATCTAACACAATTAAAATACAATTCTAGCAGAAAATTTAATTTTTGTTCTAACAAACATTCTAATGTTCTGTTTGCGATATTTTAAATTAGAGACTTGAAATAGGTCAGAAGATAGAACAGCACAAAAAATAGCTAACATTATTAAGTATATAGATAGTAGAAACAAGGATGATGAACCATAACTCCACAAAACAGGTCAACGTTACTACGTTTATAGATAATAGAGACAAGGAGGACAAACTAATATGGGAATAAACTGAAAAGTGTTCAGCTGAAAGCATTGAATAACAAGTTCAAGAAGTGACCAGGTTAACTCTGGTGTACAAACAGGGTATGATGTAAATTTTTAAATACAAAATAGTATTAATATCAAGCCACCGGTTTTGACGTTTTTCAACCCCGGAATGTAAAATATATATTTTTCTCCTAAATTCTATGAGATACTCAAAAAATTTTGGGCGTGCTGTTTAAAATCTGCCTTCTTGTCATGTAAGCAGCATTGTTAATGCATTATTACGGACACTTTATTTAAAGTGTTGTATTAAACTATATTACAACAGCTATTTAGAAAAATAGTTTGGAATTGCTGTAAGATATAAAAATTATTTGCTGAAATAATGTTCCCATAATTTAATCTGTTGTAATTAAGGTGACCTCGTCAGATATTACCAGAATATTAAATAGGTGAAGAATGTTAGAAATATTATAATTCAACAAATGTTATATTTTAATGAATAATTAACTCAACTACAAGTCGTCTGTTACTTTATTACTGTTATAGTTCAATTCAGAACCAGATTACACATTAGGGTTATTACTTGAATAGTAGCAAAATAGTAACAATTATTTTAATTCCCATGAAATTTATATCCATTACTGACAATGGTACAAAGAAGGAGGAACAGGGACAGGAAGATAAAGAGAAACGGGAACTATATTTCGTAAGAAGCTTCGTTTTTATCGTTCAGTATCAAGTGACTGCCGGTGTACCTACATTCAGCTGTTGACTGAAATAAATTTCACATATATTTTTATAGAGGGACTAATAGACCCAATCCAATTTTCAACATTTCTCTGCGACAAATAGACAACTACTATCATCAAAACTAGGCGTAGCAAACTCAAAACATTTTTTTATTCAATCCTATGGGTGACTAAATATGGCGCTATGCTGCGTCATGTCACATGAGCTATAAGCGTCTCAATTTCACCTTTTTTTATCTGAATTAAAGTACAATTCTATGGATTATTTATTATTTTTATCTCTCTCTCTCTAATTTGTATTTTTTTACTACATTCCCGACATATTTTTTAACTTTTTTATTTATTATATTATTTTGACCACTTTTTATAAGTGTAACTCTAATTCACTCTATATTGCAACCACCCTGTATATGTTTCTGTATATTGGTCACACAATCTAAATTATTTGTCTATCGTTTTCTGAATCACCCTGTACAACTATATTTCAACTCTACATGATGTTGTAACCGCCCTGTATAAGTATTAATCTTCTCCACCCTATTGGACTGTTTCTATTTTCTGTTATTTTAATGACCTTGTATACCTATAATTTTACTTCGCCCCATATGTCAAGTATAAGCAACTACTTATGTTAACTATAATTCCACCCCACGTTATATTTCGATCATCCTATATATGCAACTACTTCTAACATTTTTTTGATCCCTCAGCCCTATAACTCGAATATCCTTACTGCATATGCTTACTTAACCTTTTTTTCAGTTTTTTGATCCACTCTGTATAAATATCGTTTTACTTCACTCTTAGTTCAACCACCTTGTATACGCAACTACTTATATGCCACCCAATACAACATTTTTTGAACCAGCCTATATAACTTTAATTCTATTCCACCTTATATGTGAACCAGTCTATATATGGAACTGCTTATGTACCACCTAATATCACATTTATTTGTACGATTTTTTGAACCCATCTGTCTACCTGTAATTTTACTTTGCCTCTTTATTTCACCTGCGCAGATTGCTTGCTGCTTGAATTTTGATGCACACACACATACACCAAACACTTTTTGTTTTCGATACAGTAATGGAATATTTTGGGTCATCTCACTCTACTATTACACAATTACACATTTTAAATTATTCAACGTGGTTGAGTCGTTTTAGAGAAGACAATGTAGATTCATTGAAATTCACGGAAGTGAAGTCTCTTAATTACTTCAGATTTTCTGATTTTCTGGAAAACCGTACATCTCAGAAACTTACATGGTAACTTTCTGTAATATTCCTTATTACAATACCTTTTAGATTATCAAAATTGCCCAAGCCGTTTTTGAATAATCACTGAGCATACATAAAAAAAACATGTTTCCGAATTGATAACCTCCTCATTTTTGGAAGTCGGTTAAAAACCAATTGACAAAAGACCCAAGCTTTTGTTTAGTAATTCTGAGGAAGAAAATTGTTAATCGGTCAAATCTCACAGTTGCTTTTATTACAATTTGCTAAACAATGTTTAAACTTATAGGTTTCTCATGCATCCATATCGAAACGAAAATCTCATTCAGAATTAGCCCAATAAATGTCTGTAAACCAACCACCTTAATTCAAAAAATCCTCAGTGAAAATTCAGTAAATTTCTAAATCATTCTCCAGATGATATTATTTACATAATCTAGTTACCATATATCATCTCGTCGTGAAATCGTAACTTCTGAAAAACCGTTGTACGGTCTCCGCATATTTTACACCTTCTGCCGTCAGAATCAATTGCAACTACGCCATAAATTCATTGTCGTACCCTAAACCTACACCGTAAAGTATCACCAGTGAAGAGATCCCTCCACGTGCCGAAAAAGTCGTTTTGCAATTCCTAAACGTGTGAGAATCGCAAACTTCCTTTCACTCACGACACACACACAACTCCCTTTCAACTTTCCCCGAAAATTGCGGGTGTAGCGGGAAGTCGGGCTTGCTCAAGTTCTCGACTGATGGTGTTTAACACGACGTGTTTATTCAAGAAGTAAGGGTTGTAAATATCAGATGGGACAAATAGGCACATTCGAGTTTTGAGGATAACAAACTTAGTTTTCGTAAAGGTTTAGATGTAGAATTAAGTAACCTCAAAATACGTGCTCCCGAGCTATCGGTTGTGAAAAAATGGGGCATCTATCGAAATTGTTGTGAAAGTGGTATTTAAAGTTTGTGGAAAATCGAAAAGCAGACGTGAGCAACATCTGTATTTATTGTTAAGTGTCATAACAAATTTAACATTTCTTAATACACCCCTTTTATTAATAAACAAGCTCGAACCCGTTTATAACATGCATTTTTCTCAACTCTTGGGACATTTAGAAACAATCGGTGGTTTCCTCTGCGAATGATCATGCTACAGCACGCCTACACAATACAGACTTCATCCCGACTTTTGTATTAATTCTGTGCATCTTGAACGATCAAGACACAATTGTCGCTGCGATTAGGAATGACTTGGGTTCACACTCATGTCGGAACCTGGATATATGGACATATGTTTTCTTTATTAATAGTACGTTCACAAATGACAGACTTTTGGCGTGCAGACATTTACGCATACGTGCAAAATGCTGTGCTAACTTTCGTTCAGACTTTTATGTTTATTGTTACCAATATTATCTCAAATTATTCATTATTCAACTACCCGAAAGTAACAGATTTTTTAAGCATTAAAAGCTATATAATTGCTATGTATAAACATACAAAGAAGCCTACCGACACTTAGTCGCATAGACTTAATACAATTGAAGCCGAAGAAAATTTTTTTTTGCCTAAACGCGCTCTTAGTTAATCTTCGCAATGATAGAGCCTAGAAAACATCTATGCAAATAACGAAATCATTTCCAGCCGTTTATTCTTATAACATTTTTTACTTTTTACTTTTTTAATTATAACATAACACTGCCTCCGAGTTAATACTGGTAATAAAAACAAATGTCTGCACCAAAGTTCGCACAGACTTTTTGAAGTCTGTACAGCTGTCTCGAACAAAAATCCGGTATAAACGAATAACCTCTCTAAATTATTATATTTTAAACAAGTTACCGAATCAAAATTACTTATATCTTGAAACAAATTGTCCCCAGAATCTTTACTAGCGTTACTTCAGTTTTAAATATTGACATAAGAAATAACATTAAAACAATATATTGGATAAATGATAGTTAAATTGGGAAAGGAAGATGATCTCTTGACACAGTATGCATACCCATTTAGCTGTCATAGGTCGATAAAATGCATTCAAAAACTTGAACAGAACTCTGTTATAGAAAACTTGGTCTTTATATAGTAATTTCACAGAAATTTCTACAGAGGTTCAACACGATACTAAGAAATGTAAAAACACAGTTTTGCACCCTAACACCAAACCTATATTTTAAACACTCAACGCCGTTTCAACAACTCTAAGTTGCCATCTTCAAGGAGTTGAGTGTTTAAAATAAAGGTTTGGTGTTCGGGTGCAAAACTGTGTTTTTACATTTGTGACACACCAAAGGTTCCACAGCGTTTCCATTCGATACTAAAACTTTACCTTTTCAACTTTTTTTTGGAATATTCATTAATCACAAGATTCAATTCGTTAAGCAGGCTGTTAAACCCAGAAATAGCTAGAGTTAAACCAGGTTTATTAATATTTTATTTTTTTTAGTTTATTAATTAATAGTACTTTTGAAAATTGTTGCTATACTGGAATTGACTAATAGTAGCTAATGCTACCAAAAGTCATGACAACATCAATGTTTGACTATCTCCGTCAGGCAAGCTAGCAATTTTTAACTAATATTTAGATCTCCAAATCGCAGCAGATACAACAGCAGTATCGTCTGCAAAAGAGATGATGACGTCGTTCAGTATACCAGTTAACGTACAATAGAAATAATAGTACTCCTAATACTGTTCACTGATGTACCCCAGATTAACGTTAATGTAGGTACAATAATGCTCATTATTTTTTATAAATTGATGTCTGTTGTGTATTCAGCTAGCTATGAAGTTAAAAACATTATCAGGGATTTGTTATACAATAAATCAAATAAAAATATATGGTTAACTCTATCAAAGGCTTTTATCAAATTTAGAAAGTTGACTGCTATAGGTGCACTTTCGCATAATTTTCCATATATTACGTTTGTCAAAAAGCACAAGGCATCTTTAGTACTAACTTTTTTTATTTGGAATTTACTCTTAGATACTATGTAGATTTTTGCAAATTTTGATAAAATATTTTAGATAAATTTCAAATTGATGGTATGGATTTGATATTATTAGTACCTAAATAATACTGTCAATGCTAGATAAACTATTTTGTCTATTCATGGGTTTTCTCTCCTCCAAATTTTTTCCTGTAACAGATAAGTATTTAAAAAATTGTATATGTAGAACAAAGTGTAGTAAGGCAATTTCGTAAAATTGCCCGGATTACTGGTTGTCTGTACAGAGATTCTTCCTCACAGTTTTTCTGAGAGAAAGAGATGTCTATAAAATGATCAACCAGTATTCCTGTATATAAGTAATGTATTGTATATTGTGTAATACTTATCTGTGTATGGAGACGTTTCAACTCCGAGTCTGGAGTCGTTGTCAATCGTTTAGTGTTGTTTTCGAGGCTTTTTTCTAAAAGATTTTCGCTTTGATTTTGAATTTATTGTTTGTCAAAAAGATTTTCGCTTTGATTTTGAATTTATTGTTTGTCAAAATCAAAGCGAAAATCTTTTAGAAAAAAGCCTCGAAAACAACACTAAACGATTGACAACGACTCCAGACTCGGAGTTGAAACGTCTCCATACACAGATAAGTATTACACAATATACAATACATTACTTATATACAGGAATACTGGTTGATCATTTTATAGACATCTCTTTCTCTCAGAAAAACTGTGAGGAAGAATCTCTGTACAGACAACCAGTAATCCGGGCAATTTTACGAAATTGCCTTACTACACTTTGTTCTACATATACAATTTTTTAAATACTTATCTGTTACAGGAAAAAATTTGGAGGAGAGAAAACCCATGAATAGACAAAATAATTCAAGACCTCCTCAACAATCTTTTCGATATTGCTAGATAAACTGTCGATTTTTTTTCCATTCATCCAGTACCGGACGTTTTCCCGTTTTTCGTTTATTTTCACAATTAGTAATATTTTTCATTTTTATTTCCCAAAAACGACCAAAAACCAGAAGGTACTCTCAATCTGGCTGGAATTTTTCAGCTTTTTTATATGAATGTATATTTCCTGATTTTGTTTTATAGACTGTATAACGAGATTGGTCACATTTAAATTTGGGAATAGAATTCTACCATAACGGCATGAAAATTCACAAACACAACCATCTTCTTTATTTTATGTAATTAACCGCTTTCCCTAAAACTTATCAATAGGTTGGATAGTTCAGACGGTATTGTATTAAGAAAAATATCTAGGTGGCCCATGTAATTTTTCTATAATATATATCTAGTTTTCAAAAAATCGGAAAAATTATTAGAATACATAAATAGTATACGCCGAAGACATTTTTCTTCAATAGGTCAGTAATTAATTAGAACATAAAAGACAACAGTTTTTGTATTATTATTACTTTGTCTGTAGCTACATGGAAAGTGGGAGTGAACACAATATTTCGTGAAAGACATACTGAATTTCAAGAAAAAGTGAATATTTGGGCAAACATTTTGGGAAACCATAATGTAGAACCTGTTTTCCTCAATACAGAGCTAGATGGATTAGGCAATTTGGAAATAACATTTGAACAGCTTGGTCACCGGGCCTGACATCATTAGATTTCTTCTGTAGGGGTAAGGTTTACGCTAGGAAACCAGACATAATATTAGCGTTTTAAAATCACCAATAATTGAAGAATGCAGAGCAGAGAATTCTTTTAATTACACTCTAAATTTGAAATAACAATTTTAGTATTTATTTAATTTATTCTTCAAAATTGGCGTAAACCCAAACACAATTAATTAATATGGCTTAGAGGTATTTTCAATACCTTGAGCATGTCTTATTTAAAATTAGTGGCCAAAGTGGCCCTGTGACGTCATCTATTACCACTAGTAGAAAAGTTTACAACCGTTTATTTTCACCCACCGAATTTCGACGGAAACGAGGGGGAAGGGTACGTTTTAATGGCACTCTATAAGTAAGTAATTATTAAGTAGTGTTATGTTTCATTATGTTCAAGTTTTAGATCTTTTTAAACTCAGTTAATATATTTTAATTTCATTTGAAATTTACTGTTTATTAATTTATCTTAATTCATTCGTTATTTTGGCTGAAACAAGTAATTTCTAAATTTCAAGCTTTTCAACTGTTTATTCAATTGACTATAGACGTCTACAGTTAAAATTTCCTCAAGAAAAATGTTTTTCGTGAGACCTCAAGACGAAATATATCATTTTCGTTAAATCTATTATCTCGACAAACTTAATTAAACTTTTCCCATTTTCTTTAATTCACACAAACTTGGGAGGCATCAGACGAAACACAAAAGTTTAAACTAAATGCGTAAAACATTTTATGCCACAATAAAACGTTTCGTAATCGCCTCAACCGGCATCAACAATGAAATTTATCGACTTATGAATGCGAGACGTTCTTCAAACGAAACAAGACCGAATTGCTCAATTTTTCTTATACCTATTTTTTGATGTTTATGGTACACTTTAACATCAGGACGTGTACTAAAAATCTAATAATTTTTTACTGCACCGTACTGTGTGTGAAAGATACGGGTGCAAACTTTTATTGTCTGCAGTAGTAAAATTTACTGACGTGACAAGCTCTAGCATGTCGAATTATAAGTATAAACATTTTCTGTTCCAGAATTGCAGAAAATTTTCGAGAATGTTCGTTACAGGATTGTGGTGAGTTTATATTGGTTAGGGTGAAATTCTTTAAACACCGCCATATCTAAAAAAGGAGGTTTTGTTTCTCATTGCGCTCTTAGATTACTATAGGCAAGTCTCACAAGCTCACGCCAGCCTGGGTTACGATCAATGACGTTCTCTATAGTGTTCGCCGCCATTCGAGAACTAAAATGAAAGTAGTTCATTTGGATGGATTGGCTACGAATCATGTAGAGGATGATTCCGACAGGGAAGATCAGAATTAAAGGGAGAGGCAGTGTTATAACTTCTTCTTTCAATGTGACAAAATAGGAACCCTAGAGAAATTAATCATCCTAAATAAAAACTGATCTTGGGAATAAATAAACTGTAAAAACCATGTTAATAAATAATGGTAACAAACAAGAGGTATTCCGAAAAAAACGATTGATTTTTAATCATTCCACAATTAAAAATTATACACATTGGTGTACCAGAAACAGATAGAGAAACATCTAGATCGAACATCTAGTTATCATTTAAAGCATAGAAACGGCGGTTGACGGTGGAAAGGAACAAGTTGAGTAGATAGCGTCAAAGCGATGTGTTGGAATTGTTGTCGATAAATATTTGAAAGTCGAATGTATTGTGATTTATGTCGGTAAGAATAAGGGCGTTTTGAGTGTAAAAAATTGTTTCAAATCCACGGAAGTGGAATATAAAGAATGCTTTATTAGAGGCAATATTGTTGGAGTTGTTTGGTTTGGCAGTTCATTACGAATAGACTCACTCTCACCATTCAGATATAGTTTTCTCTATGTAATATAGATACATACTAATACTAATTGTGTATAGCAATAACAGGCCGTAATCTGTCTTAAATAAATAAATCCCAACTTCAAAAAAACTAGAAGTAACTTAATTGAAAACTCATTTATTTACTGTTTAACTTGGCACTGACTTCAAAACAAGTATTTGATTGTCGCAGAAGAAAATTACTTTTTGCTTTTCAGTTAGGTTACTTTTGTGAATTTTGACGTTGGATATTGTTTTTTTCAAAAATTATTTTATTCTAGCGTTATATTATAAACATTTTTTTTCTTTCAGCAACATTCTTATTTTTTTAACAACCTCGTTTACTATTAAATAAAGTGACATGTGATAGTTTCGTTTCAAGTTTCAGATCACACAATTTATTTATGTAGACCTACTTTTTTCTAAATATTAACACGTAATAAAAATGTTTTGCACATATTCCAACTTATGTGAGCACACTGTATATGTAGACGAATTGAGGACGTTCACGTTTCCAATCATTTAATGCCACCTCCACCTCCTAAAATCAATTGTGGGTGGTTGATAATAAAATTATTCATTCTACAATAGTTAAGCAAATTCCATTTTTTTGACTAATCTAGGGATATGTGATGTTTTCAATTTAGATTTTGAAGCATACCGATCTTTTTAGGAAGAATTTTTTATCTAAATAACATTAATAAGGAAGTTTTCCATTTGATTCAAACCTATTTAGTCATACTTCACACACAGACGAAGTGAGAGCCTCCATGTTGTTGAGGGTTAATTTGTTAATTATAATTAAAATTTAGTTTAATTTAATCTATTTTCAACTAACGGTCAGCAATGATAATTACTGTGATTCAATACTTCAGCCTTGCCAGATTGAAATGTAAAATAAGATTTTTTTAGATTTTCCGGAAAACTGTAAATGGCTGTTGGGAAAAACATAGAAACACTTCCAGATCTTTCTTAATAGCATCCAATTACAACTATTCAATCTAATTGAAAAGCTCTCGAGTAATAGCTTAACAGGAATAAAAAAAGGAACATATATATATATATATATATATATATATATAATACATATATATATTATATGTCGGTCTTTATACAAATTAAAATCGTATTGCATTTTTAAAGTCTGCACACAATTGTAACATCTTTTATTATATTAAAATTTCCCTGAAACTTTTTCTACCAGTTTTTGAAAACAACCTAACTATTATCTGCGCATAATGGTCTATTTTACACTGGTTTATTGCGTTAATGGTTACTTGTCTACTAACGATT
The DNA here is from genome assembly GCA_034190945.1 of Octodonta nipae. NCBI lineage: Eukaryota > Metazoa > Arthropoda > Insecta > Coleoptera > Chrysomelidae > Octodonta > Octodonta nipae. The sequence goes on along the minus strand of CM067218.1, from coordinate 23,555,875 downwards.
ATTAATTAAATTATTATATCCTACTGGCTGGATGCGCAACTGGTCAGACATCTGAAGAAGAGTATGGATCGTTAGTTTAGGTCAATATTCACAAGCCTTATTTTATATTTTATGGGTTGTAACGAAAATTCCAGATATTGGAAATGAAGTAAATCTTATGTGCATTCATAACATCTATTGTACATACCGATCGAACGATGATTGTTAATACGGTACCTTCTGTAAAATAGTTCTATAGTTTATTTAAAGTGCAATTTTGCAAGATCTACATAACGGGTAAAATACATCTTGGCCCTAATTCATCTCAACGTTATAAGGGTAAAGATGATTGTTTCTGCTTTTATTGCATCAAAGTTATGAACTTTTAACAAAAAAATACCTTGTAGTGGCTTTCATGGCTTTTATCGGTGAAAATGTACCGATCACGACGTAAGATTTTCTGATTTTCTCAAACTTTTCCATTGGCTGTATTTTTGATGTCAGTTCTGGATTATAAACTAATCTTTAAATTATGGCATAAGCAATTTGCGTTTGAATTTTATTTTATATAAATATATCTTTGTTTTGTTTTTTTTTTTCTTCAATTTATCCCTGAAACATATTCACCAATTGTCCATTTAATATGCATTTTCTTTGCCTTAATCTGTATTCTGCCCCAACAGCAGCGTGGCAGCTTCATGCGCTTTGATAGTTCCTAAGTTATGACTTTCGGGGGTTGCAGAAGGATAGGTTTTACGAGGAAATTTATTGTTTCTTTGTATCTGAGTTAGATGGTACATGTATTACTGGTTTTTACTCATAAAATGTTTTCCTCGTATTTCTTAAAACTGTTAAATGCCTTATGACTTTACTGTTTTAGCAAAATCAATTTTCTGTAGGTCCCTAGCATGGGCCTTTACATTAAAACTGTTTTGTCTGAAATTTTCATGTGTGTTAATGAAATTTGCAACAACTTCCCACCATTGATTGGTGGCAGCAGGAAACAGTTTTCCGGGTTTTACTAAAATTATTATTCCAATTAGTAGCAATCAACAGAACACCTACATTTTTATGTCAGCATTTGCTTATTATTTGGTGGCACTGAGTACTGCTAGTTGTTCTTTCCACGCATATTTCATTCTGTTTAACTGATCTCAAAAACGCCACAATCTTCGATATTTTATTAAATATTTATTGAGTTCTTCTAATTCATTAAAAAATAATCTTTCACAAGGAGCTTCTAATAATGTTAAATAAACTATTTTGCTTATAATTATCAGCTTTAGAAGTGCTTTTAATTATTTTTTAAGTTCTTCTTTAGGGCTTCTCGTTCTTGCCATTTAGATATTTTGGCCGTTTCTGCTGCTTTCGCTAGTTCTTTACCAAGTTACTTCACGCAACACTCTTCTTCTTTCCTTTTAGCGTAAGAAATACTTTACTTCACCCTTTTCGCTGTTAGTTCCTATTCTGTATTGTCTGACTTAAATCTTGTTATTCTTGGGTCAATTTTGTACGCTAAACCGAATGGTTCCCTTATTCTGCACATTTCTTCTTTTCTTTCCAGTCCTTTGTTTAGTCTATGTAGATTTCATCTCTATCCCGATTTTTATTTTGTCAATTAACCCTTTATTATAAGGAACAGAAAAAGTATTTATCCAGCAGGAGCATCTAACTATATTTTCTACAAGTTTTCTAAATTCTTTTTTTTGTAATTCCTTGGTTAGAGATTACACTATTTAGTTGTATTGTCGTTATTTTTGTCTTCGCAAACTTTAGAGTGCCTTATTGCGTTGTAATATTAATACTCAAATCAAAATAATTTTACTAAATTTGTTGTTTTTTTATTATGCCTCAAATTCCATCGTATATCATCGAAAGCGGCTTTATTTAGAGAGATATAACTTGAAACCCCACTTAGAAAAAAAATTTCTCATTGTTATGTTTCGAAGAGGATAAAACAAAAAACAACTAAATTCTATGCCACTGAAGTTTTCATAAACATTCGCAAATCCCTTATTACAATGAAAGCGATATGCTCAACGGAGTGCTGAGTGAAAACTCGCTTTCCAGAACACACGATACCGACCTAGACGATGGTAAAATGTAGCGTTCAGTTGTTTGGCGTACACAATGATCGCGACGCGTAAGGCCTTGCGGCTTTAAGGAACACCTTTCCGGTTCTCACGAGGCTTGGCCGATCGATAACAAATAATACGTGCATTTTTTTCGATTCATCTTTTTGGATGTCGTGTTCATGGAACCTATTGAAAATGTAAGTATTTGTCCCGCACAAGAGTTAGAGAAAACAAGGAAAATTATTTTAAAAGCGAAAGCTTCTTAACGGACAATATTTCCGGCGGGGGGGAGGTGGGCTTCATATAATTTTTTTGAAAATAAATGAGTGATGGACTGATTGGTACTGCATAAAATTCACTTGTTTCTAGACTTTGTATCGACCGGCACAACACATCCGCCGCGCACAGCACTTCTTTGACCTTAAAATGTCCATACAATTGAGTTCTCCGTGTAATGCTGGCATTTCACACGTCCCTCGTCCGCAAAAGATGACCACCCACGTTGGATTCGTGCCCTTCTTTAAAACGTTTACTAGACATGATTTTCTGCCAGTTTTATATTGCCAAAATACTTCATTAGGGGGGGGGGGCTTTTGAACCCCCAGACCCCCCCTGGCTACGGTTTTTTTTTATGAGGACCTCAAGGATACTATATTATTGTTAGTAAGCCTGAATGATATATTCCAAACGTCTCGGGTGTAGGTCAGACCCTGTTGTCAATGGTTAAGAAACTTGTCTGATAAAAAAGCACAGTTTGAGGTTTCTAAGATGTAAATTTTCCTAAAATATTTGACAATATGTATTATCACTGATTTCTGACGTGCAACTACGAGAATTTTATTTGTAATATAGAGGGTAGCACAGAAACTTCTAAAGATCATATAATGTTGCGAAAAGTTCCTTTCAAATTGGCTTAAGAATTTGAAAGGGAAATCTTCAGAATCATTTAAATGTTGCGCTCAACGTTAGTAGTGCGACTTTGTTATAAGATAGTGCATTCGCCTCCGTCGAATTCAGTCCTTCCCGGTTGCCGATGATTAAGGAAAAAATTTTTTGGTCGCATTTTAGGCTAACCTAACCTCTACTCCTCATCAAAATCTTGATAATTACAAATTATGTTTAAAAGTAGTGTTTTTTATTTGTTAATTATACTTCCACAAGACGGAAATATTTTATATATGTAACTCATATATAAAGTACAAATTGTTAATCGAAATTTATGTCTACACATAACACCTATTTAAGATAATTACTTAATAATTTATAAAAATTATTGCAATTGTTGCCAAAAAGGGTGTGCAAAGGTTCAAGGGCCGATATATGTATCACTGGCACATAGGTAGTGTAGACGTGCTTGAATATACTTAACATTTAAAAAACAACACCTCCATAAACCTGTATAAACTACATATCTTTTTATACATCAAAGGCACAAGAATCTAAATAAAAAATGTTCATACCGGTATTTGTTTAAAAAAATATTGTAAACAAGTTTTGACCAAGCTGAACGTGGACGACACCTTGATTGTTATTTTTAGATATCTCACGAAGGTAACTGTTTTCAATAAAAATCAAGTTAAACTTGTTGTATTCCTGACTTTTTTGACGTATATAGTGGTTATCAAAACTTACTTTAAATGTTTGAGTTTATACGTGTTCATATCATACTTCCACTTTGTACTACCCATTAAGATGCCATTACATACATACGAATAAAAAAAGGCAACTTCAAAGTATTTTTGTTGAATTACAGAATTCCAAATTAACTTGCTCTTTGCTTTTACTGATTAAAAGTAACAATATGATAAATAACAACATCAGCACAAAAAATTGCGGTTCAACAACTCAAAAAACCTGAACTTGCCTCATTATTTTCATCAGCTTTGTCCACATTAAAAGACAACACAGATGAAAAAGTCTTTGAAGTTTTCATTGTAGCCTACAGTTAGTCTGTTTACAACGTAAACTTCCCAGTAATAATTCGATTCTTTCTCTTTTTGTCTGTTCTACCTTACCGTTAGCTCAAGAATGTTAGCCGGGAAAACTGCAATCGCGTAGTTCTTTCATTCGCCAAACCGTGTTTCCCTTAACTGGGAAAAGTCTGACAGTACGTCGATTTGTGTGTTTTGAAGCAAAAGTTGTTGCCAGCTCCGCGAAAGTTAAAATAAACTTTAATACTTCGGCTAACTGTAACTTCGGTTATTAGAACTGGAGAGTTTTTGATGAAGAGGTAATGAAATGAAATAGTATTGAGAGTTACACGACAAATGTTTTTGTATTAAATACTTTTCGAACAGTTTCTTTTTATAGAATTGGAAATTGGCGCAGTAATACGGATATAACTTTTCGACCAATAAGTGATTGTTTGTGGTACCTTTCCTGTTCAGAAAGCCAACAATATTGGTACTAGACGAACCTCTATATCAAATTCATTAGATCTTTAGCTAGAAAAAAATAATTTGATAATACAAGATGTACTAAACCACTCAACATATGTTTCAACCTTACTAAAAGCATGTAGTTAACTCTTAGACGTTATAAAATAAAGAAAAAAAAACATGACTACATTAATATACGCATTTTAAACATAACTTGACAAAAAGCAAGGCCTGTTGGCAATACATCATTTGAATTAACTTCTTACGACAATCTTTAGCTTCAACTTAAACGCTATACATGTTGTGCTCCCTATTAGTGTCTAACCACCGAAGGTCTGCCATCACTTTTAACAACAAACAACAATGGCAACAAACAGACTTCCTAAACTAATACCTATTCCAGTTTAACTTATATATTGACATCTCTTAATTTACAAAAAAATCATCAAAGATTTGGCTTCTGAATAAAACAGCTAAAGACCTAAGATTCTAAATTCCAAATCCTATTCAAGGCTATTGCTATATGTGCACAAAACTATTAGTAAACTTTACGTTTGTTTTTCATATCTTCAGAGTGTGAATTCCCTACTCCTACTCATAGGATTCTGATTATTGTTTCTTACTATATTTTTAGTTCCTCCTTAATCTGTTAGCATAATATTTTACTATGTTATTACTGAAGATATTTCAGTAGTTCAAATAGTCCTCTCCCTAAGATATTTCAAAGATAATTCTTTACATCATGTTCTCTTCACCCTGAAATAGAGCCCTCCGGGATCTTTTGGTTCTGTATTATCCGTTTTCAACGAAATTTATTGCCTACCTTAGTAGTGAATAGCTACGGTTCTAAATTCTTAATATTACTTCCTTTGTTTTCTTTATTATTTTTACCTTTATGAAATGTACTCCTAGGTCTCTTCTAAGTTGCTATTTCTTCATAGCATGATTATTATTCTCAGTATATTGTGCTCTAGCTTCTTGATATGTGTTATTGCTACTTGTTCTCATATACTGCCTCCACACGTCGTCACTAGCCTTGCTGGTACTTCATAGACACTCTTTTTGGTCCTCAAGTCCTCCTTCCGATAATCTCGTTCTTTAGCCCTCGTTGCTGTTTCCTCCATGTCAGTTTCCTGTCGAGAAGGATTTCTAGGTACGTACCAATTTCCAGTTGATAGAATGTTATAGACTGTTTGGAATTTCTATAGCTTCCCTCATTATTCCAGCTCTGTATTTTTCAATATTCGAAGTTTTTTTTGTGTACGTCTGCATTTAGGGTATATTCGGCTACTTCTAGTGTAGTTAATTTCTGCTGAACGGAATTCATTTATTCAAATGTACGAGTGCAGATTTTTGTGTTTAGTTTTCCAACATACAAAATATTGTATCCCGCAAGAGTAATTCGGTACCTACTGCAACTCAGAACATTAATGTTTTCGGGGGCCAAGATTACGAATGTACAATTACTTTTTCCCGCAAGCTTGCAGTAAGGTGTGGAATGCCCCTAAAACACCCCAAACAGGGTTTTTGTATGATTCCCGAAAACTACAATGAATATGAACAAAATAACTAGACGATCGTGTTTCTTGTAAAATTTCACAGCGAAAACATGTAGTAAGTTATACAAAATCAACGAATTGAGGTGTAATAATTTAAATTTTCGTAACACACCTCTGGGCGCGCAGACACTCCAATAGATCATAAACTGTCAATCGGAATTGCTTCTAATCAGAATACTAAGGAATCGCTTATATTTTAATAGGGTGTTTGAGGTGTGGTGGATTATGAAGTTATTATTATTTGAATATTTTATCAACGATATTTTTTTATATTCATTTGTTATTGAAGGTAACCGACGAAATTATAACTTTACGGTCGTAAAGAAAGGATTTTATTTTAATGAACTATCAAATATTTGAAGATTACTCACATAGAGAATTATTGCTATAGAAAAATAATATTAATATTGGTGTTTGAGTTTGAAATATGTTTTAAATAGAATGTTATTAAAGGAGGGGAACGAAATTAACTGAATCAGTTCAGCAGTATCATTTGATAGTCAATAGGTATATTTCTCCGATAATCCAGATGTATTTCCAACACCTATTATAAGCTTACTTTCTATATTCCAATTTTTGAAATGAAAATGATCTTTACACAGAAAATCTGGGCGTGGTGGTGCTGTCACTCTGCACTCAGAACTATATTTGTGTAAGCAATTCACAATTTGCACTGTCAAATTGAAAATTACGTAATTTGTCTTTGCGAACCTATAAATTTTTAATTTTCTTGTTCAGTTGTGTTAAATTTTATTAGTATTGACACCTGATTTACACCTTTTTGCATCCATCAAGAGAAATTCTTGCACTGAAAGCTCCTTGGCATTTGTTTTACACTGTATAGCATCTCTCACACAAATCGCGGCTACTAATTCGAAAAAGTATTTGGACAGTTTGTTTTACTTTATAAAAAACTTTTTAATACAGAACGAAAACGCCATGGAAAGTTTAGCATTTCAAAAAGAACGTAAAAACATTTGTTTTTCTTTAGGGCATTCCAAACAATCTAAACACGCACGATGTATACGAACGTCCCTTTCAACTCCTAAATTTCATTTAGCGTATATCGGCTAAAAACCGTTATTTTCACAAATTCAATGTTGTTACAATATCCGGAATTTTATCGCATTCATTTAACGTTACGTATTAAAATCAACAACGAAGAATAAACAATTTGAATTTTTTATGAGATAAAATTAAAAGAAAATACTGAAAGCCGGCAACAACGCCAGTGAAAAATTCTGGAGTAAAGAAAGCTTACGCAATCCCATCAACGTTTGAAGTGTCTGAATATTGCCGAAAGCCTTTTTAAAAAGACCGTATTCGGAAGAGCTCTGTTTTATTATGGGACTTTGACGTCGGGAGTATTTTATTCAAGGAATTTTGAATAATTTTCTTAACAATACATCGTTTGTTTACCGAACCTTATGTAAATGAACGCACATATAGTCAGCAAAAAAAAAGATATATTGCTACTGCAGAGATAAAAAAGAGAGTGGTAATATTTTAATATTAATTGGTGGATATCTTGGACAAAGTGAGACCTGAAATTCTTATACCTGTTGCATTTGATATTCAAAATCGTCAGATCTAATGTTGTATTTGATATTCAAAATCGTCAAATCTATTTTTTTTAACTTTTAGTTCGTTCGTTGACAAGATCTCTATCATTGCGTTCTATCCTTAGACATACATAATACAATATAACGCAACTTAAAATTCCAAAACTTGTGTGTACAGTGTCATTTATGATTGTGGCCATTCATGTAAGTTGCAGTTTATATGTTTAATACGTATAAAGCCATTGACAACGAATGGTTTTTTTGTTCAATATACAGCTTTTAATTACAATTGTGGTGTTATTCCCAAGGCAACATAAAAATAAGCAAGAATATGTCATAAATAACATTTAGAAGACAAGCTGAAATATATTTTTGTCGAATACAATTCAGAATATTCAAATTGATGGAGCCGTTTTAAAGAAAACAGTAAAGATTCATCATTTAAAAATGATGGAACACTCCTTAATGTCAGTCCTATAATTTATAAATCGAAATATTTGAAAAACAGTAAACAATATCGAATTTTGAAAGCAGTACCTTCTTGGGGTAAAATTGCATGGAGAATAATTTTATTGAAAACTTCGACCTAAAACCAAACCTTGAAAAAATTACAATTACAAGTACTCTCTACTAATAGGAGCTCTTTTAAAATCACATATAACAATGGAGTGTTCAGATGTGCTAGTTTTATCAAAACATTCCCAGCAAATTTTATTACAAAAATGCCAGTAATTTCTGTTTGAAAACAAAGTTTTCTTTTGGAAAGGTTAAATAACTTTTAAGGCTTGGTTTAGTCAACAGTGTAACCTGGCATTAGTATAAGAACTATTCGCCTATAAACCAACATGACGCTCAGCTGGCAGCAATGGTTTAAATCTCGAACCCAAGGAAAATAGTCTCGAAACCTCGGTGCGCAGGAATAGCAGCGTAGTAGTAATGTAGGAGAAGTGCGAATACGTTGTCGTGAAGCATAGTTTGTATATTGCGTATCTAAAACGATGCTAGTATAGTTTTAATGGTAGTTTGTGAGTTTTTGGTTTTCAGCTAAGCTCGTAAAGCATTTTGGGAATGCAGACCGTTGAGAGAAGCAGTGTTAGCTAATACTTCGAAATAGTAAATCGTTCTATTAGTTTAGTTAATTGTAAAAATTCTTGGAAGCAACGTTAGTAAAACGTTGCTACTTTCATTTGGATAAATTCGAGCCTGATCGAACACACAACTATAGCTCTTAGTATTCATGGCCCTCAAGAGCCGGAAAAACTAACTCTTCGTATCAAGTTTCCAAGTAATTGTGCAAAATGTGAATAAAATAATAATTTTTAACAGAGACCGTTAGGAATAATTTCTACTGTCTAAACCCCACTAATTTTTGGCTGTTCATCTGTCCTAGCAAGCACGCCATGTTTTTTTGAAACACCCTTTATAAACATGCCAATTTTGGTCTATTACATTATGTTGCAGTTATCTCTTAATTATTTTACTGGTAAAACTGTAATAACTATATATTTTCATATAAGAATCTGAAGTTCAGCGACACATATGCCACAAGTTTCAGTTTGAATAAAGTGTAAATCTCTACATTGAAACTCTATTATATAAAATGAAACTTCGCAGCTCACTGCTCCAGATACGAAAAAAGTGAGAGTAATTTTTGGCCCATTCTTTAATTCTCCAGAAACCCCCCAGCGGATTTGCGACATTTTTTTTCTTAAGCCCATAAAACCATTTTCCCCCTCGAAAGCAATATATTAATTATCATCGACCTTCTAGTTCATCTTCGAGAATTATGCCGGGGCACAGTTGCTTAGCGTCGAAGCTCTTATCCCCTCTTTTTCGCATAATAAAGAGAAACTCTGCGGAGATTAAGAACGAAGGTGTTAGTCGAAAGCTTACGTCTCACCCGGTGCTCTTGCACTTTAGAGTGCGCGCAAAGTAACCCATAATATTCAGAAGGATTAAGATATCCTTAAATAATTCATCAATTTCATCGCTTGCACAACATAATCGAGCAATTAATGTTGCCCTGGTTAGGGCAGAATAGAAAATCGTGGAACCGAACTCGTTTAGACATCTTTAATTGAAAGATCGTTCAAATATTCAGCGATTTCTCCGTTGCACCTTAATTTATGTGAACTGCTCAACGCTCTGAGACAATCGAAAGTCGTTACTAGGAAGTCGACTGGCTTCATCATCCGAGCTTAATGGAAATTTGATCTGATCCGCAAATTATGTGAGCAGTTATGTGTGAGCATGTTGCTGCTCTGATTGAGCTTGCATGTAATAAACATCTTTATCACATGGTGTAAGAGTGTTAACTGAACGGCTAACATTTTGCAATACGAGACTGATTAACAATGTAACATTACATTAGAGATTGTCATAGTTGAGACACCTAATACGAAACATGTTACAGTAAATTCCCTGTAAACACAAATATTGTTTAGAGAGGCCCAAGGAAGATATAAAATGAAAAATTGAAGAAGTAAATTCTTCAAGGGGCTTTGTTTCGGAAAATTTAATATCAAAATTAAACACAAAGGTACCTTAGAAATATCGTCACCATAGAGAAAGGAAACCGAGTGGACGTATCTGTCTCTGTCTACAACTGCATGTAATAGCTAGACGTCACTTGATTCACGTAATCAAATACAGCCACAACCTTAGACAGAGATACGTCCCTCGGTTTTCTTTTTCTCTATATTGCACTGTATTAAGTAATACCTCTATACACGTCACCCTTTTTTTTTTTTTTATCCGAAGAGGGGGGAAATACATTCCGTACTTAGCTAGCACGTGCTGGCCGTCGTGCGGGACTACCGATGTAATGACTTCAAAGCAAGAGTAAATCGTTGCATTGAAACCAGTATACCGTATACCCGCTAAAACCCTAACCTCTTTCTCCTACAACCATGGTCCCCTGCGGCACTCTTAGTCAATACTACTTCGCAAGGGTGGTTCATTGCAGATGTTTACTGCTCTTACATTGAAAGCCTCTAAAGCCTACTCCTCGAACGTATTGCGGAGTTCTTTGAGGATAGTCTCCGCGTAATCTGATACCAAGTTCCAGGCTTGGGGGCCCTTCAGCATGGCTTCTACTAATTGTTCTGGAACGATATTAGTCTCCAGAATCCTCTCCACTTCAGCACGTTGATCCTGAAACCGGGGGCAGGAGAAGAACACGTGTTCCGCGTCCTCTATCACGTCCGTACAGTGTGGGCAGTTTGGGGAGTTTGCCCTCCTGAACCTGTGCAGGTATGCTCGAAAGCATCCATGTCCAGTCAGGAGTTGAGTGATGTAGAACCCAACCTCCCCATGCTGGCGGTTGACCCAACGACTGATGTTAGGTATCAAGCGATATGTCCACCTTCCTTTAGTAGAGCTGTCCCACCTCTCCTGCCATTGCCCTAGATTCATGGCTCTTTCATCGCTGTTTCCTGTCGGTTGGTCTTTCTCTAACTTTCTGCGATAAAGCCGTCCCCTTTCTGCAGCCAGGATGTCGATTGGTAGGGTAGAGGCAATCACACTCACCGCCTCGTAAGACACAGTGCGGTAGGATGATGCCACTCGAATCGCTGAGAGCCGCTGGACTGATTTCATTTTCCGGCGGTACGATGGTAGCTCGAGCGATTTCTCCCATACCGGTGCCCCGTACAACAAAACAGAAGTAGTTACTGTTGCCAGTAGCTGTCTTCTTATCTGTCTAGGGCCTCCGACATTCGGCATTATTCTAGATAATGCCCCCTGTACCCCAGCTGCTTTCTTGCTGGCCGCGATTATGTGCTCTTTGAAGTTGAGCCGTGTATCCAGGAGCCCCCCAAATAGCTGATGAAGGGCTGCGACTGTATGTAGGAGTCGCCTATTTTGAGGGTGATGGTTTCCCTTGCCTTTCGACTGCTAACAAGAAGTGTTTCGGTCTTTTGTTCTGCTAAACTCAAGTCCGCTGCGAGCATCCAATGCTGAATTGTGGCTATAGCGAATGAGAAGGTTGTTTGTATCTCCTCTATGTGCTTGCGCACTATGATCAATGCCACATCATCGGCGAATGCCACTAGCCTGACGCCCTCAGGCAGACCGAGCAGGAGCAGGTCGTTGTACATTACGTTCCATAAGAGGGGGCCAAGAACAGAGCCCTGAGGTACACCTCCTGTGATCTTATAGTCTACTTGCCCATTTTCAGTTTGGTACAACAAGATGCGGTCCTTGAAATAGGCTGAAACCATTCTGCGCAAGTACTGCGGAACTTCCATCCTGGCAAGAGCCTCCAAAATGCGGTCCCAGCGGGCCGAGTTAAAGGCGTTCTTGATATCCAGGGTGGCTATTAGACAGTACTTTTTTCCACCTCTTCTCCATCTCTTTCCCGAGATAGCCTCTCTGGCGATGCTGGTAACGAGTGTCACGGCATCGATGGTTGATCTCCCCTTTCTGAACCCGAATTGGTTTGTGGAAAGTTTCGGCTCAACGTAGGGCTCCAGCCTATCTGCTATTATTCTTTCAAGGAGTTTTCCCGCAGAGTCCAACATACAGAGGGGACGATATGATGACGGTTCGTCGGGAGGTTTCTTTCTCCCTTTAGGGAGGAGCACAAGCCTCTGCTTTTTCCACTTAGTCGGGAAAACCCCCTGCTTTAGGCAGGTCTCATACATGTGTAGAAACATGTCAGGCCTATTGGCTATGGCGCATTTTAGCGCGATGTTAGGTATGCCATCTGGACCGGGAGCCTTACCGTTTTGGAGCCGGTTGCACGCGCCCATCAGCTCACTCATAGTCACTGATGGTATATCTTCGTCCCTCACCTGCCACGAAGGATAAGCGGGTAGCTCAGGCTTCGCAGGAAACAAGTGAGTGACAATGCGGTGCAATGATTCGGGGCAGTTCGTTGATGTCATGGGAGGGGCCTTAATTTTATGCATCACGATTTTATACGGTTTTCCCCATGGATCTTGATTAACTTCGTCACACAACTCCTTCCAGTAGGATCTCTTGCTTGAGAGAATGGCTCTTCGTAGTTGTTGTCTTTTGATCTCATAGTCGAGCCTTAGTTCTTCTGTTGTGACTCTGTCGCGTCTCCGTGCTCGTTGATGCAGCCTTCGTGCTTTGAGACACTCTCGTCGGTGTTGTGAGATCGTGTCGTTCCACCAGTAAACTGGTGGGCGGCTGTTGTTCTGCCGTCTCCTTGGCATTGAAGCATCGCAGGACTTGACAACGCTTGTCATTACCTCTTTGGCAGTGGCTTCTGCGCTTGTTGCTATTGACAATGGTTCCTGCTCCATAACCAAGGCGAATGACTCAGCATCGAAAGCATTTTTGTTCCAACCGACTGGCTGTGACCTCGCACGACTGACACACAATCTTCGTTTGGGAGTGGTGTTGATTTCCCATATAATAGCTTGGTGGTCGCTATTAGTAAACTCCTCATCGACCCGCCACTCACAGCCCCCTTTAATTAGGTTGCTGCTAGACATACCAGGTACCAGGTTGAGCGAAGACATGGTCTCAAGGAGAGCTCGTCCTCTCGCGCTCGTTTCCCGACATCCCCAGTCAATTGCCCAGGCGTTGAAATCTCCTGCGATGGCGACCGATTCACGCTTCCGTACATCCTCCGCCAAGGTGTCCAAGAATAACTCGAACTCCTCGAGCTGTGCACTAGGAGGTGCATAGCAGCTATAGAAGTGAACCCCTCCCACTTTGGCTCTCACAAGCCATGGTTCGGGGGTATTTCGGAGTTGTTGGAACGGAAGTTTACCGCAAGCCCATATCGCTGCTCTGTCCGTTGTGTCATTTACCCAGGACAGGGTGTCGAAGTTTTTGTACTGCTCGCAGATTATGGCTACGTCGCAATCTAATTCCCGCACCCGCTGTACCAGTAGGTCTTGGGCTGCTTCGCAATGGTTGAGGTTGAGTTGCAGTACTTTCATTTACGGGCTTGTGCTGCTCTCATCGCCTGTTGGTAGATCGGACATTTCCAACTACCCGCAACGTGCCGGCAGTCTGACCTACTATCTTTCTCTTTGCAGAGTAAGCACTTGGCAGGTTGTTGACAAGCCGAGGCATTGTGACCAGCGCCTCCGCATCTGTGACAACAACTGCTTCGGTCAGTCTTGCCTCTGCACGCCTGGGCGTTGTGCCCAAAGTGCCAGCATTTGAAGCACCGTCGAAGGCTGATCCTCTCGCGAACACGTACTGTGCCCCACGCAAGTTTCAGCTTTCCAAGTGCGATGGCTTTCTTGGCCTGGACCTCTGGGAGACAAACAACTGCCGTTTGTGTTGATCTATATGCCCGTCGAAGTGATTTCACTGCCTCCTCAGTGATCTCTGCCAGGCCGTCGATATTATCTTTGAGCAGGTTTACTACGTCTTCCTTAGTACTGATCTCGTCCAAGTCTTTAATTTCAATCTCGATTTGCGGTATTCGAGATTGTACAGTGGCCCCGCTTGGGAGCTTATTCTTGATGGCGTTACAATAGCGCTCCATCTCCTGAGCGTCTGCCTTGGCGAATAACAAAAGTAGATCTCCCTTAGCTGTTCGTCGGATCTTATTGACTTTTTTGCCTATATCCTGCAAGGTGGGATCATTCTTGATACCTCGCAAGATATCTGCATGGGAGCTCTTCTCGCCTTTCTTTATAAGCAGCGTACAATGTGGCGCTGGTTTTTGCTTATTGGTCCTCGGGGCCTTTTTCCTCTTTACCACTTGCCAGTCAGTCGACTGGTTTGCAGGTTGGTTTTTGGTCTGCGGTTTAATCTTGGATTTTAATCCATTGTTTCTCTCCGCTTCTGAATTGACCACCCTACTTGTTGTTCCCTGGGTAGTTTGCCCGATGTTCTGGCGACCTTCCTTACCGGGCTTTAGCTTGGAAGCTAGCACCGGTTTAAGCGTTTTAAGTGGTGGTGCCTTACTTGATGAGGCTACTGAAGGCGGGACCTTCGGTGGCGAGGTCCTTGCTACAGAGGCTACTTTTATTGAAGCCGCCTGCTTTGGGGCCGCCGGTGTTGATGCAGCCGGTTTTGAGTTAGCTGCTTTTGAGGCAGCCCTTTTTGGGACCTCCTTTTGCTGTCCACCTTGTGTCTGAGTGTTTGACACCTTTACTGGCGATGTCTGTGTTGTAGCAGGTTTCGCTACAGGAGGAGGCTACACGTCACCCTTCACGTTCTGTGTGTGTGTGTCTGTGTGTCAAGTGGGTCTCTCAAAAGTAATTGACAGGTAATGTGTTAATCCATCTAATGTTTTATGGAAAAGTAAACATAATTTGTAACATTTTGTTTACTTTTACATTTATGAAAGAAGAAGGGTAATACCGCTAGTTGTCCGTTTATTTCTTTACACCGTAACTCCAAACTACAAAGGTATCATCTACATACCGGAACCAAGACGAAGGCTTGAATCGATGACCGGACTAAGAAGACTCCCTTGGCGACGCCATCAATCTGCTCGTAAAATTCTTGGTTTCAGTTGAAATAGGTTGTGGTCGGGACATGTCTAAACAGATCGGAAATGTCTTTAGGGAAGATGTTTTGCAGCTGTTGAATTATTTCTTTCACCGGAACCCTGGTGTACAGAGATACTACGTCAAAACTGATTAACATGTCTCCTGGTTTGACCTTGAGTGTTTTTAGTTTCTCAATGAAATGAATGGAGTCTCTAATATGTGAATTTGACATTACAACGTGAAGTTTTAAGAGCTTTGTCAGATATCGGCCAATGTCGTACGTGGAAGAGTTAATAGCACTCACGATAGGTCGGAGGGAGACGTTAGGCTAATGTATTTTTGGTAAACCATATAGGCTTGGTCGAACGGCTTCTGATCTTCTGATAGTTCTTTTATCTTCATCAGGTATTGTGGACATCTTAATCAATTCGTTAGTTTTCCCAAGAATTCTTGATGTTGGTAATTTCCGGTATGTGACTGGGTGAAGTAGATCACACGAATTTTTTTGTTGTAATCCTCAATGTTCATTACCGTGGTAGTATATCCTTTATCTGCTCACAGGATGACGATTTCTTTGTTCGTCCGGAGATTTTTTAATGCCAAATGTTCACTGTTAGTCTTGGCTTTTTGCAAAATTCTCAATGACTCTCCACGACTCTGTACACCATGATTCCGGTGAAGGAAACATTTCAACAGCTGCAAAACATCCTCCCTATTTCAAGTGGAGCCAAGAATTTTACGAGCAGATTGATGGCGTTGCCATGGGAAGTCCTCTTAGTCCGGTCTTCGCCAATTTTTACAGGGAGATCGTCGAAAAGAAAGCTTTAAACACCGCTACTTTCAAGCCTTCGTGTTGGTTCCGGTATATAGATGATACCTTTGTAGTTAGGAGTCACGGTTTGCTAGTTGAGTTTACACGACAATTGAATAGCATTCATCCACGTATTCAATTTACAATGGTAAAATAAATAAACAGACAACTAGCGTTCCTGGATGTACTGGTTACCAAAAAACGACAATGGTACTCTTGGCCAAAATGTATACCGAAAACCGACCCGTACAGACCGCTAACCCAACAAACAGTCAAATCATCATCCCAGTCAAAAAAGGACTGTAATTAAAACTCTCGTGGATAGAGCAAACAGAATCTGCGAACCACGTCATATAAAAGACGAACTAATGTGTTTAGACCGTGCATTCCAGGCGAATAGTTACTCGGGACATGAAATAAGAAGATGTTTTAATTCAGGACAGAAATCTATCCACACAAAGGAACACACAGAACTTAAGGACTACTTTCGAAAACACCATATCAAAACAGTTTACAAACCCACCCAAGAACTCTGCCACAAACTCCGTTCTCCAGAAGATCCCAGTGACCCTCTATCCTCATCTGGAGTTTATAAAATACCGTGTTCTTGTAGAGGCCATAAAACGTAGTATTAACACGCGTGTTATCGAGCACAAACAAAATTGTCGGTAGTTACAACCGGAAAAATCTACTGTTGCCGAGCATGCTTTGCTACCAGAGGAACACATTATACAATACCAAAACACAGAAGCTCTATCAAATACATCTCACATAGAAACAACCTCAATAGGTAAGAAGAAGGGCTAAAACTCCACAAAATCTCATATTCCGCACTTCGATGCGCAACACCGAAACCCTCCCACCCAATTCCCCCCTACCAATCAGGGCAGACTATGCTTCCACCGCTTAGCATAAATACCAGCGTCACGCTAGTGGACACTTCTATTCGCTTCGAGCACCCAGCTAGGTATCAACTACGCCAGCGCCGCTGAAGATATATGCCGCAATTGCAGAGGAAACGTTCGAAAGACATTCCAATAGATCACGGCAAAATAGTGCATCCCTAACTTCTCTAGTTGGTCTTGATGATTGACGAAGTTATTTAAAAAAGCTAACTTTTTAGAACTAAAAAAGAATTTAACTTATTTTTTGTGAACCATTCAAACTTCCAAAACATGATAGAAGGGCATGATTAAAGCTAATTTTTCCTCGAGAATTTATCATAACTCACTTAATTTTTACGCTACAGACTTTTAGTAAAGCCCATGAAAGTTCTAATTAAATACTTTAAAAGATTATGAGGGATTTTTAGAACAAAGTTTTCATTTTTTTCTCATATATTCTATAAGGACTACAAAAAATGGGGAAATATCCATAATATTGGAAGATTTTAACGGTAAAATCGGTTTATGCGCAGATTGATAAAGGGTCTAAACATACAGGCGTGAAAAAGAAAAAAAAACAGGCAGCTGACTCCTTCAATTCTGTATCAAACATGATGTAGTGATTACCAATATATTTTTCAAATTATGCCCGAGAAGACTTAATATTTAAAAGTCTCCGGCAGATAAAGTTTCAGCTTACTCGGAAACAGACATCAGTAGTGACCACAATCCATTATTAATGAGCCTTAGATTTCAACATTTTAAAAATACCAGATATGTAAACAAAACAATAACGTAAATATTAGAAAACTAGAAATTCCTGGCACAAACTCAGTATGAAGCAAAATCTCGAAGAAGCAATGAGATTAATATAGAAAAATTCTTATTCGATCAACACAGAAACTACATGGAACACAATTAAAAAGGAAATAGTCAACGTAGAGAACATTACAGTTAAAACAGAACACAACATGACAAAACAACAATACTCCGGAAATCTTGAGACTCATGAATGACTGAAGACAACATAAGGAAAAAGAAGACAAGAACAAACAACTACATAAAATAATACTAATAATAATACGTGTAGGGAGGCCTAACTAAGTTGGTTGGCAAAGAAATGTGAGGAAGATGAATATCACAGGCGAAACCCTGTACATTTAAATTACACAAGAATGTTAAGTAAATGACCGACAACATCTGAGAAATCAAAACTGTATTTTAAGCAATTCAAACAACTATATAGTGATTGGGTAGGTATTGAGGGAAGACTGAAAACATTAACAAATTCTATACAAAATTTCTTCAATGATAAGAGAGACCATTCACTGCCAAATTTGAAACACATCGAAAAAGAATGTCCAGAAATAACAAAAGGGAATGACGCCATAGACCTACAGAAAAATGCCACTCTACAACGCTATATATTGTTCAGGTAAAATACAATTGGTTAAAATTAACCATTATAGCGCTGTCCAAAAAAAATAACTCTTTGTGCTGCGATGATTACCGCTTAATCAGTCTGATATCATATGCCCTGAAAATGTTCCTGGGAATGATCCATACCAGACTATATAAAAAATGTGATTCTTGTGTGGATGTGGATTTAGAAATGGAGTAGGTGCAAGGGAGGCCTTTCTCACTTTGAATGTCCTCATTCAACGTTGCAGAGATATGAATGTTGACGAATATGCATGTTTCACTGATATTTGGATAATGTTACATACCAAAAACTAAGTGAAATCTGAAGTCCACCGGTATTGATAAAATGGATATAATCTGTATCGGAATCAGAAACTAACATTGATCAGAGCTTATCCGAAATAACATAAAACGGGCAATGTGACTCAAAAAGCGAAATGAAGGCCAGAAGTGAAGAAGAACACTCACTAGCATGAATAAATTTAAAAATAACATTTAGTCTATAATTCTAGTTGTTTTCTGAATGATACTTGTGGCACATTTTTCAATGTCTAAGTGCTTCTTGGGAAATAATACCACAGTTTAAAGAAAATTGCTGTATATTCCAAACGTTTCGGCGTCTAGATGAGACCCCGTTGTCAATGGTTAAGAAACTACGGATTAAAAAGGTACAATTCTAAGATGTAAATATTTGACAATGTGTATTATTTGATTTTTGACGTAACTAAGAGAATTTTATTTGTAATATACAGGGTAGCACAGAAACTTCTAAAGATCATATAATCATAAAGTTCCGTTCAAATTGGAAGAATTTGAAAGGGAGATTTTCAGAATTTTATGTGGCGCTCGTCTTAGTTACGTCAAAAATCAAATAATACACATTGTCAAATATTTTAATTTACATCTTAGAATTGTGCCTTGTTAATCCGTAGTTTCTTAACCATTGACAACGGGGTCTGATCTAGACCCCGAAACGTTTGGAATATCCAGCAATTTTCTTTAAACTGTGGTATTATTTCCCAAGAAGCACTTAGACATTCTACAATTCTAGCTACGTATGACCTATCGTTTTATATTTACTGTCTTATTATCTAATAATGTTAGTTGTTTGGATGACAACCTCCATTTGGAGACGGTATGAAATGAAGACGATTTTTATTCTTCAATTTTTCTTAAAATATATTTAGTTTTCGATTCCAGGAGAATTGTGAATTTTTAAATTTTCACCCCAGAGAAGGGGAGACTCACACGCCCGGGGTCAAAATGCATTTTGACACTAAGTCACTTTTATAATATTTTACATTTACCGCCAAAATTTCCATGGAAATATTTTTAAAGATTTAGGCGCCTAAATGGTTCAGTGATTGGACTAGGGGGTCTAGATTTCACCAAATACGTATATAGAATCACTTCAAAAATTTAAAAAAAAGTCTGAATAAAGAGTAAGTTTAATACATAGAGATTTTTCGCAGAAAAAAATAACATGGTAATTTCTCCAAAATAAACTAAATTTCGAATAAATATCAAGTTAGCAATAACTTTAAGTTATAAAAAATATTGTAAGCACAGCAAGTTTTAAAGTAAAGTTGAGAAAACTCCAGAAGTTGGAGCAACCGTTTACACGATAGTTATAAGATAAATGAATAGGCAAATAACTTTAAAAACTCCGCCCTGAAAACTGCATTAAACTCTCGTTGCGCATTCATAGCCTCTCGGACCGTTGTCCAACTAAAACTAGGTCATAAATCCTTAAGTCCCCTGCAAGTTTACAAAATGGTGCGCTTTGCTGGTCAGCTTTTCTTTGCTCGACAAATATCTAGGAGCGTGTTTAACTTCTTGCGATATACACTTGTCGACGTTAAGAATTTTGCTGCTCGAGCTTTTCAACGGCGACAAGGAGGAGGTAGGTTATGACGTTTCCTGTTTCGTGGAATAATTTCGCCTTTGATGTCGTTTCCTCTGACTAAAATCTACACGGAAATTCGCTTAAGAGAACCGCTAAAGCGTTTATTTATTGTAGTTTACGTGTGTTTTCCAGAATCAGGAAACGACAAAGTAAGCTTTGTAGCTTATTAAGTGGAGTTTCGAGATTTGCAAACAAACCGTAATAAAAATGCAAAAACGAAGCATAAAAAAACACGAAACAAATAAATGTTTACAGTTTTCAAATCTAAATAACTAGATTTCATTAAAAGTGCCATGTTACATTTAAGATAAATTCTTGCTTGATATAAATTAAGATATTTTGGTTTCGTTGGCCATCGGCATCAACCTTAGACTTTATTCAAACTAAAATGGTGACATGTGTTTCGCTGAAGTTTAGTAGAGTTAAAATTCAGAGTGTTACCGGCATAAGTGCAAATATTTTGAAGAATAAGAGTTGACGTAAAAATAAATCAAAAACCCTTTTTTGGTATTGTGTTCTTCTTTGTGTAACATAACTAAATTTTGAGACTGTATTTCATGACCTAGTTCCCAAGCATGTTCACAAATTTTGGATTTTTCAAAATGTCGTTATTTACGTAATTTTTGTGTTTATTCCAACATTTAGAGGTCTAGAATTTTCTCTAATATAGAATTTATTACATTCACAAGGGATTTTATAAACGCAATTTTTTGTATTTTGAGTTGTGTTTATTGGTTTTGTTTTTTGATATAATTGATTTTAGTGTATTTGACGTTAAATTGTATCGAGTTATTTCTAAATAATACGTAAATAGTTTTTTATACTTCTGTCTTTTAACATTATTTCGCGACTTTATCTTCCAAAAATTAATAGTTAAGGTCAACACACACAAATGTTTTATTTTCCGAAATAAATGTAATTATAGACTAAATAATTCTAGTAACTGTATAAAAATTACAGAATTTTTTCCCCGCCGACATTATTTCGTTAGGTATATGTTTACAACTTAAGGACGCGATGTTGCCGCATTGACAATAATTTAGTTTTTAGTATTTTAGCATTTTAGATTTTCTTGGTTATTAAGGCCTGTAGACCATAGTCCTATTTTGGTGTATACTATCATTAAGTACATTTCGTGATTTTTTTCTATTTATGTCTAACTTCTAATTAAGTTCAGGTTTATTCCTATATTTTCCAAATGTAAAATTTGAAATTAACATCAAAACTATGGTTATATTCTGTTAGATGACTAGCGTAATTAGAATATTTTTTCTGTTTTTTTATAAAAAATATTTGGTGTTCCATAATTCTTTTTTTAAGCATCTGCCTGTTTGACTTATGTACGTTTTGAGATAGCCCTTTAAGTTAACTTATATTCTTCTAATGATTTAAGTTTATTGCTTTTAGTTTTGTTTGTTTTTTTTTAATTTTCACAAAGAGTTGTTAGCTTTAATATTTATTTCAATGAAAATCTTTTCAATCGCAACACTCGGTGTTCATTTGAATAAACTGGTGATATTGCTTTTTCAATAGAAAAAACTCAACAACTTTTGAGTCATAACCATTATTAATTGCTAAGTGTTTTATTACTTGAGTTTAGTATCAAAGTCACTTTAAGGGTATTCTTATTAATTTGTTGATCATGTTATGGAAACTGGACAATTTGTCTTCAATCTGTGTTGGAAGTAATAGTGCCTGTAGGTGATGGTTTATGAGTTTTCTTGTTATTTACTTTTAATTTACTAGCCTTATGTATCTAATTATAAATTATATAAAATAGAGTGTATATATTTGAGTTATTGTCTATCTGTAAATCATACGAAACAAGTTAGGTTGTTACCGACGTATCGGTGCCAATAAATACATTGTTTGAAAATAGGGTGATTTTTTATTTGATCTTCCATGAAATTAAATTTCATCTAATACAGGATTAACTAGTTTACACATAATAAAACCTTCGTTTTTGTTGTAGATATTATCATTCAATTCAAAGTAATTTTCTTATAAGGAAATAACAGATTCGTAATTTCTGTTTTTTTTAAATCAAATTTGTATTATTGAAGGAAAATAACTTTTCAACTAAGTTAATGGTATCTTTACTGAAATACTGGAAAGTAAATAAGTGACATCACATGATATTAATTTAGTGTTATTAGGTAGGTTAAATAAAGGGTAATTTCAATATTCACCAAGTAACGGCCAACTCCACCCATACCTCATGGGTTAGGTCTTCAGGCCTGTTCTAATCCATCAGTCCACCTTTTTAGTAGCCAGAATGATTCTTGTATCCATTGGTTTATAAAGTAGGACTTTACCATTCCATTTTTGGTATTGTAACATTTTTATTTTCACAATCGGGTTCTTGGATTTATTTCAAAACACAGTCCAACTCACTCTAATTTATTTCCATTAATTTTATGTTTTCACAACTATTTACAATTTATCTTGATCACCTGTGTTTACTACACTGCGACTGAATACTGAATGAATCCTTCCGTCAGCTCTCCGTATTTATATATTTCTTATTGGAATTCTCCAGAACGTCAAAGAGACGCTGAGAGATTTCCTTTATGGACTACAATTCTTCGAGAACATGATCAAAGCCAGACGCCGACTTCGATGCGCCAGACCAACAAGATTTCGGTTTCCCCGAAAGATCGGATAAATGTTTAGTACCCTAACACAAAACTTTTATTTTTTCACTCTACGCACGTTTCAACATCTAAGATGTCATCATCTAGAGTAAACCCAAATTACCTAATTATGTTTTTTACAACTCTAGTTATCTCTTATAAAACATTCGTTAATAATAGTTTTTATATGTTGTGTGATCTGGTTGCTTTCACGCTAGAGTTACTAGCTTTCTAGCTTACAATCAATTATAGTAATCTACAAATTATTTTTTTAACGTTTAATAAATGAACCTAAAACATTATCGACCTCACTGAATTTGCAATTTTCGTCTTGGTATCGAACTCCCTTAAGTTACTTTACAGTTTGCTGTATCTTTCCAAAAAGCCTTTTCCAGCTACTTATTTCTAGCCTACTCCAGTAAACATTATCGGGACTTAAAAAGTTTCCCAGCGGCCCCCTAGGAACTTCGGCAATCGCACAATGCCGATAAATTGATTAAATTACTCAGCTGTAATATTAATTTCTGCGGACCGATAGTTAAGTTTGGATTATGTTGGCAAGTTTTCCAATAACAACCCGTTTCAGTAGCGATTCAGTTGCGAAATATTATCGATAGTTCTCCGTTATTGTTTAGCTTTGGAAACGACATTAAAGATGATAATGGAGTTAGTAGTACTCGCGTTATTCTGGATTTATGTCCCTTTTTCTCTAAATGTGTTGTTTTGTCTTTTGTGTATTTGCAGCAATCCGTTCGATACGTTTGTTGGGCAAAAATAAGCGCATTCGTAGGGGATTAAATTTTTGAAAGCACGTGGAAAAAGTAAAAAGAAAGGAAGCTTATTTGGTAGTTTGTTGAATCCTCTGCTGTGAGATATATGCAGGCAGATGCGTTTCTGCAGCTAATAAGTGCTGAAATGCAAAACTCGCTGTTTTTAATCTTCCAAACAGAGATATAATTATTGTCTTTCGTATCTGAAAATACTACATCTCCTGTTATATCTGTTAATTTCGATTTTCTATAGGAATTAAATATAGGGTAAGATAGCGCTGGTAATACCAAATCCATTATTTATACGCTACTAAAGAGAAAAGGAAATCCAGAGAATTTTAACGTTACTTTGTCAGAAATAAAAGAGATAGTGGAATTCTACCAGCTCTCTGTCCAATAAGTACTTTATTGATTACAATAGCTTTGAAATCTGCAATTAACACCCGTATTTCGTTCCAACAGTAGACTACTGATTTTCTTGTGCTTTTCCAAATCGTTTTTGTTTTTCCTGATTTTGTTTTTTGTAAATTTTCGGAAATTTCTTCTATAGTTTTGCTTCCTTTAACCAATTCCTTTGTTGTCAACCACAAGACCCAAATATTAAAATCCAACTACTTGTTTTATTGCAATAGCGTCATGAATAAACACTTCAAATTTAATCACTAAGTGCCGTACATTCTTTAATAGAATATAGTTTCTCACTTCTTGTATGTACTTTATTATAGATTTTAGGTTTACGTCTTGCAAAAACTTAACCTGATTACTTGCAAAGTTCAGCATGAACAGACCTTCATTCATTGGTATATCAACCCCAATGTAGCATAGTTTCTCCTGCTGAAAATTAGGGTTATGCTGTTTCTATATTGTTCTTTGATTTTATCCTAGATAGTTGTATGAATGCTTTAGTCTCTGTAGTTCTAAATACGGTATATAACATATCTCTTCCTTCTTTCAAGTTTTCTGTTCCTATACACAAAAACGATAATTTTAACGAATCTTGTATCCTATAACTGGCCTCACTGCTCTGTAATTGTTAGAGTCTTTCATAGTGAGTAAGAGCTACTCGAATGTAGCTTTTACTTCCTACAGCTATTAAGCATCTGTTGGGCCAAGCATTTAATTACTTTCTTTTCCCGAGATCCTGGCCCTGCAGATCTTTGAGTATTCATTTACTTTACGTAGTTATTTGATTCTTCTTCTGCTTCGATTAGTTCTGAGAGTCAGAATATTTTAAAATGTGTCTTTCAGATTTCTGTACTTTGTGATCCTCTAATTATTTTTCCGTTTGCTTTGAATTTGGTCCTGGTCTTGATTATTGGCTTCTATGATTTTGATACACGTCTCTTTATCTTTTTTCACCTTTAAAGTTTAATTACTTTTAGTTAGGCACTTATTAAATAACCGTTTTTGTTTTCTGAACATTCCAGTCAGACAGAGATATTTTCGTTTGAAATTTTTTTTTTAATATAGTGAGTGCCTTTAAATTTCGAATATGTATCGCTTTTGGATATTCGCATATTTCTCTTCCATATCTTCCTGTACTTCTCCTTTTTTCTATTTATTCTGTTAATAATATACTTATAATATAATATTATATTACCAAATAATGATCGGGCCGCCAAAGTATTCCGTTTTGAACCATTGTATGTTAATATTTCATTTGTAAACGTCCCTTTTTTCTCAAATAATTAAATAATTTATATTTATTTAACTATGGTACTTTCTATGTGCATTTGTCATTCTCCTATACACTATTCTTAAAAACATCCACTTAGGTAAAATATATTCAACCCAGCTTCGACATTCAAACGAGTGAGTCTGCGAAAATTTTATATTCAAAGTTTGTTTTCTGAATTTTTGGGAATAACTTCAAACTTATTAGAAACTTTGTATATTTCAAATTTCAAACGTTTCAGGTTCTAAATGAGACCCCGTTCTTTATGGCAATAAAATAACACAATCAGTTTTGAAAAATCGCAATGACAATATAGAATAGACAAAGTGTATTATGCTTTCCGACAGATAAACTGGCGCAGTTTAGTGGATTATACTTATGAAAAGTATAACTCACGATAGTCAAAATTCGAAATTATAAACGACACGAATTTTAATTTCCCAAAGAAGAATTGGTGATATTTACGCTTTTCAAATGTTTATTCCATATGTATTGTCATGTTGAAAAGTATACGAAATATATAAAGTAATTCAGTTAAGTGATAAAGCTGGTTATTATAAATAATGTTAACCAAAGTAAACACTTAAGTGTGTAATTAACAATTATTTGAAAAAAGCAACAAATTTATCAACTGAACAGAACAATAAAAAATCCTGCACCATTCATTTAATGGGAATAATGGAGGATTTCTAACAGGACTACAAGATTTTTTTAAAAGGACTACTAATTGCTTCAGAAAAACATTTTTCGAGAACGATTCCCGAAAAGGAATCGAAAATCCACATTAAACAAACAAATATCTCGCAATATACATTCACAAATTAGTTGACAAATCCATAAAACTGTTTTCTCTTAGTTAATCCTGCGAGAGACTTGTCTGTAAGAAAGCAACTAGTGTTCACGACAGCTTCGATAAATTGCCTTTACTACATTTGGATTTGCAATTATTTACTTAATTCTTCTGTTATTCAGGAATAGCTGTGCAGAGAGAAAATACAAATAAATAATCATAATACATATTTAATTCTTTAATCATTCACAAATTATTTATTGAACAGAGGTATGACAATCCACTTATGTTGCTCTTTATTTACTTTAGCTGTCTTTACAAAGACACCTTGTATACTTTTATATGACATCAATGGAGTATTTATCTAGAATAAATGATAGGATTTGAGGTATGTTGGCATGTTACTCTGCAGCAAAAACAAACTAAATGTATTTTTTGTTTGTTCTATATTTACACTTATTCTCTATACACATTAAACCCAAAATTAGTTTTGCCTTGAAATGTAATTAATTTCTTTCGGCAACTTCCAACCCTATACCAACCAAGACCCAGGTGTCGTTTTTCCTAAAAAGGATACTAGAGAACACGACTAGACGTTAAGACTGATTCCGGATACTCGACGAAGCAAAAAAATCGTGAAACGAATTTTATGTCGTAAAAAGGATAAGAGGAGAGAACACTTACCTAGTTCATTCTAGAGTCGAGTTCCATCGAGAAGAAAACCTTTGAACGTGAAGAGGACAACAGCAAAAAAGGTGTCGTATATTATATATTATGGGTAATCGAGAGGATACAAGGAGAATTTTTTTCAGGTGAAGCTGTTAAAACGATATATTTATCAAAAGCGAAGTGAATAGGTCAACAAGATATTCTGGTAAATGGGTAAGGTCTTGGATATCTAGGAGAAATCGTATACCGTTAAAGGGATTTCAATAAGAGTGTTCGATATAAGTAAGGAGGAGTCTCCACAGCTATATGTTTAGAAACAGTACAATACAACCATAACAGCAAACTAATAAGCAGTGACACATGCTCGTTTTTAAGCCTAAAAATAATTGTTCAAAAGTGTTAACATTTATGTTGACTTAAAGAACTGCACATTAGTTCTTAATTCTTCACAAAATTGTGATAATTGATTTAGTTTTCATTGATATATCGTCCGATAAGAAAGGGAAAGGTGGGAGAAATATTTCTTAAGAAGTTTTTGTTTGTCAATGACTGTCATGACCATTTTAACCTATAATTTAGAATCTATAATTGAGAATATATAAAGAAAAAGGCATTCTAGGAAAACAAGTTTCCGATAACAGTTGCAGGATATTAAAGGGGTCACCCGATCGTATTGCTGATGATGATTTTGGCCTTGACCATGAAGATTATTTGCTAGACAAGATTTTTTTAAATGAAAACCGCAAAAAATCCTACAACAATCCTATTAATCTTATCGGAAACATTATTCCCTAGGGTGCTTATTTTTGAGCTAATCACAATTATAGATTAAAATATTAAACAAATAATAAATCTTAAAAAAGTTTCACACAAGAAGGGCTATCTATCAGCTGTTTAACAAACTATCGCTGA
The DNA here is from genome assembly GCA_034190945.1 of Octodonta nipae. Classification (NCBI taxonomy): domain Eukaryota; kingdom Metazoa; phylum Arthropoda; class Insecta; order Coleoptera; family Chrysomelidae; genus Octodonta; species Octodonta nipae. The sequence continues at coordinate 23,528,423 of CM067218.1, read as the reverse complement.
TCGTCGTAGATCCCACCAGCTGTGAAGTGTGAGGCCGGATCAGATTAGAATTCAAACAGAGCCATGGTAAGAATAGAAAATTTAATATTTAACTGTTTTCTGCTATTTTAAAAGTTCGGATTGATATAAATGTGTTCTGCTGCAGTATCTATTCTGGCTATTAGATGTTCTTCACTTTCGACGGTAGTTTCGTACACTGAACAGTTTAAATAGCCACAAAAAAAATGGTTTACTATAAGATTTAGGTCATGTTATCAATATTGTGGTCAACCCCAACCTGTCAATTTTTCTCAAAAACGACTGTCGCAAATTCGTACAATTGATACAATATTCACGCCGTATTTAAACCAATTTCACGGTATTGTAACAAATATCTAATATAGACAAATTGGGTAGCATTATATGAAAATTCAAAATATATTTAGTGTATCTTTATATTCTTATGCATTTAGTATACACGATGTTCAAAAAGTCCCGGTACGGCTAATTATGTCGGAAGGAAGACTTTTTACAAAAATATGGTCGATACAAAACTTTAAGAATTTTTCCCTGGCCACAAAATGGTCATAATGGATTTAACCTTGACCATGACCTTCAAGGTCAAATCAAGTTCAAGCTGATTTTTTCAAATAGTAACAGTCATTTTTGATGCCGGAAATAAACAGGGAGGGGAAATTTACCTTCAGATAAGTCCTTTTCCATTTTATCGATTGAACATTGATGGTCAGCAGAAGTCAAATATAGGTCGAACCAAGTTTGGCTTCGTACAACGGACATTATGGGCCGAAGAAAAAGAATTTTTGACACAGGCATATAATTTTACCATATTCACTATGACCATTGCGTAGTCCCATAATGTCCGTTGTACGAAGCCAAATTTGGTATGACTTTAATTTGACCTCTGATCACCATCAAGGTCAAATGAAAAAAAAGTCAAGTACATATTTGACAACAAATTTTCCCGCGCTCTTCATTTCCGGTATCAAAAATGGGTGTTCCCATCGGAAAAAATCAACTTAACCTTGGTTTGACTTTGAAGTTCATCGTCAAGGTCAAATAAATTATGATTTTGTGGCCTGGGAAAAATTCTAAAAGTTTTGTATTGACCATATTTTTGTAAAATGTCGAGACTTTTTAACACCGCGTATATTAATCTTTCATTTACCTTTACAATTTAGGAAAAAGATTTTGAAAAATATTTACTCGAAACAGTAGCAAACTTCTTGGAATTACAAAAATTACTTTATAATGAACAATCTGGTTTTTCAAACCGCAGATTTATAGAAAATACAATTATGCTGGTAATAATATTACGTTTTGAAACATAAAGAAGACTTTAGATCTTTCATAGACTTGACAAAAACATTTGATACCGTTTTTCAAGAGTATCATTTATGAGAGTGTTTATAATATCGATATTAGAAACTGTCCTTTAAATCTAATAAAAAAACTATTTATCAAACAGGAAACAGTCTTAAAAATTAATAAAACAAAAAAAATTGGAAAGTGATGTACCTCAAGATATCGTACTTTGCCCCACACCCTTACTAATTTATATCAGTGGCATAATAATAATTTTCTAGCTTTATCTCCTACGGGAGCTGACCAACGAAATCCAAATAAAATTAAAATACATGTTTCCAGTAGGTTAAACAGTGCCTTTTCAGAATATCAAAGCTTTCTAAATCTAAAATGTGTAGGTATTAGGCTTGATCAACACACTGCGTTCCACAACTCAAAATAAGAATTAAATGTCATTTTATGCACAAAGCTGCTTCTGATCTGACATAGTGTCCTATTAGAAGCAAACCAATGATTATTGTTTGGGATATCTCATATAATTCTACGCTGAGAAATCTGTATGTGTGTGAAAACTCGGCTGTGAAGAATTTGCTCAAAAAAGCAAGGATTTTCAACAAATAAACTTTACGTGACAAATAAAATGCTTAATATTCGAAATTTATATATTAGGTGTGCTTTAATTTATATCAGTTAAGCAAAACAAAATTATGTAGAAAGTGTACTTAATTCTGTTCCCAGATCATCAATGCTAAATAATTTAACTGTTCCTTTTAGGATAACTTTCTTTATAACCAAATTGAAAGAGTAACCACTAAAAAACCCTACAAGTGTCAGTATAATTATAAATTAATACAATTATTTCGCCTACAAGATATCAAATCAGCTGCTCTCCCTATCCCAGTCATCAAATCTATACCATTTTTTTGAAAACTGTAAATGGGTACAAGACGTTTTAACATCTTAGACAAATGTTCTCACTAGATTTGTAAAATTTCCATTTGCCTTTTTCTCTTGGTCTATTCTTACAAATCTCTAATTTATAAATTGCAGTTCTGTCAAATGAGCTGAAAAAAATTATGTTCAAGATTAACGATTGGACTAGCCTGGTTAATAGGGTGTATTTTGCAAAATATCTCAGTAAATTATTTAAATTACAATACCCCAAAATCTACTTGTCCACCTTTAGAACAATTAAACTTAAACTTTACCTAAAAATGCTCTTATTGGGGCATAAAATACTCATTTTGAAGGTTTTGTAGTTCTCTAACTTTTCCATTGCTGATAATCCATTCACTGTTTTTCACATTACAGTAAAACAAATAATATTTTTGAAAGTAATTGTTTGACTAATTTACTTCTACGGGGTCAACACTATGTATTTTTGTAGCTATTGTCTTTAGTTTTGTTATACTGACTGTGTAAATGTTCAAGTGGGAGATTAATAAAAGTATAACCTAAAATACGCATCAGTTTACAATACCTTCAACGACTCAATTGGATAACAAAAGAACATTATTACCGAGATATTACGAGATCATCAAACATAATTGGAATAAACTGCTATGGAGTCCTAGATTCAAGCGATCTCATATATATCAAACGTCAAGCAAATATTCCAATATCATCATAAATGCATTACCCAATTCAATAAATCTCAAACGGCATATACTCGTCTTGAGATTCATATTCTCAAAGTGGATATTAAAACGTCTAACTTTAGTGACTTTACCAACCGTTAAGGCATATAAAATATTCACATAAAATAATCCAGATGGAAAGCGGAATAGTTTATGAACTGATGAAGGAGTTTAATAGTGAAAGCCGTAGATTAAGAGATACCAATTAGACGAGATGCATTAATTAATTCCGTCCTGGATAGTAGACTCAAAATGCTTATCATTTTTCTATGAACAAAAATAGTAAAATCAGACTTTAGATCGAATATATTTGTTTTCATATTGAATAAACTAAATAATTCAAATTAGATACTAAAATCTTTACGACTTCAAACCATATACCGTTGTTATTATTATTTTTGGGGCACTAAATAAAAGTACGAGAATGCTTACAAATATTAAATACAAAAATATAGGAAAAGATTATGATTATAAGAAAAGCACTGTGAGAAACACATCAATTCGTAGCACGAATTTTTTGTCAGAAAAACGTTCGAACTCGTCGAATTTTGTTTTTTTTTTTAAGTTTTCACAAATTGGGTAAACATCATTGTCAATGTTTTTCTAATGTGACCCTGTATATCATTATATATAGTTATGACATTCATTTACACTGCCAAAAATTAAGAAACCAACTAGTAATTAATATCTTAAATAAAAACTAAACTTTTGAATGCGATAAAAATCCGTCAGTAAACAAAAGCAACAAGAAAGGGATTCCAGAAAGTGCCTTGACGATAAATAAATGAGTTTGATGTCATTCCGGAAGCAGAAATTATCAACGATTTACGTGTTCGAACAGAGAGAGAAACATCTCAAAAGCGGTGAGGGTATAAGAAGAGGACGGCAATATGGCACGGGCAGAGTAGAGTTGAGTTAAGGTGAATCGAGACATCGAAGTGAACAGCTGTGGATTAATAGTCATCATTACTTCCCTTAAATAAACACGTTTATAGTGAGTATGAAATTGATGTAACTAAACCCAAAGGAAGAATATATAATATTTTAAATCTCCATAAAAATATAAATTTTTATATAGCACAAAATATATCTAAAGTCAAAATTTCCCAAAAAATTTATGATTGGATAGTAGGTACAAAGTAAACTCACAAATATTCAAATAATTATTTACATTAAATTGAGTATAAATTTAATAATAGTTCTGAAAATCCAAAAGTGCAAACTTCACACGCTTATTAGATTGAAAATTAAAAAAAAGAAGAGAGTTAAAACACGAGAGGAGAGACAAATAAAAATTCTGTATTAAAATTAACAAGACAAAAAAAATGTAATGTTTTTATTTTCACACTCGGGTTCTGTTCAGTTCTTGGATGTATTTAAATACACAGTCCAACTCACTGTAATTTATTTCCACTACTTTAACCCAATCTATATTCATAGAACTATTTACAATTTTTCTTAACTTAACAATAGGACCGTCTAATACTGCATCGCCAACTGTCCGTATTTATATATTTCTCTCGGAATTATTCTGGCAAGTCAACGAACCACCGGGAAACTTCTTTCATGTGTTCTAGAAGCTTCAAGGGAATTCCCAGTAACGGCAGAAGTTGGCATGTTGAGAGACAAAACATTTCGGAATCCCAGAATTATCGGAAAAATGTCCCTTCCACGAATTGGATGATGGCCGATTGAACCAGCTATCGGATAAATTCTCGTAACGATAATATAAAAATTTAAAAAGGAATAATTTATCGATTTTTCATTAATGTCTTTTTAAAGGTAATGAGTTCAATTATAAATACAAAATGCAAAAAATTTCAATAAACGACAATTTATTCTAAAAGTTGTTTAAAAATTCATTGCCTATATTTTTTAAAACGTGAAGGCAAAAGAGTTTACATGTTAACTGACAGCAGTACTTATAATTTTTTATATACATTTTTTGTTGTATTATACTAAAGCACATAAATATAATAAATCACTTAGTTTATAGTTTAGTATCTCTAGTTTCCGACTGGATGTCTAACTTAGGTTGTAACAACAATTTTATGATGTAAAATCGTCAAATAGTGGCTTATTAAGAATAAAACACTCACACAACATTCACGCCTTGTGAGGCGTGCAATAAACACAAAAAACTAATTTACGTTAATATATATTATAGGAAATGTTCGAACTATACGCCGTTGGCTTTTTGAGAATAAGCAAGCTTTAATTCGAATTATTCTAAACTATTCGGCTTATCCACTATATGTTTTAGAGAAATCCCCCTACCCAAGAAACTCCATAGGAGTTAGCTCAGGCGACATAGCAGGTGTCTCCATATTACCTCTATTGGCGCACCACTCTACTAAAGTATGGAGGTGCACCATATCGTTCAAACCAACTTGAATCCTTGGAGTGGTGAGATTATTTGCGTTTGATAACAAACGACTTAAATCATAAAACCATTTTCTCAGTAAACATTTGAAATTAAATATTGAGTATTACTTCGAATCTCCCAGTTGAAATTTGTTGTAGAACAAAACAATCAAACAAAACGTCGACTAATCGCAAAATAACATCTGCGGATAAAATAGGAACATTATTGACCAAATTCGTTAAAAGCTCGCAAAATTCTACATCTATTATCGTCTCCGTTAAGGTTGTATTAATTTGACTTTATACGGATAATATTTGTCATTTTTCAAAATCATTCTTAAAGATGATTTTTCAACATCGCTTGAGGGCGTTTATGAATTCAACAGAAAAAACATCGTTTAATTTCTTCTTGGAATTGAAGAGTCAACTAGATCTCGGAAGAACTGTTATGTTATCTTGCTTCTCTAAATTTCGTTTCAGTTCGACTTACCGTAGAAGTAAATATTCAAGTATTTTTTGTCGAATTTATGCAATACTTTTGGCTCTCAGCGAATATGAATGAAGCAGTATTTTGTAGAATCAAACTTCAAACCATAACTCGTTGTTTTTACACTTTATGGCCGCACTCTATATACTAAATGACAGATACAGAAGCAAACAGAAAAAATATGAACACTAATCAATAATTATCATCTTACCTGAATTTGGTTCGTTGTCGCTGTTAGGCCTGGCTGATGGTGCACCGTCTCTGGCTTCAATTTCCAAGGCGTAAGCTCCTTGCTTTTCTCTGTCGAACACTACTTTGGTGAAGACTTCTCCAGTTTCTTTGTTAATTTCGAAGAAATCTTTGCCTTCATTTCGTGGAGAATCCACTATGTAGTAATACACCTGAAATATTAATTTATTCAGTATTTCAGGCTTTTTCAAATTTCATCACATTAATGGCACCTCTGGCAAATAAAATTATGAGTATGTGTAAATCTTATGACACCAAGATTAACCCAATCTTTAGTTCTTATAACTTTCGAGTTTAAATATAAACCTTTTTTTATTCTTTAGTTGCATGTCAGCGGAAAAAAAGGATAGCAGCGCAAATGAATGTTTGAAATGCACAGTTCGTTTTCAACCTAACAAAAAAAATTAAATCTGGGAATAGTATTCGTTCATCTCTCAAATTTATTAGTTTTACCCCGGTGTGCATTATTCAATGCCTCATATTTTCTTTGACCATGAATACAAAACTAAAGCTACAAATCCTATCCTTTACAAATACCAATTTTAATATGTTATGTTAATTAACCAACATTGCTTGCGTTAAATAGATAGAAGCATCCCTGGATTTAACCTAGGGGCACTAGGATTATACATGACAGCAAAATTGGAGCTTGACAAAAAATATCGGGTCATTTGATATTAATTTAGAAATTTTCTGGACGATAACGAAATAGTTTGATTAGAGATAAGGTAAATAATGAGGATTTTTATATAATAATAGTAACACAGTAACCACAGAGACACAAGTGCGCAGTTTGTCAGGTCGTGTACAGTCAACAAACCCTGCTGGACAAACAAAGAACTAATAAACTTTTAACCGTTGAAGTAGAAGCTGTAGTGGAAACAACGTACAGCTGGCCAAACAGAACTATTTAAAAACCTTCTCACGAAACGATGAGTGTGGAAAATTTTAAAAACCTAAAAGGAAATACATGTTGTAAATATTTTAATGGATATGTGATGTTAGACCCAGGTGGCAATATACTTTTATATTTCGGGATTGGACAACCCTAGTGTTGCAATCTGACAACTGACAGCTCTATCGTAAAGTTTGACATTTTTGAGGTTATACGTACTCAGAACGTTTTGACATACGAGCGCTATGTCTTGTTTACAGTATCTTAATCGATTCATCTCAGCCAAAAAATGGAATTAAATGGTGAACATTTTCGTGCGATTATTTTTTACAAATTTCGACGTGGATTAAGTCAGCAAGAGTGCATGGATGAACGTAATTTAATTTTTGGCGATGAAACTCCATCAAGGACCACTGTTTATTGATGGTATGGTGAATTCAATCGAGGTCGTAGTTCACTCCAAGACGAATTTCGTGAAGGTCGTCCAAAAACAGTTGTTGTTCCGGAAAACATTGATGCTGTGCGCGAACTGATATTGCAAGATCCTCATGTGACCTATCGTGAGATTGAGTCAACCTTACACATTAGTGGGACCAGCATACATTCAATATTGCATAAACATTTGATTGTCAAAAAAATTTGTTCGCGTTGGATCCCACACAATTTGTCAATCGCTCAAAAAAAGGCTAGCGTCGATTGGTCAGAAGAAAAGCTCAAAAAATACAATCGCCGTGCTTCAAAACACGTTTATGACATAGTGACAGGTGATGAATTGTTGATTGCCGAATCCAAAAAAAGTTGTTCGCGCACGAAGCAAATTATCGCCTGTTTTTTTCGGAAAAACTGGACATGTCGCAACCGTACTACTAGAACAACGCAGAACAGTCAATTCTGAGTGGTAAACAACCATTTGTTTGCCAGTTATCTTCCAAGAAATGAGGAAAACCAACCGCCGAAGACAGATCACTCTTCACCACGACACTGCTAGCTCTCACACATCGGCTCAAACAACTGCATTTTTGACCAGTCAAAACATCGATTTGATGAGTCATCCGCCGTACAGTCCTGACTTGTCACCAAATGACTTCTTTTTATTCCCGTACGTAAAAAACAAACTGAGAGGTCAACGTTTTTCGACACCTGAAGAAGCGGTTGCAGCGTTTAGAATGCATGTTTTGGAGATACCTCAATCAGAGTGGAAAAAGTGCTTCGACAATTGGTTCAAACGCATGCAAAAGTGTATAGATCTTCATGGGGAATATTTTGGAAAAAAATAAAGCGATTTTCGATGATTAATATTTGTTTTTGTTCTCTAATCCCGAAATATAAAAGGCAGCCCTCGTATCGTAGTAGTAGAACGGACAAAAAAGAACTGTCAAACGTTTAAAAAAGTTAGAAAATGTTAGTTAGGGACTGTTATTTCCCAAATTGTTGGCAAACAGGCCAGTTTTTATTCCACAACTCCAAGCGTTCTTGCAAGGCCAAAAGGAAATGAAGCCAACATTACAGGGTACGGTACAGGTACTGTAGATCCACCTATGTAATGATTGCAAATATAAAAATAAACTTTGTTTATAAACAGAAATCAGTAAATAAGAAATAATGCTACTAACTTTTCGAGATTGTTCAGTGCAGTTAATATCATAATTTCGTTGATAAGTTTCAGTTAACCTACTATTTTTTGGGTAATTTCTATCCCAGGAATCACAGGGAAACGGCAGTACCCACAGTACGACTCCCCATTTGAAGTCTGCGTGAGCTAGTTTTTCCTGAAACTCTTAGATGTCGCAATTTATGTCGCAACAAAATAGAAGATAGTGATGTATTGATGTCTAAAGTCCTGTAAAGTTTTATGCTTACGTTTAAACATGGGCACGCATACAATAAAGTTCTAATAAGGTTAATATAATTTTATTTTCATTCAACTGTCTGTCGCAAAACTTTAAAACTCCATATCGCCACATAACGGAAGTCACGTCGACGTTTTATCGGGAATTATATTCAGAAGTTCTCAGTCGCTAACACCGAAATCCTCACACAGCGGAATATAATTTCCAATCAGCTTTCAACGAAACCTGCGATTCGACGCGCGGCTTTATGCATTTCGAAAGCTCCCGTATGCAATCGGGCGCCATTAGGCAAATTGAAAAATACTTATCGTAAAAGGCGAAAGCTGCACACCCTTAAACACTTCTATATGCAACTTTCTTGTACCACTTTACCGAAATTATTCCGGTGGGGTTAACATCAAAAGCTTTATCTCGTTTGTTCACTCATTAGCTTCCGGTGACTGTTTTCGCCGCGTAAAGGGCAGCAGCTACGGTGGAATGGAGTCGTTAAATTTTTGCAAAGTTTTCTAGAAATTTTCATCGATTTACGAGGTGTCGGCCTCGCCAAGTTATAATTTATTGCTTTGTGAAAAGCCTTCGGAACTCTTCTTGGGCCTACCGTTTTGATAAAGCACGTAATAAAATTCAGAGGTGATTTATTCGGCGAACTTCGCCTGTCTTTCGTGTAAGCTTGGTTGCCGCCGAATGTCCAAGTAAAACTCGGAAATTTCTTCGTAGTTTCGATAAAAAATTCAACAGAACAGAAGTATTCGGTATTTACGACGAACCAAAGCCTTGGAGTTTGCGGTAGACCACAGTGTGGGTTAAGTAACTTAATAATAGAGATATAGGGACAAACACTTTAAAATGCAGAGTAATTACTGCAGGGATGAAGGTAAACGGTTACAATAAATGTTCACACTAATATAAATGGACCCTTAAATATGGTAGATAGGAAATTCGAAACCGGTAAGCCTTTTTTACTTTTTTGTGGGCTATTTTGAAAAATAGTGTATATGGGGATAACACGACATAAGAACTTAGAACACAATTCAGAGCTATTAAAAGAAGAGATGTTATGAGGGATGTCACCAATTTAAATGGACTTGCTGGTTTATTGTTTTCTGAACGATACTTGTGGCATCTCAGGTTTTTATTTTTTCTGAGTTCTTTGGGAATAACACCACATAAACTTGAAAGCCGGTATCTTTCAAAAAGTCCAAACGTTTCAAGGTCTAAATCAGACCTCGTTTTCAATGGAATTAACACAAATGAACTGGAAATTAAAAAAAATATAATGACAAATTTCGTAAATCACAATTTGACATTAATATTTGACAATCAACAAATGTAACTAAGGGAATTTACTGAAAATTTGAGATATAAAGGGTAGCACTAAGCATTCTAAAGATCATGTGAAATATCAAAGCTTCTTTCAAATTGAATGAATTTGAAGGTGTTATCTTGTGCAAGTGCAAGTCTAAAGATAACTCTGGCGTTCCTAGGTACGACTTATAAGATGGTTCCTTTTCCAAATATGAGACCAAAGAAATTCTGATGATTCAGAGATCTCATTAAAGTTATAAGGGAAAACCTAGAAAAAACCTAAAAAGGGAATTACCATTATTAATTTCATCACCAGGAACGGCTGAATTACTAACTATACAATCGCTTTCATTTAATAAAATTAAAGCAGACTCTTTCAGCTTTTGTTTTGTGTCGTGTTCTTCTTTGGGTAATATGGTTTATATAAGAGGAAGGTCGTCAATTTCAGCTCTTATTATAATATATTTTTTATAAATATTTTATAATGCATATTGTAATTAAGTTATTTACAAAATTTTTTATAGTGTTCTATGCGACTGTTGGTTTTCCGGGTATAATTCAAAAGGCATTTGAGCTATTTTGGTATTGTTTCAATCAAATTTGTAATAACTCCTTAACATATCTCGTTTCTCCTCATTTGTGAAGTTCATTGTGTTTAAAAATGTATGCATATTAATTTCGTTTGCCAAGTACTTCGATGGCGTCAGGCGAATTCAGGTGATGTTTTTATTTATTTAAATATTTGTGCTTTTAAGAAAGCAAATTATAAAAAGTTAAATATCAATGACATACACTATTTTCCCGTGGAAACATCTAATCTGACGTCAAGAAAAGTTGATGATAGTAACACAAAAACGAAACGTGGTCGATAGCAAATCTGAAATAGTCATTATATAGCTGAAATAAAGTGGCAATGAAATGGTGTTTTTAGTTATGCGTTTTCTTGTCAAATAACACAAAAAAACATTTCTATTTTTTTTCGGATAACTTTGGAAGTATTAGAAAATTTAAATAAAGAAAACGAATAACTCTGTACCTATATATAAAGCATTATTTATCCGGGAGTACATCAGTTATTTATTTGACTCGTGTTTTAATCTTGCAGACGTTTCGCCAAGGTCCCACTTGGAATTATCTATGCATTGTCCGATAGCACGAACAGTTCTTGTGTTAGTCGCAGGTTGTAGCGACGCTGATTGGTTAGAGTTGGCTTCTCCCCCTCCGCGATCCAGTATGTGTTGCTGAGGCCGGTTCATATTTACTGATTATAATAATTAGTTGTTAGATATCATTTCACATATAACGTTAGGCCAGTGATCGGTAAAAGAGATGCGTAAGGGGGCAACTGTTCCCCTGCCTTTGCCTAGCCACGCCCTTTGTTGCATTTACATTTCAGAAAAGTACAGTATACTGAAATCGGTGTCGTTAAACAAAAACAAAATAAAACTAATTAAATCAAGAATTATTTCTTTGTTTTGACAGTTCGTGCTTTATTTCTCACTACTAAATTGAAATCCTTCATTTCGACACTGTCATTTCATATCTTAAAAGAAATGAAAAAATTTCTAAAAAATCGTCGAATTGGTTTAATATCCAGCTAAAAACTGCACCCTTTAGCAACTCTTAAGGTCGAACTAGGTCGAACTAAGCTCTCAGCCCTCTCTGAATAATTGGTATGCATGTATGTTTAACAACTAAAATGAAAGTGTGAAACGCCATGGGAAATAACACTACAGAAACTGTTTATCTGATACCTTAAAATTTTATTCCCTTCGATACCTGCTTCATTTCCGACTAATAATTTGAAATGGGAAATAAATTTTTACGGTGACCAAAGCACAGCCTCGAGAATCGTTAAAAAATTTACGACTCTTAGTATCACCAGAAGCAAGCGACATCATCGACGTACGCTTTTATAGCCGAACCAGTTTAATTTCCAGTTTAACAGAGCGGAAGTAGCGGCGCTGGTTGTGTTTGGACGTTGGCTAAATGGGCCGGTTCCTAAAGGAAATTCCACTTTTATGACGTTCAGTCCAACAGATAAGCATTTTTGCTTGAAGACGAAACAATCCATCAGGAAAATGAAGTTAGCGCCCGATGGTTTATGCATATGTAGCAGAAGAAACTTTTAGTATAGTTTACAGTGTAACAAATTGTATTAAACGTAAAACGAGGAAGATGGAAACATTAATAATCCAGAAGAAATCCTTCATACCTTAAGAATATATATAGAAATGTTCAGAGGTAATTAATAAGGGGAAAAGTAATTATCGCACGTTTCCATTGATGTATGCAAGTCTGTCTAGAAATTTGGTGTCTACCTTCAACATGTCTCGAAACATTTGAGTGATTTGTTGATGAATTTGTTACTTCAATTTATCATATCTATGAAATTTGTCCTCTTAGACTTCAGGTATATCCACAGAAAGATAGAAGAAAAGAAATACTGGAAAGGAAAAAAACAATGAATGCTCTAGAGTATGAGAAATAGGCTCGTCTTTTTGAAACCTCTAACGCTAATGAGCTATACTCCTTGCCCGTAAGACTTACACATAAGGAAATAGGTCAATATTGTAGTGAAATCCAAAAAATATATAATTTGGTCCGAGAGTTCGTTCTAACACTTCTTTCATCTTGAAATATCCATACAACTTAGTTTTCTCTGTACGAAACAGAGACCAAGCTATATCTGCTTTCGGAGTTTCTTCGATTCTAGAAAATCACTAAATTGTAGTAAGTAGACAAATGAACTATTAATTTACAATTCTCAGTATGCAATATTTGAAATTAGACATTGTACGTACGTCAGAAGTTAGAACAGCAGAAAAAACGGCAAAGTTACCCGCCGTAGTTACAAGTTGCCATTACATTTGTGTGCTGACAAAGTTCATATTATAAACAGTTTATGTTAACACATCTGAATCTGAATACCTTGTTTTTAAATTCCTTAATATCGGATTATAGACTACATACTTCTAGATAGAGTGAACTGTACATTAATGACAGACCTTAGAGCATAAATACAAACTATCGTTTTCTGGTATTAAAAATTGAATTCGAAACCAAACGAAAAGTTAGTTTGTATGTTAAATTTATTATTTTATGAAATCATGTTTGAGTAACTTGTGAATTTACATACATATTTCTATAATTATAGTATAAATTAAATTATTTTCTGTTATGTAAGTGAGAGGGGGTTGCAAAAAGTAATCATCTCCAGAAAAATACCTTTACATATAGCTGACTTGTAAAGCATCTAAAGCAACAATTGGTCGCCCAGGTCCTTTTCATTAGTCAGGTTTGTTATAAAACAGGTATATATATATATTAGTTTAACCTATATTACAGTAGCTATTTTGAGGAATATTCTGGAGATGCTTTGACATTTTCAAAATATCTGCTTAAATAATATTTCTATAATTTAGAAAGTGTTATATATTGCCAGGGGAAATTTTATTTTAATTAAATAGTAACTTAAAGGTCATATTTTCCCATGCAGTTATTTTTATTTATAATTTAAATTACGATTATGATTAACACTTTAATCATAATAAAATGGGGAATTATTTTAATTTGCCTGAAATTTATGGTCACTACCAAGAACAGCACAAATAGAGGGAAACAGAGACAAGGAGATAAGGAAAGCGGGAAGGACATTATATCGCCAGAAGTTGTCGCTTCCATTATTCAGTCTGAAATGAATGACTTTTTTGAAGTAATTTTAAAATTCAAACTATTTTTAAGAATAATGAATTTAATACAGGCACCACTTGAATAATAATTTTTGAAACCCATTGTACACAAATTTAGTTTTTGATAATTTGAGGACAAAGTTTATAGATAACATAGAACAGAAAATAAAGTATAGATGTTTTGTAATATTAATTTCACATCTTTCAAGTTTTTAAATGAGTTTGTTTACTGATTTCTTTTCATTATTGTAACAGCCAAAAGTGAGAGGAAGCCATATCGGCAGAGAATGGTGAATCTTGCAAACATTTAGATAAATTATTTTCGCCAAGAATAGTTGATCAGCTGTTTGAGGGTGTGTGTTTTTCTGATGCACAATATGGTTGATAATAATAACCCTATTTTACTAGCTTAGAGGTAATCCGCGAACCAAATTACATTGGCATTCTAATAGACTGATACCAACAACTTCGTGGCCGATTTCTGGACACTAACTCGAAATATAGACGAAGTAATTAGATACACCAATACTTAGCTTTAATTTTGATTCAGAAGCATGGAGGTAGGCTCAAATATCCTCCAAAGTGATTTTATCTTTAAATGCGCCAACCCATCTTTCCGCCATTCTAATTGAGTGCGACAAAACATACTGAACATCTTGGATTATATGGCCATAATGATGATGCCAAAAAGTTAAACAAAAATAGTGTATACCATAACAAAACTTTTTTTAAAAAGATCCTAAATGTGTTTGATTCAAAGTTTATTAGTTTCCACAGCGGCCAACTATTTTATGATTAAACTAAAATGAGGGAAAATATTACTGCGTTTGTAATAGCAATAAACCACAATAACTATATATCAGGATCCAACTTGTTTTGTTCAAGAAACAAAATGCCGAACTTGCCGAAACCGCATTCTTTACTTACCATTAAACCCCAACGGTGCAATTTTAAAATTGAATTAGACGTAATAAAATTGTCACGAACTCTGAAGTTCTGTTCTGTGCGAGTTCCTCGGATCAATAAGGCAAGAAAGCAATCGGAGTTTTATGGTCCTTATGAAATATTCAAATTTTAATAAGAAAAAGGGCACTCAGCATCACGGAAAAGTTCATAAAGTTGGGAATTCGTAGTCTCTTATTGGAATCGGAGGATTTTATGAGTCGATTTTCTTTTTGTTTTATCGGTGTCCCTGATCCAGGTGGACTTCTCTTAAAGTTGTGTATGACGAATGCATTTATAAGTAGATTCCCAAGAAGAGTAGAGGGTGAGTAATAAACGTATAGTGTATAGTGTTGTTATTTACTTTCTCTAAATAACTAGACAATATATGACAAGTATAATTTGTTTCTAGTTTTTAGCTAATCTCAAATAAGAATGTTTTCCAACCTATCTATTCCAGACACACCACACATTTTAATTCCTTATCTGTTTATATGATTCTTGAGATGAGGGTATAGAATTAATAATTTCGTTCCACCCTAGGTTTAGGACCAATTGGTATGAGCATAAGACACCAAGTTAGCTTGTAAGACCGTTGGAAGAAGACATAAATTTTTAAGTTCCAGATCAATGGTCCAGTATGAAAAAAATTGAATTGAATAAATTGCACCTAAGATAATTCACCTTAGTATAGTTCAAGAAATAACAGAATAATAGGACGGCACAAACTGTACCAAATTGCAAGTACAAACAGAATAATTCCGTAGCAAATGAGAAAAGCACGAATTGGCGCTACTACCAGAAATCGTTGCCCTTGGGCTTTGTTAATAGTTATCGCAAATGACTGAAAACGAATTTGGGTTTTAAACGGTAAAATAACACCTTAGTTAGGAAGTAAAAATGGCATATTTAAAAAATCCAAACGCATCGAGACTCTAATTTGACCTCATTATGAATGGTAATATAAACTTTATATTTTATGATTCTGTTTTCAGATATTAAAGATAAGAAAATCTACAACTACCAATCCGTTAACTCAAAATCTGGCCAAATTATAAACGAAAATCGTAAAGGAAATTTAGACTCGATTTGATGTTGTTACATCAGTGTCAATGTTAGTCGGCAGCTGGTAAACAATATTACCCGTTCCTCGAAGTTTCCTTGGCTTCCATCGTCTTGAAATAGCTTTGAATCTGCTATTACCCTTCATATTTATACCCCTAACTGGTCATGCTCATTGGGTTGCCGGTGATGCGTAGCGACAGTGGCTCAAGAAGAGATCTCCAAACGTTTTTAATTTCAACGCTGGGCTTGCTGATTATATTCCCATTATGTATGCTGTCTCGATGAATTTTCTTTTATACCAATGCTCTTCCTTGTGAATTACCCTTGCCTGGTCACTTGATGTTGTGGTGTTCGGTCCATGCGTGATAAGCTAATCCAGACTTTGTTAATACTCCCTTTTGAATAGCTATGCGGTGCTCCTTAACCCTAGTGTCCAGTGATCGCTTAGTCTCCCCAATGTAGAGATTGCCACATTCACACAGTATGCTGTATATACAGTTTTTTGGTACAGCAGGATTATCCGGCTTTGTTGTTGTGGTCATGCTCCTCAAGGTGTTGTTGCTCTTAAGAGCCATTTTGATTCCCTATCTGTGTCCAATATGTCTAAGTTTTTCCGACAAGCCTTTAGTGTATGGTAGTAATACGGTTGCTATCGTGGTTCCTCTTCCTGCCTTGGTGGTTTCTCCAGTTGTTGAAATACCTTGTTAATGATGGTTTCCGAATATCCATTCATCAAAAGGTCTTCTCTTCATTTGTTCTTCTTTGAGGGTCCCTGGTGAGCTGTAATTATTTTTGGCTCTATGGTTTTGATGATGCCAGTTTTCATTGTTGATGGGTGGATAGAGTTGTAGTGTAGGTACAACCCTGTGTGTAGCCTTCCTGTACACTGTTGTTTCGACTCCGGTCCTAGTCCTTTGGCATTTCAGATCAAGAAATGGTAGGCACTCCCTCTGTTCCCTCTCCATGGTGAATCTGATAAATGGTTGTGAACGGTTTAGATGCTCCAGAAATGCCTTAACCAGAGTTTTAGTTGCTGAATTTCTCAGCATTCACCTGATGACGATAGCAGGTCCAAAGCTATTAAAACGTTCTCAGATCAATCATTTCAAGACGATGGAAGTCCAAGGAAAATTCGAGGAATCCGTGTCAATATTATTTGAAAGGTACTTAATACCTATTAGCTGGCGTGTCTTATAAAGAAATTTTTGCCATACTCATCTATAATGCATTGTGGCATACTTTTTCAAAATCTGACACTATAATTTTATAAAGCATTATTGTTTATTAACACCTTCAATATAATTCGCGTTAAGAAGGTGTTCTGGATAATTGCCGTACTTCAGTTGAGGGAGAACTTTGGTAGACAGTTGACTACCTTATGAGATACATGTCATTTATTTAGCAATATTCGTTTCATTTTGTATAGCTAAAGTTGTATATTCACATTCTATTGATGATAAAACATTTAATAACTAGTATGTAATGAAACTTTTAGGTGTAGACTACCTGAATATCTCCTCATTAATGAACATAAAGTACCTTCACTGACAAGCTTAACTCATCAAGTTTTCGTAATTAAAATCATGAATCATAGAAGATATTGCATCATTTCTATGATGGTTTTAATGGCCTTTTAAATCATGCTGCCATGAAGGATGCTAGAAATAAGACAACGCTCCAAAAGGAGATGTTGAATAATGAAAAAAAATATATTACGGGTGAGGGAACCAAGGCCAAATAGATCTCGAAGTCGGACTAACGATCCCAAAAATATGTAATAACCATGATTGCCCTCGCCACAGTGAATTTTTCTCGGATTGACTTAGAAATAACCTTTACCATGTTCTGAGAATGTCAACCGGACCTCGGATTCAGACACAGCAATCTCGTAAACACAGGAATGTAGTCGTTTAGCCCAGTGAACCGAGAAAAAAAATGTGAGGTTGTGTAATTATTGCAGAAAACGTTGTACATCTTTGATTTTAGCATCTCCTGAACCACTAAAGAAAAACACAACCCCGCTGGTCTGATAACTCAAGTATTAACTCTAGAAGAGTAGATAGTAATGATAACGTATGTACACACAAATTGATAGATGTGATTGAGATTAATATTAATAAACATTTAAAATGATATACAGTTTCAATATTTTATAAGCTAATCACAGTGAATTTAAAAATAGCTCGCGCATATTTCAGTTAAATTTTGCACAGTCACGATATAGATTGAAATCTTTGGTTACAAAAAGAGCCGATACGTCATCAGAGAGCAAAAGAAAAAACGCAACAAACCGTTTTCAGTTCTTACAGGATATCGTTTAAGCGCAGCGAAAGGCTCTTTTTAACTCTTCAAAAACTGCATTCTGTAACGCGGAACAAGTCTATCGATAAATCGCTTCGACATGCCCATCAATATTCATTTGCCAGAGTTTCCATCTAACCGCATCGATGGATGCATTAATCTAAAACTTTACCCAGGGTGAGGGGGTGGTAACACTTTAAGGTCCACACTTACTTGATTATTAGGAAACGTTCCGTCTTTGTCAATGGCGTTGACTTGCGTAACTTTGGTGCCGATCGGTTCGCCTTCCAGAACAGTTTCTTGTTCTCGTTCCGTGAATAATGGTATCTCGTCGTTAACGTCTTCGAGCTGAATGTACACGGTGGCTTCTGAGGCGAGCTGCTGGGCACCATTGTTCTAAGGAAATGATAAATATTAAAAACGCTCGTTTGTTTCGTTTGTTTCGATGCATAATAATGGAAAACCTTGACAACGGAGATATTTTTTAAGCGACAGCTTCTTAAGGGAAGCTCATACTTATACATAAGAAAATAGATTAGATTTTTGCCTTTCACTACCAGAAAGGCAAACATTAGACTTTGACCTTGAAATGCTCATACAACTTTGTAGTAAATAAACAAATATAACATCCAATTAATATACAATACCAGCACAAAATATGCTTTTCATTATTATAAACATTCTAATTCTCTGCTTGAGGTATTTTAAATTGCTTGACGTACGTTAGAAGTAAGAACACCAAAATAATTTGGTCAAGTGCGAGTTTGACTCGCATACTAAGGGTTCCGTACCACCTTCAAGATTCTAATATTCCAGTTTCAGACAAGAAGGGAATGAGTGCATTTTCTTATATTTACCCTAATATCTTTTAAGGAGGCGTTCTAAATTTATAAAAAATATACACTTTCATTTTCCACACAGACTTTTTATTTTATCTGCTTCAGGATCTCCTTGATTTTTATAATAATACATATGTATTTAATTTTCTAATTTAACATTAGAGTTTTATTTTACTAATAAACTTTCAGGGAAATCTTTTATAATCTACTGTCTCAATTTTGAGGCTCTGTAGATTGGAAGATATAGGACAAAATAGGTCAAGTTTTAAATTATAAATTATTAAATATATTATTCAAATTATTTAATAATACAAATCAAATATATATTTCAATATTTAAAAAGCGTAGTTTCTAGATCCCCCCTGATCTCCGAAAGGATAAAGATTTTTTTAGTTTTCCCCCAAAAGTACCTCTAAAATGAAAATTTCTTCATTTACGATATGTACTCCTGATCGGGTTACCAAACTATACATTGATACCAAATTTGAACCTCTTCCATCCAGTAGTTTAGGAGAAAATTGCTGTGATGTGAGGCAGAAATCCGGAGTGATATTATAAGGGTATCCGTATATTGTATATACGGAACCCTAAAAAGGACACCTTCACCAGCTTTGATTCACAGTTACCTAGTTGCGAGTACATTTGTATGCTGACCATATTACAAAGTAAACATTTTACATTACTACTTATGAGTAACAACGCTATTTGTAGATTCCTTAATATAGGACACTAAAGCATCTACTGCTGCAGGTAGCGGGCAGTGCACATTAATAACGGTCCTTAGAGCATATACTCCATAAGACTTTAAGAAAAACATCATTTTGTGGTATTGTCAGAAAATACTTTGAATTTGAAACTAAACGAAAAGTAAGTTTCTTTGCAGGTTTGTCTGTGTTTGTTTGTCAAATATATTATTTATGAAATCATGTTTGAGTACCTTGTGAATTTATACATTTATTACCAAAATTATAATAAATATTTCATAGGAATTAAATTATTTTCTTTACGTAAGTGAGAGGAAGTTTTCAAAAGTCGACATCTCAATAGCAAAATACTCTCTTATGTAAGTTGATTCTTCTTATACGTATTAGATTAAGCTATATTATAGCAAATAGTTTTTGAAAAATATCTGCATAACAATCTTTCTATAATTTAAAAAGTTATATATTGCCGGAATATTAAATATGTGAAGTAGGTTTCAATAATCATAATTCAAAAAAATTCATATTTTTATTAAAAAATAACTCACATGTCAAATGTTCCTTTGTATTGATATTTAAATTGAGAACAAAATAACATTTACGATTAATACTTGGATCGTAAAAATTATTGCAATTCTCCAGAAAATTATGTCCATCGCTAAGAATGATACAAAAAAGAGAAACGGAGACAGGGAGATAAAGAGAGGCGGGAATTATATTTGGCAAGAAGCTTTGCCTTCCATCGTTTAGTCTCAACTGACTGCCGCTCTTTCTTGGTCGAAAACTTTACATTTAGGGAAGTTTGTTGAGCTACGAGCTTTTGTAGATCATAAAGGAAGTTTATTAAAAGCAGATTTTGCTACACTAATCAACCTACCACCAAACAAAAAAAATAACCCCCCCCCCTGCTACCTCTAAAAAAATGTCCACCCAACCCCGAAAAAATTACAGTACAAAGATATAATAACAAACTATAGACCTATCGCAAACATATTTGAAAAGTGCATTGTGATCAAATATATATATATATATATATATATATATATATATATATACATATATCTGAAAATCTGTCTCAAATTCGAAGGTATCAATGATAGCATGTAACTGCAAGTTGACCTCGAACTTTCAACGGGTTGTACCAAAAATAAACTTTATTAGAATTTCACGAATTGTGAAGTGTGTTCTTATCTGTAGTTGTAGATTTTTATGATTGTTGGGTTTTATGATTACTGGAGTTTTTAGTTTTTATAACATAACAGCTGTTTATATACACGTCTAGTGCCCTTAAAATGGGATTCCTGGAATTTTAAGCTCCTAGAGGCAGTACAAAGAAAATTCTTAAAAATACTCAAATTCAGAGTCGGCGGCTCTTATCCTGTCAGCGGATTTGAACCCAAACACTCCTACAGGTTTGATATGAAAATTTTTTCGCGGAGAGTTGAATAATTTTTTTCGGAGGAGTTTTTTGATTGGTGATGGGCTGATTAGGACTGCAAAATTTATATTTTTGTTCACCTATTTCCATGATATATGAAATGGTATAAATATAAAATTTATTCTTATGAAAAAGATGATTAAATCTTAAAATTGAATCTTGACCCCCCAGACACTCCCCCTGGATACGTCCTTGATGAATTACGTTTACGATCAGCAACGCTGCCCACTAGAAGCCAAAATTACTGAAGAGAGATGATTAATATGAAACCGACTAGAACGATCGGATCGAATTTCTACGACAAAATGAAAAATCGAGATTCTTCTAGTGAGCTAAATGTCATGTATCAATAGTCTAATAAACAAGTAAATCAACGGTTCTAATGATTTTATGAACCTGTGGACACATTTGGTAAGAAATGAATAATAACAGTCCTCCATTTTCAATTATATCAAGTAAACGATGAGAACTATTTCATGGAATTGAATTACCAAGGTACACAGATTACTTTTACTATTTTCTTTGACAAAATTTTATTCAATCCAACATGTTTTATCGCCATTGATCGCAACTGCATCGGACAGACGGGACGGTCTTACAGTAGAAGTAGTTAACATTCAACAGTTAAATTGAACGGGCTTTGTGAACAGTCCATTAGTTGATGCAATTGGACACAATATGCCTTTGTGAGAATGAATTGATCTGCGTCTATCAAATAAATGCATTTCAGTATATTTCAGCGATGTGACGGACTCAATATTGACTGTACTTAGAATAATAGAATTTTTTTTCGAAATCAGACTCGCTCTGTGAAATTGTCGCATGACCAAATATATAAAATAGATTCGATCTCCATTGTTAGATAACTGTCCGCCGTAATAGAGAGTGAATTAATTTCCATCTATTGTAACTGGGAATGCATTTCTCTTAAAAATTTAAGAATCAAACTACACTGATGTGAAATAAATTTGTTAGGAATTTGCAAATATATGATTCCTTAACAAAATAATCAAATACAATGAAATATTGAGTAATATTGTCCAAAATACACTAATCTAAAACATTTTAGGTTAATAAAGAACAAACTTTACAACAACTATAGAATAGATTTTTTAAACAACCTATATTTCTGACAACAGTTTGCCAAACAATAATTAATAAAAGTAAAGATTTGCATCAACAGGAGTGAGAAAACCGTAACTTTTTTTTCGATTTTTTTAATGCATATAATTTTTAAAACATGTAACTTAGATTATTTTTATATTTTTCTGATAACTACTATGACTTGGACTATCCCCAGGTTCCGGGTTGACTTCGACCTACGGGACACCCTGTATATAGGTTAAACAGAGAAGCCACAACGCTTAATTTTTTATTGTTTAATACTTGTATCGCACGGTATGCCAGTGCTGAATGCAAGCCTTCCCTTTTCACGCCACTATTGTCTGTTGTGTCTTCTCTAGTCCAGTTAATTCAAGCTCTTCGTTTGATGTTGTCAGTCCACCTGGTGTTAGGTGTCTGATAGATCTACCTCTCAGGCTTAGTGTCCATTCGAGAAGACTTTTAGTTTTCTACTGCTGCTACTACTGGTCGTACAACCAAGTCCACTTTGGTTTGATGTCTTTCTCATATGAATATGTTGCATATGTATTGAACTGCTTAATTTTCCTTATAAAGTTTTTTTGTCATTTGCGCTTCAATAACAGATTATTTCTAGCTTCTATTAGTAGCCCCCTCTTTAAGTGAAATAAAATAACTGGTCCTTTAACATACCAGTTTTCCTGGTTAATGCTAAAAATATAACTAGACTGATCACTGTAAATACGATTAGTATTTGATTATAATCAGAAATGCGAATAATGCGATATGGATACAAAAACATTTTGCACAAAAACTAGGTATGTGTTAACGTTATCTATATGTTTAGAATTAGCATTAATGATCTTATATTACACTTCCTTTAATAATGAAGTTAGTTATAGGGTCTATGGATCGGTATGCAGAAGCAATTTACAATCAGTACATACATTGCTACACAATTTAAGAAATTTGGAACAAACACTTACTTCATAATTGTTTTGTTATGATATGTTTATCAGAACAGCAGATATCACCCAGGATTGCAAGGAATAAATAGCTTTTTAAAAATTGGATATTTAAAACGAAAAATATTATGTGTTCTATAAGACTGCGGTTGAAATTGGTGCCAAACATGAAAAATATGTGTGTAATATGGCATATAAATAGCTTTATGAATTAATAACAGTTTAATTTAAAAAGCTGTTTATATTCCTACGTAAAATATATTCATTTCTAAGGCTTGTCTTTAACTTCAAACGCAGTCTTATAGAACATATAATATCCTTCGTTTTAAATGTCCAGTTGAATTACGTTTTACTTTTTGGTATCATTATTGTTGCCATGTATTGAAGTCGGTGATTTTAAAAAATAAAGCTATTTATTCTTTGAAAACATTAATTAACGTTAATTCATAACCAGTTTCGATATTGCCAAAAGAAATGGTAAATCCACACTGTTAAGGAAAATGCATCTTTTTGACAAACGTCATAAACAGTTATTAATAAAAGTAAGTTGTGATGAATTTCGTTTTAGGTTTCAAGAATATGCAATTTTTTATAGAGACTTACTATTTTCTAAATAGTATTAATAAGAAAATGTTCCATCCTATTCTAACTTAAGTGCACTCTATATATACAGACAAATTGAAAACATTCATTGGAAAATATTTTGATGAAACTCCCAATCTATTTTCAATTAATTTCATCCTAGATTTCGAATAAGAATAACTAAAATGTTTTAATATCAGCGCATTCACCATATATTCTGATATATTAAGAAGTCGGTTACAAGATTTTTCCGATTTTTTGCAAAATAGGCCATTCCATGTCATTAAAAAAACTTGAAAAAAATATGCGACCAATCTGGAAGTATATTCTACCAAATGAAAAAATGATCGAAATCGGTTCATAGTTGCCGAAATACTGAGGTAACAAAGTCTAAAAAATACATACAATCGAATCGAGTACCTCCTTTTTTGAAGTCGGTTAAAAAATTGATTGAATTCTCTATAAACAAGGCAACCAGAACAGTTTTGTTAAAGTCATAATATTTTAGATGAGCATTTTAATAAAAAAAAAATTAAATACTGAAGGGAGACTTGCAAATTTAAGTTTAAATCTGATTTAAATGTTTACAATTTAGTGATATACGGTCAATCTTCAGGATGTATAACATTGGAGACAAATAAATAAATTAGTAATGAAATCCATATAACAATTGTCAAGGTTTTCCATTATCCTGATATTTGTACTTACCTCAACTCGAATGGTTAAATTGTACTCTTTGATAGTTTCATAATCCAAGGGGTGGTTTACCTTAATATCAGCCCAAGTAAAACCATTGTCTGGTCTTTGCTGTAGGTAAAACGTATGAAACTTGTTGGTTTGCGCAGTTGAACCAGGCATCAACCGGTAGAAAACCGTTGGGTTATTTTCGATGCCCGAGCTAAACAGAAAAATTTAACAACAACTTGCTCTATTTGTGCTGAAATTTTATTAAAAAAAACTAATAACTATTGTTAAAAAAACTATCACGTGTTGGCGATCCAAAAGCAAAAAAAATGTTTCAAAAAAACATGGCTTACAAAAATATATATCAGCCACATGCAAAATTCGCGATCGGGACCGTGACAGATAAAAGTTTTTGCAAAAAGTGAATTCACAGGAAATTTTCGAAAATCGTATAGTTAAATTCTATATTTTTTGTATTTCTAAGCCATATTAAAAAAAACTGTAGCAAATATCTATTTGTAAGTAATGTGATGTATTTTTCTCAGCGAAAATTCACCCTCAAACTTTAACATTCTATATTTCTCCAAATGTGGATCTGAATACAAAT
This sequence comes from Octodonta nipae, assembly GCA_034190945.1. Taxonomy (NCBI): domain Eukaryota; kingdom Metazoa; phylum Arthropoda; class Insecta; order Coleoptera; family Chrysomelidae; genus Octodonta; species Octodonta nipae. Next base: position 23,503,438 of record CM067218.1, on the reverse strand, counting down.
CATGCCTTTGATTCTGCTAATCATGCAGAGAACTCTTACTAGCTCAACTTCTTTTTTAGTTCCTAAGACAAAACGAGGGGCAAAGCAGCTCTGAATAAGTATTGAATTTAGTAAATGAAGTCTGAACATAACTCCTGTTGCTCTGGAGGGTAGCCAGTTCACGGTATGGATGAATTTTCAACACCCAGCTGAAATATTCCATAACCAGAGCACAAGAATTCATTTCACACCAATAACTGAGGACGGTTTTTCTTCTCTATATAATCTCTCAACAATGGATGTGGAAAGTAACGAAGGTGTAGAGGATCAGTTATGGTCAAGAGTCTGTCAAAAAGGCAATAATGGTTTAAGCAAGCTATCAGGATCCTAAAATCTACTTGACAGCCTAAGAGACATCAGCGGTAGTCTTCTTTACAAACAATTCTGGTTACCAATCATATGATCAGCAATTACAAATAGGACAGAAAAGCATCATATAAGGTGTCAGCCCTGTGGAGTATCATAAATTCACATACGAGCTCTGCTCAACGATTTCAATGTGTTAATACAAATGAGGTAATTAAAAATCTCTACTTAATTAGTTTTTTAATGACCATTAACTGTTAATCAAAACAATATACTGGAAATCAAATTTCGCTGAGTGACACAAAAAATGGTCTCAGATAAGATTTATGGTCTAAAAACCATCGATTTTAGAATTATTATCGACTTCAGAGATGTAGTAAACAAATCTTTGACGCACTCGCTCTCTCACTGCATCCGTGAACAAAAATTTCCATCTATTCTTAAGATGGCATAAGTCCTGCCTGTCTTAAAGAGTTGGGAAGATGTTGAAAATCAAATAAACTATAGGCTTATGTCAATATTACCAATAGTGTCACAAATCGTCGAAACCTTATTGAACTGACAAAATAATTGTTTAATTTGGATTAAGTAATCTCTTTGTATGAAATGGTTTCATAACATAGGGAGCACAACTCTATATAGAGAAAGGATCTCACAACATGTTCTTCATGAAAATTACCAGTCAGTGAAGCGAAGAATACAGGCTGGTGTCATTAAGTCCTCAAAACTCCTTGTTGAGTTCTTCGTTAATTTTCACTTACAAAATTGTCCTGTCAAATTTTACCAATATATTGAATCTATTTATGCCAATAATGTCACTACAATGCTTTGCTATCACCACTAAAATTCCAATACTGGAATGACCTCAAAACAAACAGGGTCAAATCGACCATTGGTCTCAACAATAGTAAGAACCAGAAATTAACTTTCTCCATCGAGCATAGAATTTGAGGTATCTTGGAAAGTCCTGAGAAGACCTAGGAAGCCCATATAATTTTTTTATCACCAAAATGTGTAGAATAACTTTTTAACCAAAAATAACGCACAGCTTTATTTACTATTCAGCTGTAAGCTACAACTACGGTGTAAGATTAGAAGGTGCACCGACTCCTATCGAAACCTGACAAAATTTAATGAGGATTTCATTTAACAACCACCAGTGGCGCCACCATAACACGTGTATCAATTATTTGTTGAAAAGATTTAATAAAATGGAAAATATCGTCAGAATTAAATCTGTGTTAGTTTCGTAGATACACAAATATTATTAAAATGGTAAATAGTGCTTTAAATTTGCAAGATTTTTGAAATGCAACTCGAATACCTCAGACCATCCGGCGACAAAGGGCTATTAAAAGATAAAGAGAACAAGAAAGGTAACTTGACTTCAACACAACAATGAAAAATCATAAAGGCAGACTGGTTTTTGAGAAACTCAAACTGCTATAAAGAAAAATAAAATAAAGGATTGTTTTGTATACAGTAATTGCTCTCCATTTGCTACAATTATGTAACAATATAGTTTAATGAAGAAAAAAGTACCAGTTTAGCAAACTGGTAATGGTCTTGAATGGTACACATGCTACGCAGGGCCACCTAGTGTCGAAAGATTTAAATCCTCAATAAGGGTACGCATATCCCGTATTGTGGGAATAGGAAGCCTTCTAATCTTACACCATGGCTACCACAGACAAGGCGAACGAGAATGATCACTATAATTATGATAAAAATTTAAAATCAGTTTAAAGCAAGAATGAAACGTTATGTCTTAAAACACGTCCGTTATTACTTCGAGGAGTAGTTAGGAGGCGACAATCTAATATGTAAAAATGTTTGTCTTTTCAATCAACCTTTGGTGTCTGCACAGAAAATGCTATACTGTTAGCAGTTAGCACGTCTCAAAAACACAGTAGTTGGTAGTGAAAATTATTTTCGACAAATATCCAAAAAATTGTCTGTCAGGGCCCAAAAAATATACATGCAACGGTCACATATTTCTAATGTAGTGCAACACCGGGCATCCAAAAGTTTTGTATAAAATTTACGATAAAATCTTAATCTAATTGTAATGTTTACTCTACATATACTTCATGCAATGAAAATCAATTTGGATGCCGATGTTCACGTTAAATTATTTTTGAGACTTTACCGTAATGCAAAAATTTCGTTAATTTCGTGTTGTTTTTGCCAATTTTGCGAATACCAACCGGTTAACGTGATGTTTCCATTTAATACCATCTCGAGCAACTACCGCCACCCAGCGGTAACTGCATGAACTAAAATGGTAAAATCAATAAAAACACAAGACATTGATCCGCCTGTTGATTCGGTAGTTACTTGATAGATGGCAACGGAATCGAATTCGTATTATATCCAACTAATTTCTAAATGATTAGAGGTTGAAGGGGGTGAGTTTTTGGTTCGAGGGTAGGGTACGGTAACTGAATGCTGTTAAAGGTGTTGATTTTGTCCCTTTGACCCCAAGCTTTGTGAGTTAAATGCGTGTGGTGCATGCTTCAACAGCATTCAGAATGTAAAGGGATAATTGGATGGATAGTAAGGAGGACTACACACCCATATATAGCTACAGGAATGGGAATGTTTCAAATGAAAATGTCGAATTTTTTGTTTCGAGAACTTGTGATTGAAATTCCTCCAAATATCGCTTTATATTTTCAATTAATGACTAAATATTTTCATATCAATTCTACTTTACAAAATTTAAACCTTTGAGTTGAGACCAATTTTTGTTATTTCATATATTATTATGTTCAAAAGGAAGATACTCCTTTGAACCACATTCTTAAGAATATTTTGTATTAGATGTCGTACTTTGCAAGATCTTTTCTACTAGTCAGTTGAACTTTTATAACTCCAAAATTAATATAGATATATTTAATTTTTGATATTTACAGAAAACCTATTTTTTAGATTTAAAAATCATCAACAATTAGCAGCATATAACAAAAGGATTCATAGGAAATTTTATTCTCTTCTGCCAAAAAACAGTCTCTTCCAAGATTTGTTCAAATATTAAAGTTAGTTTTAAATATCAGTTTGAAATACAAATTGTATTTGTGGGGTTGTGTAAACCCCTAATGTTGTGGGTATGAGAACCCGTAATTTTATGGCCAGGTATTCTGAGCATTATCGGTTATTAAGAGCGTGTAGTACTGATAAACTTCCGTATAAGCAATAGAGCAATTTGTAAATAATAATGAATATGATTATATTTCCACATTAGAAAATTTTCATTCCATTCAATAATATCTGTTACCTCCCTTAAACTATTGGCTATATTTCAAAACATACTGAATGCATTAGTTTGAATTTATTTTTGTTTTTAGTTTTTCCATTCATAACTAAGCTTAGTATTCGGTATTCACAACATTATTTAAGTTTTAGTTTTATATATGTTACCATTTGTTGTGCATTTGCTTTAATTAAGTAAAGTTTTAGACTATTTCTTAAAAATCGTGTTCTAATATTTGTGTCATTATCTATTATATGATTATATGAAATGATCCACAATGTAGACGGACGCAATTTTTTGGTTAAACAACTTTTTTACGAACAGATTTATATTCACTAAAAAAACATGTTATATAATTAAGCTAAGGAAATTTAAAAAAATGACAATTAACTTTAGTTTAACTTACTTCAATTAAACAGCTAAACATTGTTAAATTGTTACATATTGTAGAATAAAGGGTTAAACTAAGAAGCTCTTTACTATTTAAAATATGCAACTGCTGAGCAACTATCTAACGTCCGTTATCAGGGTTTAAAAATGTTTCAAGATAATTTTGTTGAATTGATTTACGAATTTAATATGTTTAATGCTGGCATTCGTGATTATTTGCTTATATTGTGAATTTAATTCAAACTAAACATTAATAACTATACCTAAAATTCTATTAATAAAGCTTGAGCCAGGTTTAGGTACGTACTCTATTTTTCAAAATTGTACTTTTATTTTTAAAATATATAAATTTACTGTTTGATTAATCTTTAGAGTATATTGCTATACGATAAATTAAAAATTAGTCAATAATAGTTTTATTAGCTGTTTCATTATGGTGAACATTATGACCAATTTTTGTTCTAAATTGTGGTCCTCAACTTAATTATACAAGGGCAATTCTAAAAATAAAGAATGATTTGATGTTCCCATTTATTTCAGACCAATCTGCAATTATCTATCGTTTAGAGAGAGATAACCGGTATTGTTTTAAAAATTAAGGAATTCCCAACCGACTTCCCTGTGATTAACGAACTCAAACAATGGATTATCCAGCTTGTACTTTCACTAAACGTTTTGCTTGGTTTTAATCTTGTGTCTCTGTTTATATTTCGGATGTGAAAATATATTTCTATGATTTTTGCTTGTTTTCTTGTTTTTGATGAAACCGTTGTTTGGGCTAAAAGTTACACATATAATTTTTTTGAATAGCCTTATGGCTCTATGTATATGATGTAAACACTGCGGGATCACAGTGAAAACACCCTGGATATACCGTGTGCCTACCCTGTATGCACATAAGTAATTAAACTAGGAAAATTTTAAAACGAGATTTGAGTTGAGGTCTTTCTCATAACAGGGTGAACTTGCAATGGTCTGCACTAACGGAATTATTAAAGTTTATTCTTATAAAGGGTGTTCCAATTTGATGTTATTTTGTGTACTAGAATATCATATGTTATTTGACAGATGACAAGTATAAATATTCCGGTTATTAAAAATGGAGAGATATACGATTGAGCAATGCATGTTTATTATTAAAAATTATTTTAAATTTGGTGAAAGTTGTTCAGAAGTTGGATGAAAATTTCTTACAGAATATGGAATAGAAAATTGTCCGTCACATGTTAGTATTGGAAAAGAATTTCAAAAATTTGTGGAAACTGGTTCAGTAAAAGATGAAGAAAACAAAACATATCATCGTAGTGGACGTTCAGAAGAAAATATTGCAGCTGTTAACGCTAGTGTTTTGAACAACCAAAAACATCAATTTGTCACCGTGCACAGCAATTAAACAATCCAAAAATCACTTTATTCAGAATTTTGCAGAAAGAAATAAAGCCAACAGACTTTGGTTTACGTCATCAATTCGTTAATAGAGTCATACAACAGAAACTTGAAAATGTCAATTTTTTCTACAAAATCATCTTCAGCGATGAAACACATTTTGAATTGGGTGGATTTGTTAACAAGCAAAATTGTCGATTCTGGGGTGAAGCAAATCCACGAGAAATAATGGAAAGACCGATACATCCACTAAAAGTAACTGTTTGGTGTCGTTTTTGGGCTGATGGATTGATTGGTCCATAGTTTTTGAAGATGACAATGGAAATGCTGTTACTGTGAATGGTGATCGATATCGAAAGATGATTTCTAACTTTTTGTGCGATGAACTGAAGCATATTGATGTGCAGAATATATGGTTCCAACAGGACGGTGCCACATGTAATTCAGCAGCAGAAACAATCAATCTTTTGAAATTTGGTAATCGAATAATTGCTCGAAGAGAAAACATTAATTAACCCCCTAAATCTTGCGATCTAACACCTGTAGATTTTTTCCTATGGAGCTATTTGAAAGAAAAGGTCTATGAGAAAGGAGAACAGTATTGACTGTTTTCAAGTAATTGAACCGCAGTTATGCCAGAAAGTTTTTGAAAATTTTAGCAAAAGATTATAAGCTTGTCGTACAGCAGCAGGTGGTCACAAAATATTGTTTTCCATTACTAAACGGAAACAATTGTACTATCATTTGTAATAAAAGATTTGATCATTCTCAAATAATTTGTGTATTTTAAAAAAATTAAAATTAACCTCAAATTGGAATACTCTTTACATTGCATTGGTAATATGGGTAATAATAAGGGTACAATTTTTTTGTTTCATACTATTACATAAATTTTATGTTTCTTAGCTGTTAAATGGCTAGGTTGGTCCATTTTCTCGATATTTAAATTTATTTTGAAGACTTCACTTACTTACTGGGACTGATTAAATTATTTTTCCAAATATAAGCAGATATCTAGGATTATAAGAACAATATTAAGTAGATTATCTTGTAAAGTAAATTGCGTCATTGATGATTTCGGAAAATTTGCCGAAATACATTTTCTTAAAACTAACTTCCCATTACAAACATATACGGAATGTTTGGAATTCTAAATAAATTTTCACAATTACTAACGTTATTTCTTTAATATTTTGGCGATGTGCGTGTATGTGTTTATGTAAATCACTTTTGAAGAAATTGATCAGTGCGAACATACTCTGTGTTACTACCATGTATACACAGAGTATAGATCGTGTATGCACAGTTTATACATTATGAATATATGTTTATGGTGTATGAATGCAACAAATGCACGCTGGATACCCGGTGTATGCTTACATTTACATGGTGTATGGGGTCTCTTTTAACGGTTTAATTTGTTTATATCCTGGACTCTCTCATGTTCAATTGTTCTCAAACGTTTTTGCTGCATTATTAGTTAAACAACATTTCTTATATAATGAAATATTTAGAAAATCTTGATCGTATACTTGGCTCTAGTAACATACGGTATTAATTGACTTAATTCACTTAAGTATGTTTGAGAATGTTATTCATTTAGCATTTGAATATTCCTGATATTTAGTGGTATTGATTCGGGGTACATACAATTTTCTTAATTGGCCCCTTAACGAAATGTATAAAAGGTGCACCACCTTCTTTTTCCTGACGGTAAGAAAAGAATAGCCACCTCTTATTTAAACTAGTGTTACCCGTGACAAATCTGAAATTTCATATACAACTACGTATCAAAAAAGTTAGGTTAGGTTACTGCTACTTGATGGAGAAATTCTTTCAGTTCACATGGAAAAACATTACATTACTATTAGAAAGAAATTACTATAGAATTTGTTAAGACTGCCATGGTAGTGAGTAGTTCAGTAACCAATCTAGGTATGTATAAGGCATAAATTAGTAAACAACCTTTTTAGAAAATCAAAGGTTCCTTAATTTTAGACTGCCCCTAGTATACTGTATTTCTTTAGTGTACAAAGACCATTTTCGATTTTGGAGGAATTTATAATCTAAGTACCTCTATTTGCTCTTTTAAAATGACAGCAGAGCACGTGCTGGCTCTGCTTCAGTCGTATAATTTGAATTTTTATTGGGGTGAAGCGTGCACAAACAGAGACTTGATGTGCACCGTATAGCCTGCGTGCTGCTGCTACACGGCCATCATCACATCGACCTTGTCAATTTATTTAAAAAATACTGGTACTGAATAGACGTAGCAGGAGGTACATCGGTACTTCCAGTAGACAGACCTGGCTTTGACGGAGACCACTTTGGCACCCACCGGGAAGTTTTCCCGTATGAAGATGGGGCCGTAAACTGTGTGGTCCCACACCGGCGGGTTGTTAGCGCGGTCCACAACGTCTATCTGGACTTCCACGGATCGGGACAGGGGAGGGTAGCCTTTGTCTTGGGCGGTCGCCTCCAATTTGTAGGTTTCGCGCTGTACAGGCGCGGGAACATTATACCAATATTACGATTTGTCGGGTACAAAATTTCGGTAGTCATTCGTTATCATTTGTACAAAATAGTATACAAAACAAAACTGTCCGCTTAATAAAGCAAATTAGGAACAAATTATATCAGAGTTTGTCAAAATTATAATATCCGCAATTTACTATACAAAAATATAAATGAATTTAAAAAATATAGCACTCTCAGTGCTGATTTAGAATAAAATTACATCACTTCTGTTTGTCGATAAAACTTTATAAAACATAGGGCCTTATTACTACTAGATGTGGTAACTAAATGTGCATGTCTCAATCGTTCGGGTTGGTAAAGAAACTTACTGCTGTTGAATGTAGGTGTCTTAATATATCATGTTCATGAGGAGATGCATTAAGTCGCTCTGGTATACATATATACGTCAAACAGAAAAGAAATTGAACAGGACCGGAGAAAGATCAATATAAAACAAAACTGCTGGAAAATGGTGACAAATAACCGCACACTTTAGCAGAACGTGAACAAGATAAACATCCTCGCTGATATCATGAATTCACAGGAGAAAGATCTGTAAGAGGTCTCTAAAATAACAAAGACACATTAATCCAAAACGAATGTCATCGTCAATATTTTTTCCACAATTGATTGTGTACCTACGATGAAATAAAACAATATTGATTTCCTGAAAGACTGAGGAAGAAAATATTAATTCTTTGGAGGAACAACACTTAGTGTTGGACCAGTACAGCGCACCAGAAAATGAGAAATCCCTATCCAATATTTTAAAGATATCTTACAGCAATCACATAACTTATGTAATAAATCATTATTAAAAGCTAGTCAAAACTAGATGTCACTGAAAAACATCAATTTTAAAATTTCTTGGTTTTGTATTGGTTTTTTATATTTTAGTACTTTTATAAACCAAAATAGATAAAGGATTCATGTGAATGACGGTCAGAAGCTACTCAATTGTCTTTAAATCTAGAATTGCAGTTCACCTCAATAAATACAATACAACTTCAACTCTATGCACATGGGTTATCAACAACAAAGAGCGAAATAAGAGAGAAGCGTGGACATGAAAATAAGATTCAGTAAATAGATATCACATACTGGGTAAAATCGCTAAAATGGTTATGGACCAGACTACGATGTAAAGAAAAGAGAAGGTCCAGATAGGTCCAGGTTCCAAGTAACTAAGAGCTAAAAGCAAATAGAAAGAAATGAGAAACGACTATGTAATGGTGACTGGACCCTGAGGCAGTTGAATGTATTGTTCATGAATTCTAACACGACCCCTTTGCAAATTATAAAAAGAAACAACCCTGGCACAGAAAAACGTTTGCAGCAGTATAAAAAATCATTTAAATAAGTTATTAAATTAAAATTACGATCAAGTGTAGTAGTCGAGCCAAATGAAAAGTTAGTTTCAATCTCGTTTCTAACCGAGAGATTAAAGTTACTGATTATAGATAAGCGCTTAAAAGATTTTTTATTCTGCATTTTTAAATTGGAATAAGCTCCATAATTGTAAATGGACTACGACAGAAACGGATACAAAATCCAGAAGATTAATGGGTATATTAAAATCTCATTAATTCCAATACAGAAAACTAACTATATTGGACTAGCAGATAGATTCCAATAATTTCATAAATGGCCTTTATCTGGTAAAGTTTCTTTCAGATGAAGTGCATACAAAATACTACACTTCCTATATGGGATCCTATTAGATTTCTTTAACTCCCCCCCCCCCAAAACGAGATCAAGCGCCCTCAAATGACAATCGTGGATCTGCCTCTGGAGAAAATCATGCTACTATTTCAGTATATGCCAGTTGAAAATACAAATTATAATGATGTCATTTTTAGGCAACATTAAACATTGCGTTATCTTCGAGACAGACATAATTCAATACAGAGTCAGTAGAGGAAGTTCTGAAATAAGATCTCTTTACGAAGTCAAACAATAGAGGCCTTAAGAGTATTGTCATGTCTTGATCTGCTCCAAAAGTGGCCTTTTCGCAGACATTAAGACGTTGTTTCTGCCAATTTGGAAGATGACCTAAAGAAGTAAACTTCCAATACACCTTTTAAAAGAATAAAGGCATGTATGTTTAGAAAAATGATGATAGTAGAGTTTTAATGCAACCGTTCATTATTAAAAAGAGCAACTTAGCAACAATAATTTTACATTTAAAGCCAAAACAAATAATATTTTGACAATAGTAATAAAAACAAGGTAGGCGTTGAGATTTATCGAAAATTTTACAAATGATAACGAAGACAAAAAGGAACAATAGTGCATTGGTAGCTTGTCGAAAAGCACAGATCTATTCCGCGAATTTCGACAAGACCAAACACCAAAAACGGATCAAAATAAAACAGTAAACAAAAGCATTTGGAGAACATGGATCATGGTCTGGTAGTATGGACTTCCGAGAGAGTTTTTTGGTGGCCAACCGCAGTACCGCAGCCGTGACCCCTTTCAGCAGCGCGCCAACCCCCCACCCGCGAGCCGCGGTAGTACGGTGACGGCCTTGTTAGTGGTTTCCTCTTCTTCAATACCAACCTTGCCTTCACAGAAGTCACTACAGTACCCACTGTGACATTTTCTCTGATGTGAATGGGGCCGTACGTGGCTTCGTCCCATAATGGTGGCTTATTGTTTCTGTCAACGACATCTAATTCGATGTCCACGTCCGCGTAGGATGGCGGGATGCCTTTGTCTGAGGCGCGCACGCGCAGTCGATACCTGTCTCGCTAGATAGCAAAACACAATTGGGCACGGTCAGGTCAGGTACATGGGACAAACCAAACAGAACACACTCAATCAACGAAATCATTAGCGAATCGTAAACAAAAAATAAACATATCTTTATGTAAATGTATAAATATAAACTCAATCACACAACTGAACAACTCAAGAGCAAAAAATGTTTGTTTCAAGGATGACCACCAGGTGTGGGCACATGTCCAACAGTAATCTTGTATATCGCAAGGCATTTTCTCTTTTGGTGAAAAGATTTTTCCCTTTTGGTGAACATATTTGGTTCCAAAATCATGTGAAGAAAATGATAAAAGAATTGATAAATCCATAAACATATATATTACCATAGACTGAGCAATTGTTTATAGCGACAAGATGATTGTCTTGTTCGTGTTATCTCTCTCTATCTCAATCGAAAATTACATAAGAGGTATTCGCAACAAAAAGAGAGCTTAACTGTGAACTCCATGAGTAAGACAGACATAGAACCAACAACTCTTCGCCGCATCAACCACTCAGTAGATGATAATATATAATCTTGGTTATACTCTAATATTGATGCCAATGGATTTAAATTCAAAAAATATATATTAAACTAGTCAATTACCAATAATTTTAGAATTTGATACTCAGTGTTTTCGCTTTGTGTGCTAAAAAGTCGTGCAAAGGTTACAAGTTGGCAATTAAACATATCTTTTCCAAGGAAGTTTCATTGGTTTCTTACCATAGTCACAACACATCTAAACATTTTTGGCAATAATAAAGAACGCTCCTGGAAAGTGATGCCTACAGAACTTAGGTATAACTTATTTAGTCAGTTTTACCAGATACAATCATTATTTACTATTATTTATTCTTAAGCCGCTATGTCCTCATAAAGGTTGTCCTAGATACCTCAGGTCTAAAGACTGGTCAGCATCCAAACCATTTTCTGAGATCCTTTATTCACGAATTTGACCTCTATCTATCAAATTTTTGCTCAGTATTTTGCACTTGATTATGAATCTCGAAATTTCGTATTTATCATCTCTATTACATGGCCTATACAACTCGTTTTCAGTGATTTTTTGTTTTCTGGTACTTCTGCATGTGTTACTCATTATACCCATAAAATGCTAAAGGCATCCAGGTTTTGTGTACACTTCTATTAAATGACTAACTAGAAAAACTGAGAAATCTATCTATACGAATTTGAAGTTACAGGATAAGGATCTTGTACCATTTACCTACACAAAATTTCTTCCTCAGCAACCTTATCTAGTTCACTATTTAATTTATCAATCATTTTGATTCTGATGAATGAAATTTTCAAAATAAGACTGGTTTCGAAAAATGAATAAAGCTATGGCTGCCATGTCTGCTTCTAGGTTGATCAGACCACTTTTTGGTCCATATCTCTCTTTATATCATTCATTCATCATTAGTGCCTCCTTAGTCATGGCGTTGTTTTTTATTCATGTGATCTTTAAGCGTTGTGTCCAACAAAGTACGCTCCTTTGCTCTTTGTGACAGTCTTTGTTTTTTCATCTATTATTCCATGAGATTCTAGGTTTAAACTCCTTATGTTAGAACTGTTACAGGCACTAGATGATTACTCTAGAACACAAATTAATCAATAGACATTTTTTGTTAATGTCACGCATCACTTCCAAAAGGCACCTCAAGTCTTTTCTTTTGTAAAAATGTGTTATTTAAAACCAATTTTATTATAACCAAAATTTTCAACTTCTACCAGTTTTAGTTCTTAATTATGATTTTGTGTTAAAAGAATCTAACACTAATGACCTGTCTGGGCTACTTTGTGCAGTTCTGCCAACATTGATTGAGGTACAGAGCAGAAACTTGATCGAGCTGCTATCCTTGACTTCAAGTTAGCTTTTTCGAAAATAGCATCTACAGGGTTGTTAGTTGAAACAAACAGTAAGCAATACTTGTTCTTGGTACATAGATTGCAATAGATTCGCCAATAATATGTGTGATTCATTAAATTGCTTTTAGCTCTCTATTCTTTCAAAATCAAAGAAGTGAAAAAACTCTATGCAGTGTTGCCAACCGTAAGATTTAACTGGTAAATTAAAAATTCACAATCATTCAGACAGGCAAGTAAATTTAAAAATCTAAATAAACAAAATCATCTTTCGTTTTCATCAGATCACTGATAATTAGCATTACTCTTCACTACTAAAGAACTTTGTAGACATTGAAAAATCTTTAGAGGTACTAACAATTCTTGGTAAGGCCTTTTCGACAAAAAACTTATCTTTAACTCAATGTAAAATTGTTGGCAGCATTGAGATAATGACAGTTCCGTGTATCCAATGGCAACAAGTTATAGTAATATTAAGAATAATTTAATTTCTCAAAATTTAGTGAACAACTAAATAACTAAACATGTGAAACAAGATTACTGTTATTCATTTGACATCAGAGACACCTTGATTAGCAGACTGTGTTTTGGTTAGAAATAACGCAAAAACACACTTTCTTCACTTACTCACAACATTCTAAAATCTAAAATATAGTTTCACAATTTCCATTTCATCTTGCGAAGATCCAATTTTGTAGTAATGAATTATCACCTGCTGAAATTTTGTAAGTTTTTACGCACTGATACAAAAAAAATCATCCCCACTTAGGCGACAGTATCTTACCCAAAATAGCCCCAAAAATTCAGAAAAAAGTTCTCAGAAGCATAGTTTTAAAGCCACCTAGCGTCTAGATTTGTAACTACAAAAATAAATAAAAATCACAAACAATGCACTCAAAAACGATACATATGTATGTACAAAAAATGAGGACGTGTATTTGGCCAATCAGAAAAGAAAAATGTATTTACAAGGCATATGGAATATTTTTCAAAGTGTGCCTTTGCGTCAAAATACGTTTGCCAAAACACAGTCTAATTCAAAAAAATGTGACATTAGATCGTAATTTACACAAAAACAAATACTGCCGATGTTACGTTTATTGGGATGTAAATTCTAGCAGCAGCTAGCTTCTGGATAATTACAAAAGCGTATCTGCTGTTTTGTGGTGATCTTTTTTTTATTACTTACTGGAAAGCATCCCTGTATTCCAAAATCGGTGGTACAGTGAAGAACAGAAAAAAGTGCAATTAAATAAAAATACATAAATAAATAAAGTAAAACCATCTGTCATTTGGCCCTCTATAAAAATGTCCAATTTAACATTAGCAAACAATAATTTTTTGAAATTAATATCAATAGATTTTATTCATTTTTTTTCATTTTATAATAATTAAGATAAGAAGTTTAGTGTAATTATTTAAAATCACTTTTAGTTGTTCACATAGATAAAATTTGTTATAGAATTATTGATTTTGGAAAGTTATTTTGGCCGAGGACGAGATGGGCATTAAAACCGGATAAGAAACCAAAAGATAAGCAGGCAACGCATGCAAAAAAAGTTTCAAAAAACTCGTGAGGTCAGGTCGGGAGCAAGGATGTGCAAAAAGTTTGTTTTCTCCTTTTTTATCAAACGACCTTCAAAAACCGTTGGACGTTTTGTTATTTTTTTTTAGTTTTTTTTTAGTACGCCGCCCCATACACAGGTTAAAAATGTCACAATGTCACGAGATGCCGCAGAAGGTAACGTTGCCCCCCCGGGTTTCAAAAATCGTCCTTCTGCGACACCTCCGACCAAAATTGTTAGGAAGAAATTCATTAAATCGTAAACCACCTGCAAAAAATCACTCAAAAATCACATCACAGGCTCAAAAATCATCTCAAAAAATGTATAATTGTCGAGACACCATGTCGGCGGCCAAAAATCTCAAGTAGTAGCACCTGGCTTCAAAAAAATAATGGAAAAAAAACAGCGCTCCTTGCTACTCCAAAATAGAAAAAAGGTAACTGTTAAGAGATCGAAATTCGACAACAACAACAACAACCGCAATTTAAAGATTTAATTTATTTATTAATGTATAACGTGTCCCAAGAAACATTAATTTATTGTTTTGGAAAAGCTAAACCTAAAAAAACATACACTTATTTTATTTATTATTCATCAAAATCCGAAGTATTAGAACACGCATAATAAACCTAACCTGGTCTGCAATGACAGTGGTTTACTTTGACATTTCCCTTTTCATTATTTGAAGTAGAACCAAAACTGTTTTGCTCGAATGATATTTGGTTCAATCAGAAAACGTCAAAATCTTTTGTTAAATTGTTTTGTTTAATGTTTATCTGAAATTTCATTCAATCAATAAATATCTTGGTCATGTGGTTCTTTGGTGGTAATCAAGTGATTTTTGTAAGATTAATTAATGGTTAAATGCATATGTAAAAACGTAAAACAGAAAATACGTAAGCTAAAGATGTCATTAAAAAAAAAGACAGACAACTAAAAACAAAGGACTATTATCAAAATATTTCAAACAATGAGGTAACACTCTCCTTACTTTTTCCGTATGTTATTGGTATTAACGAAACCCCTGGAATGTTAAAACAATTTTAGACGAATTATAACCGGTAGATTGTAAACTTGGAGTAGAATGTGCAGGTCGAAAAACTGTCTATAATAACACCAGGTTTTAAACCAGTATTATATATAAGAAGCACTAACATGAAATTCTTTGCGATGTATCCTGGAAAATGAACTGAATACCCTACTTGAGCAATCAAAACGCATTTTAAGCCAGGCATTTTACAAATTTCCATTTAGCTTTCTTTTAAAATGCCTTTAGTTTAAAAATAATATATTTTCCACTGGTTTGTTCCTAGAGCGCTTTTATTACCATGTGTTTATTTCGGTCTTGTTCATTGTTCGAGTTTTTGAATGTCCTCATCAGTTAATTTTCATTTTATGTTCTCGCCTCTGACTATTTATTGGTATAACAGATTTCCAGTGCAAGAACTGTATCTTACTCGGTTGTATACCTTACGATTTATTGTGCATGTATAGAATTGGGTAGTACGTAAGACTTGATCCACCAGAAAGAACAGGCAGAAATGTTGTCAACTCAGAAGTAACTATAAAGATGGTTACAAAGAGTCAAATTATGGATTTTCTGGGATTAACACAAGTTGCAGTGAATACAAAAAATAGAGTTGCTACAAGTAGGTACTAATTAGAAAACAGGGATGGAGATGGCAATTAGTCAAGTTGTGGCAGATATATTGACTTCATAGGTAGCTAAACCAGGAAAGCATAATGTAAGCAATCGAAAAAAACAATTAGGTATTGTTCAAGCTAATGACTAAGATTGGAATTTATCTAGTCACATGTGAGAGCGGGACTTTGGAGTGTTCAGCCATCACGAGGAAGACATTTGATATGATAGCTTACAAGATCAACGGAGGTATAAATTGAAACACCATAATTCATGTTTATATGGTAGTCCATAGTTTAGAAAAAACACAAAGTTCTGTTTTTTAAATTTTAGTAATTTTTTCTTTGGTGTGCGTTGTGAATAGAAGTATGTAACAAATATTTCATTATTTACAAGATTGATGTATTGGATATTATGATGTTGCCACGTGATTAGGAGTTTCATTAAACTTAAAATTTACAGTCACTTGTTATACATGTTTGAGACTATTTGATAAAAATCATTGATCAATCGATAAACAATTCATGTGTTTATATTTCTAAAATTTTACGAATTAATTTTGGAATTAATTCGGTTGTCAGGTTTTCAAATCTTCAGCAAAAATAGTTTACTGAAATATAGTTTGATTATGTTCAAATTTCTTAAACTTGTAGTTCCAAATCTCAGTGATTATTTAGTAATATAACAAGCAAGTTCAAACATGTTATACTGAATTCGCTTTAAATATAAATTCAAATAGTTTATATTCCAATTCTAAGTTAGAATATAGTACCTTTTTGTACATTTCATTGACTTTTTGTAAGCGCATCACTTCTTTTAATTGGCAAACAGGCAAACGAAGGGAAGCTGTTCTTCTAATTATACCACAACTTGGCAAACAATTGCAAACATTTTTAAGTGAAATCATCTGTTATATAAAATCAAATAATTTATCCTGCAATTTTGAATTATAGTATATTACAATTATTTATTTCTTTCATTTTTTGCAAAGAAAAATCTTAGTGATTAGTTTCACTTATTATTTGGCAGCACAGCAAACAATTGTTTTATTGAAGTCCTCTGATATATTAAATTAAAATTTTGTATTGCAATTAAGATTTTGAATTATGAATGGTTCACATATGATTTATTTCACGTCTACAGCGGAAAAACCTCAGGGAAGCAGTTCTAATTATCTAGCAAGATGAGAAGAAAGTTTAAACATGTTATTTTGAAATAAAGAGAAGTATAATTTCAAATAGTTCATTCTACAATTTTGAATTAGAATATAGTATGACTTTGGTATTTACTTGAGTTTATATAGAGAAAAATCTCAGTATAGGAGTTACTTCTAAATATGTGGCAACATTCGAGGCAAAATACGTTAAATTGAGATATTATTTAATGTGTTTTTAAATTTTGTTTCTTAATATAGCTGTACTATGATTCCGGACCCACCAAATAAGGGTATACCATTTGTTTTGAGTTATATTAAAATAAAAGTACTTTTCTTGTAGGTAGATAATTATTTTTGCCAATTACCGTGTGCCCATTCGTTTATTTATAATCTCTGGTTTTCATTGGGACAGTTATAATCGTAATTAGTACAAAAAAGCTTAACGAAAAGTTTTTTGCTGTTGTCGAATTCCTCGAGTAGGAAAAATAAATTGAAAAATCAAAGTACAATAAAGTACTAGTAGACATGTTTATGCAAGGTGTGCCGTACAAACTAACTCATTGAATAAAAGTTTACAGATTAGTGCAGCCGATCAAAATACAGATCGACCAGAGCAACTGAAAGTAAGGTGCGCTGAAAACTGATTGAGGAAAGAAGCAGCTATTTGTCCAGAGTCGTACCTATACTCGGGGTAGAAATGGGTGCCTCCGTCTTTGGCCATTACTCTAAATTTCGCTGAAACGTCAAATCGGCATTCACACCAACATTCACACCCAAAAAACCTAACCCGTTCCGCGTAACCTATGTGTGTATACTTACGTCCAAGGGTTTCCTCAACACGATCCAACCTGACTCAGGTTGGATTTCGAAGTACTCCAGATCGGCCGGATTTGAACCCGCGTTCAATGTGTAGATTATGGCGCCATTGTTGTCGGCGTCTTCGTCTGAGGCGGACACTCTGAGGATGTTCGTTCCTATGCTGGCATCTTGTTTTACGTTCTCCACGTATTTCTTTAAAATTGAATTAAAATTAATACATGAGCACTTTAATATTATTCAAAACTACGTCAGTTTTAACCTGATAACATATTATTGATTTTACCTTAATATTAACTTCTGCATATTTGAGAAAACGCAAATCAACAACGAAGTTCAAATAATATGTTTCAGTTATTTTTTATACTTTGTATAATCAATCACAAAGTAAAATACCCTGACTTAGATCTTAAGTTAAGCTATTATCTTCATGGAATAAACCATAACAAAACTAGGTTTGGTTTACTCAATTTTGTATGCTATTCCTCGCACAAAAGCAGAAATCTTTCGAGATGTACTCAGTGTTTTCACTTTCGAATTATGATTTTGAATTGTGTGGCTCGGCTCTCTGCCTTGATGTTTTCGTTACAAGTTGGGATCTATGTGTGAGGGTTTTAGTCACAGGATAGAAACTGAGATAGATATAGAGATACTCGTCATAGGTGCTTAGAATTCACCGAAATCCCTTGTGAGGGCGCTATCACAGGGGTGATTATCGAAAATCAAGACTCAAGACTTGTTGCAAGCTTGTTTACATTTTGCATATTTCGCTATCCCCCATTATATTTTAGTGGTTTCCGACTTGATGTCTTGCACCAGAGGTAATGCCCATTAATCGGTCTATAATTTCTGTTGTCATGCACAGCATACTTATTCTGAAGTATACAAATAAGGAATATCATGCTAGTAAAGTCATCTGAGTATATATAATAGATAATGGCTACTTAGGCAGGTCGTTATCCTAGTTGTTTTAATAAAACGTTTAAAATTGTTTTAATAAAACGTCTAATTGGTTTTTAGGCGTTAGTCTGAAGTTGGTTGAAAATGTAACTCGTTTCTCGAAGTTTCCTTGGACTTCCATCGTCTTCAAGTGATCTCACAACGTTTCAATAGCTGTGTCATTCCCCTGTTCACGATAACAGATACGCAGCTATTGAAACGTTGTGGGATCAACCACTTCTAGACGATGGAAGTCCAAGAAAACTTCTAGGAATGGTTTTTAGGCATTATTATACAAAAACAGGAATGCTGGAAACGGTGGCTTCAGAGAATAAATTATCAAAAGCTCTTTACAATTACCTAAAACAAGCTGATTTGTTAAAAATATTTGAAATGAAAAGAATAGTAAATAAACCTGGTATGCTTTGGCTAAGGTTTCAAATATTGTCTGATTTCAGGTGACGGAAGTGCAGAAGACAATTCTGTATAATCTGCAGAAAAATTTTTTAGTAGTTACGTTAATCCCCCAAGAATAAGGGGTAAACTTTTGCGAAGTTATATTCAACCCCCAAATTCAGTAAAAGTACTTGATAAAGTTAAAGTTTTTTTGTATGACAGTTGCAGAAAATTGCTTGTCATCAGTCATTATTTTGTCATGAAATATAACATATATTGATGTTTTTACACTTAGACCTTCTAGATATAGCCTGTCATGAACAAATGTCGTGGTAAGACTAAAGAGAGAGACGGCACTAGTGAGGGCAAGAAGCTGTTTCACTAGGTTGGGAACTCCTTCCAATGAAATACGTTCAGCATGTTGTTCATTGGCTGCGTCCACCCACTAAGTGAAATAGCCTGTTACTGTCTCTGTTACCCTCTCTTTCTAGCGCTGCCACAATTTTGTACTTGACAGGCTATATCTAGGAGGTACATGATGTGAGTTTTGAAAACAAATCAATTTCTTTTAAAATTTTATCTGGGAAAGATTTACGGTATAAAAATTTTGACATCATAATGCAGTATTGTAAGAAACAACAAAAATTTATAACATTTTACATGCTATATATGCTACCCGAAGTCTTTTTCTTGGTGATCACGAATCAGCAGTTAGAATTGCTCCATCGCCCTTTGGTGTTACGTAAGAGCAGGTCCATAAACAAAGTTCTTCATTTTCAGAAGATTCTTCAGCGTTTTGCTGACGACCAAAAAGTAATGGACAATTTTGAGCGAGCATTCGTGATGAGGGAGCAAAAAGACAAAATTTTTTTGTGTGGCGGTGTTGTTAGCTCAATATTGTGATTACGTAGCTGTTAAAAATCTCAGAAATCAAAGGGGTTGTATGAGAATTTACACATTTTTTATGTAGACCTTCGTTTCAGACAAATACACTGTAATGTTATCAAGTTAATACTGAACTAGAATACAATAGAGACCACAAAAATTTCAGTTCCTCTCCAAACTCACCTGTCTATCAAATAGCGGTGGATTATCGTTAACATCTGTAATCTCAACGGTGAAAGAACAAACACCTTCTAAGGACGGTTCTCCTTGATCTGTCGCTTTCACAGTCACCGAAACGAACTTCCCATCGTCACCTTCCCTGTCGAAAACTTTGTTGGTCGAAACTTCCCCAGTTTCTTCATCTACGGTAAACTTGGTGCCCTTTTGGTTCGGTTGTTGTACAATAGAATACTTCACTTGGCCGTTTACACCCTTATCTTCGTCGGTAGCGTGCACTTTAATAACTGGCGAGCCGTTGGGTGCTCCTTCTTCGACTTTTGGGTAGTAGGTACCACAATCTTTGAAAATCGGTTTGTTATCGTTGACGTCTGTGATGAATACGACAACCACAGCAGTGCTGGTGTGTATGGTGGATTCACCATTGGCACAACAAGCTCCGTCATCCATGGCAGTCACGTTCAGTTCGTACTTGTCTCTGTCCAAACTGATTTTGTTGTTGTGCAACCTGATAACACCGGTAATCTCTTCGATAACAAACTGACCGGAACTGGTACCACCTCCAACGAAACCGAATCGAACATTATCTCCATCCTTGTCAGAGGCTACTACGGTCGTAACCAGCGTGTTCGGACCGGCGTTTTCATCCACGTTGGGAGTGTAGACCTGCTGCGAGAACTTCGGCTCTTCGTCGTTTTTGTTTTTCGTATACACTCTGACAGTGGCAGTACCGGTTTTTGCGGGTTCTCCTTTGTCTTTGGCGGTAACGACGAATTCGTAGTAGGCGTTGTTGTTATCTGCATCGAGTTGTTTGTTGTTCGAGATGATGCCGCTGGGATCGACGCTGAAGTGATCGTCCGATACGAAGTATTCGATTTCGGCGTTGGTGCCGCTGTCAGCATCCATGGCTTTGACCTTGAGGATGCTCGTTCCGGGTGGTATGTCCTCGTCGACGTTGTGGGCCTGGTAATCGGGCAGTTCGAATTTAGGGGCGTTGTCGTTTACATCGGTCACTCTGATGGTGAGCTAAAAATATAAAAAATTATTAAAATGAGTTTTTAGATTTGAGCTACAAGAATGAGTTGTACATTGGGACAAAAAATCTGGGTATCCCACATATATTACTATATTTAAATCGATTTAGAAGAGAACAAGCGTCGCTCTACAATCTATCATATTAAAACTTGGTTCACTGGTAGCCTTTCTCTGTACCATTATTGGTGTTCATGACGATGCTTTGGTATTAGCAAAAAATAAAGCAGTCAAAAACTTCCTCAAAAAATCTCTCTGTAAAAATAAATAACTCTCATTCTTAAAATGTCAGCCAAAGTTACTAAGGCAGCAAATCAAGGAGAAACTACATGCAAATCTATATCTGAGTCAAAATCTTAATCAAAACAAAATTGAAAATAAAAAAAAGAAAGAAGAGCTTTTCCATTAGTAAAATCCCTACGACCCCACAAAATAGAATGCCCTCCTTAAAAGGCTGGCATATCGGGACACGCAAGAAAAATTTCACATGTTTGAATATACTCAACCATTTCATACACAATGTTGCAACAATTAAAGTAATGTTGGAAGGTGTATAAGATTACGTATATACGGGTTTCAAAAGTTTTAATTATTTAATTATGTAAGAAAAAGCAATTACTAAAATTCAAGTGCAACTGAAAGTCCGTAAGGGTTTAATTTAAGTATAATTAAGCTATACATGGTGCCTCGTGTCATCAAGTTCAGGTTTTAGGAGTATAAACTAGATTAAGCAGTTTTCCGTTAAGCCATGAATAAAACTTCAGAGGTTAAGATCGTGTGTTCTAGCTGATCACCTAACATCACCACCTCGGCCAATCTTGGAAAATTATCGTTAATCCAATGTCTAACAGCAATTCAGCAACGTGGTGATACACCATCAATGTGAAAACATATCTCGTATATTAATCAGATGAATACCCTCTAAAACCCCTATTATTGTGCCCATAGGAAGGTAGTTGCCCTTATATAAGCCGGTAGGAAGAATGGCAGGTTCAACCAGCCAGTCTTCGATTATGGCAAACCAAACGTTTTAAGAAAATTCTCAGAATGTAAATTGACTTCCATACTGTCTTAAAATCTAACCCAAATAAATTACATGAACATACTGCCCTGTCTCAAGTAAGTGTTGCCCATTGCGTTAATGATACGGATATAGGGCTAAATTGTTACCTCTGGATTAGTGATTCGACAGATTCGATGTAGACTGATAAAAGTACCTAATACTTGTTTGTATAAAGCTGCTGATAAAATTATTTATCAATCACAGTTTCTAATCTAATCACGTAGCCTGATTTTTTTCTCGAAATTGTATGTTTATATTCAAAAAGATGAGAAGCGTCTATTTGGAATTATGAAATGGTGGATTGGGTAAACTACCCTTAGCGCATCCATACTAACACTGCTTATCTATTTTGAATAAAGGAAATGTTTACCACAAAAACAGATACATGTGGTATGACCAAAATGTATTACCTAAGCAACGTTAAAAGTAGGTAATGTGAAATTGGTTTAAAATTCTTTATTTTAGGGGATTGGTTATTCAGCAGTAACTAAAAGACTTGTATATTATAAATCAAATGCAAAAACACAGTTTTTCACCCTAACACCAAACCTTTATAAAGGTTTGGTATTAGGGAGCAAAACTGTATGCCTACATTTGTGACACCCCAAAGGTTCCACAGCATTTCCATTATCATAAACCATTTTCTACTGATTCTGTTTGTAGATCTCCAGAAAATTATTTAGTATCTAACAGTAACATTCGTAAGGCTTTTAACATTGAATCAATTAAAAATAATAATACAAAGTTGTTTTTTGGAATGATGTCTATTTTGCTCATCTAAAATTTGAACACAACTGCACCCCAGAGATCAAATAATGATAGAGGTAGAGGTAGCAACGAACAAAGTCATATTAGTTCCACGAAAAATAATCCAATAATGGATAAAAATCCAAAGTAACTAAAATACTTACTTCTACTGAAGTGGAAAATCCTCCAGAATCTTCGGTTGCTGTTACAACTAATGAATAGACATGAGGTTGGCGTAAATCTTCAAAATCGAGTTCTTTGGCCAATTTGACAATACCAGACGTCGGACCGATGTTGAAAGTACCAGCGCCTTGACCTTGAGCTTTCAGCGTGTATCGTATCTCACGATCGGCGAAAGATTTGGCTTTAACTGATATGATGCTGAAAAATTAGACACTACTTAGAATGCCGAAAAGTAAATATATAGAAAAATTTATGTTACACTAAGTACAACGATCTGAAATTGTATTATTTCAATAATACTTTAAATATTATCAAATTAATTACTATTATTTTTTAGTTTTCTTTATATGATTATTCTATAGGGAAGTTAAAAAAGAACAGGAATTCCTAAAAATATGGAAGATAATAGATATAGAAATAATAGAAAATTAAACCAATTTGATATCGACCTAGCATTTGACCTTGACGACAACCTTCAAGGTTAAATCATCAACATCCCAGAAGTACCGTAATAAGGTTGTACTTCAGGAACTGCTTTATAGTTATATGGTTACACCTAGGTATATGGGAACCGCTGCTATGGTTACTGAAAAGGTGCTTCTTGCTTCCTGAGCAGATGTAGACATAAAACCGAATTATTTGATTGACATTTAAGCTTCTAAAAAATTAATGCTTATTAGTTGAACTAAGTCTGGGGGTGAAAGAAAAGTAGCTAAGACATTAAATAAGTTATCTGAGTTAGTAGCGATAGAGAAATCCAAGATCATTATGAAGGAGCAATCCAAAAGTATATATAGTTATCATATTTGTTACTTTACGCTACCTGTGTGATATCAATCATCTAGTCTTGAAGGAACATACAGTAAAATTTTCCGCCTTTTCTGTTACCGACGGCGTAAGGATTAATTTTTTTCATAAAAAAGTGGACATTAATTTGACATTTTATTAGATCCTGTATAATTTTGCTCTGTATCATTTTTCTTTAAGCCCATGCTTTTTTTTCTCGGGTTGGTAAATATTGTATATCCACCATCTCTTTTAAGAAAGGCAAAGAATAAAAAACTCTAAATGTCTGTTATAACCACCCACTACAATACGTAACGATCTCTTTGATGTTCTTGCGATATTTTTGTTCCATATAATGGGGGGATACCCCAGGGAATGTGGGAAAACTCAGTCCCTAGTTGCTAGTCATTATAATTTGATAAAATTTCACCTTAAAAACATCGGAACTGTAGTATACTCTTGCGTATAAGTAATTTAATGCTCACTGTTTTAATGGAATGTATCTTCTCAACGTAATGAAAATTAATAAAATATTTTAAAGGGTGTTTCAAGTTGAGAGGCTGTAAAGGACTTACAATGATATTTTATTCTACATTCCGCCTGTATAATAACTCTGTAAAATTGCAACATTGTGTTCTGCCAAATTATAACATTAACTGATATTAATTTCAATCAAGATAAAAAATCTTATTGCAAATAGTACGCAGATACAATTGTAAACAATAATTTAGATGTGAAAATTTCAATTTCTTTACAATTTTTATTGGTCCAACCAAAGCTTCGACACCGAATTTTGAAGTAAAGAAAATGAGATATAAATCACCTGAATTACTTGCTATTAACTACAGGAAAACAACAGTGTAAATTCAAATAAGTATGAGATAATAATTACTGCAGTACTCCCAGGCACTAGCCTGGTCCTGTTTTATTAATATTCCATGAAAAGTTAAAGTTGATTGAGGACTTTGATGATTTGTTTTAGACTTATGTGGAAAATTGAAAACCATTAGTCAATGTTCAAGACAGGTGGAGTCCCACTTCCTCAAGTGGTTTGGCTGAATTTAGTGTACTTCATATTCTGTTTTATGTACTATTTATAATTTTTTGGGAATAACGCCAAACTTGAGGAAAAAATATAAAATAGTCTTTTATAAAGAGCGCTTGATGTGATAACGTAACAGATCGAAAGCTGACAGACGGGAGTTTAAATATGGAGTAACACGTTATAACGACGCAACCTGATTGTTAAACTTCATTATCAAAATGTTATAAGTTT
The DNA here is from genome assembly GCA_034190945.1 of Octodonta nipae. NCBI lineage: Eukaryota > Metazoa > Arthropoda > Insecta > Coleoptera > Chrysomelidae > Octodonta > Octodonta nipae. The sequence continues at coordinate 23,478,260 of CM067218.1, read as the reverse complement.
GATTGCCACTATTCGTATTATGCATCCAATATTTGGTCCAAAGAATATTCCTAATTCATCTATTGTGAAAAAAAATTGGAAAGTACTGGTTCAGTTAGTGATGTGAAACACACGGCAACAAAAGATCACGGCAGTTCGCGAGATTATTGGCGAAATCCAGAGACGTCAATTCGTCATCGTTCACAAGAATTCGACGTTATAACAGCCTCTCTTTAGCCTATTCTTACTACACGGCCACAAAGTCCAATGGACTTCAACTTCATCAGGTCACGTATGAAAAGCGAAGAGAGTTCACCAATTGGGTCCTTGAGCAAAAAGAAGTGAATTCCGAACAAAATCATTTTTAGTGATAAGGCTCAATTTCACTTAGATGACTTGGTTAATCTGCAAAATTACCGCATTTTGGGTTTATAAAATTCACCGACCCATTCATCAAAAAGCAGTGCAACCAAAACTTGTCACTCTTTGATGTGCATGTTGTCTGGTAAAATTTTTGGAAAGAATTCATTTCAATATTAGGTAGGTAATGCATTAACAGTGATTGACGAACGTTATAGTGTTATGATAAAGCAGTATTTTGAGCCTCTATTTGTACATATAGTTCTTGATGACATGTGGTTTCAACAGGACGGTGTCACATGACATACCGGTCCTGAAACATTAAACTCGTGTCATTTTCTGCTTTGGTGACCAGAATTGGTGGCCACGTGCTTGTGATTTACCCCCTTCGAAGTTCTGGCTAGGGGGTTGTCTGAAGTCAGAAATCTATACCAACAAGTCTGCAAGCTCCAAAGCATTGAATGCCGAAATTAGACGCTATGTCAATGTAATACCGCCAAAGAGTGCGCATTTTCCAGCAAGGCCGTGGCGGTCATTTAAAATATATTTTGTTTCATACCTACATAATTCCCAAATACATAGATTTTCAATTATATTTCAATCCTTAGCTATAAAAAACAGTTTTTAAAGAACCTTAAAATCTTGGGATCTTGTTGAAACACCCTTTAAAAAAATTACAAACTATTACAGACCGTGAAAAAAAAAGAAATTTTTCGCAGTGTCAGTATGAACTGACGTAACTAAGAGAATTTAGTGCTGGTTGATATTTACAGGGCAGCACAAAAAATTCCCAAGGATTTAATAGTTCTAGAGGTGTACGTGCCTCCTTGTAAACTTTCGTGACGCGTTCATTCATTTTGATCCAATTATTTTTATATATATTTTCTATACATATATATTTTATGAATACCAATTTTCAGCTTCATTATTCAATTTTTGTCAGCACTTGAAGACGAAACATCACACGTTATATAGTAGAATAACCTATTTTTTGAAAACAAAACCACTGATATTATTTGGCGAGGACAATCGATGCTTCTTCTTACAAATATCAATTTCCAGTTTCCGGAAATGCATACAGAAGTTCTCACAAAACCTCCGGAATATGTTATTGCTTTGCCGAACTATTAGTTTAGCTGGTCTCAGAAAACTGAAGATTAGCACGGAGAAGTTGTAATTAACCTGCCAGAACCGCACGAACAATCTGCTCGGTGCACTTCCCTTTGCTCAGACGTTATAACTTCATAGATTAGCTGGTCTAGGCAGTACAGAGAACATAAAAACTTTTTGCTTCCATTACGGCTATTATCTCATTTGCTCAGTGGGTTTTCCCAATTACTTTTTCTTATCTAATGAAACTTTTCATAACTTCTGAGTGAATTAAAAGTTCAAGCTCAACTTTGTTCGGTTAAAAGTTTCATTGTGTATTAAAACGGTTTAATATAACTTACCGTATATTTAAGTGTTGCAAATGAGATCACGGGACCTGTCTGAAGTAAAGTGTGTAGTTTAATTGTGGTTAAAATCTCTTGAATGTGTTGACTTTTGTTATATGCTAGTTTACTTTTTCATGAATAAGAGAAGAAACAAGTCAAATTTTACTACATTTAAAATGAAAATACAAATATTCACAATCTAAATTTGTATTGGTATATACTATTAACTACAGACAGAAGTAATAATAACCCACAAAACTGGATCTCTACAAGAAACCTTCGAAGGATTAAACCTGTAGAAGAGTCTGGTAAATATTGAATCAAACTCTCAACACTAGCTAGTTTATTCATATTGAAAAGGACAAATTTTAATCCATTGTGTCTACGTATTTATTGATAGAGGCGTTGTTTTTAAATTCAGTTTTATAAACAGAACTTCCGGTTAAAATGGCAGGGTAACTTGATGTGTGTTTGCCTTGGGTTATGGAAAATTAGGATAAGTGATTAAATTCTTGAGTCGTCAATCATCGAGTAATTAAAGGACACTTTTAAAGTGAGTAAAGATGCTCTAAGAGTGAATAGTAATAGTGATCGTAAAGCCGGAAGTCCAAGAATGTCCCTTGCCTGTAAATAGTAATACCCATATGTAAATTCTACAACAATTTAAAACACCAATAACATCGTTCAGACCCAGACCACAATCAGCCTTGAATGCTACAGGCCTGGAACGCTGCCCTTGGAAGAAAAGAAAAAAGAAGTTATAAAATCAAAATGGCGGAAGTATCCAAACTTTCGCAAATTTTAAAACATGCAGGTACTTGCTTGGGTCACTCTGTATAGCTTTGAAAGCAAGATTCTGAAATCTGAAGATTTCTGGGTAAAACTAGAGGTCGACCATTAGTATCCGTCAAAAAATAACTGATCAATGACAAGTGTAAGGTAGGTATGCTTTAACATCCTTGTGGCTAATTTCTCTTATTTTGCAGAATAAAATAGGCGTATTGACAAATTTTGGTACTGCTGCTATTTAGAATTATTAACAGCTAATGAGGATACAGTAGAAACATCGATTTAAATGTTAATTTTCATAAAACTAATATCAAAAAAACTTTAAACAAAGATAATATTATACAAGGTTCATGTTTCAGAAAGAGGTGGTCGATTTTAGCACATTGGTGTGGACTCTGATTTTGGATATTCCATTACCCAGGATTTAGGATTCTTGATTGCCATTTTTCTTTGAGATTGTCTCTACTGTCTCACAAATACTAAAATCAGCAATACTTGCAATAGCCCAACTGCATTTCCAAGGTAGCAGTAGGAAATTACAATTCACCACAGATATGCTAGTACGGTTCCTTAACAAAGCGACATGTCTAATAGGAAATGGAAAAAAAGTTAACATTGCTTTCTAATAAAGCTTGATAGAATCTATAAATATCCTCCACTCTCTTGTATCACGAGTTGTGGTTAGTTCCATATTTCATCATATATTCAGTTTCCTACATAACTACCATAGTGAGATTTTATTACTAAATCATGGAAACAAAAACAAATTTTTACTTTTCATAGTAATTTTCATGTTTAGTGAGATAAAAATACTCCGGAAATTAATAATGTGGGTAGTTAGTTCAATTCCTGTTTAAACAATTCGATACTCCTCAAGCAAAAACTTTTGTAATGATTAATAATTCTTCTTCTTTGCATATCGTCTTCTCACTGAGTGTTGGCGACCACATTTCTAAATCCGCCTCTGTTCTTTTCCATATGGAAAGTTCTTCAACGTTGAGATTTGACCATTACTTTATGTTCCGGAGCCAGGATTTTTTGTTCCTGCCGACTCCTTTCTTCCCCTACCCCCTTCCCTGCACTATACTTTGTAACAGCAGGTATTTGTGGCTGTGTAGGATGTGTCCAATGTACGAGTTTTTTTCTTATCTTGAGAATTGTCAGCAATTTTCTTTCGGGGCCGATGCGTCTTAGTACTTCGTCTTTTGTGATTCTGTCAATCCAGGGTATTTTCAGGATGCGCCTGCAGAGCCACATTTCCAATGATTCGAGTTTTTGATCCCTTAAGCTTTCAAGGTCCAAGTCCCCTCTACGTACAGCAGTACTTACCACCAATAACATTCTCTAAACCTTATGCTGATGTGTAGGTTTAGTTACATGTTCGTGATCAATGAAGAATATTTGACGAATAACTCTTGGGACATTTCTATTCTGTTCTTAACTTCTTCATCTGGATCCATTTGGGCATTTATGACCTAACCGAGCTATCTGTATTTTTGCACCTGTTTTCCATCGCGTATGAGAGGATAGTGTTATTTTTTTTGGATTTTTACTTATAACCACATATTTAGTGTTATGTGTAATTATATAGTAAATCCTACTTCTTTATGTCAATTACGTTTATAATATTTATAAAGTATGCTCTAATTAAATTACAAAAAGAACGTGTAGTTCAGGTATGGATGGTGGCTGCTTTCATCTTAATATGCATTAAACATATTGCATTATTCTGGGTCCAAATGTAGGAATCTGTTGTTAAAAACAATAAAATTAAACTGGGAAATGAATATTCAGTATTATATGATTCAGTGCCAAAAAAATTAACTGGCGGTTAGCTACATTACATTTTCATATAAAAAAACTTGAAAACTCGTTATACTAAGCAACCTAAGAGATAAGAGATTGTTTCTGTGGAAATATTGGATCTTTTTCATCCTTAACAGATGATAAAGATTTGTTATTTAGTTTATACAGTGTTGAACAGCCAAATGGAATATATTCGATAGCGAATAATGAAGGGCTTGTAGGAAAAACGTTTGGATACGGCCATTTGTATTTTTAAATTAAATAGAATTATATAGGGTGTGTCATGTGACAGTGGCCAATACCAACTTTCATATTTTAAATGCAAGCCCCTGTATATATATATATTTTTTTGATTCTCTACAAAATTCTAGACATTCTTCGTGTACAATTTCCTACACATATCTTCAACTGTTCCGAAAATATTAAGAGTTTTCAGATTTAATACAAAATATAATTTAAAAAAAAAGAAAGTTATTTTATTTCACAAATTCGCTACATTACAATCAATACTTAATTCCCATTTAGCTCTTGATATTAAGATAGTAAGCAAAAACCATTCCTGCGTTCCTTTTTACTGATACGAAAAAACAAGTTATGTTTATTTTCGTCAAAACTCATAGCCTTAGCATCTTGTTATCCTACATAACAGTGGTGATCAGTGTCAGTAGGTACTATTGTCTTTTGAATTTCGTTAACTGTACGTAATAATATCAGAAAAATGGTGCATTTAACAAAATAACCATTGTACAAATGATTGGTTATGGAGATAATACACGGACACAAATGCATGTTTCTCACTTATTTCACAAAAAATTTCTTAATTTGTCGCCTGTATCCCAAGGAACAATTAGAAAAATAGAACAGCAGTTTCGCGAGCTTGATAATGTAAACCACATAAAAAAAGTAGCTGCCAATAATGTAAGTGATAATACGAAATTGGATATAATGCTTGAGTTTCAAGAAAACCCACATAATTCTGGTCGAAAAGCAGCCGCACTTTTCAACGCACGCCACACATCAATTTTTCGAGTATTAAAGGAAAGGAAAATGCATCCCTATAAAATGTTGCCGACTCAGGAATATTTCTGTGAACAAATGATGGTAAGGTTAGATAACAATGTGATCCAATTAGAAGATGTTTTGTTTTCTGATCAGAGCACATTCACACTTCACGCTCATGTTAATCGTCAAAATTGCCTCTATTGGTCTAATGAGAATCCTCACTGAATAACAGAGAAACATACGCAATATCGTGAAAAAGTTAATGTTTGGGCAGGAATTATTGGAAATATCATAGGTCCTTTTGCATTGAACTTGAATGGAGATCAATATTTAGAACTGCTCCAAAATAAGGTCGTGCCAACTTTGACAAAAATATATCCTAATCCAGTAAACCCACAAGTTTCTGTCAATACAATATGGTTTTAGCAAGCTGGAGCACCGCTTCATTACGAAATTAATGTTTGGCAGTACCTGAACCAAATTTTTCCAATTCGGTGGATTGGGAGGGGCTCATCGATAGAATGGCCAGTACGGTCTTCTGATTTGACGCCATTGGACTACTTTTTGTAAGGATATGTCAAAGGTACTGTATACCAAACTAAACCGCTCAACTTAGATGACCTAAAAAACAAATCACGCTTGCGATTAGATTAGTCACGCCTGAGATATTGAGTAACGTTAGCAGACATTTCTATACCTGATTACGTGTCACCAAGACGTTCGCGGCGAGCATTTTGAACAATTCCTACATTGATATTAATGTTTTTTTTATTTTTTTTATATATTATTTAGAAATAATTCGTATTATTATTAGGTTTTTAGTGTAATGTATCGAATTTGTGAAATAAAATATATTTTTTAATGTTAATTTTAGTAATAAATCTGAAAACATTTAATATCTCCGAAACAGTTGCAGATAGGTGTAGGACATTTTGCATGGATTATGTCTAGAATTTTCTGGAGAATCCAAAATATAAATAATAAACAGGGGCTTGCATTTAATATAAGAAAGTTGACACTATATAATTATTTTTGTTGAAAACATATGTAATTAAAAATACAAATCGTTATTAAATTTATTCTATTTGGCTGTTCCACACTGTAGAAAGTACATGCGGTGATAGTATCTAAAATGTTTTAAGTATTAAATTTTAATAAAATGTCTTATTTTCATGTTTTCCTTCACTAAGGTATTCAGATATTGATTAATTCCCTAAAAGGATAACAAGCATACCTATAACTGCGTTATTCAAAAATTATTTATATCAATTTTGCTATTAAACTAAATTGCATGATAGCAATTAGTTTTTTTTCCTTTCATTATTTATTTTGGCGTACATGATTTTGCTGTGTTTTTAGTAATAAATACTTACTCTGAATCCTTCTTCTGATTTTCGGGAATTTCAGCCTCATAACTCGGCATATAGAACTGCGGCGCTCGTTTGCCACCCACAATGGAAAGCCTCTCCTCCGGCGTACTCTGGAATCTCCTGTCGTCCAGCCTACCGTTTTGATCTTCCGCCTTCACATAAAGTACATACTCCATGTCGAGCTGGAAGAGATCAGTTCCCCTGGTCCTTACCACCCCCGAGCGTTCGTCGACTTCAAAACGACCCCCCGTCCTGTCTCTGACAATGAAATAATGAATGTTGTGATCCGTATCGGGGTCTCTGGCTTGAAGGGTGAACACAGGTGTGTTGGGGGGCGCGTTCAATTGTACGACAGCTTGCATGGGCAAAGGTCGGTTGATGAAGTAGGGCGGTTCATCGTTGACGTCCCTCACGTGGATAATCACGCGTTGGTTGTCGGTATCTGAAAAAGGGGTGGAAAATAAAAAAACGTCATTTAAAAGAGTGTTATTGCGTATGGAATTATGCAGGACGAATTGCGGGACTGGGATGATCGATAAAAGGATGGATTAGGATGTATAGAAAAAGAGGATGAACACGTAAATTTACAAATCAAAAGTTTACTATTTACAAAAAACTTTTTTTTCGTAAAGGTAATGTACTACAGGTACCGAAAACTCCCAAAAAAATATATTAGCATTATTTTGACGTTAGATTTGACTCGTTGAGTTTTTAGGGACATGAGGCGAACTTGAGGTCTTCCACTGGTCTGATTGTTACTTGATATTAGGGCCATAACTCTGGCATCATGATTCATCAAAGGTTTTGTTTTCTTTCAAACCACATTTCACAGCCACCCTTGTGATGTCAAAACTTTGTTAAAATTCTTTGAACTCCAATTCAAGTCAATCAAGGCCACACTCATCATCTAATTCGACTATTTGTCGCCAATCTTTCAGAATCATTTCGCAAATTTTTTCAACATTTTCTTCGGTTCAGACCGTTAATAGTCACCTAGAGCAAGATTTGTTATCAACTGACATTTTACCTAAATTTTGTATGCAATTTTTAACTTTTCGCAAGGCTTGGTACTACATAATGAGAGCTCTATTTGGTCCTGGAGTTACCCAACTGTACTAGAAACACTCCGACCCAATTACGCCAATCCTGCTTCTGTGGGGTACTTCAGGTGTACTCAATTTGTTTTCTATTTATTATCCACTAGAGTTTGTAAAGTAATCATGTTAGCATTGTAGAAAAACGTAATTTAATCCCAAATAACTCTCTTTGAATATTATTTTAACAAAGATATTACTTTCAAATCTCTATAACAAAACTTTAAAAAGTTGTATTTTTGCAGCAATTTGGAGTCCCATTGCAGTAATCAGAACTAACAACTCATGTTAAAGACTTTTGCCTCATAAAATCTTGGATTTTAAGAACAAAAACAAGAAGCATATGCAATATCCGGATGTTTTTTTTTTGGTCACAAAATTTGTCATGTATTCTAAAAGAGTTCCTTACTCGTCATTATCCAGCAGTTCAGGTAGAAATGTGAACCAGAGCACAAGAAGTCTGAAATAGAATAACCTATTCCAAGTCCAAAAAGATGATTACCTTGAATGCGAATTTAGAGACACTGAGCCACATTTGGAATTTGGAATTAAATTACACACTGCCGCTAAAAACAATTGTATTAAAGTATTTGATTTAGAGCTGCTAACAGCTCACGCTACGGGAAGATTATAAAGTCTGCTTGAATAGATGGATTTTTTGTCTACATAGTAGAATTTAGTCCATTTCAGAGTCTGTTGAGCAAAATAGAAACGCTTTTTGGTGTTGTTTATGTTTGGATTAGTCAGGAGAATAACCTGTACAAATTATTTTTTATATACTGTATTGTATCTCGGTCTTTCCTTGATATTCTTGATCGTGTATCTCTCAAAAGACCATTGTATAAACTGAAGTTTTGATATAACGTCAGTCTCTAGAATCTAAATCTCGTTTTAGCTAAAGTTTTAAATGCTTTGATGGTGTTTTTGGTGATTTTTATTAATATTCTATCTCTGTCACGATTCATGTTCGTTAGAGCTGGAATAAGTTCTTCTATATTTATCTCTGGAATGTCTTCTGATATCTGATTTAGTATTTATAGATTTTTAGGCAACATAAATAATTACTTATTCTATAACCACGTTACTAAAACAAATAAAACTAAATATGAGCCTAAACTGATCACCTTTGATCAGCGAGTCAACCTGATCCGTGTTCAGCGAAAATGGTTTAAAATTGTGTAGTATTGTGTGTAATTTCTATTCTCTCTTCCATTAGCTTTCATTCTATAATATAAAACAACCAAGACTATACAGAAAAAAGAAGTGGGTGTGTATGCGTGAAAGGAATTTTTCCTTTATTATCATACCGTATTCGTTGCGAGTCAATGCTAATTAATTAATTATTCCAAAAAATCTAATTAAAAATGGCATATCTGTGGATATCAGAAACCCAAAGGGGAATAATTATTGCTCTGTCCGAAAAGGGTATGAAACAAAGGGAAATTGCACGAATGGTCGCAGTTGCACAAGGGGTTGTTTCAAATACTTATAAAAGGTTTCTAGAACTAAAACAATAGACCTCGGAAAAGTCATGGAAGAGTTACTAAAGAACTCCAGGACCGCTTTTTAGTTCAAACAACCAGAAGAAATCCCACAATATCCCATCCAGAGCTACAAAGCCAACTATTGCAAGTCACTGATGTTAGAGTTTCAGTGGAAACTTTCAGAAAGAGACTTCGTAGTCGAGATTTGTTTAGTAGAAGACAATTAAGGGTTCCGAAGGTATTACCGCAAAATAAAATTGCTCGGATTTATTGTTGCTTGGAGCACCTAAAGTGGAGAATTCAAGATTGGCGAAATGTGCTATATTTTTCACCAGAATCTGCTTTCTACTATTAGATGATCGACGCATTGGTGGTGGGAGACAAGCTACACTCCGTTCCCAAATACAAAGTTAGGGCTGCATTGTTTTTGTGGAATTAGTAGTAAAATCTGTAGTCAATCTCTGGCAAGATACTTTTGGTGATTTTTTGATTATTTCTGCAAGATAAGGCATTGATGAGGAGCTGCGAGAAAAAAGCTTAGGTGAAGAAAATGTGACTGTTTTGGAATGACCTGCTGATGCCCCTGATCTTAATTCAATTAAACACTTGTGAAACATGCTTACAATCGGGATAACCAAGCAACGCCTAGAACTAGCATAAGAGGAATAGAGAAATGTTTCTCGAGAAGAAATTATTGTGTCATAGAAAGCATGCAGATCGTTCTAATATTGACCATTAAACTACCAAAATCGTATATTACTAATCAGATATAGTTTTTTAATTTTAGTTTTTGGTGAATTGTTGTTATGTTTAACAAAATTTAGTTTGGACAGCCTGTTTTTTTAACATTATATACTGTTTTATATAATTCCTAGCTGATTCTATATAATTTTGGTTATGTGTAGATATAAACAAAAATTGTGTAGAACTGATATCTTCTCCTTTTTTGTAAACCAGTTAGTAAGTGACTTAATTATAAATTGTTCATATTCAATTAACAATTCGGCATAAAAAGCATAACAAAATGGTTTGTCCCAATAACTTTTCTTTTAATTCGATTGAGAGACCTTAAAGAACTACTGCTCAATTTATAAAACAACATCTCCAAAATCCATATAAATCAATCGGTCTGACATAATATCCTAATATCAAACTTCGCGTTGTTCCGCAGCGAGACGCCGAAAGTCGAGATAGAACTGAAGCTGCATGAACTTTAAATTGAATTTATTTACAATAAAGCAGACATAACTGTCGTGCAAACAAGTCGGAAGTTAATTTACACTGAAGAGAGCGGGCGCTCCTCTCGTTCTAATCTTCCCGGCGTGGATCTGGGTTAGGCATCGATCGATGGCAATTTAGAATTTAAAAGGGTATATTTATGCAAGGTCGTCGGCGTCTACCGTTTATAGCCAGATGAGGCACGTGCTGTTACAGGTACCCGCTTCCCACACAAACGCTATCTTTGCAATCAGTGGCGTTACGGAATCAACCCTTCCGGTGTTTTATACCGATGTAAACTATGTTCATGATTTGTAATAGTAACAAACTTTTGACATTATACTCACTAGTAAACAGATACGGTTGTATAACAGTGAAATTGTCACAAATTGTGAATAAACGCGATATTTACAATGGGAAATCTACGGCGCGACATCTCGAAGTTTAAAGCATCGTTTCTCAAAGTTTTTGGTTTTTCAGCAGCAAAAAAAAATGTTGCCACTCTCCTCACAACAACACAATCACATATACGCTATATTAATATGAATTTTATCAAAATTATATCTATACTTAAACCCAAAAAAGTGCCTGTAAATGAAAATTGTGATGGTAGCGTAAATAGTCGTCGATTTAGAATACAAAATACCAATTTTTGGGGTTTTTGTCTGCCTATCTGTCTGTTTAAACACGCATCTCGCAAAAATTACACGATGGATTTTGGAAAAACTCAGGTTGTTATGCAGTGCCAGTCAAAAGTCGCCTCCCCGATGGTAAAGCTTAAACAGTTAAACTTACAATAATGAAATTTGAAGGGTGAGAATAAACGTTTGTAAAGTTCTCTACTAGTGGTGACAGGTGACGTAACAGCAATACATGACGTCACAGGAACAATGTGGTAACTAATTTTAAATGGGACCTTATGGCAAGTGACAGCCTATACAGTCATATTAATTTTGTTTGCGTTTAGGTCAATTTTGATCGATAAATTAAATAACTACTAAAATTATTATTTCACATTTAATTAAAAAAGATTACTCAGTCCGCTTCTGGTTAAATGTCAAAAAGTTGAGGTTTTTTTCATTTTCTAATAATTGCTACTGTGCAAAAATTTTGTAAATAAATTTATTCCTTAAATATTTATTACTTTTATTATTGTTTAAAGAATCTTTAAGAAAATTCGATGGTGGTTGCCGTTACTTTGTGATAGTCAATCATGATTTCAAAAACAAAAAAAACTTTCTATGTTGTCTATCACTCACGTGATTACATACGTACAAACGTGACTATAGTTCGACACAGACTTTGTCCCATTACCAAACGACGCAACATAAGTTAATAAAAAATCGACAAGACCAATAAGTTAATTTTTTACAAAGATCAACAATTAGTGTATCAAAGCGTTTATCCCTTTCAAACATCTACAGAGCAATTCAGATATGTCTCACTAACATACTTTGGAAAGGTTACTGATAGAGTCGCAAAACTATTGAAAATTCATTACATTAAAGTTTCAAAGCTCAGAATAAACTTTCAAATATTATTTTTAACGCCAAAGACAAATATAATTTATATAGTAAAACTGGAGTTTATAAGCTAATTTGTCCAGACTGTAATAGTTTTAATGTAAGAATGACTACAAGAAATTTCATCACCTGTTACAGTGAACGTTTCCGCTTATATAAATATCAAAAAATAAACTCCACATTTTCAAACCATGTACTTGATTCAGAGCACTCTTTTCCAAAACTAGAGGATACAAAAATTTTGCATTGAAAATGTCTGTACCATAAAATTTCAATAATAGAACAGGTAGACATTCAATATTTACCAAGAATACCATCTTAAATAGCCAATTAAATTGTAATAGAAGTATTCGATTTGTTAGTACCTTAGTTGCTACTTCACATTCATTTTATCCAATAATAACTTTAATTTATTTAGTTTAGCTTTTTCTTGTTTGGTGTCTATCTTTCATTAATTTATGTTTCGGCGTATGATAATGACACAAAAACTGTGTCAAAACTATAGTCGCGTTCGTACGTATCTAATCAAGCGAATCGTTTAGGAGTTTACATAGGGAAAATGTTCCATACTCAAGCAGACAAAGTAGCAGCTAACCTAATAATTGCTAAATGCAGATATATTTATTGTACTATATCGAGGACTTACTTGAGGGAGCTACTTTAAAATGTTTGGAGCAACATATAGTGGTCGATTAACAGTTAGTGATGAGAAAAAAATTTACATAAATGAACAAATGGTAGTAAACCCTACTTCCTCTACAGCGTCTATCTGTAAATTTAGTCATAGTACAGTAAATAGGGTGCTGGTAAAAAACAAATTTAATCCATACAAACTAAAAATGACGCACCAACTTTCTGATGACGACCCCGACATAAAAACCATTTATTTTAGTGGTGAAAGTTCTCTTACCGTCAATAGAAAGGAGAAACCACAAAATTTACAGTATTGAATTGACACAAATCCGCAGACCTAATGTTTGGACGGAGATTTTGGAAAACTATATATTTGGAGTTGTTCTCCTCAATACAAACTTGACCTGTTGGATGTTACAAAATGCAATTGATCTGCTAATTCGTGAAATTCTGGAAGATAATCCAGATGAATTCGGCAATTTGGAAATAACACTTCAACAAGTTGGTGTTCCTGTGCATTATTATAGTGCATTAAGACGTTACATGGATGAATGATATAGTAATAGATGGATTGAAAGGCGAGGTCCCATAAAATAGTCAACTCGGTGACTGGACCTGACTCCATTAATTTTATTCTGTGGGGTTACTTGAAATCAAAGTTTAATGCTACCTGACAATATTAAAGTTTTAAAATAAGAAATTATTGAAAAATGAAGGTTAGTTTCAGGTGACACATTCGAACGGGTACGAGAAGAATTGACTAATGGGAAATAGGATGAATTTGTGTCTGCAAGTAGACGGAGCAAATTTCAAAACTTTAAATGTTGCAAATGTCACAAAATCTAAAAATCAGAAAATTGATAAAATTTTGGAAAATATCTTAAACATCGAAACATACAACTATGAGAAATATCACCAAGAGCCTGATTTGTTTACCGGAGTTAGCTAGTAATTTATAAAATGATATTTTTTATACCGCCTTATTAATTGAACACATTCTGATAGTATAAAAATAGTATGCTAAGCTGATGAAATCATTATCATGGCAGAGAATGTGGAAGACCTACAAAGAAAGCTTCAGGAATTTGAATTAACAACTCAAAAACGGAAACATTAACCATTTCCAACGAGGTAAGATGATGCTAACCGGCCATATACAATTAAAGTGTGAACCACGTGAAATGCATATATTTAGCAGCACACATCACCAATTACAAAAATCTAAAGTAAAAGGTGAAGAAACAAATAACAACATCATTGTTAATATTTGCTTTTGTCAGAGATTCAATTTCAATTTTCAATTCAATTTATTCAAAAAAAAGTTACATACATCCATTACTACAGATATAGTTTCTCATTTACAATTGTTACAAATGTAAGTAGCGTTGTCTGGTATATGAGGAATTTGAAGAAACAAATAGACAGAAATAGATCTTCTTCCATCTTCAACTGACTCGCGTTTGGATCGCCTAAACCATCTTAAGTAACTTAATAAGTAGCTTGCTAATTTTTGTTTTATAGGCAGGTATGCAGTATCTAATTATGGGTTCTGCAAATGAAGTGTACAGTATGGATATTAGGTTTTTGCTTAGAATATCTCTGAGATTATAGAATCTGTGAATTAACGTCCTTATTCTTTTTGATATGTGAATTATATGCTCTGTCCATTTTAAATGTTGATCGATGATAACTCCGAGATATTTTATGGATGAGGTTTTAATTAGCGTTGTACGTTTGCAGTTTTTAGTTTGTATTTTAGATGTACCTAAACTTGCTAAGCCAAGGGGTCGCGCCGATAGGTTCCATGGCTCAAAGTAACCGACTAACCAGGAATTTCAAAAAATGGTGCTGTGTGTAACCTATGTAATTCCTATAAATATCACATGCCAAGTTCGTGGGTTAATTTGAAAATAACACGTAGTTTTGAAAATTCTAGAAACCATCGCATACAAGTCATTATACTAAGGAGTACTTATTTTCATACTCCCTTAATTTACTTAAATAAGAAGAAACAATTTACAACTAACACATCTGTATGTAATGTAAGAATTTGTATTTGAATATTATATTTGGCGAAGTCGCCAGTTTACTAAAAAGAATTTATTACTTTTATTTTTCATAATGTAATAGTTTTATTTTTGATAGAACTAAATTCAACTGCCGAATGATAAAAATGCCTTATAGTAGAAGTAACTAAGGGTTAGAAAAATGACGAAATTCGTTTAGTAATAAAACTTTCCAAAAATATCGTTTAGAGAGCATAATTGAAAATGTGGAACACTAATATTGAGGTGGAAAAGCCAAAAATCGTCGAGTTGGGTATAAGATAAAACAAAATTTTCTCCCTGAATCGAATGAAATTCACAGAATAACTTTTTGTTTGTGACCTTTTAGCAATAAAAATGTTAAAAGGCCGGTTTTTGAAACTGTTTCACTTTTTACCACTTCAAACAAATATGACTAGTAAAATATAAAACCAAAGAAACAGGTTTTTATAATGTACCCTTTATTTATCTCATGATTAATGTTTAAAAGGTATATGACAAAACCAGTCTTTTGGTGCTTCGTTTGTAAATTGGAGATGTTTTTGAATTTGAAACGCTGTATCTAGAAATTTATGATTTCAAAAGAAGACTTTTCGTAAATAAGTAAGGGAGAATATTTATTGAGCCAAAACTGAGAAAAATGCCTGTTTATTTCTTAGGAATGGTCTGAAAATGGGTTTATTAGATTCAGTGAGTAGACAACTTTGATGCATTTTCAATATTCAGCCGCCTGAAACTTCGAAATTCTTTGGATCATTTACCGAAAGTGAAGATATGACAAAAGTTTAATATCTTAATCAAATTTAATCGTTTTTAACAGCTTTTATTAGCTTCACTTTTAACTATATTCTAATTTTTTTATTATCACTGGCGTCTTCACCAAAATTTTGCGTCCGTTATTTACCTTATATTTCGATTTTATTAAGTGTGTTCTAGTTCTTTAGAATATAATTTTTATTTTCCCCATTTAGTACTATCAAGCTAGTTATATTTCATAATATATATCAAAGCAACCCATAGTACTAGACACATGCCTTAATTTGGTAGACCGTAAAAGAATTCAATAGCTTCAGGAGAATGATGAGAAATCCTGATAATCCGTTGAATGTATATAGATCAAAATATTACTTTTTCTCAAACCGTTCGCAGAGGGCCCTCAAATTTTTTTGCTAAGAAATATGTTGATGTACTCTGCACAAATAGACCTTCCTGTGAGTTTGAATCTTTAAAATATTTATTTAAATTTTTTACAAGCTTTTAAACCGTCAAAAACAGGTATTTCTTAGCTATTTTTGACTCATATTGATACTCTTAACGATAAGAGCCTATTTGAGATTTTTCAACATATGAAAACAGAATGAAAGGTTTTTTCATGAGTAATTAA
The DNA here is from genome assembly GCA_034190945.1 of Octodonta nipae. Taxonomy (NCBI): domain Eukaryota; kingdom Metazoa; phylum Arthropoda; class Insecta; order Coleoptera; family Chrysomelidae; genus Octodonta; species Octodonta nipae. Next base: position 23,462,137 of record CM067218.1, on the reverse strand, counting down.
AAGAATTTTATACAAAGAAAAGATATTGATAATCTGACATAATATGTTGTTGTAACTAGAAGCCTGTTTCTTTGATGTTTCTCATATTTTTTCTGTTTTTCATACGTTAAAAGATCTAAAGAAAGCTCTTATTGGGGTGCGTATCAAAATGAGACAAAAATAGCTATAAATACCTGTTTTTAAAAGTTTAAAAGCTTGGAAAAAAATGAACAAAATATTTCAAAGGCTCAAACTTTCAGGAAGGTGTATTTTTGTAGAGTACATTAACATAAAAAAGCAAAAAAATTTGAGGACCCACTGCGGACGGTTTGGAAAAACAGTAATATTTTGACCCGTATTTGTATTCGAAATATACTTCAGTGGTCATCCTCACTGCGAAATACAATCCCTTAAGTATCCCTGTGAGTTATGTCGAACCTCGCGTAATTGGCATTACTCGATAATGGTTGGTTGGTATTTGTTGTTTTGGACGCAGGATGCGCTGACAATATTGTAGGTCAGATTAACGAATGAAATCTCGATTCTCCCTTGTGGATTACCTTAGATTAATCGCAGATAACATTGTACGTTAAATATCTTTATTATATATCGGTCTTCATTTCATTTCAGTTTTTCAGAAATCATATGGTGTGCTGCAGATGTTTTTGCAATTTTCCTATAAACCTTAATGCTGATTCCATCCTCGGGTGATCAAGAGGTTGTAAGGAACTCAACTCTTATGTCTTCATGTTAACTTTAGTAGATAGTTGCGATTTATTCCAGTGTTCTTGGAATCTTTGTATGTCTCCCTTTCCATATTGCCAGGTAATGAATGTATCGGGAATGTACCTGAGTCAAAGCTAATAAGTTGTTTACCGTAGCAGTTCAGTTCATGCTATTGGAACCAACAGAACCAATAGGTGTTGGTGATTGTTGATGATGAAGAGGAACATTGTAATAAATTCAAAACTTCTTCAATGGGCATCTTAGCCATTTTCAGAGCGGCCTTCTGTGGGTGTCTTTGTCTGGCGAGCAAAGATTGATCTAATAGTACCTTGGTGAAAATGGGTTCATCTTAAAACATTATAGAGTGACAATATTCTTGGCGAAAGATGACCTGAGATTCAAAGATTTTATTAAGCAATTTTGCGGTTACGTGAACTGATGTGCACAATTCCTGAGAGTGTTGTGGAATTTTTATTCTGTTATCTTAATTGGACCAGTTGGTAATGACACCCATTGTGAGGATGGCCTTATTTTCTTTGTGAGCTGGTAGAATGACGATGGATTGCAAAATTTTAACAATCTTTCTTCCGGCTTAGTTAATTTTAGTCGCAACCTTTTCTCGATCGAGATTTTTTCATCGAAATTCTTCCAGTTGAACTGATATCTAGTATTAGCATATGAACCCCAAGAGCATAGTACAAATCGGCTTGGAATTAATGCTTTCCAACCTAAAACCCCAATTTGAAACATACATGGTCAATTTCAGTGCAACAGGTTAAATTAAATAAAATAAAAACAGTACTTCTATTTGTTTACAAAACATTTTAAACCATCAATCTTCCTCACTATCAGTGTCGCAACGGCATTGGTTGGGTCCTGAGATTTAGTTTCCAGAAGTATCTCCATGGGAACGACTTTCCGTGTGCTGGTTTGCACATTCTGGCGTCAATTGCAACGATGACTTCCCAGCTAAATTTTAGCTGCCCGGTTTTCAGTTGCCTATTGGTTTAAAGTTGAGAATTCACTTTGGCATATTGGAATTTGCCAACTGTGTTTGTGCCCTAACCATCGAAGACTCGCCAACGGTACTTATAGTGTCTAGGCACCAACGATATTGTGGACTTTTTGGGCCCCAAGTTGTACCTTCTTCTCTAGATCTGGATCTTGGTAAGTAAATGTTACTCTCGAAAATGAGCAGAAGGTTGGCATCTCACGTCCGTATTTTGAGAACTATTAAAATTAGATTTATGTTCAATCACATGAAGAAATTTGAACAAATCAATAACTGTAGTGTATTGCAAAATCAATTGCGGTCTCTCCAGAATGCTCTTATGAGTTATTTATTAGTAATAGTCATCAGCCTTCTAGTTATATAGTATATTGATCAATGAATATGATGAATAGAATGGAACATTATTTTAATAATCGACGAACAATGCATTATGCTGAAACAATAGCATTCCATAATTCACAAAACACAGTTCTGTACTCAGACTTCCATTCCGGTGAAAGCGTGCATGCATAAACTGCGAAAGCACCTAAGAATATAATTATCTGAAATATTAATGGATCCCGAAGATTTACAACCTTCGAAACTGCGCTCTTTAAGCGAAATTTAAAAAAGCCAAATAAATAATGCATATCGCAGAAGCGTACCAGTAATCCACACGAAAAGAAAAAAAATTCATATATATTTATGATATAATAGCAGGCGGAATATTTTCCTCGAAAATTTACGTTAATTGCTTTCATGAACCATGCGAAATTTTAATTACACAAAAAAACTAAAGCTAGTACTTACATTTCATTCCTGGAGTGTCAGTATGGAACAAAAAGAAAAAATATTATTGATGAGTTCAAAATTAATGCTTTAAAATGTACAATTAATTTTAATTTAACGGTAGTCACGTTAAGATTTACTTTCGAAATATTCGTCGTGTGAAATATTGAATTGCAGCTTGCTTTCAGTTATAAATAATACAGGGTGGTTCAACAAGACTATTGCTAATGATTTCGGTAAGATTGTTAAGGTCTTTGATTATTATATCTGTAGATTATTATTTTCTCTTCGCAGTTTATTTCCGAACAACAGATAAGTATTTGAAATTTGTAAATGGAGAACAGTGTCTAGTAAGGCAGTTTCGAAAAATTGCCCACATTACTGGTTATCTGTACAGAAATTTGTCCCCTGAGATATTCCTAGAGAAAGAGATGTCTACAATGTGATCATCTAATATTCCTGTATATAAGTAGTGTCTTTTTATATTGAGTGATACATATATGTGTTTGGAGACGATTCAACTACAAATCTAGAGTCATTATCAATCGCACTGTCTTTGAGCTGGAACTTAGTTCTTATACTCACGTTTTGATACAAATTTTCTAGTTTGTCAAACATTTTTGAAAGACTAATTTCAATTGATAATGAGAGTACCGTTTTTTTATACCTCAAGCAATACATTTTCCCATCCCATATATAGATTAATTGAACTACAATGAAAGTCACAACAACAAAACAGAACAAACAATCCACATACCTCTAAGTCTTACTAACCCCAATGAATACCTAATATAATAACTTCGCTGAAATTATATTTAAAACACATGTCTAATATTGTGAATGAGGAAATGAATCTAATTCCACTAATGGTCGCTACCAGTGTTCCACAGGGTTCATAACAAGGTCCGCTTTTGTATATTCTATGAATAACAGCGCATTTACAGTCTGCTAAAATACTTATTACTATGCAGATTCTGCTAAAATCTATCTGGGCATAAATTCTCCACTATATGTGATAAGTTTGAAAATAAATTTAGGTAGTAATTCTTGGGCATAGAAGTGATCTTGATACCGTTTTTCCAGTGTGTTCAATTTTACAATGAAATTCGATACTAATGTTTCCAGAGATTTCAATTCTCATGGTTTTGCAAAAAGAACTGCAAATTTAGACACAATATACTAGTGGCTGTAATTGTTTCAAATTACACAAGAAGGTTATTGCATTTTAACAGACAAAGTATAGCATTAAATTCAATGCACTAATTATTAGTTAAATTCGTCAGTAACTACTTCAGCAATTGAAGTAGTTAGCAGTTGTAGTTAATTTTGAACAAGAAAGGCCACAAACACATCATTTTGTTTTTTGTTGTAAAACGCCTCCATATTTGGAGACAAAAATCTCCAAACACAGAATATTTTATATATTATGAGATACATGAAATACAAAGCACTAATTTACATAGAGGAATGCTGATTGAGCAGAGTGTTATAAAATTTATCTACGCCGTCCATGACTAAAGCAACGTAAATCATTAATCATCCCAATTAAACATCAATCGCTGGGATAGGAAAAACAAGAGAACTGAAATTTTCGAATAAGGCAAAAACTGCTAATCTGGACGCTGTGCGAACAAAGGTAGAAGGACCAAAAAATTCGACGTACGCTATATAAAACAATAATAATTTCAGTAGTTAGTAGAGCTTAGCTATTGTTATGATTTCGATGTTATTGTATTAGAATCAGCTGTTGAAAATATTTTATGTTTATGTGTGAATAAAAGTTCTAGAAAGTGAAGTAAATATCAGTTTTTTAAAATTAATTAACTTGGAACCCACGGAGTTTATTGCAATAGTGTAGACATCTTTCTACCTCAGGATATACATCCCGAAAAATTGTTGTGCACACAACCAGTAATCCTGACAATTTTTCAAAATTTTCTTCCTTATTTAGAAATTCCAAATACTTATATGTTACAGAGAAAAAACTGAGGAAAGGAAACTCTAACGCATAGATAAATAAAGACTATAGTTACTGGCGCTGGTAAAAATCTATACCAGAACATAAAAACTGTTAGTTTTGTTGTTTTATGGAGTAATTTTTGGAATTACTCAATCAGTTTTATTGAAATTTGATAAAAACAAGGTTTTAGTTGTACAACTTAATATTTACAACCCAAGGGGGGAAAAAGGCTTTGGCTGTTTATTAGGATTGTTATCGCTAAATGGCAGCATATAGATGAAAATGATGTAATACAGAAATATTTGTAATCAGTATGTTAAAAAAAGTGAGCTAATTAAATCGTTGTCCTTCCAAAATAACTTTTTAAAAACAAAATTTATTGAAAAATTATTTCAGACTGATACAATGCAAGCGAAGGCTCAAACAAGAATGATCATAATTTAATATTTAACGTTGAAAACAATTGCGATGAGATGAAACTTGATATCAGCTGCAGGTGTGCGCTTTGTCGTCTCATGAAGTTCACTGCATGTAACTAGCTCTGGGATGTAAGTTATAATATGCATTTTGTTATATTAAAAACAATTATAAATTAAATAAATGATCTAATTATATAATGGTGTTGAATATTAACATATACAGTGAAGACACTCCATTAACTTTGGAATGGAACATTTACATTAAATCGAAGTGTCAAATCTGGTGAACGAGTTGGCCATTCCATAGGATGGCGTCTACCAATGCATTGATTATAAGTTTCGTTTAGCCAATCTCGAATTGGTCATTAGACTCATCAGGATTGACATTTAGTACCTCTTCTATAATCTGATCAATTTGATGTTGAATAATGTTAAGATACAGGGGTCCTATCCTCCTAAATAAACTTTTTGACCTTCCTGAAAAAACTATTTGATTGCTAAAGTAGGCAAATAATACTACATAAGAACAATTCCAGGAGTAATGTATGCCATTAAATACATCCAATTTCGAAGAAAAATCTACATAAAATAACTTGGCTGTTAATGGATGGGACAACCCGAAATCAAACTTATCACGTACTTATCGCTGGATGACATTGTCGACCATCGATAAAGCAGTGAAAATGGTGACAAGAACGCAAATACATTACCACAGAGAGAAGCAGAAGTTAAATAACAGACAGCAAGATGAACACACATATATAGAGGATCGGCAAGAAATTAAAGATGTTACCTGCGAGGCACTGGAAGAGATCACGGCAAAAAAGAATAACATTATTAGGAACAGATGGTTTAACAGAAAATGCGAACAAATGCTAATGCAAAAGAACCTGAAACGAATGGTGTGCAGAAAGAAGACAACAACAGAAATCAGGAAAAATTTAATAGTGAAAGAACACTGACACGAAAAATGATAACGAATAAAAAAAAGAATAGATATGGAACAACAACTAAGGAAAATTGAAAGTGAAAATAACGATAAAGAAAGTAGAAAAGGGAAATTAGGCAACACAAAGAGGCACAAAACAGATGTTAGCTGCAGAATACGATGCCATCAAAAGGTGAGCAGAATACTTTAAAACAGCGAACAGACCAGTGGAATACCATACACCAGAGATTCAACGTCCAGCATTCGAAGAAGTAGTAGCGGCAATGCAGTCCTCAAAAGAATGGCAAAGCTTCCGAGGTAGATAGTATCGATACAGAACTATTCACTAAAAATGCATCAGCTCCTAGAAGCAGTATGGGAGGAAGCAGTTATGCCAAACAAATGGTAATGTAGTATTGCATACTAATACTTGAAAAAGTGCTATGTAAGAATTATAGAGAAATCGCGTTAATAAGGGAAGCATCCAAGACTAGTATTTACATGATTCGCATCCGATGCAACAAGAAAGGCCCAAATATTTACGGTAGGCCAACTACTTGAAATAGATTAGAAAATCCATCAAAGCTTCGTGAAGTTTGAAGGAGCATATGATTAGATATGAGGAGCTGTGGCTTGTCATTACATTATAGAAATAGATATACTCAAGAATCTCGTGTTAATAACCCAAATTTGCAAATAAGTAGGCAGCCGAACATCCAGTCTCCCCACATTGTTTAATTTCTCCGCAGAATACTTTATGAGGAAAGTAAACCTCAATCTCCAAACTGATATAAATGCTAGCCAATTAACTTTTTATTCACTTATGTTTGGAAATACTATACTAACCTAAAAGTTATAATACAAATAGAATTCTATAGTGAAATCAAAAAACACCTAGAAAAGAAGAGCAGAAAAAAAGACAAAATTGAATCCAATGAAAACTAAAACGATTCTTGTTGGTGAACCTGACCTGTTATTCAAAAATCATTTAGTCCGTTCATTAATATAATATTATCTAACATCATCTTATATTAGCACATAACTCGTTTAACAAAATACGCGTTTAAATAATCAATAAAACATTTAAAAATAAATAAATAAGGCCATATTGTGTAGTCTCTTAAATTACAAACGTGTTCATTAGGTCTTCTCTAACAGGTATAAAGATATAATTTAGATAAAGCCGCATAAATTATGTGTCAGCGCGCACTCGGATCTTGTTTGGTGTGGGCGTTCGGAACTTCTGTCAATCCATAATTCGAAGCCTCACCTTAGAATATAAGTCCAAGATATTCAATCTAAATAATATTGTTCCGCTCAAACTGATATTCCATAAATTTCTGTATTAAATATGATCATCATCTCTGATAATATTAAACAGCAATATCGATCAATGAAGATATGCAAATTTATTCATACCGGAGGTGTATAATCTCGGCTCGTGGTTCACTTTAGACGACGCCCACTCCAACACAAAGCATTCGATAACCGAACTAGACGATACGTTTTTCTGGGGATTAGGTAATTTATGTTGTTAACTTATTCGTTCATTTTCTATATTCCAAATTCTTCTCTTAAATTTCAGTGCAACAGAAATATCTTCATCAAAGAATTTCTTAAGGTGGTTGGAATGTACGAGTTTGAGATTTAAGAATGTGATAGGAAGATTTATATTATTGAGAGTTAGCAGGTTTTATTTTAAAAATCTTGTCAATTGATTACATTTATTAACTTTTTTACTGAATAGTGTAAATAGCCAGTTGCTATTGCAGATAAATTCAATAAACTATTCCCTTATTTTGGACGAACTCACCGACCAAATTACAAAGCCTCTTAAACCAGTACCTACTAGGTTAAAATATTTTATTAGTATTTTTTGAAATATTTAACAGAAAACGAAATTGTACACATACTAAATTGATTTTAAAAACAGCAAAGCACTGGGTGCAGAGAATAGTACGCCTAAGATGGTAAAAGCAATCATAGTATCCCTAATGCACAAAACATTTGATACAGGATTATGTCCTAAATAATTCTAAAGTACAGTGATTACAACTGTACATCAGCAATGAAATGAAAAAAAAGAAAATATAGTTTAGAAGTTTATATTAAAACTCATGAAATTCATGAAAAAGTACAACCAAATATCTGAATATCGATTTCGGTTTAAAAAAGGCTGTTCAACTAACTATGCAATTCCTACAATAATAACCAAAATTTACACAACAACTGAGTCTGCTAAATCTTGTTTATTAGTATTCCTGGATCTAGCCAAAGCTTTTGACTCGGTATTCCTGGATTTTCAGAAATAAGAGGGACTAATATAAAACTATGTAATTCTATATGACTTCCTAAGATTAGGCAGAAACCGTGACACCGAAGTAATAATTTTTTCTCCACGAATAAAAGACCTATAACTTTATTTCCGAGAATTCCGAATGTTTCAGATAGTCCAAACGTTTCAAGGTCTAAATCAGATACCGTTCTCAATGGTAATAACTAAACACATAATGAGGATCCATGACAAAATGACCAAAAATTTCAAACAATTGAAACGATTTTCCAGTTTTTCAAATTGTCATTACGAGCCAATTTTATGGGGATTTAAAAACATGAGCAATTTTAATTTTCTTCTCCATTTGTATTTATATAACCATTGAAAATGGGGTATGATTTAGACCTTGAAACGTTTATTTCGGTATGTATACTCATGCTAATTACAATTTAAAATTTTAAATACTAGTCATTACTCAAGCAATTGTGGTGTTATGTATTGATACCAGTGTAGTAAGTGTTATTCACACCCGCTTTGAGGTTGAACCCTTCGTGTAAAATGTGTTTAAATATAAATTAGCGTAATTTTATCATCAGCAAATAACATTGTATTTATAAAGTCCTTGCACTCGATCATTATTCTAGAAAGTGGGGTTTCTCCAATTCGCTCACAAGTTCATCTACGTATAATATACGTAAATAGTATAAAAGATAGAGTACATCCATTATAAACTTGGAACTTAAATAAGATTTGGTTCCGACTAGTGCCAGACCGTTCCCCTGATTTGATCCTCTCCTCTAGGTTTTTTTTAAGAAAAGGAAAATATCATTAAAAAGATATATCCGCCACTAGACTTAAATTGTGAAGAATGAATACAGAAAACAGAGCAATTTGCCAAGTAATTGCTAAACTTCGTTAAATGACGAAGACGGCACAATAAGAAACAGAAATCTCTCCTTCGTGCATATTCTTCTTGTTTAACCTTTCCAGGATTAGGCTGTTTGCCTGTTTCGACTTCACCATCTTGTTCTCGGTCTGGCATTTTTGAGGTATTCGTCCTGGAGACATCCTCATTACATGTTCTTTCCATCTATTGTTGTAGTTTCTTATTCATTCAGTTATTCAGTCCAAATGGGTAAAACCCTTTACCGACCTTAAAAATCTCATTCCTGATCTCTGCAGTTGACTGTGCTCTTTTTTTCTTGACGCCCACGTTTCTGATCTGTATAATAACGTAGGGATTGCCATAACTTTGTAAAATTTTATCTGTGTTTCTTTTAACGCCTTTCCCTTGAGTGTTCTTCTGATGGTTCCACACCTTCTTTGAAAAGTATTTATTTTGTTGTCACATCCGAAATATCTGAAAAGTGACACCTCCTCTAAAGTGCGATAATCAATAACAAATTTTGTTCTAATCGGATATTTTCCCAGAAACGCTATAGTCATCGTTTTCTCCATAGATGTTTTCACATTATAATTAGCATATAAGAAATATAACTTATGTATTGCCAGTTGTAATTCGTATTATGTGTTTTTATTTTATAACTTGATCATCAGCAAGTAACATTGAGTTTATGAAATCCTTGGACTTAGCCTTATTCTAGAAGGTGCGGTTTTCTTCCATTCTCTCACACGGTCATCTAGGTATATATTAAATAGTTAGGAGAAGGGTACATCATCCTTGTCTAACCCCTTGCTTTGTCGTTATTTCTTTAGTAGTGTCTTTACCAGTGTGAATAACGATAATAGTGTTTATGTACAGGTTTTGTATTACGCTTATTAAGTGGATTCGATCAAAGGATATTTTGTAGTCTGTGAAGGCTAGGTGTGTCTCTTTGTTTTAGATTAAAGACTTCGTCAATAGGGAACTTCTTTTATGGAACCCAGCCTGTTTTGCTAATAGTTTAACGTATGAGATAGTTTGAAGCCTCTGGTTAACAAATTTACTGTACGGTTTATAAGCAGCATTTAGAAGACTTATTCCCCTGGAATTGTTATTTAGTTGTTTTTTTTTTTTGAACTATGAAATAACCATAACGAGTCTCCATTCATCTGGGATATTAACATTTATCCAGCACATATTAAATAAGTGAACCAACCCTAGGTGCAGGAAAATGCCACCATATTTTATAAGTTCAGACTTAATGTCATCTGGACAAGCCGCTTTTCTGTTCATTGGTTGTCCCCTTCGTGCATTAGAGGTAAAATCAGTGATGACTGTGTACTGACTAACTAGCCAGATGAAAACCATTTTTTATGAGTTAGGACAAAATAGTATATGCTCTAATTTTTTTCTAGTTTTTATAAACCTCAAAAGTGACTGTCGTTTATTGAATAAGTTCGGAAACTCCTAACTGATCATATCGTTTCTGCTATGGAAATGTAGTCATTTTGAAATTAATATCTTCTTCCATTGAGACTCATCCAACTATATTCTAAGATAACACTCGAATAAACGCTGCCTCTTTTCAACTATTGTACTAAAATATTACGGAATCGTTCACGTGGTTATAAAGTCTCGCATTAGACGCTCACGCTAGTCTCGCTATTTTATATTCCCTTCCCGACATTATTCAAATTTCCTTGGGCCAGCCTCACAAGTGCCAGAGCTGCGCCATGAAATTCTACTTACTCAAATAATCTCGAGGAAATAATCGTAAACTAAACTTTCCGCAGTTTGAAATGAATTTCCAAACCGAATCCAAAAAGAGTATTTCCACCCCAAAGTCAGATGAGAAAAATTGCCAAAGATACTTCCACTCGATTCGGTTTGCTTATTTCTGGAAACTTTCATCGTATATAGCGCAGCGATAAGTTTTTCCAAATAAAAATAAGTGCATCGGACGAGAATTTGTAAAAGCGGATCAAAATGAGGAAGAGAAGGACAATGAATCTGAAGCGGAATCCGAAATCTGAAGAGCCAGCCAAAACTATAAAAACAATTTTTATTCCTTTTTGTTTTCCTGATTTATTGAAACAGACATAATTTCAGTTTCCCGACGGATCAATTTTGATATAAAGTGGTGCAGTCTGTTTATGGAATGCTTGAAATAATAAAACTGTTCATTTTAGTAGGAAACAAAAAAGTACGAACAATAATATTTGCTACTGCACTCGTGTACTATATCTTTAAAAGTGTTTTAGGATTAATTATACCAAATATGAAAACATTGTAGTTTCAGTGCACGTTTGAGTTAGAGAATAAAAGCTTTGAAATGTGGTGGTCGATAAATTAAATAGTCTGTATAAAGGGTGTTTAAGTAAGAAAGCAAATTTCAATAAAACAAGTAGGTTATTTTTATGTGTTCTTGGGAAATAACACCCCAATCGAAGCAGAAATTTATATATTCCCTGGAACCAAACGTCTCCAGGTCTATTCTGACCTCGTTTTCAATGGTTTTAACATATATGGAATACATACATAAGAAAAATTTGTTGTTTCTAGATATACAGGTAGCACAAAAAATTCTGAAGATCATGTGTTAGAGCTTTCAATTTGGAAAAACTGGTAAGAGTTGCCTTTAAAATTTAGAAGTGGCGTTCCTAGGTGCGACTTTGATATAAGATATGTGATCAAAGAATTCTTTTATTTCAGTGATCCCATTAACGTCATAAGGGAAAACCTAGCAAAAACCTTATAAAATATGGGCATATAGGGTTGTTCAAAAGGAGATGACCATTACTAATTGCTTTCTTAATTGTCGGTAACCAGGTAGGATTGAATACTACAGAAGTATAAGCGATCCGTTATGTGTTACGTTGCTCTTTCTGAAGTATAGTTGAATTATTCAAATTTTATTTTATGGCCTAGGGTTCAAGCATGATCACAAATTTTCGACTTTTCAAATTGTCGTTTCTTTATGTAATTCTTGTGTTCATTAATTCGTACGTTGAATAGTCTCGATGTTTCTCCAATATAAAATTGATTGCATTCGCAAGGTATCTTGAATATGCAGTTTTTTGAGTTCTGAGTTTTGTTGGTTGGTTTTGTTTTCGATATGAGTGATTTCAGTGTATTACTTGTTTTGACCGATGTTTTGGCATTAAATCTGTTGCCCACTCTTTTCAATCTTTCTGAGAGACCCTGTATATATGGAATAGTTGTAACTGCAATGTGGTTGTTCTGAGTAGTAGTGTTACTAAGAGAAGGTCCAGATTGATTCCGATGGTTTGTTTTCTGTTCAAGACTGTTTAATTCTTTGTTGATAAATTTTGTAGGGTAATTGTTTCCAGTAAGAAGTCGTTATATGATAGATAACAAATTTCAACAAAGAAAAATCAATTATAAAAAATGTTCTTACTGGAAACAATTACCTTACATAATTTATCAACAAAGAATTAACCAGACTTGATAAGAAAATAAACCATCGGAATCGGGAACTACTACCACGGACAGGGTCTCTCTGAAAAGAGAGGGCAACAAATTTAATGTCAAAACAGCATTCAAAACAAAAAATACACTCAAATCACTAATATCGGAACAAAACTAATCAACAAAACTCAAAACTAGATTCCTTAATTCCCGTTTAAGCCGTCGGGGTAGCCGCACGTGTGTGTTCGTCTTAGGTTAAGTTAGCAGGTCCAGCGCCTGACATTATAACATCACAGCTGTAAATGTGAATTTGGTTTTCTCAATCCCTTGTTTCCATAAAGACGCTTTGATAGTATGACGCTCCACGGGAATCTAAGGCTACCCCGACTAGGGTCAATCATACAGATATAGATTGAGAAAGAGCGGTGCAAGTTCTCAAATTGCTCTAAGCTATGCAATTCAAATAAAAAACAGTTAAGTGCATTTTTAACAAAATTCAAAAAATACATGACTCAAAGTCACGTGTTAAGTATATTTAATGATCATATTTTAAAGATATAAATCCAGAACAACAGGTTTACAGTAGTGTTGATCAACAAAATTTTTTTCTCAAAACTCATCAAAACCCCGGCCGCAAGATGGAAGAAGAAGAAGAAGATTCTTGAGAATGCAATAAATTTTATATTGAACTTAAAAAAATAATTATTACATCGGCCTAGCCGGTTTTGTGTTTTAGCAAGACCAAAGAGAAGTTATTGATTTTATATATTAGATAATTAAAAATATAGAAATTATCAGGCAAATAAATTGTTTGATTAATTATTGCAGTAAATAATAGAAAAAAAATATATATAAACTGCTTCGCTCCAATTGTTACGCAAACACTTCCTGACTTAAACCTTATGAATATATATCGTCTTCATCGGGTAATAAACAATAATTCCCGGGGGATACTGTAAATTTGCAGTTACGGTAATAACGATAAAACGGAACGCCATTCCATTTGCAAACCGATATTAATGACATCACAAACCAAAGCATATTGTGGCTAACCTACCTTCTCCTAAAATTAATACCGACGCGTTCCACTTTCAAGTCTTGAATATTAATATCCTAATTTCCGCTTCGATGTTAAGAGCTTTTCCATAAAATTGACAACGAAAGCTCCTTTGAGTCGAAGAAGAGACAAAAGCTGAGAAACAATATGAAGCATCAAAGGGAATGTGCAAGTGATGCAAAAGCAAGGTAAAAGATATCGTTATAAGGTCAATTAATAAATGTGAAAAGTTGCCTAATTTACAGGTTGTGACTTCCTACCGTTTGAAACAAAGCTATCGACTTCGTTACGATACTTTCTTTTATTTTTAACGAGGATCCTTCAAAATCGGGCTTTTATAAGCGTTGCCCTGAAAACAGACTCAACTGAGAAAAGTTGTTTTCCCAAATAGAGGTAACGCCATTTCCAATCTTAAAAATACTACAAAATTTGAATTTAGGGAATTTTTAGGAATAAGACCATGCTTGAGGAATAATATGTATATTTTAAAACTTCCAAAATATTTCGAGATCTAATGCAGAAACCGTTCTCAGTGGCACTTGTATGAAAATGTACAACTTATAATTAACGTAAAGATTTTCTGGATAATTGAGTAGGTAAGTAGCGATTTTGACTGTTCATTTGGGTTTTCACTGCTCACAATGGTTTTAGAAAAATGCAGATGAACCAAGTAATGAAAAATTAATTAAGTAGTAGGTACCTAATTAACGTTTTATAGAAAAATCTCCCTAACAGGATTAACAATATTTCTAACGATTGCTTCAGAAAAAAAAAACATGCTCGACAATGATTCCTGATAAGGAATCGGAAAGGTCACATTACACAGATAAGTATCATAGAATATACATCCAAACATGTTGTTACAGGCTCCGTGGGTTATATTTACATAATATAAACGAATTATTCCACTAAAATAAATCACAATACTTTCAATGTTTACAACAACAACGGTGAGAAATACTGATGATAACTGCGTTGCACTCCACTCAACTATAACCTTTCCCATCAGACAATCGCGTTTATGTATCCGCATCAGATCGAGATGTTTCGCTGTTCTTCTGATAACGTTAACGTGAATAGTATCCAATTCCGGAATGAATTTTCTTAAGCATTTTTTATCATCAATCATCTTTTCAGAAATCCCTTTATTGTTAGCATTTGTTTATTTGACTGGATTTTATCATTTACTCTCAAGCGTAGTTTTTATTTGGGATGATTAATTTATCAAAGGTTTCTTAATTTTTGGCACCCCAAAATGAATGTTATATCTATATTATATTTAAAAACTAGGTGACAAATCCACAGGTCTACTTTCTCTCACCTAATCCTGGGAGAGTGCTTTGCTATAGGAATGCATGTAGTGACCTTAATTTTCAATTACTTACTTGTATTTTTCAGAAACCATTGTGAGGACTAAAAACCCAAATCAAGATCAAAATTGAAATCGATATAATCTGACGTAACTAAGAGAATTTATTGCTATTTGAAATATACAAATACAAAATATTCCTAAGATGGTTATGAGAAGCAATGGGGTGGGAAAAATAAATCGGGTTTTAAGGATTTCTAGGCTCTAGGTATTCTTGTGGAGTTTTTCAATGCATCTAGTGAGTTCCTAACATAATGTTCTGTGAGTTGAATAACAATTTTTACACCGAAAATAAAGGTGTATATTTTCACACTCATAAATTCACAATTTATAACACTACTTTCTTTAGACTTTAGACAAATATGACAACGATGAGCCAAACGCATATCAGCTGCCCACTACAGTCCGCTGCTGGTATATCGCGGTATTTATATTTCCTCTGAGTCGCTCTCGAGGAACAATTTCCAGAGTATTCCTCTATTAGTACTGTCAAATTAAACCTTGTCACACCATACATACTGTTTGGAACTATTCCAAAGATTTTTTATAGGTTAGTTCCGATTCGCAACCGGTAATCTCCGTGGGCGCCGTGACAAGTTATCGTTTATAATCATGTTATGCGCACGTCGATTACCAGTTGCTTATCGGTTATTCGTCTTGAAGGAACCCACACTATTTAGCGATGTCGTAATTGTTAAAAAGTATCGATATATATTGTATCGATATTTTTTAAAATATCAATATCGATATTGATATATCGAAAAAAAATATCGATATATCCGTAATATTTCAATAACAGTAGACTAAATATATACTTATTAATTTGTTTAACCAGTTTATATGATAGAGTTATATGCAAACAATTTATAGATAGATGGTAGGTACACCGGATTTCAAAATTTAAAAATATTTTATTTTGAGACTAATTTTTTTACAGCTTAAGGTAGAAATATATTGTTAAATTAACTATATACTACTACTTCTCGTATTTTCTGAAAATTTAGATTGTCGTTCTAGTGATAATTTATACACTCTCATATATACATCCCCTTTTTTTAGTATTTTTTTAATCATGTATTATCAGCAACATATTTAAAATTTATTTTAACTTCAAGCAGTTAGGCAACACATAAGCATAGATGTAATAAATTAATTATATTTGAAAGATTTCTATTAATCTTTGGGTACAAAGATCATGTATCTCAACTTGTTTGACAATACATTGATACCTAGTCAGCCTAATCTATTATTTTTATAAATAATTTCATTGATATTTCGATGTCTTTCAATGATTTATTGCGGTATATTGCTACAGTTTAATCAGCAAATGAAAATATTGTAATGTTAACTTTAATATATCATTTATGTATAATATTAGTTTTAGTATCATTTAACCTTACCATTTGTTTTATATTATTAAGATTGATTTTTAATAGATTAAGTATATGACTTATAGATATACCAACATAATATTACATGTACATTTATCAAAATATCCAACAATCAAGAATAAATGCAACCAGTTACTCTTGCTGCCAATTAAACAATTACTATATCTCTTTTTTATACCAATACATAATTTCTACAAGTTAATTAGAGCAGTATTTTTTTCTAACTTAAGGTGACTAGGACATTGACCAGGTTAAAACAGTGATTACAGAACTACAGTATATATTTAAAGTGTCAATGTTTCAATAAATAAATAGGGTTATTTCTTAATTCTAGAAACCTTTTATTTCATTCATTAGTATTAATAGGATATAAAAACAGCAGCAGTTACTTCAAAGAAATGGCAGTTTAAAAATTATTTGTCTTTATTCCTACATTAACTCTGCCTCTTCCTTTATCTTTATTTTTTGTATATTTCTATGAACCAACTCCCCTATTTTGATTGCCGGTAAATTTATCCAGTCAGTTATTTTTCAATTTACTTTTTATTTTATTTATTTCCGCAAAGGTTACACGACACAGTGTCCTTATTTACTTTTCTGAAGGTTTCCAGACAAGACTAGACATGGTTATACAAAAATGGTTGCTTATACAGTTTACAAAAGGGAAAGTTTTTTAACACAAAGTTCAACTTAAACGCACAAACAAAAATGTTTACAAAAGACGCCTGGAGAAATTGAATACAACCGTACGCTACAAATTCAAAAACAGAAAAAAACGTTAATATTTTAATATCGTAGAAAATCAAAGCCAAACAACTGCAAGCCAAAATTTGTGAAAAGAATAATTTTTATGTGATGTCATGAAACATAAATATAACAGTAACAAACGGAACAAACATACGGAAAAATATCGTTTTTGATACGTTTTCGATACTTGGTTTTTATATCGATATATCGAATAAAATTATATCGCCTAAAAGTATCGATATATAAAACAAAAGATATCGATATATCGATATTTTTCCGACATCCCTACACTATGTTACACTTTCAGCGAACCTGTACTTGACCTGCGGCTGACCTTATATGGGTAAGTTCTCCCCGAATTCACGTTCAGTGATCCCGAAAGCATTATACCAATAGGTATAATGCTTTTGGGGTCAATAACTCAATAAGTCGAAATGCATTAGATGCCTCAGTTTTCGAGATTACTTAGGTTTACAGCCAAATCACATTCATCCCTTCTCTATACTTATATAACTATTCATAAGATGAGTTTTGGCCAGAACGTCGAAAACTATAACAAACTTTTCAACAAAACCGACTGCAACCCAGGGTCCATTGAATATGTGCGGATATTTTATAGTAAGTACGAAAAACACAATTACGTTTTACGATTTTGCTTCAAATAATTTAAAGAATTGAGAAATTGTTGTTTCTTCACTATTTTTCGAAAAGCTATTTAATCACACTGCGTCGCATCCCGATCCAAAACTACAATGTCAAGTTCACCGTCCACCTAACTAAATCAACGGTAGACAAACAATGGTTTTCCCCTTTCAATTAGAGCCCGCATTTCAACTCGCCTCGCCTAGAGATGGAAAAAATATAATTTCGGTTGTTATCTCTGTTAGTGCTGCGTTCGTTATTGTTAAAGCTTTACCACTAAAACCAATTAGGTCTTATGACGAGACAATTTAATCGAGAACACTCGGACACTAATGAGTGTTTCTAGATACTTTACTGTCTAGTAGCTGTTGGAAAATTTCTTCTTTAGCAATTCAATAATTCAATCACTATTATTACCAATTTACTTTCTGATGTACCCTAAAGGTGTTCTATTCAGTAGAGTAGTTTTGTGCATTTTTTTACTTAATAGTTTCAATAATTGTAACTCGATTTTATTTCTTCCTCTATATTTGATACCTTGAGGGTGGTCCTATGTAAATTTAAAGAACGAATTGTACCCCTAAAGTAATAAAATAATGAAGAATCTATTACACAATTTTATATGGTTATATTTGGCCCTAAAATATCCAAATAAATACTCTTTGAATTTAATAAATTCTTGCTTGAGTATTAATTTCAGTCGGCAATATTAGTATTCAACTCAATAACCCCTTTAATATACTGGATATGTAGGTAATAAATTACTCAATAATAAACACAGGTTATTGCCTGTATTTGTTGCTTTGTGAGTAGCTATTGAACAACTCTAAATGTGAGATTAGTTCTTATAGTTCTCCGATGTACAGGCACTTAGTAGACATCTAACCCCATAACCAGTTATTGTCTGGATAAAGTTCGCCAACGGTATTACTGTATATATTACTTCGAAGATGTCAGAACTTGGTGCCGTAAATGTGACACCTGTGCAGCCAGTAAAGGCCCGAAACCCATAGCAAAGGGCAGAATGCAGAAATACAATATGAGCATCCCATTTGAGAGAATTGCCACTGATGTCGCCAGCCACTTTCCGAGTCCGAGAGAAGGAGCAAGTCATTCTAGCCACAATATATTACGTTAGCAAATGGCCTGAAGCACACGACAGTGCTGGTGGAACAGCTATTCAGCAGATTTGGTGTCCTGTTGGTGTTACATCCGGACCAAGTGCGGAATTTTGAATTCAACATATTCAGAAAGTCTGTACGATGCCAGGACTCAAGAAAACGAGAATCACACCTTTGCATCCACAATCGGAAAGAACGGTGGAAAGATTCAACAAGACCTACGGACAACATCTACCCAAAGGTAGTCATAATTAGCGTGATTAGGATGAGTCGGCTCACCAGAAAAACAGCTCATTGAAGTTAAATGCCTCCCACTCCTACAAAGCATGGTGGCCACACCAACCAACCCGAACCCAATTCCGGCAGGATAAAAACACGTTATGATTTTAAGGCAAATTCGATCGGGTCCCTTGGAGATAAAGTTTGGTGATACAATCTCCAGAGGCGTAAAGGTAAGTATCTAAAGCTCACATCAGCCTGGGGCAGTTCTTACGAAGTGGTCTAGAAAATTAGTGAGGCCGTCTACTGCATTCGTCGGCCTCAGAGAGCTAAGATGAAGGTGTTCCTTTAATCGATTGACTCCCTATCATGGAGAGGATGATTCCGATCGGAAAAATTAGTTTAAAGAGGTGGCAGTATTATAACACATTAATACACGCTGCAATAATAGGCACTCTTCTAGTAATTAAAAAAGTATTAGATTCTATTCGAGTATTAGAAATTATCTATATATAAATAGGCTAAGACAAAATGATTAGGTACCATTTTCTTCTCTGTCTCTCAACCGATTTTCTTCATTTTTATTTTGTTTAGTAGCTACTGACGACCTTCAGTGCACAATGCTAATATTAATTTATAATAATGGTTCATTCATTAAATAAAATATAATAAAAATTCATTATTTACGTCATAATGTCAACGCCAAACAACTGAATGTGCCGCGTTCCGCCACCGCCAGACTCAAGACATTGAGTAATTATATATAGAGGGACCAATGTTGTTTATACTTAGAGCATGTACTACTGGAAGTGGCATGCAAGAGTTGTTATTGTTTAGTGGTAAAGTAATCGTTGTATATTATAATTATACAGGGCGATTTCAGATATGTTCAAAATAACTTTTTTCGTGGGTGGCACATAAGCAGTTGTAATATATAGGGTGTTTAAAATACAGAGTAGAGTGCAATTATAACTAATAAAATAATTATATAGGGAAGCCCATTAGCGCTTGAATTTACAGGGTTCTTGGAATATAAGGTGCAGTAGAATTACGGTTATACAGGGTGGTGCAAAGAGTATTATACAGATATGCATATACAGGGTGGCGGAAATGGAAATGCAACATTTTGTAACCCATAAGCAGTTGTATATATGGGGAAGATGAAATATAGGGTGAGAGGAATTATAGATATACAGGATGATGATAAAAAATGTTAGAAACGGAAATGATTTATAGAGTAGTCCACGAAGAGTTCCATATATATAATGATTGAAATATAGGTCAGAGTAGAATTATAGTTACAGAAGATAGTTAAAAATTTCATAAACAAAAAGAGTAAATACCGTGGCTCATAGGCAGTGGCATATACAGAATGGTTTACCGGGTGGTTCAAAAATGTAAAAAATATTATGCGTGGTCCATGAGCAGTTGCATATACAGGGTGGTGGAAATATATAATGAGATGGAATTATTATAATGAGGATTTTAATAAATGTTTGAGAATTGAGTGCAATTATAGCTATACAGACAGGTTAGAAAAAATAAATATGTATGGTAGCCCATTAGCGGTTGCGTTGTTGTCATATCAAATTAAGAATTACGAATTTGAACACAAATAATGTCCTATAAATTATATTTGAAAAAAAACTTGAATTTCTTTACTTATTTGTAGAAGCGAGATGTAAGACCGACATCTAGGATTTTCGAGGAAACTATCACACAGAGGTTCCTAATCTGGATCCTTTCCCTGTAATTGCTGTTCTCCCTAAAGTCCTAGGATAGAATGTCAAGATAAAATTTTCAGGTTATTTAACCTGCCAGAGATATTGAGACAATTGGTCGAATTTCGACCACTGGGCGACAGCTAGTATACGTTAGAAGGTGAAGATCGTATCTAGAAAGTTCAACAGGATAGCAATAGCATAACAAGGCTAACGTACAGCAAAAGCCAGGTTCAGTAGATAGCAAGATACCGGAACATCTGTCGATGTGTGAGTTGATCAACCGTTGAAGTAAATCTTTTTGTAGTGGAAGGTATATGGGATTTATTTTGGTGTGAACAAAGACAATTATATTTGGTGAATTTGTGATTTAAAATCCACATATATAAAACAATATAAAAAATAATAAACTAATTCGTAACCAAAAATAAAGTGAAACTTTGTTTATCGTCATCAAGAATAAGTGTGAAATAACACCAAGGGTTTAGAACAAACAAAATGACTATCTTACAAATGAATCAGAAATGAACAGCTTAAATGTTGGTGGTTTAAAAAGTCTTAAATAAGTCTTAAATAAGTTTCTATTTCCATTACTAATACAGAAAATTATTTAAAAGATTGTTACAACTACAACTACCCGATTATCTTTAATAGGAATTCTATTTAAGCAAGCTATAATTTCAATGTTATATTCCACTCGTGTATATAAAATTCGTTAAGCAGTAATTTAAATACTTAACTAAATGTATGATATAATCTCTCAGTTCTTAATTTATAAAGCTCATAAATATTCTAATACTAAAATGATTTGTTAAATATCACAATTCATTCCTTCAAATCATATCTAACGAATGAGTTTTTCAACCCACGATTTAAAACAAAGCAAACACTAGAAATTATATTAGAAACATATGTGTCTGCCTTATAAATAGACGTGTTTTGTACCCCTCTAATTGAATATGGTTGATGTTATTAAAAGATTGGGACTCTATATTAGCAGTCACATTTTCAAACTACTATTTAAAGGAGACGTTCATTTAGATAGCAGATTTGAGGGTTGAGTTTATTTAGATAAAAAAAAAGTTTCTCAAAAAATTGTATCTTTGTTTTTTTTTGCACAATCTTACCCAAAAAAGTCCCGACTTATGCCTCTACACTTTGTCAGGTTCAATAAGTAGGTCAGAATTTGTTTAAACACTATTTTTAGACAATTCTCTAATGTGATTTTTTTTGGTTTGGCGTTTTTTTAGAGTTTTTGGGTCAACCTGAATATAAATATGTCAATGCAAATTTCCTCTGAAGTTGATATTTTGCGAGAAATAAATTATTTTATTTGTAATAGAGGAAAAGTCAAAAATACATTTTAGTTATTTTCTGAATGATAATTGTGGCATTTTTATTTGTAATTTTGAAGTTCTTGTGAATAACACCACACATATACAGACTTTTCCGTAAGTTTAGTTTATATTCCCAAGAACTACAAAAAATTATTTTCATGTTACAACAGTTTTATTTATGGACCAATTTTAATTAAAATTGGTTTCTTTAAGAGACAGATGATGGAATCAGAGTATTGACCCAGGAAATTTAAGAACGTTATTAAGTTTGCCAAAGTTATTTTACATTTTTGTGGTTTGGGAGTATGGTGCTGAAGAACTGCACTCCTTCCTAGATTACATCAATAGTCAAAAACCCACCCCACCCCATAAAATTAACAATGGAAATCGGGAATTTACATAAACTTGCTTATCTTGATGTACTTATAGATAGAACAAGCAACACAATAAGTACAAGCACTTATCGAAAACCTACGAATACTAATAGTCATTTGAATTTTAACTCCAGCCATCCCTTGAATGTAAAGAAAGGTTTTGTAAAGTGCTTATATGATAGAGCAAAACACATATCATCATCCATCGAAATATTTAACGACGAGGTCAACAATATCAAAGAACATCTGCATCATAATGAATATTCCCAAGGCTTTATAAATAAAACTATAAATCAACTAGAAAGAAAATCGCAACAACAAAGCAACACAAATAACCAACAAAACACTAATACCAACCAAACACAAACAGACAACAAAATTATGAATATAATTCCATACGTCCCAGGTGCATCCGAAAAAATTAAGCGGTTAGGAAATAAAGACGATATTCAAAAAGTTTTCAAAACAAATAATACATTGCGCTCTATCCTCACACATACTAAACCATTAAACGCAACTCAAAATTCCAAAAATTGTGTGTACAGTGTTGTGTGTTACTGTGGCCATTGTTGTACCGGTGAAACTTCAAGACCTTTAGAAGTAAGGAAAAATGAACACCAATATAACATTTCAAGAAGACATGTGGACAAATCAAATTTCGCCAACCATGTATTAACCAGCACGGGTAGCCATAGGATAGATTGGGATAAAACAAATATCTTGTTGAAAGAGAAAAATTTAAAAAACTTTAAGAAGCCAGGTGTATGATGAGAAACAACACGGAAATCGGGGCCCCTTCAATCGACCTTTATTTGAGCTGGAGAGATAGATCTATTACTAGAAGAGCAAAAAAATGGTACCCTCAGTATCAAGTGATCGGCAAATGACATATTGTCACTGTCAAAATTTTTAACAAACAACAAAATCCAAATCAGAGAGAAATTTTTAAAAAAATCCTTGAAATACTCAACAAAACGGTTGACAACGCCTCCAGAGTCGGAGTTGAAACGTTTCGAAAGAGATAAGTATAACACAATATACAATACACTAATTATATACAGGAATACTGGTTGATCATTTTAAGACTTCTCTTTCTCTCAGAATAACTGTGAGGAAGAATTTCTGTACGGACAGACAGTAATCCGGGCAATTTTATGAAATTGCCTTATTACACTTTGTTCTCCAAATACGATTTTCCAAAAAAATTTTAGGAGACAAAAGCCCAATGAACAGGCAAAATAAATTTAAAATACGTTCTGCATTTAAATTTCATTTTTTATCTTATGAACAAAACAAGATCAGTATAGATCGGAAACGACTAATTTAAGATATCGGATATTGGTCAAATTAAAAACAACCTTTGGTTTCCTAACAATTGGTTATAATACCAAATCTACCAAAAATATACATTTATAGTTCTAGGACTGACTAACCAAAACAGAGTCAAGGTAAAACCTAAAGAGATCTAGTCAGAAACATGAATCTTGAAATATATAAAATGATGATCTAACTGTTTTTCCAGAGAATTCTAGAAATGTAAAACGTGTCCATCACGTTACTACCGCCTCAAAAAATCAAGAGATTTATAAACATTATAAATCACCAGAAACCAATTCAGCTAATTTAACCACAAAAAGCTGAAATTTAATTTGGAGTAGCAAAATTAAATAAATCTGAGATAAATAAACAAACCTCAGTCTCTGAGTTTAAAATCAAATTCTTTATTTGAAATCCACGAAAGTGTAATCCTAACCCATCAAGGATGGCGAAAACTTCATATCGTAAAAACTTCAAATTGAGGTAAAGTAATAAAGTTAGTTATCAAAATAGTTTAATTAAGAAAGTAGATCCCTTAGCATTAATTTTTTTGCTTTATGAACCTTCAAATTTTATACCTAATTGCATAGATTTAAGATTATATGTTTCGTTATCTTTATATTCATTAGATTTTGCACTTTAGGGTACTTTGGTATTAGCATTACATCCTGTATTTTACAACAGCATGTTACTATCGATTGTTGTTACAATTTTAACTAAATTTGACTTGTTTAAAAGATATATGATGAAATTCGAATATACACCCAAGAAAATAAAAATTAATACACATTCGACATTTTGTTTTTAAAATAAAAATATAAAGTCGGTACTCTGATACTATCAATTTGAAATAAAACAACTTTATTTAAAAAAGTCTATATATGTTATAACACGAAACTAAAATTAGTATTTTTTTTGTGTTCTATGGAAAGTGAGCATTCATCCTATATAAAATATGTGCTTTTTAAAGAATAATGTTTAAATATTTTTACTTTTCGTATTTCATTTTTAACCAAGTTCAAAGAGAAGGAGGTTCTCCATTCGTCTGTATCAATGTTTTTTTATGTTTATTCAGTGATTACTTGCTCAAGGAATTTCGACAGTTTATACTGTATCCTGCTCCATATTTTCGTAGCGTAGCGACAGCCACCCAAGGGGTTTCCAAATGTTTTTAATTTGGACGCTGGGCTCGCTAATTATATTCTCGTTCGAGATTATATATGCTGTCTCTATAAATTTTCTTTTATACAAATGCTCCTCCTTGTGAATTACACTGGCCTGGTCCCAGTTGATGTTGTGGTGTTCGGTCGACGCGTGGTTAGCTAGCCCAGACTTCGTTAGCTCCGCCCTTTGACTAGCTGTGCGGTGTTCCTTAACCCTGGTGCCCAGCGGTCGCATTGTGTCTCCAATGTAAAGCTTGCCACATGCACAAGATATACTGTATATACAGTTATTTGGTATTGCTGGAGCGTCCAGCCTCGTTCTTGTAATCATGCTCCTTAGAGTGTTGCTGCTTTTGAAGATCATTCTGATTCCATATCTGTGTGCAATTCGTCTAAGTCTCTCCGACAAGCCGTTAGTATACGGTAATAATAGAGTTGCTATCGTGGCTTCCTCTTCCTGCCTAGGTGGTTTGTCCAGTTCTTCAAACGCCTTGTTAATGATGGTTTCCGGGTATCATTCGCCAAAAGGTCTTCCCTAAGTTTCACTTGTTCTTCTGGCGTATTAAACTATAGTTTACAATTGTTTTCCACATTCTAGCCGAATCACTCAAAGATAAAAGCCATCCCTCAGAATTATAGTCCAGAGACTTTGCATATAAAATTAAATAAGGTTGTTTCAATAAGTTTTCAGCTTTTCGGTTGGTTCTCCATACGCTGGGGACTGGAAGTAGCAGCTTATTTTAATTTTTAGAAATAGTTAAAATTCTAAAAAGTAGGGTAGAAAGGGAAATAAATTAGCTTGAAGACCAAAGCGTCTCCCAGCTGGTAGATCATGTATTGACAATATTTTCAGCATCAAGCTTGTAATGGAATAACGATTAGCTCATAGTATGGAGACTCACCTAACACAAATTGTCTCTGATAGTGTTTCCACTATATAAATTGTACCGGGCACTAGAAAAACAAAACATATCGGAAGCACTAGTTGTATCTAAGTAGGAAGTAATGTATAGCAAAAGGTTAACGTTGATAAAGGATTAAAGAGGGGCTACTGCTTAGCTCTTACTTTCTTTGGAGTATATGTAAATATAGCCCTTAAGAACATGAGGAACAGCATGGCAATATGAACTAATGAAAATATATTGTATTCAGTTTCGCCGAAAACGAAGATGAAACAGCTTACATGTTGAGGACAATCAACGAAGAAGTGGGGATTAGACATAAACTTCAAAAAAAGCGGAAAATAAAAGCTCCAAGTTGTTATATAGAATAACAGTATTAACACCAATATGAAAAAAAGAGGAGTTATAAAACGGAATAGAGAGATTAAAGAAAACTAAAAAATTTGAGGCGAAGCTGGGATCTTATACGGATAGATAAGGTCGGAAATGAAGCCATACGAGTTATGATGGGCGTAACGATAAATATAGTAGACCCAATTTAAGATATCGACCTTCACTCAATTGGAAAAATGGGGTAAATCAAGCTAGATATGCACATGCAGGAAGATGAATGCACTCGCAGTAAAAGTTGTTTGAAGCTAGCTGGCTTCATTTATTGTGTTTCGTCAACTCACAGATATCTGAGTGGTGCCGTCTGTTTTCTAATCACAAGATATAAAAATTCATAAACTTCTCTCTCTTGTCACCTCAGCTTACTCTTTATTTCTAATCCTAAGAATTTACAAATGTCGTTTCTTACAATTCCGAAATATATTTCGGACGTTCCACGTCAAACGGTTTTAAAATTTTTGTTATTGAATGCTCTTCATGAGTTGGCGTTGCCTTTTACAAAATTTCGAAATGGCCGCTGAATTTGGCGCCCCAAAATTAGAGAAAAAAGAAAGTTGTGTTACCCACAAAAAAATATTTTTCCCAATTCAATCGCTTTCTGATGTAGGAAGTTTAATGTTGACAAACCTTATAAGCTGAATAAATAAGTTGGCAAAATCCAACATGGCGGATTGAGGATGAAGACAAAACCCTCAAAATAGTCGAAGAATAATGTAAATCGTTATATTGGCCAAAAATGTTAATATTACATCAACTATTTCATATGCAGGTTTTTAGGAACGGAAAATTCAAAATGGCGATTCCAAATAAGTCCAAAAGAGTGAGAAGCTATGCATTTCAGGCGAAAATTTTCTTTCGGTGCAACTTTTAGATGAATATCATATCTTAATATTTAAAATATGAAATTAAAAAAGAAAATAATTATAAATTATAAAAAAATTAAAAGAATAAAAAGAGTAATGTATATGTTGTATATGTCAAACGCAGAGCGCTTTTGTAAACTCTAGCTGTTGTAACATTCTACAGAATTATTAGATTTATAAAAACTTTATAATTTTTTATTTTTCCTCATGTGTAACTCTGCGACATGGCCACTTGAGACGACTTTGACACCACATTATTTAATTACCCAAAGTTGTACTTTACCAAACGTTGAGCAATAGTTTAGATTACTTTGTCAGTGGAGGCTCGAATAGCTCATTATTTTCTTTATCTTCATTTTTTATTATTTCACATTTTTGAAATTTTTAAATATGAAAAAAAATCCATCTAAAAATTGCAATGAACGAAACTTTTCACCTGAATTTCATAGTTTCTCACCATTTCTATTACATTTTAGGTGTAATTGGATTTTCAATTCCTAAACACCTGTACATAAAATAGATGATTAAATATAAATATTTTTCGCAAATATAATGAGTGTAAATGTAAAAATCTTAAGACACGGTGTTGATTTACATCATTTTTCGACACTTTTGAGGTGTCTGCCTCCAATTTGGTCCGCCTTATTATATTTCGCCAATCTAGTGATTCAAGTTTTAGCGCGGTTAATAATAAACTCTTTGCATCAGAAAGTAATTGAAATTTTTCAAAAGGCCGATGAAGAGCATTCTGTATCAAACAATTTAAACCAAAGATGGTTAAATTCCGTACAGCGTGCTTTGTTCCGTTTGATGTAGAACGTCTCATTTACATTTTCTATATTTGTTAATAATAATATCAACATAACATATATCAAAAGATTTATAGCAAACCCTTCCATCATTACCACTGCTGTTGTTCGAGCCCTTTGAATATCTGATGAATACAAAATTCACCAACTAGACGACGCAAAGTTTGCCAGAAAACATTTTGCCTATTCAAACCGCAAACAGGTTGACGTTAATTCCCAACCGACAACAAAACAGGAAACCGAACTCAACAACACCCCGCATGACTTCTGTCTCGATTTATTTCCGTACACCATAGAAGACCTTATAATTTAATTAACATTTCATACCGAGTACGTCGCGTACTCCTCTCGCTTGTCTAGCTCTGCCATTTGTACACCACCTCCCCCTCCCCACATTCGTACTCCGAAGTTCACATGTTTAGACAGTCGAGTCACAAATTTAATTGTTCCAAGAGACTGTTGAGCTTCGGAAATTCAACCTCTCTAACTACATAATCATACACAAACATTAATCAGAAGGATATTCCCGAAATCGCACGCCATCTTTCTTAATCGTTGGCCCCCCGACGACGAAGTTCTAATATTTGATGCGGCGGTGAATTCTGACTCGGCTTCTGTGTAAACCGAGAGTGTCATGAATATTCAAATCGGTAATTGTTTGGCGGCAAATATCAGCGAACGAAGTTGATTGGATTAGTTCGATGAGGAAGAGTGTGGTGAAATTTTGTAGACAAATGATATTGATTAGAAATTGTATAATTATATATAAAGGGTGTTTTTTAGAGATATAGAACTTTAAGATGGCAAAACTCTTTTAATCGGCGGCCATCTTGTCAGCTGTCAAGTGATTTATGTTTAGTTGTGCAAATTTATCTTGAAAACCATGGTTCTGTTCGAAATACGTATCGCGCACTATGTCCATTTTACATACATAATCGTCCATCAGAGCAATTAATTCGATTAACTAAGCAACGTTTTCGCACCACCTTTACTCTAAATGATAATACGCATCCACAGAGATGTCGTACAGTGCGTACAGAAGAATCCATTGCTGCTGTAGAGCGTAGCATAGAGGAAAACCCGAATCAGTCGATAGATATGTGTCCATCCCAGCAATTGGATATGTGTCCATCCACTTGGAAGATTTTGCAGAAAGATCTTGGTTTGCGTGCTTACAAAATTCAACTCGTGCAAGAATTGAAGCTACACGATCACCTAGCAAGGCGTACATTCGGTGAATGGGCCCAAAATAAGATTGCCGTTGATCTCGATTTTCATAAGCGAATTTTGTTTAGCGATGGATATGTCAGTAAACAAAACTGCCGTATTTGGAGTGATGATAATCCTCAAGTTCACGTTCAGACACCGTTACATCCAGAAAAACTGACTGTTTGGTGTGCTTTATGGGCTGGTGGAATAATTGGTCCATACTTCTTTAAAAACGATGCTGGCCAGAACCTTACAGTCAATGGTGATCGCTATAGAGC
This sequence comes from Octodonta nipae, assembly GCA_034190945.1. Classification (NCBI taxonomy): domain Eukaryota; kingdom Metazoa; phylum Arthropoda; class Insecta; order Coleoptera; family Chrysomelidae; genus Octodonta; species Octodonta nipae. The sequence continues at coordinate 23,432,849 of CM067218.1, read as the reverse complement.
CATGATTACTAACTTTTTCGTTCATCAATTGAACAATCATGATGTACACGAGCTGTGATTTCAACAAAACGGGGCAACATATTACACAGCTCGTGCCACAATTGATTTATTGAAAGAAACGTTTGGTAACTGCAATGTTTCACGTTTCGGACCCGTGAATTGGCCTCCAAAATGCAATTTAACGCCGCTTGACTATTTTCTGTGGGGATACGTGAAGTCGCTAGTTTACGCCGGTAAGCCCGAAACGATTGACCACTTGGAGGACAACATTTTATAAATGTATTTTGAATTGATCTGTTAAATAATTTATTTCCGAAACGGTTATTCCTTATGTTTACAAAAATTCCACCACAACTTCTTCTTGCTCCTTCTCTTTGAGACTCAAAACCTGTAATGATAACTATGATCCTCAATAGACTATTGTCAGTCAATAAAACACAAATTTTACAATATGTTTATGTATTCTAATCTTTATATTATGTACCAAACAATCATATGAAATTTTCAGATGCAAATCAATAATAAATAAAAATCATAAATATCAAACAACACTGTATCTGATTGATTCCTCAAAACCGCTTCTCTGTACCTCTGCTTTCTCTAGACTCTCGTTCCAATACCTTGTTAGCTTTCTGCTCCTTTATGTCTACGCTTTACTGTGCCTGCTTTGTTTATATATTTACTGCAATCACGAAACAATACCGCTTTATATCTGCTCCTTGACTTAACTGCTCTCTTTTAAATTGGCTTTGGACTGAATGCACCTTAACAGCTTCTGTGCACACCTGCTTCCTTAATATTTAGGGTTGATGGTTGCTTTTTCAACTATTTGTACTACCAGTTAAACGATTTTGAATATCGAAGAAAAAAAATCTATGTTAAACTCTCTGACAGTATAAACGTCACTTTCTAACCCTGAAAAAACTTTAACACTGCTCTAAAATCTGAATACCCCGTATGTCATTCCCTTTTCGTGTATGAATAGTTTTTATATTGACATAGAACCAAATTCATCTAACTTTTTAATTACGAACTTTCCAATCTTCATTCTTCCATGTGTTGATCTGCTTGTTCAAATTTGATTTCCTAAATGCTTAATTTTTCAAAATACCATTCCATTTCCGTAAAATCTGTAATTTTCTTTCTTCTTGTTCCTTGATATAATTGCCACCAGTTCTTCAAAAATTTCAAAAACTTTTACATTGTTTACCTAATATTGTGGCTTTTAGAATTATACAAAGTATACAGTAGAAAAAAATTTACAAAAAAACATGGGTAGTTCTATCACGCTCACGAAAATACCAAATAGAGCAAAATGCCGAGGGAATACGATATCTCATGCCCTGTATTGAGTGAACATCAAAAAGCTGAGTTGAGCAAAGGGTTCAAGTTCGCAATTGCTCTAAGAACAAAACAGTTTCAAATATCGAATTGGCATTGGATCAGGTTGACGAGCAAAATACCGAACACCAACATTTCAAAATCGTAATAAGGAGTACTATCGGACTTTCAACAAAATACACAATTAACAAAACTATCTGCCGACAAAGAAACGTTATTGAGATGAACACTGAAGAATACAAGAAAAAGATGAAGGAATAATGAAAGAGCGTATTTTGCAAAAAGGTATCTCGAGAGCCCACAACTTACCTGTAGAAAACAACTGATGAAAATCAAGCCATTATTAGCTATAGAATCAGAAATTCAGCAAAGCTTCATCCTACGGAAAAACTTGATCAAATATCCTAAACTATACAGATTACCAAAAATCCATAAGGAGAGAATATCCATTAAATGAAAAATAAACGATTTAAACACATCAACGCAAAAACTGGCCCGATTCATGCAACCAATAATAAAAACAACAAAGTCTTACAACAAAAATTTAAATCACTTCATAGAATATGTCTCTATCCCAGCATACCACTTGATGAAGCACTTATAGTTATGAACGAAAAATCTATAACCAGTAGTTTCCAACTTGTATGTGGCATATGAGGAAGAAAAAACATTATCAAACGCAGCATTAAAACCACAGCTGTTCACTATGTTGATGATATTTTGATTATATGGCCTCAAGTCAAATCATTAATTAAACAACTTCCTTAGATACATGAACTCCAGAAATAACAAGATACAATTTACCCTAGAGATATAAAGCCACAAATAACTTCATTTCCCAGGTGTCTTCATAACAAGACAGAATCTAAGCTTCCAGCACACGGTCAATCGAAAAGTAAAACATACTAACCGCAGTTCACACCACCACCTGGCACAGATCCAATGAGTAGCAAATACCAATATATTAAGATCGGTACCTTAAAAAGAAATTGCTACAGTAACCACGTCATCAAAAAAGCAATGAGCTAGATGAACATAAAAATGATTTGGAAAGGGCACAACAGCAAACCCGGGTATAAAAATATTCATAAATATTCGGTAAGTAGTCTTTAATATACAGATAGTTTAAGCTTGACATGAAGGACTCAGTATATGAGTATGTTGAATTGGACTTGTATGTATGTATGCCTATGTGCTAATATATATGTACAGTGTAACATGCAATATGCAAGCGTATATAAACCCAGGACTTTTGCATAGAAACATTTGTGAACGTCTTAAGAAATTACACGTTATTTGTAAATACTTTATTTCCGGTAATTAAATAAATAAATAAGACCTCAATCTGTTAAGTTGTCTAGAACTTACACAGTAACTAACAGACGCACCAGCCATTGTATATGAAAAATCGATGTTTGTTTTCATTTTATGTTGGTTACGTTTAGAGACGCGTCAAAAAATTATTTCCAAAAATATATAGTATGTTCAATAAAAAAAGAAGCGTTGTAAAAAATCCTAACAAAGATTCGAATCCAAAATAGCTAGGTGCTTAGGGTTTCAATTTTTCGCATTTAAAACAAACTAACAATATCGCTCTGCATTAAACAAAATACTTCAGTTTTAACGGTTCTAAAACAACAAAATTTAAATATCCCAACATTTCCTCTCGAGCACGTACTCGAGCTGTTCCTTTGTCAACGAAAAACATAAATCTAATATAGAGAAATATTTTCAAACAAGTTTTACCGGCAAAGTTGTTGAGGGCAAGTCACGGAACGTGATTCTATATCCTACAGAAAATCATAAAATAGATTAGATCTTCTTTATTCCAGCAAACTTGCATACTAACATTTCAGGAAACTGCAAGCAGGAATTTCGCATTAAGCGTGCTCTCTAGAGATGAAGCTTCTAGCGTATCAAAAATATTTAATTTCCTCTACGTGATAGGATTGAAAATCTTCTTGGAAATCTTCACGAAAATCTCATTACTTTATACTAGATAACAATATCAGAAGAAAGTAAATTTGTTCTCGATGTGATAGGAAGAGATATTGCTTTCATATTATAAAAGATTTCGGATTGTAAAGTTGTTACATTAATAATAAAAAATAGAATTTTGGTGCTTATATATGAATTGGTGCTATTTTTTAATGTAAATTAGGGCATTTTTACAATATAGTATGGAACCAGTTATTTAAATGACGTTACATCCTTTGCTTAAAAGGGTAAAACGAACTACTGAAGATTTTTTTGCAAATTTGTGTTTAACTACAATCGTTCGGGATCCTTTAAAATAATTTTCACAAGTGCAGCGCTGCAGGTTCTACCAGAATTCATGGAACATTTATAATACGTATGGAGCAGGTCCCCTGTAGATCCCAGTCGAGCTTTTGCTGGAGAATATCCTCAGCAACTAGTTATTAGAAAATATTATGTTGGCAGAAGTACAAATTGCTTATTTGTTTATCACTATTTTAAAGCAGATTTTCTTCTTAGAATAATAGAATTTTTACATTTTAGAGATTTTTTACATTTTTCACATTTTGCACAGGTTTGATTAAATTTTCACGAAATTATTTAAAAAAAGAGTTTAAACCTCAATATTCGTTATTTTTATGTTTTTTTGGGAATAACACAACAATCGAAATAAACTATATGATTGATATTCATTGTCAATGGCTTTAAAATATATATTCAAAATTTAAATTGCAAATTTTCAATACATATTTTAAAGCCATTAACAACGAAGTCAGAATCGACGTTTGTTTTTTTCCAATATACAGCTTTTTATTTCGATTGGGGTGTTATTCCCAAGAAACCATAAAAATAATCAAGAACATGCCACAAATAACATTTAGAAGACACTCAATATTCGTATTTCCGAGAAAAGTCATTCGATTTTAGAAAACTGACAACTCATCTATTCAATCATTGGGCAAAAGTAATCAACGTATCATTTCTCGTGTCTGTATTACTTTTCATTATGAGAAATTGTATTTTTTTAAATAATTCCTCACTTGTCCCCCATGACATATATAAATGCAAAATTATTAAACTCATATTAATTTGCTTGGGGAAAGATTATATATGCCAATTTCCACGCCTGCATCAGTTTTGGTTTCCAAGATATTGAATTTCCCTAAAAACAATAGAAACCTCCATCACCCCCTCTCATTTAGTAATTAAATATCTTATCAAAATTAAATATAGCCTAAGTTACTCATGGATAGTGAAGCTATTGGTGAACAAATGTTTAAAATCGATTCAGTAGTGCCAGAAATTATCCCTTGCAAACGAACAAACAAACAATTTTACTCTTTATTTATTAATGTAAATACAGATTACCTTAACCTACCTCAGGAAGTGGTTAGTGGTTGCCTATCAAACAAACTGCTGCACAAATTAATAGAACAGTACCTGATCTACTAACCCCAACGCCAACTGTTTAATTAAATAAAAAAACATGTATCTTCTATGGTGCCTGATTTTGCTGTGTCTTGTGCAGACGGACTGACGATGTTCCCAGATAGATCGTTTTAATGGGTAAATCGAGTCAACTGGTTTTCGGTTCCCACTGCATTCCTCATTTCATTTCCCAGGTGATTTCCCATGTGTAGTGACATTCATATTTGCCCTGCTCTCCTTTCTCATATTTTTATAGTGGCGACCAAATGCATTCGTAATTGGGATTCCTTGTAATGTCGGAATACAGCCAACGTACTCGTTTATCAAAAACTAATGAAGATGCATGTGGAGAGCTCAGAGCGAAACTGTCGAACGGCTGCATCTCTAAAACTGCAGTTTTTCGGATATTTCCGTAGCTATAAAATGAAATCCAGCGAAATTGAATTGTGTTTTAAAGTGTGTTTTGTATTCAAAAAGATACGAATCTGCTATTTATTTGTCCATATTAGTATAGAACAATTTATGTTGTAAAATGATTATTGATTTGAAGAAGTTAACGATAAGCAATTTCAGAAAGGTTTCGTCTTTGATTTTTTCTCCAGTTTTTTCCTACTAAGTTTTTTTCCTGTAACTAATCAATATTTCACTTAAAAACTGAAAGAACTGTTTATTTACTCTTCTAGCACTAGATTATAGATTTTTTCATACCATATCCTTGATCGGATCCCTTTATCACCATACAGCAGGCTTCTTTAAGCTTTAGTTTTTTAAATTTTTGTCTTTCAACAAGATTTTTGTTTTATACCAGTCGAGTCCATGTCTGCTAGTGCTGGTCAATACATGATTTGTCTAGATGTCTTCTGGAAATGTAATATTAGTGTTCCTTTTTCCTTAATTCTAAAAGTCTTGATGTTTCACTGGTATACTTATAGCCACAATCACAAGCAGATCAAAATTGGTAAGCCATATACTAACTGATAATGATATACACAAAATAGATTAGGGCAAACAAAAATATTACCTATAGAAGAAAAGGCTAAGTAAAATTAAAAAATGTGTGTCGTGAAATCTTGAACTAATTGCTAAACCTTCTATATAGTAATAGATATATCATGGTAAAAGATCCTGTCAGTAGTAGAACAAATCTGATTTGACATCATAGAAAAGTTATCAGTGTGACGGTACGCAATAGAGATCTCGCGGTTGACACACCCAGAAGTCGGAATAGACTACCAGCAATATGGCGGCGAGGGGTATGACGTCACCAGCCGGTGCAAATGGGTACTAACCAAAACGTGGCCGCCGCAACAAAAAAGGATTAATCTGAAGTTTAATGAATAGCAATTATCTTTCAGTAGCTTCTTTAGATAATTATGTAGTATTTGCAAGTAGCTGTTTTATAGTATCAAAACTTGGATAAGAGACTTTTGGTATAAATTGAAGTTACTATGAAAAACCTGAGATTTGGGGCATTGGTGTTTATTCATTTGATAGCTCTTCGGAAGAAAATGGGGAAAACTTCAGGTGTGTGGGTCCAGATTGAGTTTTAGTGGAAAGTATTTTAATCTAAGATCGTTGAGATTGATGTATTAAATTGTGTTTTTTGTATATATGAAAATTTTCTATAATGGGTTTAGTAATTTATTTCTATTTCATTTCTTTTGACTATGTGGATGACTTTTTATCAGGGCACATTCAATATTACCTAAAGTTAAACATTTTTTCAAGTTTGGTACAAATATTTTATTTTAATTGGCGACTGATTTCGTAAGGCTTATCTCCATAAGACAGACAGAGTATTGACGGAGTAAATTACATGTAATTTTTGAGAATAATATTTAAACAAAAAGTGCAGACGTAATTTTAAAAATGTAGGTTTTACTTGCTTTTTATATTAAATAAATTTGAAGTTATATAACACTGAATTTATTACACGAAGTTTTGTGTAACAGTGTGCCATACAGTACAATTTTACAAACTTATTGTGTAAATTACAAAGCCTGATTTCAATAGTAATACAACTTTTGGGATTCCCTCAAACATAAGTATATATGTATATCTCCGGGTGTCTAGGGAAGTATGTTTTCTGTGTAAAGCTTGAATTCAATAAAAATAGACATTTTTTAAACGAGGGAAAGAGAAAGAGAAAAGAAAGAGAAATCTCTCTCACTGGCTTCTAACCTAATCACACACACATCCACCCTTTATTCTCCCTAAAGTTACTTCTCATTTTACCAACCCACAAATGCACTCCTGCTAGCACTCGCCGGGTCGGCAGCATCTGTCAACCACGACCACGACGACCCACCCACTTCCTTGCGTGTGTTGTCTTTCAGTACACATCACACATCTTTGGAGTGTTGCTAGTTCATCTACTCACACCCTACACGTCAAAACGACCAACCTAGATTTTTTTCCAGTTAATTCTTACGTCTGCCACTTGATGGTATCCATTTTTTCCCACGGCCGCCATATTTTTGTAAGTAGTTATTTTCACCGCTTGGTGGTAGTCCAAACTAATCTCCATGGGGTACGTCAACTGTCAACCGCGAGATTGCTATGGTGTGACGTCACACTGACAGCCTGTCCACTGCGAGAGCAACTAATGAATCAGTTCTGTTCCCCTCATAAAGGAAATTTCAAATCAACTGGCAATTGCAAAAAATGAACCGACCCATATTGCTCAGACAACTAGAAAAAATACTGTTTGACTGTTGTGCCTGAGAATTCAATATACATTCAAACATATTATACAGGAAAGCTAATGCCAAATCCCATAGACCTACTTTCTCTCAATTAATCTTGCGAGAGAAGTCTAAAAGCAATTTGTGGAATTGTCTTTACGCTACATTTTGACATTTAAATAATTTAATTTATATGTTTTTTGCAGGCAACCACTGTGAGGCGTGAAACCCCAAAGAAACAATCACAACCGTTGAAATTGGCTAAAAGAATTCGCATTTTCGACTTCACTGCGCATAACTTTTTCAAATTTTCAAAGTTGGGTATTCTATATATGTTTCTCCGTTCCACTTGCTTCATAACTGTAAAAAGCAATTTAATAATTCATTATGATTTGTGTACCCTTTAAGCATTTGAATATCTGTTGTTTTATTTTTGCTTTACGAGTCCCCTCTATACGAACTTAATTTTAGTCCCGGTTTATTGAACAATAAAAGAATTTAAATGTATAAACTATTTGCATTTAGAATCACAGTCTGCAATTTATAGTTCTACAATGAAACTAACGTTTATAAATTCGTAACAATGTTCACACATAGAATGCTTTACCTTTGGTAATACTGATTTACGCTAGTCGTATGCAGTAATAATTCACGTCCTTACGGTGGCTACCCCCATTAAATTGTTTGCTCCAGTTGCATAAGCAAGAGGTTTAGAACATAATTGTGTTACCGGCTGGCGTGCCTTATTTTGTCCTGACAAGTTAATCTCGCGGTCAACATCCGTGAAGGCTTTAAAAAGTAATCCTTTTAACTGGTCACACAATTGGGAGCACCCTTGAATTAGCTCGTGCGCCGGAAAAGTCGAACAACTGTTTACTTATATATATTATGTTGGTTTTCTGGAGGAAGGTACGACGGCAATTTAGGTTAGTTAATCCTCTGAGGTATTATAACTGCTTTCATAAGTGACATTTTTTTCATCTAATCAGACATTGTAGACCGATAAAAAGAAATTTCCGATTACTTTAACAACCTCTTTATAGCAAAGCCTTAAAGAAATGGTAAAATTAATAATTTGATTGTGGTGTTCTTCAAGGTTCCGATTTTATTTCTAATATACACAATTTTCAAGTACTTCTTTGGAAATAAGTCACGAAAACTGCTGTATATTCCAAACGTTTCGGGATCTAGGTCAGACCCCGTTGTCAATGGTTAAGAAACTATGGATAAAATATTCACAATTCTAAAATGTAAAATTAAAATGTTTGACAAAATCTATTATTTGACTTCTGACGTAACAAAGATAATTTTATTTGATAATAAACAGGGCAGCACAGAAACTTCTAGAGATCATATAATCAAAAAGTTCCTTTCAAATTGGAAGAATCTGAAAGGGTTATCTTTAGAATTTTATGTGGCGAAAGAATTTTGTTGATTTAGTGATCCCATTAAAATCATAACGGAAAACCTAGGAAAAACCTTATGAACTATCCCGATATTAAGTTATTTACAAGGACATGACCATTAGCAATTTCTTCCTTAATCATCGGCAACCATGAACGATTGAATTCTACTGATAGTAGTACTGATAAAATCGTTTTCATGTATCAAAATTAAAGCAGACTCTTTTAATTTTCTTTTTGTATGTGTACTGTATTTTATGATTTTATGACCAAGGTCACAAGCATGTTCACAAAGTTTGGATTTTTCAAACTGTCGTTTTTTATGTAATTTTTGGGTTCGTTTATTCCAATATTTAGAGGTCTAGAGATTTCTCCAATATAGAATTTATTATATTCACAAGGGATTTTATAAATGCAATTTCTTCTATTTTGAGTTGTTTTTTTTTGGTTCGGTTTTTGATATAATTGATTTTAGTGTATTTCTTGTTTTATATGATAAAGTTTTTCCTAGGTTTTCCCTTATGATTTTAATGGGACCACTGAATAAACAAAATTCTTTGATCGCATTTTTGGCGAACGCACTATCTAATAACAACGTCGCACCTAGGAGCGTCATATAAAATTCTGAAGATCGCCCTTTCAAATTCTTCTAATTTGAAAGAAACTTTATGATTATATGATCTTTAGAAGTTTCTGTACTACCCTGTATATTGTCAAATAAAATTCTCTTAGTTACGTCAGAAGTCAAATAATAGATATTGTCAAACATTTGAATTTTACATTTTAGAGTTGTGCCTTTTTTATTTATACTGTCTAAACCATTGACAACGGGGTCTCAGCTAGACGAGGAAACGTTTGGAACATACAGCTATTTTCGTGACTTGTGGTGTTATTTCCCAAGAAGTACTTAAGCATTGAACAATATGCCACAAATATCAGTCAGAAAACATCTAATATACATAGTCGTACAGCTGCTCCACATAAAAAACAACTTTTCACTCTTTTATTTCATATAATCAACTGCAACCAGAACTTTTCAAAACAGATAGGTGATTAGTTTATCACGTTGAATATTCTAGGTTGTGTAGAATTACAGCTAGATAAAACACTCCAAGGAACCGTTATGAACTTCATGTTTTAAGAACTGTCCCTCAACAAATAGACATGGGTGTGTCGATAACAGAAACTTTATCTTGGTCTAAGCATATCCAACTAGTGTATACATTTTAAAAATGTTTCAAAAAGTGTTGTTTCAATTTTCGTCACATTTCTAAGATTTCTTTTGGCGAAAGAGAAAGAAAAAAAGAAAAAGAACGATAAAGGTCATCTCCTTTTGAACAACCCAGTATTGGAATAGTTCATACGGTTTTTCTTAGGTTTCCCCTTATGACGTTAATGGGAACACCAAAACAGCAGAATTCTTTGATGGCTTTTTTGGCGAATGCGCCCCCTTATAACAAAGTCGCCACTTATAAATTCTAAAGATAACTCTTTCAAATTTTCCAACTTGAAAGCTGTTTAACTATAATACATAATCTTTAGAATTTTTTGTGCTATCTGTATATAAAAAAACAACGTTTTTTTCTTATTTCAACTTAAATGTCATAAATCAAACTTTCAATTTGCAATTTACATTTTCAATACATATTTAAAAGCCATTGACAACGAAGTCAGAATCGAATTTGAAACGTTTGGTTTTTCTTTCAATATACAGCTTTTTATTTCGATTTTGGTGTTATTTCCCAAGAAAACATAAAAATAATAAAGAGAAAGAGAAAGAGAAGGAGAAAGAGAAAGAGAAAGAGAAAGAGAAAGAGAAAGAGAAAGAGAAAGAAAGAGAAAGAGAAAGAGAAAGAGAAAGAGAAAGAGAAAGAGAAAGAGAAAGAGAAAGAGAAAGAGAAAGAGAAAGAGAAAGAGAAAGAGAAAGAGAAAGAGAAAGAGAAAGAGAAAGAGAAAGAGAAAGAGAAAGGGAAAGGGAAAGAGAAAGAGAAAGAGAAAGAGAACGAGAACGAGAACGAGAAAGAGAAAGAGAAAGAGAAAGAGAAAGAGAAAGAGAAAGAGAAAGAGAAAGAGAAAGAGAAAGAGAAAGAGAAAGAGAAAGAGAAAGAGAAACACGACAAGAAGGAGAAAGAGAAAGTGAGAGGGAGAAATGCGGACTTACATTCATGTACACTAACTAGTAAGGAGATGTAGATCATGTTAAATCTATGCAATGATAGATCACATATGACTACTACACTATAACCAATGAAATTTGGGGGTACATCTTTTTCATCTGTTTCCTCTGAATACTAACCGTAGCTTTATTAGCAGTTATATAGGCTAGTGTCAGTTTCATAAAACATAATATTTTTATTTATTCACTTCCAAGCGAGCTTGTTGGTGCCACATTTGTAAATAGTTTCAAGATTAATTATAATAATTACAAATCTATGTTGTACATGTTGTACAAATTCCAAAACGTAACATTTTTTATTGATTTTGTTTCAGCTTGTATCTTATATTTTTTTCAGCTTGCTGTTTTTGCCGTAGTATTTTTTTTTCACTGGAGCTACGTAGGACATGTGACTTCGGCTCTTATGTCTTTTTAAATAGTAGTAGTAAGAATGATATAAATATCTTTATGAAGGTGAATGAAGTGCAGTCATATAAACGTGCTATTATTGTTCGTAAATCAAAACCAAGTATATACTCGTAACATTTTGATGTCGGAATGGGTTTTAATGGTGAATACTTGATCTTACAAAGAAAGTTAGCCAAATAGTCGAGAAAACTCTGAAGGGATTAGATAAATCCTGGACAATAAAATATAGAATATTCTGGAGAAAATCAACATTGAATATAAAACAGAATTTAGTTACTTCAATGAAAGACAAATAAGGGTATTCGAAAGAAGCGAAAAAAAAGAATGGAAAAACAAGACCTATTTAAAACGTTAGATGAGAATAGTTTAAGATAATATTTCAGTTCATAAAATAAGGTAATGAAAACATTAACAATAAATTAATTCTTACAAAAATTATTAAAACCGAATTTTTAAACCAAATTTGTCGACGACAAAGATGAGATAGCCAAAAATAAAGTTAACCGTATCGATATGGTTAATTGAAAGAGTCTGATGAAACCATACTTAGAAGTAACTGTCAAGTTAGTGTAGTCAGAAAATGCCCTCTACTGAGGCCCCCCTCGTTATATGTTCATCCTAGTGTATATACAAAAGATAATTTCAAGCAGTTGCTACAATCAATGGGTGCGATATTAATGGGAAGATCACATCATTTGTTATTCTAAACCATTCCAGGAAAACAACAGGGAGATTTCGATAAATTGAGTTCAATCCTTGGCATCAATCAAATTGAACTTAGCACATGAATACAGAAATCTGCAGCAAATCGAAGCTCAAATTTGAAGTTGTTTGACCATGACATATCTCAGAAATTCAGATTCACAAAGGAGCGCAACGCAGCTCTCCGTACTTTAGTAATTAAAGCCGTTATGAATATGCTCTGTTCAGGGTTAATACCATCGTAAACCCAGCGCCAACCAATAAGATGTGAGATATGTTTATGGCCTCTTGTTCAAGAACAGAAAGTTATTTCACCAGATAACACAGAGTAACAATTATAGGAGAACCCGTTTATAAACGCTATTTTTTGTATTCAATCTCTTGATTTGGCTCGAGAAAAATAGAACATGAGGATTTGGTAGAGCATTTTAGTAGACCTAACAAAAAAATTTACCCCGATATGTCGAACATATTTTATTTTCTGTAAAAGCACTACATTGAGATCACACTTGTTTGTTGCCATTATAGAAAAAGACAGCTTTGATGCCTCTTTTAATGATGTTAATAAAGAGACACCATCACTTGCCTTATAGGTTTCCAAGTCCATGAAAATCAGTAAGCCATGCCAGTATCAAATACAAATTTTTGTTCAAAAGGTATTAAGTTTCGTTCTCTCTTATGATATAAAGTAAGCCGTTCATCAGTGCATTAGACTTTTTTCTTTGCACCTGGCACGAACTCAGCGCGCCCTTGTGATAAATCATTAAGTTGACGTGAAAATGTTTTAGAAATCAATGTTCCAGCTCCTCATTCAAAATACTTGAGAAACATTAGGCTTTCCCCTTTCTTACTCCTGAAATTGACTCACCCTGAAAACACTTGTGACATTTTTGAACGAAGACGTGTTTTTTTGCTGAAGAAGCATTGCGATATTTCCATAAGACGACTGTTTTTGACGCCCACTATATTTGTGATACAGAAGTCCTGGTCAAACCACCGGGACCTCATATTTAAAATATTAAATTCATACACACTATCAGGTACCCACACTTGATCCCGAATTTCAATATTAAATAAGCCAAATAAAAATTATACTACTATTTCAAAATATATTCATCGCAAACGTACAAAGCTAATCAAGGTCGTTAACATACTAGCCATTCTAAAATAATAAATAATATATATAATAGTGCTACAGATCCCGTGGGTTTAATTAGTCACCTGTTGTCCAATTAATACTATTTTATTTAACGGTGAAAACAAATCCTTAACCTTCAAACTTCAATACAAATTTCTTGACATATACAACACAAAACACAATTTACACTGACAGTTTTCTTAAGGCATATACTTTACTACTTATAACTTATAACTAAGGTTCACAGAACCAATATTTATATAGAATTTTTACATTCGAGAGTCCTCGAAATTACACTATGGAGCTAATATCGAATTATGTAGAACTTTCCCGAACTGACAGTTAAACTTGGTTGGAATATACAGGTTCCTCCCTAGGCCGACGTTATAACTTTCCATAACAATACTAAAGATAATAGGTTAAACTGTAACTGTAATAATAAAATACCTATTTCCCATGAATTTAGAGGAAAAAACAAAGAACTGGCCAATTACTTCTATCTCATACATTTTTTTGAGAATATCTTTGTACTTGGATACAGTTAAAACAGGCACTCTTTGATAGCCTTAAATTTCGACATGCTTTATCAATCAAGCGATCTCCGTATCCTTCAAAGCGTCCCAATTATCTGCTCGGAAACCCTTTCAATACGGACGGCGTCATTATCGTTGAACAAGACATACATTCCACTTTCCGTGTAATCTTTCAAATTTCATGCTTAATTCCAGTTCGTCATCGTCGACACTATCGCTGTCCTTTTTTTATATTATAAGGCTCTGCTTTATTTCGGTCATTAATCTTGAGAGCTTATTTTTGACAGGTTCGCTCTCTTAAGGTCTGATATCTTCTTTAAGTTAATTTCGGGAGTATTAATCAAAATAATTTTACGTCAACTACGTTTATTTGAAAATACAAAAGGTTGAGTTTTTTGTGAAACCGCTTGCCGGCTTTGGAGTCGTGTACGTGAAAAATTATCTGGCCTATAAAAATAAATAATTCGTGTACGTGTTTTGTAAAGTTTTACCCAAGGCAATGTACATTTTTTATTTATTTTAGTCTACTCCTGTTGGTGATGTCAAGAGAATGTATGTTTACTGTTTTTTTTTTTTTCATTTTTCACCGATGAAGACAATGACAATATCAGTGCAAATGCTATTGGGGGTACCTTTTTAGTGACATGAGGATCTATAATAAATACGATTCTTCTAGTATATCTCCCTTAACCCCTTAAGACTCTTGGTGCATAATTATGAAGAGTTTCATCAAACTCAATTTTTCTAAAGAAGTTTAATCTGACAACGTTCGGGCTGAATTGGCATAATAATGATTATATTTTAAACTGTTAATGATACAAGTGCTGGCATCCTAGCGGAAATGGGCGAAATACAGACCTATCAATGGTTACCTGCTATAACGATGACACACATGAGACGTAAGTCAATACAAATCAATAATAATCACTTAGTTACTTTGAAATATAAAAACATTTTTTTGATTATAGTTTAAGTGAAAGATCCAAACAATGATTTAAATTAGTTTTTTTTTTGCAAAAATTTTAATTAATCAATGGCGGATGACCGCTTTTTCGTTAATGTTCGTATTTATGCACATTGAGTCTCAAAAATCGTTTTTATTTTATTTTACGTAAATACGACCCTGAAAATGAGGTTGATGCTTCGATGCTTCTACAATTTTTGTGTGTGCATTAAATAAGAAAGGAACTGTTCTGTCATTAGGGTTGCCACTTTTTTTGAAGAAAATATAGAATATACATGTTTAAGTTACAAAAATATAGCACTTTTGGGAAATTTAGGAAAAAAATTGTACGCATTTATTTCTCATCATTTTTTCATATATTATTTATTTTATGATCAATCTTACAAAACCTCGAAAATCAAGCAGCAACAAATAACGATGGACAGCTGACGTTTAAATGCTATGACCAGTTGACAACTGGCAAACCATTAAGCATAGTAATACATCTATTCAAAGAGTGAATTATTTGTGTGACAAATGTAAAACATAAGAGATTAATGTTGTTAATTTCATTCAAAAAATTTTCAACCCCGCGTAGTGGATGGGTTCCAACTTACAGTTATCATTAAAAAACGCGACATTTGAATTAGCTATTAGCAATGAAAATGTAGTACATTTCGTACTATATCATTTTTCTGAATAATATAGTACAATTGGGTGAAATCTAGTAAGAGACTATATATATAGTAGTAGTAAAAAAAATCACGTCTCAAGGGGTTAAAGAAAACACAAATACCTATGAGATACGCTGATATGCTTTTTCCAGATTTAGACCACGTCATATTTTCGAATTAATTATTTATATATCTAAACAGGCATAACAAAGTTTTCCAACGTTTCGCCCTCACTTATAAGGATCTTTTTCAAGGATGAGAAAAAAAAATCCTTGAAAAAGCTCCTTATAAATGTGGGCGAAACGTCGGCAAGCTTTGTTTATATACCGGTTTAGGTATATAAATAAATTAATTGGAAAAAATGAAGCAGTACAAACGCGGAAAAAGCAAAATCAGCTATGACTCTGGCCGCGAAAACCTTCCTATCTATGAGATAAGCTTGGATTAAATTTTTTTTAGTTTGTCAACCATTTTGTTTCAAACGGACTAAAGGATCTAGAAATGTACTCTTCGGAATTCGTTCGTCATTTTTGAAGTTAGTCTAGATCTATAATTGTCTTAAATTGTTTTTTTCTTCCTCCTTTCTCTTCACTTGATGCTTTAAGCTTTGAGGCTATTCATCCATAATTGGAGTCATTGTTTTCCTGCACTGATTGGATGACCTTAGTTTTAAGGGCGTATCTTCCAGTGCCTTGTAGCTGGTCGCTGGTCTACTCCATCGACATCTTTAAGTTAAGTTTAACATTATTATAAGCTTATAAATATAACAAGAAATCCAACTCGGCAATCAAATGAGTTTATAAATAAAATCGAGAATGGCAAGAAATGTCTTGTCGTGGAGGTCAATTCTCGGCAATAAATGCTTAAATGCATCATTTTATAAGGTCTTTTATTTTTCGATGAGGCAGTACGAAGTCTGCCGGGTCAGCTAGTTTTTAATAAAGAGAAAGAAAATTTTCATTAAATTCGTTCATAGTTGGCCCTATGTTTGGAGAAAAATATCGACGTCAAAAGTATCACTGTACTGAGCTTATGGTTTCGGAGATGTCGTGATGAGTCAGTGAGTGGTATTTCGTTTATATATCTTGTGGTCCTTCAGGGATGGAGCAATGACCCGAAGAGAATAGTCAACCAGACAATTCGTCAAATTCGCTCTGACTTTATCTTAAATGAATTCTGAAAACCAAGTCAAATGTTAAATGGGATTTAAATTCGAATGCTCCTGTTTTTTTATGCACAGTTTGTTTGAGATTGTTATTATTAAAATGGTCTCCATGTGACACTATTATTTCAGATAACGAGTGAGTTTATGAACAAAAAGTCGGATCCAGCACGTTAGGTCGAAGGTTATATGGTATATAGTTGAACACTAGATAGTAAGTCCTTAGGTTATATTTTTCATGTATCTAATCTAACCTTGGAACCAATATAAACCCATATATCATGGGTTACTTTTGGGGACAATATATTTAAGGCTTTGATATTAGTACATTATGGGCACAATAAGTAATAGAACACAAGCCCATGATTTAAACGGTAATAATATGCCACAAATTGTGACTCAATCCGCTACAGAGAGCTTTTAATGGGTAATGTTCTTGAATACAATCATCTGACTTTCTTTGTTCGACAAAAATTGTTGTTACTAACAAATGCACTTTAACATAATAATAAAAGCAATGAAATTATTGTTAATGGAAATTATTAATAAATAGTTTTATATCGTTTATACATGCTGTCAATGAGTATTTAGATATTATTAAATGTCGACATTTATAGTATCATTGTATACATTCAATACTCACAGGGTTACCAGGTTGGACGATGTTCCCCAAAAATTAGCGGATATTTTGACATTGGCAATTTTTTGAGATATTTTTTTGGGAATATGTTAGCTCGGAAATATTAAGGATAGTTTTATAATTAATATGTTTTATATAAAAATTGACATGCCCCAGACGTTACAAAATGTATAATCATCCACATTTACTCAAATCAAAACTTAATGCGTTGTTTACAACATAGTTCAACTTAAGGAACCCTCTAAAACCGTAAATAAAGTGATCTCAAAATACTAAGGACATTAATACAAATATTCAGCTCACTTAAATTGTAATAATTCACCTGGTTTTTGTGTTTCCTATTTATTAGTTTTAGCAATACTTACATCCATTAATAATTAGGTTTTAATTTCTTATCATTCTGGTAGTTACGCAAACCATTTGGACCTCTCGGTTTTTAAAACTTATTTAATTATAAGGATATAACTTGATTTTCAATTTACTTATTTTTACCTATTTCTTTTATACAAAGTTATTTAGAGATATATGACATTGTAATGTTTTTATTTTCACCCTCGGGTTCTGTTCAGTTCTTGGATTTATTTAAAATCACAGTCCATCTCACTCTAATTTATTTCCACTACTTTAACACAATTTATATTCACAGAACTATTTACAATTTATCTCTACTAAACTATACGACCGTCGAATACTGAATACTCCATCGCCAGCTGTCCGTATTTATATATTTGTCTCGGAATTATTTTGGCAAGTCAACGAACCATCGGAAAACTTCTTTCATGTGTGCTGAAAGCTTCAAGGGAATTCCCAGTAACGGCAGCGGTCGTCCTGTTGAAAGACAAAACATTTCAAATTCCCAGAAATATTGGAATAATGTCCCTTCCACGAATTGGTTGATGGCCGAGTGCACCAGCTGTCGGATGAATTCTCGTAACAATATGGATCATGGTGTAAACGGCTAATGGTCAAAAAAATCAATTTCATCAATTTCAACTCCACTTATTTGTTACCTTTATGTGTAATTACGGGCTAGTTATGATTTTTTAACTAAACAAGTTGCTTGTTCGAACCAATGCTAACTCAACATTAATATTTTTTCTCTTATTATTAATTTCATTATAAGTGGAATGAATTTATGAGGTCTTGGCAAGAGCTCAACTTTCAGTGCTAAGACTTCCTCCTTAAATTTACTCAAAGGTGATCTTTCAATACCATCAAATACAGCCACCTGAATTACAATTTTACAATTTTCAAGTCGGCAAAATTTTAATGTTATGACGTCGGATGCTTTTGTTTCAGTATGAATCCAGCAAACGACAAGTGGATGGTATTCCACCCTTATATAAGCAATTAGCCTAGTTTGAATCATCTAACCATCGCTAACGAACCAAAACCGTTGTCTCTACAGATTAATTATGCACGCGAACGTATCTTTGATTCTATTAGAACAAGTTGTACTACGAGTCCATGCATCGTTTAAAGTTTAGCGTGAAACCTTGAGGGAAATAATCACATTACGTTTAGCGAGCATGTTATGGGCTTTTAGGCTGTGGAAGTTTCACAGTTTCCGCATGCATGTAGTATGTTTATGCGTCGTCGGGCGGTCCGCCGTCGCCTTTCTGCTCTCCGTGCGCCAGTAACATAGGTCAAGGGAGTCCCTAATCTGATTACGGGTTGACTCATGCATCTGCCGTTTCTACCCTAATGCCACAACTAATTGTAGTTATAGGCTGAATTTCCAGCCCCTCTTTATTCAGTTTGTTTCTCAAAAATTACTATGTATTTAGAAAACTTATAGAAACAACAAAGATTCTGCAAATTAATTAGGTTTCTAGTTTATATTTAATTTAAACAAGTTTAAGCTTCATAGCAAGTTAATTGAATTAATTTCAATTATCAAACTCAAAGGAAACTTGTGAAATAAATATAAACGTACACATAATTTGCACTATTTACCAATTCATAAGGATTTTGGTGGCTTACGAAGAATAGTTAGAAGAAGGGATTATTCAAAGGGACCCATAAATATATTTTATCTTCACCGTCGACTAAAATCCTAATTATTAATTATGATTTTGCGAAATCTATGGCCAATACTTCTGCTAAAATGTTCTCTGTTGAACACGGCGGAAATAAATTCCCCAATATTATCCACGCACGAGTTTTTCCTCCCTCATAGATGTTAATTTGACAGCTGATATGATTATGATATTATCTTCTTTCAACGCAGACTATTTACCGACTAGCAGGAACAAGCCTCTGCAACCCCAATATCCAAAACACGTGATAAACTATAGCCTAACAACTACCGACCAGTTAACCTTACGCCAGTAATTTGTAAAGTTATGTAATCCACAATCACCATTCCAAGGCATCAGCATGGACATTGACACACCCTGACTAAATTACTCGGGTGTGTCAATGAGTGGCCAGCAGCTCTCGATAGAAAGGAATCCATTTCGGTATCCGTGACAACCTTTTTCGGTGGATCAGTGACCAAACAAAACAGAGAAATCTTATAGAATCACTCTTGTGTCTGCCTCTTTATCCATCTATCTACGCTATTTTCTTAGCAACGGGTAAATTACTACCGAATACAATTTACAGATAAAAATTCAAGCTTCTAAGTAAATGCAATCAAAAGATACGGCAATTTAAGTGACATATTTTAATAGGTACCCTTAAAATCATTCCTTTAAAATCATGGCATTCTTGACTTGATATTATGAAATTAAAGGAATAAATCTGATGGCCGTGAATTTATAAACATGGCATAATAAACTGTTTATTACGATTACACAGTTACATTTGCAATTGAAGTCTGTCAGTAGTACCCTTTTTTCAAAAAATACACAAATGTATGGTCCTTTGGAAGTGTAAAAACTGCAAGCTTCAAAATTGCAGTAGAGGTAATTTTGAAAATTTGCCCTTATTAGTGGTAATCGTTTAAAGACAGTTTTTCTCATCATACTTCTTCGTTCACGAGGACGGTCAACGGCCAACTCCCCCTTCCGACAACTGACATCTCAAAAGTCTATCAAACCATTCTAAATTCTAATACCAACGTCGTCTACATTCCCTACATACAACGTTCTTCTTCTACGACATTCCACAACATCAATGCTCGAAATGTCCCGTGCTCGACTCTACTTTTCTACATCTTCTTACCATAAATGCCATTAACCTATTTAGAACGTGTGATTCCGCCCTTAGCAATTCGCCTCGAACGTCAAGAGAAATCTAACCAACAATCTTAGCCTAACATAAATAGCCATCAAAACAAATCAATACCAAATACAAAAGTAGAATATTTCCAATACCTATCGCAGTAACAAAAATGCTACAGAATAATAAAAAAGGGACGTGTTTACGTTTGAAGATAATTTTATCCTATCCGTTGGTGTTAATATTCGACGTCAATACTCGTGTTTTAGTTACAAGAAAACAGTTATTGTAGATAAATGACACATCCAACGTCCAGTTTAGGCTATTTAAAATACGTTTTGCATAATTCAAACCTCAGAAATTTCGTCGTTTACTTGTTCTTTTACGGGTTTATGGAATACACTGCTAGTTATACTCTGCGACAAAAATGTAATGTTATATAGTCTAATATCAATAACTTCAATGAACAACGAATGTTTTAAAAATGTATTTTCTGTAAAAAGTACCAAAAAAAATCATTAATAGAGAGGAACAAAATTGAACTAAACATAATTACTGATAATCTACACCAAACTCCTCTCAGCAATACAAAACAATAACAAAACAACAGCAATCATTTTATAATGTTTAAGCACTTTCTTGGAAAATGAGACCACAATTCTGACCTAGACTACGAAACGTTTGGAAATATACAGTCTTCCAAAATGTATAACAAGTTAGAATTAAATTCAATTTTAAAATCTCATTAAAAATAAGAAATATGTTAAAATAAAAAATTATGGAACTAAACCAAAATACTACAGAACTCAAAAAATTGCATTAATATTTAAATGAAGACGCGAGATGTAAGACCAATCTAGGATTTTCAAGAGAATATATATTGACTTGCTCAAAGGAATATAGATATTCAATATTTATATAGTTATATATATATATATATATATATATATATAATTGGAGCTCTAGAAAATTTGAAAAGTTAGGTATACGCTTCTTCTTTCATAGTTATTCTTGGTTGCCGCAATTTAAGGAGATATCAGAAAAGGAGTAATGCACCAATGCCAAGTTCTTTTAATCCTATGTCGTGATAATTCTTAAAATCTTTCTTAAACACCTTAAAATCTTCGATTCGTTTTTTAGCGAATTATTATCATATAATAGTCATAAATATTTTTTTCAAATTCTTCCAACGTGAAAGAAGCTTTATTACTATATGATCTATAAATTTTTTTGTGCTACTCTGTAAATTTCAAATATGAGACTAATTTTTTTTGTGTTACATCACTAAATATTGTCAAACCATTTTAAATTTTAATTGTACATTTTCTTATAATTGCCACTGAGAACGGTCTGTGAAAAAGTTCCAAAAACTTTTGGAATATTTGAAATTACTTTTGCGTAAGTTTGGTATTTTTATTGCCAAGTTTACCGAAAATGTCACAACTGTCATTCAGATAGAGATATTTCACCTTTCCGTTAAACAAGTGGAGTTCCAAAATTGCCATCAACATGTATGAATCAATTCCGCCCACTTCCAGAGTTCGTTCTCCCCGTTTTCTGTATGTGATTGATTACAATCCTGCTGCCTCTATTTTTTTTCTAGTATGTCTAAAACAGATTTCATGACTTGCACATTTGCGATGCAACCGACACTAGCTTTCTAGCTTTTGATATAACCACCAAACAATACAGAATAATTTTCCGAAACTTCAAATTACTTTCGGATAAGCCATTAAATCAATTTCATCGGTAATGAAAAATATTAGGGCAGTATGTGTTTCCCATGCGGGTATTAAAACTGCATCAGTTCTTGCTGGAAGCATTAATCCCCATTAGATTGACTGGCAAAAACAAGTCGTTTTCCAAGTATTCGGTTTCCAGTCGATAGTTCCTATATCGCGCAAAGCGCGAGGGTTAGAAATAATATGAATGCGTCAGACGGAGATAGTACGCTCTCAGAAAGATTGATAGCTTATCGTTCACGACGGCCGGGAATTGAGATCCAACAGTTGATGGAATAACTTCAGTTATTTGCTCCATTCTATCCGTTGCTATCCGTACAAATAAGATAAATTTTACAAAACGTTTTAGCCTAGTGAAAATAAAGTTGTGCATATGTATAATTGCCTGAAGAATAAAATGGTGACTATACCGAAACGTTGTTTCATACCTCAGTGATAGGTCAACTAGGTACTGTGTTGAGGTAAAATGATATGAAAATTATTTAAATTGTCGTCTGATGTGAGGCTCTGAAGAATTCGTGGAGTTTCTTAAAAAAGAAATTGTTTATTTCTGGTCATCAGTTGTAAAATTCTGCTAAAATTTGTTCAGATTTTGATCAGAAAAATTCAAAACATAACTCGAAGAGGGACTACGACTTTGTAGATTTTTGGATATCTGGAAACTTGAACAACCGGTTACATTTTTTCCTGTTTGTTTTACAAGATATGTTGTTGGGTGTCTAGGAGATGGTTTATCACCTGATGTAGAAATGTTGTTTTGGTCTGGTAGTAAGATCTATTAAAAAAACTTGGTGATTTCCCAACGACTTGTCTTCTCTGTTGTCAATTGTGCACCTAGCTAATGTTATGATAATACTGATACTGCCCTATCGAACTGCTGCTCACAATAGGCCAGATATAGTTTTAGTAGATAAAATCCCTAGGAAAACAACCTTAATTGAAATAGCAATCCCTAACAACAATAACGTAAATATTAAGCAGGCTGAAAAAAGAGCCAAATACAGGGATTTGGGATTTCAAATAAAGACACAGTGGGACATGAACAACACATAAACTGTACCAATTGTTATGTCAACAACAGGAGTAGTCCCAAAACTTCTACTAAATAATTTAAAATACCTCGGTCTGGAACAACATCGTTACCAACTAATGCAAAAGGCCGTTCTGTTATGAACAGCCCGGACGGTCAAAAAATTCATGGGAAGCTGCCACGACTCCAACCACGGGCCTGATAACCTGACAAGGGCTCCCACAGAGCTAAACCCTTTTGATATCTAGGATATCTGGGGTTAGTGAATTTTCCTCTAAAGGCACGTTATACGTGTCTTAGAAGGAGTGTGCTGCCATACACTATATGGTCAAGTCGAGAATAGTAATAAATTATTTACTAACTTGGAATACAATACAATCACATTCCATACCTCGGCCTTCCTGACGATATATTTTTTTAAATTATTGGAGGTATCATATAATAAACAAACTTTCTCACGTGCCCGATAAATTTTTCTGTTTCTTCACACATCTCGATTGAAAAGAGGCAAGTAACGCGAGTTATTTTGTATTTTGTGACAACCTGAACGCCTGACATCGCGTTAGAGAAGGTAACGCGACGTCATAACGTTGTGAGTGTGGCAGGATAATGCAAACTTGAGTAATACAAACATAACGCCGTAATATGACGATACAAAAACGCCCGAGCGCCGCGTTATAACGCTTTCTATGTGGCGAAGGCTTTAAAGTATCTCAATATATTGGAAGATCCAGTTGACATTGGAATTCGAAGAGATTGATTGAACACCTGCAACACCTATAGTATTCGAGCACCATTACCACAAATATACTGCAAAGTTTTGCAACAAACGATAAACCAAACGATATTACATAAAATCAAAGGAACACTTAACAGAATCGGCCGCCTTCTCTAAAAACATTACCTATTCACTTACATGTGTTTACAACATAGCATTCAAATACAGCGATAAACCCACATTGGACAAACAGAAAGAAGGATCTAAGCCAGCATAGAACAGCACAAACTAACGTAGGTAACAAAAACAACTAGAGCACCGGCTACATATCAACATATGCAGGTCTCAGAAACAACTTTGTTAGCTGTAAAAAATAGCTAATGCAACCAATTGTAAAACCAAAATAATAAGAAAAGAAAGTGTAGTTTAAAAAGGTGGATAAATATATCAAAAAATTGAAAGCATTTTTAGGACAAAAAGTAGTACAAAACCAGTCACAAGCAGAACAGATCTACGTAACCCAAACAATATCCTTAGATACCAGCTTATAACATAAACGAAAAACAGACGCATCAAGAAATCAGCTCTCAGACCTAACAACGTGATTGACCTAAGAGTTTTGTTTTTCCTTGCATTTTTAGTTAATTAGATAGTCCTTAAGCATAGCTAAAATTTCAACAAAATATTGGGTTTATAGCAGTTGAGGTGGACAAACTAATTTTGCAGGCCATTGTCTCCTTCTATTAAATAATATTATATATTAAAAGTACTTCCTTATTACACTATATTTGCGATAGCAGGTTGACTGTGAGTATCATAGTCTTTTTTGTTAGATTACAAAATATTGTATTGGTTTATCTACGTTTTAACCAAATTAAAACAAAATATTCTAAATTCTAAATTCTCAATAATTTATCAAACTGTTTGGTTTTGAATAGATATATCAGGAATTTGGAAATTCCCGAAATTGCAGGTTAAGTATTATTAAAATTTCTTGGAAATCATAAAAAGAGAAATAGTTGAAATTCCACAACATAATCATTAGACTTAGAGCCTATACTTCTGCAATGTACATGTATCGTGACAAGAGTAAAAAGAGAGGGGAATAGAGAGCAAGAGGGTCACTCGATTGTGTGCGCTTCAAATGAAATATATACGTATATAGCTCATTGGGTGATTCCACCAACCAGGCGAAATATTCTCTTGCACCCTGTATTGCCTCTCCTTTTATTCTTCTTACGATATTTGTACGTTACAGGCTACCTCCAGAGGTACATGCTCTACGGCATTAGAATGAGTACTGTATTGGCTGCAGACAATTCATTCTTAATGGTCAAAATCATCAATAGCTTCTTTATCAGGTGACAAGACAAAACAATCAAGCAGACTCTCTGAGCATATTTAAAAACTTTAAATTGTATCTCAAAAAAATTTTCAAACTGAATGTTTTTAAGATATGTTTGATGAAATTTAACATTATTTTGGTAAATTAAAATCAATATGTCATTAAAATGTTTCTAATGTAAGCTGGAATTATTTTTTTGTCAAAAAGTAAATATATAACTATCTACCATCAAAAATTCTGCAATGTAAAAAATAATTTTATTAATCATCGCTATCTTACCGTGACCACCGTTGTGAATTATTAAATGTCTGTGACAAGCAGGAATGCATACCTGAAACAAAAGAAACGCTTATTAAATAGGCAAACCATGAAATCAGACACAGCAAGGTCATAACTATTACAGTAATTATATTAACGTGAACAATTAAAAACATTTCACATCGTAAATTAATAAGTTTTCACATTTAATACCATAAAAAAACGTCATGATTGTAAACGCTAACGAAAAAATATTATCAGGATTTTTGGAGAAGGGTTGCTCGCCCAGGCGTGCCCAATTAGAAATCGTTGTGAATGATTCCTTCCTTATTCCCCTACCAGCCTTAGCAACACTAATGGCAAGGATTTCTTTTCCTTTAATCGCTGATGCGTGTAAGCAGCTTTGCTTGCAAGCTTTAAGAAAGTATCTGAGTTATGTTAGAAGCTTTTTTCTTTGACATGCTAAATTACATCAGTTTGAAAGCTGTTTGGGAGCCCTTCAGATCTAGCGTACAACTCCGAACACGAAGTCCACTAGAAATGTTCTGAAAAGCGAAAAATCTGTTTACAAGCAACAATTATAAAGTATTTGAGGGGAAAAATATTTAATCACAGTTTGAAGTAGTGTATAGTTTAGATATATTCACAAAATGGTAAAGTTTTTTCAGGATGTGGGGTTAATTGGCCAAAGAATTGGTTAAAATCGAATTTTAATAGAAGATAAGTAATATGAGAATATGTTTATGTTAGTTTTGACCTGCCAATACCAACAAAGTAACAAAGTTTACCGCCGCATTTGTCTGTCTGTTCGTGATAAACTAAACAATTACTGAACGGGTTTTCGTGCGGTTTTCACCAATAGATGTAGTAATCCACGAGGAAGGTTTAGGTATATGATTTGTCAAGGTTTTGGGTAAATTGATTGAAATATAACATTAATTGGTGGAAAACGTCCAGCCGCCTCGGAACTTTCAACGAAATTGCTGCTTTATCCCTTTGAAATATAACAAAACATTGCATGGTGAGATATTCGTTTTTTATAAAACTACAAATGGCACATATTTATTATTTAAGGATACCTAGTTTATTATTTCCATTCTATCTTCTACAAAAATATAAAAACACCAAACCTTTATTTAAACAGTCAGTGCCGTTTCAACAACTCTAAGTTGAAAAAAAAAGGTAATTTACATTTAGTTTGTTTACTACTTGATGATGACACCTTAGAGTGTTGAAACGGCGTTGAATGTTTAAATAAAGGTTTGGTGTTAGGGTACAAAACTGTGTTTTTACATTTGTGACACACCAAAGGTTCCACAAAATTTCCATTCTACAAAAATGGTTACTACATTGTGATACTTGGAAAGCTATTTAGACGGATACAGTATTAAGACTTATCAACTTATCAACAGTATAAAACCAAGTCTCTTCCCTCCGTTTGTGTCTCTCTGTCCTTAGATTTCTAAAGTAAGCAACGGATTTTAGCGCGCTTTTCATCAATAGATAGTGTTTGTGCACTTATTGGGAATAGAACTACAATATTTGAAAATATGTATATTTCCAAATATTTCGAGGCCTAGGTCAAACCCCGTTGTCAAAAACAATATGAAACTATTTGAAAAAAGCAATTGTAAAATTTAAAATTAAAATTTTTCAAGAATATATGTATGCAGTAACTAACAGAATGTAATTTATTTTGGAAATACAGCATTTTCAAGTATTGTGATGTCATTCCCAATAAGTGCGTAAACATTAAGTAAAGATGCCACAACTACCAAAAATAGATAGAGTGTTTCAACATTAAGGTTTATACGTTTAATTTATTATGGTTTTGTGCGAATTTGTTAAATATATAATATATATATATATATATATATATATATATATATATATACAAGGTGTTTGGTAGAAGGTTCGCCAAACATGGAGGGCAGATAGGTGGGCTCATGTGCTATATTATATAGCCCATATAAAATCTAGATATCTTACGGTTTTTTTTAATTTATTTTTTTCTTATTTCTCAAATTTTACATTTAAACTGTTGTAACTTTTTTATTTTTCACTGTATCTTCACCAAACAAACTTAAATGAAAATCGTGTCTGTTTGCTCATCTGCATTCCATATTTGATACAAATGATTGGTTGAAAAAATTATATGAGTACACAAATGGCGAGGTTCCATAAAAAAGTAATTATCACGTTACAAAAACTTCTCTACTTCAACAACTTTCCAACGATATATCACACGTATTGGAAAGTAATCAGTATCATAATAAAATTTGAGTTTGTAACTTACAAGGTAAGAACTACAAAAAATAAAACATACCCCAAATTGCATTAATTTGTTATAAATTTTGTTCAATACGGCTTCTACCGCTACGGATGCAATCGCGACACGTTTTTCTGACTCCTACAGTGGTAGTCTCTAGTCGCATCTCATCCCATATTATTCAAAAGCAACATTTATTCTTGCTCTTAATTGCTCCTTGGTTTTTACTTTTCTCTCATAAACGAGTTGCTTGGCCGTCCCCATACAAAAAAGTCAAAGGTAGTCAGGTCTGGCGACCTTGAAGACCAGAGTATAGGGCCAGTTCTCTCGATCCACGCGTTTGAGAATGTATTGTCCAGGAGGTCTCTGACAGGTGGTCTATAATGTCAGTCATCATTTTTGAATATTGTTGGTCTGCCTCCAATGGGATTTCATCTCATAAGATCGATCATCTCACATTGTTTGGAACGCAACATTGATTCTTTCCCTTAATTGCTCCTTGGTTTCTATTTCTATCTTGAATTGTTAATGAATGATTTATCGATCTTATTAGATGAAGTGTATGTTTTATTTTTTGTAGTTCTCACGCTGTAAGTTACAATCTCAAATTTTATTATGATACTGATTACTTTCCAATACGTGTGATATATAGTTGAAAAGGTGTTGAAGTAGAGAAGTTTTTGTAAGCATTGGAAGTTCTCCATGTGGTTCTTTTTTTTGTAACGTGATAAAGTGTTTATAACTTAATTACTTTTTTATAGAACCTCGTCATTTGTGGACTCATAATTTTTTTTCAATTTGTGTCAAATATCGAATGCAGAAGAGATATATATATATATATATATATATATATATATAATGTTTAAATTTTATTAGTGAATATGTTTCGAATGACTGGAACATGTACCGCAATGCAGTTTTTTTTAATAAACCTATACCGGTTGTAGTTATAAACCCGAAACTGACAGATGAAACAACCGCCCGACGTTTTAAAATATTTATTAGTTGAAATCGATGTAAAGGCCCTACCTTAAAATTGGTTCTATATTTACGACAACAACTGTAACGCGTTAGTAACGTGCAATTTCACACGCTGTTTCATATGGGAATCGATAATAAAGCCGGACAAAGTGATTAAGAATTTATTAAATTTTGATGAGCAAAATAGTTCTCGAATGTTACGGAATTGTCCAAAATTTAATAATGGAGCAAAAGGCTTTTTCGCAGTCGGTTGGCTGTTGGCTGTTCGTTTTTACAAACTACACTAGTAACAAACGTTTTAATAGTTTCCACAGATTGAAAGTTATCAATTCAATCAATAAAAATTACTATGCCCCAAAATCAATGCGAGAGGTAGACACTGATAACTGATAGTTTTGTGCAGTAAAATGAATCGAGATTTTTGCAAATTAATATTGTCTTCTGGAATTATTTTTTTGCTAATGCTGATGATGAATAATCACTTGATACTCAATTATTTATTTGAAATATGCAATGAGAGACATGGGTACTAGCCAGGTACTTAGTACTCCTGTTCAGCGACCCCAAAGACCCCTGATTAACAATATGGAATATGGAACTAATTTCCGTCATTATTTACCGAGCGGTAAATTTCACCACTTGAAGATGCATTCATAAAAATGTAATTTTCTTAAGCAGCGGTGAACATTTTCAAAATTCATTTATCATATATGGCCTCAAACTTTCTGAAGGCTGCAACGAATGGAATGCATAGAACTGCATCTCAATTCACCCTATTGCAAAAAATTGATAGTGAGGCTCATATTTATGTGTTATTTCCTCAATCATGGCCTCATTAACAAACACAGAGGATTTTTCTACTAAAATATATGTCGTTTGAGAACGAACAGACTTTATTTAGTAAAGATTCATACGAAACTGCCAAAAATAATAATTTCAGTTTCAGTTTAGGAAGCTAAATGAAAAACAAGCTTAGCAAATCGAAGTAAAGTCTCACTAAAAAAATCTGTTTTATTTATTTACATTAGCCCTGTATATCAGATGAGTTCCATAATACAAACTACAAATACAACCAAATTTTCATTTCGATACAACAACAGAACACATACAGGTGAAACTAATAAAAGCATGTTTATTTAAAAGCTTCATACTGGTGAAGAGCTTTTCTTCAAGATGCAGTGGAGATAATAGTATCTACGGACCGTGTACTCACATCGTTTTATTTAATAAATTTAGTAAATTATTTTGTTTTATTTAATTACTCTAAATCAATAGAGTTAAGCCCGGTAGAAAGAAAACGATCTTATCATTAAAAAAGCACCATTGTGGAGCAACCGAGTTGTGCCTATTTCTAAAAATGTAATCTCAAAGTAGTCAAAACAGCCAGTAAAAAACCTATTTTTTAGAAAAATAAATTTCTCTGCAACCATAGGGCAGATTTTGAACTAAAGTGACTTATCAACTAGAAATAATTTTAATCGGCTGTAACTCATCAATCAAAATCAACTGTCCATATCAGTTTTTAATAGGTCTCTTATAAAATGATTCAATTTTGTCTCACTTAGTAAATAAATAATGATGATAAGGTGAGGATGATAATGAAATCAAAAAGCGAGTAATACAAGCGAGAAGAACAATAGGATGACTTACTGAAATTTTGTGGTCTCAAGAAATAGGGAAACAACGCAGATAAATATGATACACTTATCAAAAGAGCTGGGGCCGAAGAACACTAAAGATGAACGAATCCAAAAGAACAATAGGGATATCACAGAAATAGGATTCGCAACGAAGATGTGAAATACCGAATGGGTTTAGAAGGATCAGTAGGAACAGAAAACAAGTAGTACAGTAAGGACATGTTCAGAAGATGTGAAATACAAGACTACTAACAAAAAACAACTAAGTCTTTGTTATTTTTTGATGACATTGGTAGTAAGAACTTTGCTTACTTTTGCTGTCAAGGGGGAGGGGGTGGGGTAAATAATTGTGAAAAATCTGCTTAAATAATATTTGAACGGCCTCAAAGCAATGTAATGACCATATATGTATACAAAAGAAGTGCTAATACCTAATTGACAATAAAATATTTTTTATGTTATTCCACAATTACTTTTAGGTTCAACTGTAATGTTGCTCATAAATCCATATTAATATTAATTTATATTATTAGAAAAAACTCAATAATAAGCATTTTCAATTGTGACAAGTCCTCAACTGTTCCTTGCTTCACAGATGAACTTATACATCAGGTATTGACAGTACCAAAAAAAATTAATTAAAAGTTACACCACTAGATATTTCGGTTTCGAGATCTCTCATATGTTCACTACATCCCTTCGCAACCATTTTAATATTACTATTTCGAGTGTAACTTGCGCTACAAACCTTATGTATAACAAGCTCTTCAGCATTTTTCAATTCAAGTTTATTGTTATATTTTCCCCTTTATACAGGATTTAATGAGGTCATCTATCGAGAGGTGTTTCGCAATATAGTTATTACTTTTCACGAAAGATTATTTTACTGCAAAAATAATCATCGAATTCAATTGTTTATTTGTTTTCTATTCTAAAATCATTAACATTATAGTAGTTTTTTTTTGTTTCTTGTCTATTAATATATGTATGTCTTTCGCATTCTATTTAGTTAATTTGTGTTTTTTATTAACAACTGTTTAAATTGTTAATATTTGTTGATAAATACTTCGTTTATCTATATATAAATAGGCTAAGACAAAACGATTAGGTACCATTTTCTCCTCTATCTCTCAACCGATTCTCTTCATTTTTGTTTTGTTTAGTAGCTATTGACGACCTTCAGTGCAGAATGCTAATATTAATTTATAATATTGGTTTATACATTAAATAAAATATAATAAAAATTCATTATTTACGTCCAGAATGTCAACGCCACACAACTGAATGTTCGGCCGCCGCCAGACTGAAAACATTGAGTAATTATATATAGAGGGACCAATGCTGTTACAAAACTTAGAGCATGTACTTCTGGTAGTGGCATGCAAGCGTTGTTATTGTTTAGTGGTAAAGTAATCGTTGTATATTATAATTATACAGGGCGATTCCAGATATGTTAGAAATCATTTGTTTCGTGCAGTTAAGCAGTTGCATATATAGGGTGTTTAAAATATAGAGTAGAGTGCAATTATAACTAATAAAATAATTATATAGGGAAGCCCATTAGCGATTGAATTTACAGGGTTCTTGGAATAGAAGGCGGAGTAGAATTACTGTTATACAGGGTGGTGCAAAAAATATTATACAGAAATTCATATACAGGGTGGCGGAAATGGAAATGCAACATTTCGTAACCCATAAGCAGTTGTATATATAGAGAAGATGAAATATAGGGTGAGAGGAATTATATATATACAGGATGATGATAAAAAATGTTAGAAAAGGAAATGATTTATAGAGTAGCCCACGAAGAGTTCCATATATATGATGATTGAAATATAGGTCGGAGTAGAATTATAGTTACAGAAGATACTTAAAAATTTTATATACAAAAAGAATAAATACGGTGGCTCATAGACAGTGGCATATACAGAATGGTTTACCGGGTGGTTCAAAAATGTTAAAAAATATTATGCGTGGTCCATGAACAGTTGCATATACCATGGAAATGTATAATGGGATGGAATTATTATAATGAGGATTTTAATAAATGTTAGAGAACTGAGTGCAATTATAGTTATACAGGGAGGTTATGAAAAATAAATATGTAGGGTAGCCCATTAACGGTTGAATTGTTGTCATATTAAATTAAGAATTACGAATTTGAACACAAATAAAGTCCTATGAATTATATCTGAAAAAGACTTGAATTTCGTTACTTATTTGTAGAAGAGAGATGTAATATCGACATGTAGGATTTTCGAGGAAACTATCACACAAAGGTTCCGAATCTGGATCCGTTCCGTGTAATTGCTGTTCTCCCGAAAGTCCTAGGATAGAATTTCACGATAAAATTTTTAGGTTTCTTAACCTGCCAGAGATATTGACACAATTGGTCGAATTTCGACCACTGGGAAACAGCTAGTATTCCTAATTACTTTAAATGTTGGTTGATTTCTGTAAACACAAAGTTTTGTACCCTAACACCAAACTTTTATTTTTACACTCGACGCACGTTTCCACAACGAAGCTGTCATCATCATGGAGTACACCAAAACTCAGTTTTGGTTTACTCCATGACTGAGTGCTGTTTGATCATAAATTATAAAAACAGTGAGGGAAACCAAACACCCTTGTTTTAATCTAACTGGAAAATAACAAGTGATATTAAGAACAATAGTTACCGTTTAAAATTTTCCTTTTATCGATAATGCATTATTCAAACCCGCGTTCAGACAATCTACTGTTTTCGTATCTTTTATTTTTTTCTGTTTGCTTCTCCGAAACAACTTTTCCCATTTTCCAGCCAGACTAATGTTTATGTTCAACGTCAAGCTTTCTAATATTTACCACCCCACATCTAATTTGGAATATAATCCTGTCTGTCTGGCTTCACTCCGAAGTCGAGCTTAAAACAATTAACAATGCAATGAACTTTCCTAATTACCTGTCCTACACCATCTCATTTCCACGTAAACAAGACACAGAAACAATAGCAGCACAATTATTTTCCATTTATTTTCACTTGACTTTTCCGACGATAACACGAAAAAAAAAGGAATTCATATGGCAAGCTGGCGAATGGCCATCTTGGGATACCAACGTTTGGAACGATTAAAAATGTGCTCTTTTATCGCCAAAATGTCTTGTTTTTCACAAACAAAAAAAACTCCTTCTTATCTGCATTCCGCTGGAAATAATGGTTTTAACTGCAGTCATAAATATTTTTACGGAAGTTAGAGATAAATAAGATAAACGTTATTACGTACATGTCGACTGTGTAGAATTTTATAATGTATTTTTACTGCCGAAGTTTCCAAAACAGTTCCAGCTAATAAAAACAAGTAATGGAATTATATTGGCCGAAAATAAAATTAGCGTAATTCGCTCGCAAAATACTTCGCTTTATCTTTCGAAAGTACTTTAAGCTAATTGCCTGTGGATGGAATTAGTAGGAATTGTTTCCAATTTAAACGATAACTGGCAAAATCTAAAATGACATCTAGTAGCTAATCTTCTACAGAGGCCGTCTAAATTGTCATTAGTGTCAGCTAGCTAGCAGTCGTAAGTTCATTTCAACTTACATTAATTATGAGCCTAAGAAACTACTGAAATAAGTTTTGAAGAAAAGTGCTACAAAAATCTCATTTTGTAATAGTAAATTTTACAGAGACTTTATTTAAATTCGTAGTGGTCCAAGATTTGAATGACCTCCACAGTCATCATGACACGTGGTTATAACATGACAGATTGAAAATTGACAAATGGGAGTTAGCGAACATGCAGCATTGCACGCTAGAACAAAGCCTGCTGATTATTAAACACTATTAGCAAAATGGTGAAAGTTTGATTGACACTATTCGTAAAGTGCGTTTCATATTCGGTGGGCACAATACCCCTAATTCATTTACTGTAAACAGAATACTCGAAAAATTCGAATGTATTGGTTGAGCTGGTGGTCAATCATAACAAAATATCACGGCAGTTAGCGACAGTGTGGCTGAAAGTCCAAAGAGAACCATTCGTCATCGTACATAAAATCTGAACAATACAACAGCCACTCTTTAGTGTATTCATACGAAAGAATTATATCTACACGCCTACAAAGTCGAATTGATCCAACAAGTTTTGCCAACAGACCGTACAAAGAGAAGATAGTTCATCAAAAGGATCCTTGAGCAACAGTGTATGACCTCGATGGCTTCGTGTATTGAAAAATTTGCCGCATTTAGAACTAAGAAAATCGACGACAGATGCTTCAAAAAGCAGTGTATCCAAGAGGTGTCACTGTTTGGTCTGCATTGTGGTCTGGGAGAATTAACTATTGTTATCCGAAGTCCCAGAAGCACCGAAACCTTGAAGGTCGAAATTAGACGCTGTATCAGTTTCATACCGGCAGATGTATACAATAATGTTATTTCAAATTTTGTCAAAAGAGTAGACACGAGCCAGCAAAACCGAGGGGGTCATTTTTAAGATATTATCTTTCAGACATAAATCCTAAATGTTTACGTTTTAAATCAATAATTTTTTTAATCATTTGTAGAAAACCATGCTTTATTAAAATCTTGGGCCTTTATTGCTTGTACACAAACGTATTAATTAACCACCAAATCCATGCAAGGTACGGCCTTGTCTCTTCAATGTATAAACAACATCCATAGCTGTGACTGTTTTCCTTTTGGCATGTTGTGTATGTGACAACATCTCTTATAACATTTTCAAGGAAGACTTTAAGTCCACCTCTAGTTTCCTGGTAGATCAATTCTGCTATAAGTTTAACATTACCACGTCTTGCTAAAAGTCTCATGGTTGGTTTTCTATACCTTGGATATTATCAGGCAACACATTACGATGACGTTTTGCACTGCCTTTTCCTAAACCTTTTCCACCTTTGTCTCTTCCATAATAATACAAACGTACACTTAGTCGTTTGTAGAAAAACTGACCAAGAAGAATATCTCAAACTATGTTCATATGTAAATTAGAATTCTTCGTCCGAAAAAATCGCCAACAACACGTAAACCTAGGAAGCTTAATAAGATCAGCCAAGAATAAAATCATCCAATTTTGTCAAACAAATATTCTCCATTAAAGATCTTTAAAAACTCCAAATTAAATGATGACTGGAAGCGATCATATGGTTGATAGGGAAAAAAGTTTTAACACAAAATTGGAAAGATAAAATTGTCGCCCCCCCCCCTACAGCGCTAACAACAGCAATCAGAAAGTATATTGGGAGACATATCAGAAACTACTCGAAGAGAAGCAACAAGAACAACAAGATCACTGAAATGAAGAATTTTTATGCCATGGTATCTGTCTTTGGTGTTACATGAACATTATAGAAGTTCGTTGTTGTTCCTTTCTTCTTCCTCCTCACAAGCACAAGCTTCAATGCAGGCTTCACATAACTATTTAAATTCGAATTAAATTCTTACAAAAATGGAAGATGATGGAAATTATCTTGGACTCTGTCTCAACGAATATAAGTGGGTTTTGCAGATCAAGACCTTTAGTAGTAATGCCATTTTAATAAAACGAATATCCTTTAAGGTTTCCAGTAAGTTCGAAATCATGGATTTGGTAAAATTCCCTCAGTATTAGAAGCCTTGGAACACAAACTCCAATGGATTTGCAATACTCCGCTGACGGACAAATTTCTATATCCATCTACGTCGATTTTAAATTCCCCAAAGCTAATGTTCCAGCTTTGCTAGTTGTGAACTAATACATCACAACTGCTAGAGAAATCTTCTGTTCTGTATTCTGGAGCAAATGTCCTTAACTTGAAAGTTTTATCAACTCCTCTCAGACAGGAATAAGAAATGGCATAAACTAAAGAGTCTCGTACTTAATTCCACTTATATCGTTTGGAACAGCTTACAAGATGTTCTCGATCATCTTTCACGTCTGCAAGAAATTCCTTGGAGTTTAAAATTTTGTAAAGACTGAACCTCGTAAAGAGGAAGACGAAAAGAACGACACGAAACCTAAAAAATGTTCCTACTCTACCTATAAAACCTAAGTTGGTATTATAATCACAAAAAATATTAACACTATAGGGGAGGCGAGAAATTTAAACATTAATGGTACATAAATGAGGAAAAATCGATGGATGTCAACCGATAAACAAGAGGTCTCAGTTTTTAGGGGTAAATGAGTGTATTTACGATAACTGGGAAAAATAAGCCTCCTATCGAAAACATTGAGTAATTATTTACAGTTCGTTAATATGAAGTGTTGGGCGTCGTGCAAAAAGGTTGGAACTGCTGAAAACAAAATGTTTCAGCTTAATTTTCACCCAAGAAATTGAGAAAAATGACAATTTTTAGGTAAGAAAAAAGCCCAGAGCACACATAAATAAAAAAGTGAGTTTAGTCCGTATTTTACATTTAATGATTTAACAAAGAAGAAATACATAAACATATAATATTTAAATCTCATTTATTCTTAAATATAGTATCATCATTTCCACTTTTGGTAGAATAAAATTTGTGCGAGCCAACACACGTTTTTTAACTTAAAAACAATCAGCGAATAAATCAACAAAAACAAAGAAAAACTAGTTTTCAACTTTTGTTTATCTCAGTCATTTTTTCTAAGTAAAATCGATTTAATTATAGCCTTCTTCTGTAACTGTATTTAACTAAATTTTATGTACCCCTAAACTAAATTTCATAAAAGGAGCAGTATTTCCGTCATCTTAAACCATTCTCAATTTTGGGGATGACAAAGCCTCTTAGGAAAGCAACTTTTAACTATAAATTTTCTGTCAAAAGGCGAACTTACAAAAACATTACGTGTTTGATGCTATTTTCAACAAATTTTTTCCAAACCTTAGTGCACAATTCCCATTGCTGAATTTTGTGCACTGTGTATCCAGTTTCAAAGTTATTCTTTTATTTTGTCAATATTGTAACCCGGAAATTGAAAACTAATTACTTAATTTACATTCGTCAACGCTATAAGCTTCCATCTAACCCCGCCTCTGAACAAAATAAATATTAACTCTCCTCGGTTGTGAAACTCAATCGCCATTTTGTAGAAAATCGATTCAGACATTATTTGAAGGATCCCCGGAAGGCCTACACGAGGACGGTTTAATAAAATATTTGAATACCATCAATCATCACCATTTATCGTCTCTTCTCGAAGTTTTCGATATTTGCATAATACAAGATATTGCATATCTAAAGAAAAATTTACATATCTCATCCGGGAAAATCAATTTTTCCTCTTCGCCGCTACGCAAATTTGGCCTCAAAATCCTCAGAATATTCAATTACTTTAAAGTTTGGGTACGGATTAAAACGGTACACGGTATTTTTTTCCTACATATTCTTTAGACAGTTCGCGTTTCAAAATTTGCCCTAGAAAGATTGAGTTTTAAAGAGAAATCCAATTAGACTTGATTTTCAACCCATGAAGTCGAGGCCGATGTTATTCATTTTCCTTTATATAGAACTTCGCACGAAGTATATGCTGGAAACGGAAAATTCTAGATTCTACATCCTAACGACCGGCAAGTGGGTTGGAAAAAGATCGTCTTGAGAATAAGAGAATTACAGGAACAGGTAATTGTTGTAAAACTTCTAGTCCTTGTGGAAGCGCTGGCCCACTGTAATGTGATAAAATAAGATCGTTCTACAGAAAAATGTATACAATATCTTATGCTTTTATTTTAGAATGTTGTGGTGATTTGACAAAACTACACGACCTGGAACTTAACTAAACGAAGTGGAGCCACAAAATTAATTTAGTATAATTCCTTTACTATATTAAGGAGAGAAAAAAATCTACATAATAGACAGGTAGTTTTTATAAATTAAAAATCTAAACAAAGTTCTTTTCTTGATTCCGTTTAAAGTTTAGCATGCACCCCCATTGTTTTTATTTCATAATTATGCCTTATATTCGTATTTGTTGACGACTCTCCTCGCTTCTTATTAATTATATTCTCAACATTCTGGCAGGTTTTCTCAGCGCCTCCATTTCTGTAGCTTCCATCATTTCCCCGTTTCTTTCTCATATTCTTCAAGTCTCCGATCCACATTATATTAGCAGACTTAATCTTAACTTGTGTTATAGATGTTGAGTTTTCATGACATTGTTATGTTGATGCGCCATATGCAATTCAGCCATCCAGTTACCTTATTTGTTTCTTTTATCCTAGCTCTTAATTCGTTTTCATGTGTACCACTTTTATCGAACACATAAACTGTTTTCTGAAGGACATTTGCGGCATATTTTTTCAATGTTTCTGTATATTTACAAACATTTCGGAGACTCCGTTGTTAATGGCAAGGAAACTATAAAAAAGGCACAACTCTAAAATGTAAATATCTGTTATTTGACTTATCACGTAACTAAGAGAATTTCATTTGATAATATATAGAGTAGCACAGAAACTTCTAAAGATCATATAATACACAAGTTTCTTTCAAATTTGAAGAATTTGAAAGGGATGATCTTCAGAATTTTATATGGCGCTCCAAGGTGCGACTTTGTTATATCTTATAATGCGATCAAAGGATTTTGGTTTGTTCATAAGGATATGACCATTAGCAATTTCTTCCTTAATCATCGGCAACTAGGAACGACTGAACTCCACGGAAGTAGTAGCGTTTTCATTTAACAAAATTAAAGCAGACCCTTTTAGTTTTCCTTTCGTGTTGTGTTCTTCTTTACACAAAAATATCTATCTCTTCTTCAGTACTTATATTGTTTCCTATGCGTATGTACTTTGTTTTTTCCTGGTTTATATCTAATCCCCAATCGTCAAGTGTTTCTTTTAGGATACGTTAGCACATATTTAATGATTTTAAATAGAATGGGTGATATGAAGCAGCCCTTCGTAACACAAAATGATAAATTACTTCCTATCTTTATTCTAGATGTCTCTTGATGATATAGGTTCTTTAATGCCTCTATCGAAGTTTGGTTTGTATTTCTAAAGGATTTCTCACAATTTACACCAAGGTATTAAATAATAAGCTTGGTTAAGTCTATAAATAAAATATGTGTATTCATACAGAACATATTATTTGTGCATTAACAGCCGATTTTAAACTTACATGATGTTCCTGTTCTCTGAATTATCTGTCTGTCAAAATTTCCTTACTGATTGTACTTCTAAGAAAAATGCCCCTCTAGGCATACAGCTTTTATTCCTTTTTGTTGATTGACGTTACATAAGCTATTTTCCAAGTATGTGGTACATCTACGTTCCATTTTTAGTTTTGTTATATTTTCTATGGCCATTTTCGTATCTCTATGTTTCCTCTTTGTGTGATGATTGGGATTTCTATTTCTTCATATCCTGGTGTCGTGCTTGCAAAAGTACTTCATAATGTATCAATTGTTCTTGTCGGATTATATTTACGCTAGCTTTCGCTCTTACTGTTAAGTTCACATTTTTGTTGAATATCCACACTTACATATACTTTCTTTCCATACATATGACCCTATTTATTGGCAGTTTCTATCCAAATTTTCGTTCTTTAATTCATGAATCTTGTTCCAAGTTTTTTCTTCTCGGACTTCCATTATATTATTTTTTCCCAGTAGCTTCTTTCGCAATTTGGTAAATACTCTGAATGATGTTTTGGTATACTCGTATTTCTTGTGTTGTTCCATTTTCATGGCGTTGTAAATTCGATTCGATTCTCCTTTGGTATGGAAATTTAGTGGTATCGTGTAGAAGGTTTTCCAGATTTTTTTGTCTTTCGAATGTATGATTCTGGTACCCTAGCTTTTAACAGACAGTGATCAAATCAACATGTTATTCCATGAGGCGTTCTTACGTCTTCTAGTTTTAAAAGCTGATTCCATTCGTACAGTAATGTGTTCCACAATAAAACTTATTCGTCTTATAGGTTGTTCCCATGTGTCTCTATGGATCTGCGTCTGTGATTGTTAGCTCCATTTTTAGTCCGGTCCTACCTAATTTTGGTAATGGTATCGTTAAAAATTTTGAACCACAAGTTTATAAGCTTTTTTTAAATTTATGTAAAGGCTGATGTTGATTTTCCTAAGTCACCATTGTTATTGATTTTCGACTAACGTCTATCTTAGGACTGTCTCCAACAGCTGTTAATGGTGTTCTGGTTTTCATCAGACTCATTCACCACCATTAGGATGTTGTTGAGTAACTCTAGCTACATCCATAAACTAAAATTATTCCTACTCATCCACAGACCACTTTTGTCGAGTAAGTTCTCTGATATTGCAATAAACTTCAAGTTCTTTTCGTACCTTAAAAACCTTAATGCGGATTGTTCAATAAAACAATCATATTGGTCATTAACTCATCTCTGCTATATGATTATTTTGACAATAGCCAATAAAACTGAGTCTCGGACTACATCGTGTTCAGTTATATGCCTTTCTCGGTTCATTTTCTTAATTACTATTTTTCAAAACAGGAACAATTAATAAATTTACTTTCAAATAAATTCTATGACACACGTTGCACAAAACTGTAACAATTCTATAAAACTAGAAATCTAAACGAACTGTTTGACAGCTATCATTAATAACGAAACAAAATATTCATAGCCTGCTATTCAACTTCAAACACTCGATCTACTTCGAAACGAAACTGACATAAGAATGAGATAAATTACTTTTTCATAATTTCATATTCTGACTTTAATTTTGTCTAGGAATATAGTTAACATGATTACATTAAGCGATTTTACTTGCATTTGTTGAATTTAGAGACCAAAAGGTATATTATAAATTAGGACCAAACTAGAATTTCTAAATAACCTGTCAAACATCATGGTAATATTAAAATACTGGATATCATTTACTAAATCTATACTTTTCTAAATAATACTCTTTAAGAATAAAAGTAATAAAATTCTTTTAACATTTAATCTACGTCATCCCGAACTCGAAAAATTAAAAATGTCTTCAAAACTAAAAGCAATATCCGAGGGTTCATATTTCATCAAGTATCAGTCCATCAGAAACTAATTGATACAAAACTGACCAGGAAATGATATCCTAAAAATATATCACTATGAGGAAACATTTCCCTCTTGAAAAACAAATATCCCCCTAACCGCCAGCCCGTCCGTGATTTATTTATCTCTCGAGGAAAGACAGGAAGCATGCGTTTTTTTTCCTATCCTTTGAGAATGGGCAAAAAATCAATTGATAGTATCCACCTTTTTCCCAAGGCAGGTATATTTCAATCATGTAGAGGGGGAGTATTATGAAGTTTTGTGGGGTTACATATTATTAGGTGGTATATAGGCCTAAGGGTTTCGAAAAATTGAGATAAATTTATTTTGAAATTATTCGGTGTATTTTATTTCCAAAAATACCGTATCGTTTCTGAAATCGTGTTTGGATAGACAATGTAATAATTACCAAAAAATAACGGTAATTGGAATTTTCAATTGACGAAGTTAGAATGTGCTTATTAAATTATTGAATATAATTATTATTTTGTATCAAAATTATAAATCACAATTAAAAATACATAGTAAAAATGTAGTAGAAGCTAAAAAAATTGCTTTTGTACAAAATACAACAATCCTATAATAAACAAAAAGCTACATGGCAGATTGTAAACAAAACGTTAGGAAGCATAAACAAACATAACGAAATTAAAATAACTGAAAATGAAGTGCTTGTAGAAAACCCTTTAGAAATTGCTGAGAGCTTTGCAAGACATTTTTCAACAGTAAATGAAAAAAGGCTGAAGACGACTTTTGATCAACATAGATCTCATTCCTGTACGACTGCTCCCTACAAGTTAAACTCATTCTTACTTATCCCAGTAGACGAGTCAGATGTTAGTAATGCAATCGGTCAATAAAAACTTAAGTACTGACGACATTGATGGTATCAATTACTAAATTAATAAAATGTGCTAAGGAAATAATTTCAAAAACCATTGACATATCTAATAAACTTATCGTTGTAAAAAGGTATTTTTCCCGAAATCCTTAAGTTAGGAACTATTACACCGGTTTTTAAAAAAGATAATCCTGCAGATATTGGTAACTACAGGCCTATAACGGTTATAAAAGTACTTTCCAAAATCTTAGAAAAAGTAATGTGTAATAAAGTGATGTTATATTTGAACAAGTTTTCTCTTCTAAGTGAAGATCAACATGGCTTTAGACCAAATAAGTCAGCTGATTCAGCTATAATCTCACTCCTCAACTACACATAAAAATTTTGAAACAGCTGGTTGATTTTTTGACCAATCGGCTGCACTTGACAGCCTTAGGTGAGAAATTGAACGCTTTAGGATTTCGCGATACTGTACTAAATTGGTTTAAATCTTATATGAACAAGAGAAAAATATGTGTTAAATTAAATAGTGTCATCTCAGAAAAGTATAGTCTGGATGTAGGGGTGCCCCAAGGATCTGTACTGGGGCCCATACTGTTTTTAATCTATGTAAATGAACTGCCAAAATGCATTGATGCTGAAAAAATTATAATGTTTGCAGATGATCTGTTGATGATTGTCTCAGCACCTACCAATGAGAGCTTACAACATAAAGTGAAAATAATCTATGTAAATGAACTGCCAAAATGCATTGATGCTGAAAAAATTATAATGTTTGCAGATGATATGTTGATGATTGTCTCAGCACCTACCAATGAGAGCTTACAACATAAAGTGAAAAATGTATTTCAGAAATTTCAAACCTGGTATAAAACCAATTCTTTAATCATGAATATTGATAAAACTGTCATTATTAAGTTCTCAATGAAAAATCAAATAAATCGTGAATCTGTTTTAGGGCAACACCTCTCTATAATATCTCAAGACTACATTAAGTTTCTGGGTATTTATGTTAATAAAACTTTAAACTGGACTGAACAAATTGACCATATTTGCGCAAAAGTCAACAAAAGTTATTTTGCTCTTGCTCGGATAAAAAATTTAGTGAACCAAAAAACTCTCATTGATCTCTGTGAAGGCTCAGCTAAGTGGACTGTATTTTCTTGGTAATAAATATCTTCTTGAATAACAGACTGTTATTTTACTACTTTATTTAATTTACAATTGCGCTGCAAGCTATGCACGCGCTCACAGAGAACAACACAACTCTAGAATCTCTCTAAAATTAAAATCATATGTCACAAATCTATTAGCATAAAACACATAGAAAAAGTATACTGTCAAACGACATGGAACACAATTTACTCTTCTTCTTCTTAACAAACATATGTTTGGCATAACATACCGGCCGCCTTGAAATATTAATTTCAACTAATTCTAAAATTAACAATTATCGTTCATTATGAATGTCCCTTTCAATGGGCAAACACACAAATTTTGGTAACACAACGTTTTACTGTGTTGCCATCACTGCACTTAATACTCACTACACGGGTGATATTGTCCTCCCTGGATGCAGCTCTGTTATTCTTCCAGTCTTCCATTTGAAAGGAGTTGGTTATCCTCCTTCATGAGAACTAAACTGTCAGGTTGAAGGAGACTGCAACTGTTAGTTTTCCACTTAAGCATGGATTGCAGTTCAGATAGGTACTCAACTGACCAACGTTTCCAAAAGTGTTGTATCAATTTTGAAAATGCTGATACCGATTTAGTCTCGAGTACTGGATATTGGTATAATCTGAGTCTGGTATGGCTGTTAATGTTCTCCCAATAAGAAAATGAGCTGGGGTAAGTGGGAGTGTATCATTAGGATCGGAAGACAAAGGACTCAATGGACGGAATTGACAATACCCTCTATTTGGACTAATACAGTATTGAAATCTTCATAAGTCAAATGACGTTTCCTAAGATTCGTTTAAATGATGCTTAATTCTCTTTA
This sequence comes from Octodonta nipae, assembly GCA_034190945.1. Taxonomy (NCBI): domain Eukaryota; kingdom Metazoa; phylum Arthropoda; class Insecta; order Coleoptera; family Chrysomelidae; genus Octodonta; species Octodonta nipae. The sequence continues at coordinate 23,388,682 of CM067218.1, read as the reverse complement.
CTCCTGCTTCCCAAAGACCGCCAAAATTCGGTGCTCTGGGTGGTATAAAATGCCAAGCTATACCTTCTGCTGACATAGCAGAGCCTATTTCATCACGTTCCATTCGAAGAAATTTTGAAATCTCTGCATTTGCACCCACGAATGTTCTACCATTATCTGAATATATGTGAGTAGGTTTTCCCACGTCTGGACATGAATCTGCGTAGAGCCGCTATGAAATTCTGAGTAGATAAATCTGAGACTAATTCTAAATGAATGCATTTTGTACCCATACAAACAAAAATACAAATATATGCCTTAGTCAGTAATGGTTTTCGACTATTACGACCTTTCAGCAAAATTGGACCGCATAATCTAAACCACAATGTGAAAATACAGGATTAAATGGAGTTACACGAGATTGGGGCAAGTCTCCCATTAATAATTTTCAATTTTTGGGTTGCTCTAAAACAGGTAACACACTTACGTACTAGCTTCCTAACTAGGCTACGTCCTGCTATAGGCCAATAGAATTGACGAAAGCATAAAGTAACTGCTGTGGACCACAGTGCAACAATCTCATTGTGTTCATGTAAGACAATCAATGTAGTGAGATGATGCTTGTTGTGTAACAGAATTGGATGTTTTTGATCATAAGCAATATCTGCATTTCGTAAACGTCCACAACTCTTATGAGACCGCAATTATCCATAAAGGAATTCAGTGAAAGGATATGACTTGAAGAATCCAATTGTCGACTGACAGACAATGCTTTATACTCCTTGAGAAAGGACTCCTTCTGAGAAATTTTTATTAACCTTATTAAGGACTCTCTAAGTTCTGTTGGACTTAAAACCCCACAAGGTTTTGACTTATATCTCATGTAGTTTATGGCCCTAAGACAATAAGCAAATATTCTCTGAAGTTTACGCAAGAAGAGTATTGATCAATCTTAAAAACTAAATTTGAACCAGTAACTAGAGTAGCAACTCTCTGTTCAGGTAGATCAGTCGGAATACTTGACATGGGACTACTTATTGGTAAATTATCCGTCAAAAGCCAATCTGGACCTTCCCACCATAAATTTGACTTCATTAATGTTGGGAGAAACTCCACGAGATATGATGTCTGCTGGATTTTCTGATGAATTCACGTGAGACCACTGATCAAAACTTGACAGCGATTCAATTATCGATATTCTATTAGCTACAAAGGTTTTCCATTTACTAGAAGAACCCTTTATCCACCACAGAACAATTTCTGAATCAGTCCAGAAGTAAATCTTATCAATTTCTTTTGTTAGTGATTGCCGAACTTTGTTAACTAATTTCACTAGAAGAACAGCTGCACAAAGTTCAAGTCTGGGTAAAGAAAGCCTTTTCAGTAGTGCAACTCTTGCCTTTCCTACAAGTAGCCTACTTGTACGAGAACCTGCAGACAAACACCTTAAATAAACACAGCCTCCATAGGCCTTCTCTGAGGCGTCTGAAAATCCATGAATTTCTATGGATTCGTAATTTTCGGATGTGATTAATCTAGGAATTCTCAGAACATTCAACAAATGTAGACTATTACAAATTCTAACCATTTACTCCGTAAATTATCCGAACATCATCATCCCAAGCTAACTGTTCTTGCCAAAGACCTTGTAGCAAAATTTTAGCTTTAATAACGATTGGACCCAATAAACCCAAAGGATCATAAATTTGACTTGTTATTGAAAGAATCATCCTCTTCTTAACTGATTGATGGCCAATCTGAAGTTCCCTAATTGAATATTGTATTGTATCAGAAACTGGATTCCAAAGTATTCCTAGAGTTTTGTGTTTGCTCATTCTCACCAAGCCCTAGAACACTAACCTTTAACTCTTGATTCAACTTAAACTCTCTAATGAGATCTTTATCATTGGATAACCATTTGCGAAGCTCAAATCCACCGCTAGACAATATTTCTGTGACCTCCTTCTGAATTTGCAATAATTCAGACCGCGAAGACGACCTAGTGAGTAGGTCATCTACATACATGTCTCTAAGTATTACCTGACTGGCAATCGGATAAATGTCTTTAAACTCAGTGGCAATTGATTTAAACATCGTATTGCTAGGAAAGGTGCAGACGTTGTCCCATAAGTTACGGTATTCAATTGGTAATATTCTAATTCATCAGAAGGCTTCCCACGCCAAATTATCCTCTGAAATTCGCGTTCTTCAGGATGAATCCAAATTGTCGATACATCTTAGAATATCTGCATTCAGAACATAAGGATAAAACCGAAACCTCAAAAGGATTGACAGTAAACCACTCTGAATGGTTGGACCAGCGTATTGAATATCGTGAACGAGATACCGCTGTCCGATTTGGCAAAGCATCAAAGACGACTCTAACCCTTGTTGTTAAACTTGATTCTTTGATAACAGAATGGTGTGGCATATAATATGATAATTCTTCATCACTACTATTAATGACAATTTTTGTCATGTGCCCTAAACCAACATATTCATTTAAAAATTCACTATATTCCCTTTTCAAATTTCATTCTTGGATAATTTTTTCTCTAACTTCAAAAACCTATTCCGGGCCATTTCCCTTGAGTCACCCATTTGTTTACAGAATCCTTGAAAGGAAATCTTACTATGAATCTACCATCAACATCTCGCTTAAAATTATCTACAAAGTGTTTTTCACACTTGTCACTTGAATCAGCAGAAACTGACCTTTCAATTTCTTCCAGTTCCCAGAATTTGGCAAGTTCCCCATCCATTGACCTGTCACAGCTACAACAACTAACGACCTTGTTATTGTCGCTGACTGTAGAACCAGTCACCACCTATAATCCAACCCAATTGGTTTTCTGTAAAATCGGCATACCAGCATGACGAATTGTTCCATCACCAATAACTTATAGAATAGGCTCACTCCTAACAGAATATCTACTTCACTGGATATATTGAATGTGTCATCTGCTAATGTAATATTCTCTGGAATTGACCAATTTGACAAATCAAAAGAAACTGATGGAATGTTTTGTGTTATTTGGGAATTACTAAACATGTGATTTCTTTAGCAAACTGATGACCTTAGACTTGAGATTCACCTTAACCATGTGTTGAGCAACTACAGAGGAACATTCACCAACACCTACAATGGCATAATTTGCTGGCTTCCTTTGAAGACATAATTTTTCACTAAACTCTCAGTGATGAAGTTACTTTGTGACCCTGGATCTAAAAGAACCCTTACATTGTACTCGTTATCATAAATGTCTGTAACAACTACGACTGCAGTTGAAAGTAATGACTGCGTAAATCTAGAAGCACTGTGACCCACTGTTGTAGTCACATAATCATCATGACCCAACACAGGGGAACCTGTTGATCAACATCTGAACTTGATAATTCCTTTGAAACATTAATAAAGTGTTGTGCCTGTGATTACACAAACGACAACCTGTCTTACTGTTACAATTTTTAACCTGATGATGAGGTTAAAACAATTACTAAATAATTTCAATTGTTTGATCTTATTCAAACGTGCCTGTAGATCAAGGTTTAAGAAACTATCACACTTATATATTGAATGTTTCTCATTACAATAATAACATTTAAAACATTTTGTAAAAGTGATGGTAATGCATTAATTCTATTTTCAAATTTTCCTTTATTACCCTTGAATGTTTTAAAGTCATGCAATTTATTATCCCGCTTGCAGATTCTAATTTCTCCAACAACTGACATTTTGCTTTAAGGAACTCATCGACATCTGCCATAACAGGAAGATCACTTACTAAACGAAACGCTTCCCACTCTCTTCTTGTGGTGTTATCAAATTTGCTTGATAACAGATAAATAATCAAAGTGTCCATTTATCTGTATCCTGCCCTAAACTCTTAAGGGATCTTAAATTTTTATTAAATAAATCATAAAGATTTCTCAATTCTACATATGATTCCCTGATCAATGCAGGTACATTAAATAATGCCTTTATATACTTATCAATAATTAGACGTTTATTCTCATACCTATCTAATAACAAAGACCAAGCGATATCAAAATTGTCATTTGAAACCTCTATTGAAGCAATTAATTGTGATGCTTCACCTTCTAAAATGACTTTAAATGATAAAATCTTTAAACATTACTCAGAGATGATTATCATTTACTAACGCCCTTAAGGAATCCCTGAACTCTAACCAATGTTCATAAGAACCATTAAACTTCGGCAATTTAATTTCTGGTAATCTTATGTGATTTGCAGATAAGTTACGTCCAGACGAGGTGGTACTCACCGACGAATCTAACTGTCTTATCTCACTTATTATATTCATTAATCATCACTCTCATTTTTGAGATAAGTTCATAATAACTCCTTTCAAATTCTCTAGTTGTGATTGTTCAGAATCAAAGACCATATCTGACAACACTGATTCAATGTTATAGTGAACTTCTTCAAAACACGATAAAAGAGGCTCCACGGTCTAGGCGGTATTTGCATTTGACTAATAATAAATCAGTTGATAATTAGCATTAACTGAATTAACATATGTAACGTTTCTCGTCAATTGTGCCTTAATTTGGCCCCGTTTTGCCTTAACTTATTTAATTCTCCATATCAATCACAAATAGGAATATAAGGAATAAATAATATTGAGGAAAACTTACGTTGAGGGAGGGATGCTCACTGTCTACGACTGTAGAATCGACTCGCTTTCAATGTGCTGAATGGCCTTGCTGTTGCTGCAAACGACTTCGACCACGTGGTTCACCTGATTGTGCTGTACAGGTTAAAATTTATTTCTTGAAAACTGATTCAATCGATCGATAGGAACAAGTGAAGGCTCAGCTAAGTGGACGTATTTCTTGTTAATAAATATCTTCTTGAATAAACAGACTGTTATTTACTACTTTATTTAATTACAATTGCGCTGCAAGTGCTTATGCACGCGCTCACAGAGAACAACAACTCTAGAATCTCTCTAAAATTAAAATCATATGTCACAAAGCTATTAGCATAAAATACATAGAAAAAAGTATACTGTAAACGACATGGAACACAATTTATCTCTTCTTTCTAACAAAACATATGTTTGGCCATAACAATTTAAAAAAACATAATTTGGAAAGGATTTTCTTAGTAAAGTAATAAGCACAGAAAAGAAATAAGTAAAAAATCTTACGTAAAATCCTTTCAAGCACCTACTTACCTCCACGTAAGATTTCGTACGACATTAGCAGACACCCACCCACACTAAAATATCTTACGCAGTTTATGGATGTTCCCCCAAATTGTCTTGAGGATTAACACTGATAACTACATTTAACCAAAGAGTATCAGAACAGAGCAAAAATCGGAAATTACAAATGGCATTTCAAATCTAAATATTTAAATTTACTATGTTCATTGAGACTGCAACCAGGTTATTTCCAGCACCTGTACAAAGTTTAAGGAACTTCATACTTATTTATCTTCCAGATGATATTCTTAAAAAGTTATATATCATTTTGCTAAATCGGTTTTCGTAAACAGATTACGAGTTTCAGATATGATTATCATTGAAATTGAATTAAACGTAAAGATATTCATTTAAATTTATCACAAAATAAGTTCATTTTCCAGAAGCTGAGGGCGTATAGAATTAGGTAAAATAGCACATTCTAGGAATATCTAGTATTTTTAATTGTTCACATCATAGAATAAATTTGCTTATTAGAATAATCATCATAGATGATGTGGACAATTAACATTCGAATGGAGAATATATATAAACAACAAAGATGACGAATTTTTGGAAGGATTACTACTAAAATCTGAAGATGTCCTTTGATAGGACTGACCTTTTTGTTCTGGATTCTTAGATATTTTTCTCTGGAGAAATATGAAGAGGCGGGTATTCGATTTAGCGAAATCATTTGATAGGGGGGTACGTTCTAGTTGCTACCCTATCAAGGCTTTAAATGGTTACTAATGCAGACAAAATAGCATATCTATGTAAGAGATATAATTAAATTGCACTTCCCTAAAAAAAATCGGTGTTTTTTATGAATTTATGAAACATAATATGATTGCCATGATTAGATACCCGAATGAATAGCGACATCGGGCACTTTCAGGGAAACAAGTAATTTAAGAAACTTCAGATTGATGTACCATGAAAATTTAGAAGTAGCTCTTTTTATTAACTTTATTGAAAAAAATGGCAAAAGATGCCTATAAGATTTTGTATCAAAATGTTATTAGTACATTATTGCTATATCCGATACTATTATAAAATAGAGCCTGTATTTAAAAAATACAGATTTTAATATAATAAAATAATATTCGATATAAATCCCATTCTAATAGATCCTGGGTGCATTCAGTTTGAATTTTTAATTTGCAATGGATTGTACCTATAAATAACACAGCTTAATATGACCAACTGATAAATTAGAAATTTAATTTTTAAATGTTCGCTAGAATCAAAATAATCTGTTTGCAAAATTACTTGAACTTAATTGTGTTAACCAGCAGAATTTATAGATAGATTTTAGTATAACTCGAATGATTTTTGACGATAATAAATATTTACTGTGGTTCGATAGTGAAAAGGAACTGCTGTGATTATTAACTCTAAAACTTTTAGTATAAATAAGTTTTCATTCCAGCAGTCTTATGGATTTTCATAGCTTCTTTCAATAGTGTGATACTTTTTAATCTAGGTGGGAGTAAGCTTTAATATACCTAATAAGCCTACTTCTCTGAGAAACCTTCAATATGAAAAACGCTATAATTATTTCGACAATAAATTCACTACAATATGTTTAAATATTAATTTGGAAAAAAAGTGTTTCGACTATAGGCAAAAAAAGGAAACCTAGTTATAGAAAACAGTTTTATTGGGTATGCATTATAGCCTAGTTCATAAATCGATGGATCTATTAAACTACAAAACTCTTACTAATACTTTAATAGTTGTATGATAATATAATTCATCGCTAGCACCTAAAACTAGAACGCCTGATAAAAAAGTATTCGGTTTTGTCTCTCCAGAAAATTCAGAAAATTCGACCTTATAAGTTTTACACTTTAGTCATCGATAGGCTCCCTTTGGGGCCCTTCGTTAAATGAGAACGTTTCAGTAAGTACCTGCCATCTTCAATTTATTGGCTGCATGTTTTGGTTTTTGTTGAGCAGATATCTGTTGTCCACAGTAGTATTTTGTTTATTCCTTACATGGAGCGGTTGTATGGTCATTAATATAATATATATATATATATATAATATATATTATAGATATATATATTCAAAGGTTAATGGAATGCGTTTAAACATACTTTTCGATACCTCAATTAATTTTTACCTAATCTCGATTTCAAGTATTCTATAAATCTCGGTACTTGTTGTATTGTTTTTTTTCTTTCTCCGTGTAGCTTTCTAGATTTAATCTTTTATACTTGAATATAGTGCTCATAGTCTCGAGGTAAGTTTGTTGATATTACGAAAACTTTTTTTGAGAACTATATAACAATTAATTTTCGCTATGTTTTCACCACTGACATGTCTCACATTAGAGTACTCATTTAGATTACTGTTCCCAATCTCAAAATCTGTTTTGTTTCTTTTCTTAAATATATGTGTCCCATACGCATACCGCCGCCAAACTATGTAGGACAAATGACAATAGGATTAAAGCAAGACGAGATACGCACTTTAGTACACTAATTTCTCGTAACCCACTATGATGTTATATCAGAGAATTGGCTGTTGTAAAACATTACAATTCACGACTGGTCAGAGATTTAATCAAGATCAATCTCAATCTCAAGTTTAAATAACCTATTGAAACCAAGAAATTACAGCACTCTTGGTCAGTCAACTGTTCAGCAAGAACTAACACGTCGAAAATGCGACCATTTAATATGCTTTTGTTGCGTAAGCCGAAATACTATATTTAATTAAATGACTGAATTGTCTTATTTAAAACTGGTTTTCAAAACAGTATGGATTATACTTTCATCTGTTTAAAAAGTTTATATGTTCTACTGACGGAACTACTAACACCGTCAATGTTTCAACATTTTCAATAAGAGCCATACTGGAAAAACTTAGAACCTTGGGTGTGTCGCAGATATATAAACACAAAGTTTTGTACCCTAACACCAAACTTGTATTTTTCATTCCACGCACGTTTCAACATCTAAGATGTCAACATCTGGTGAAACAAAAACTGATGTTTATATAAATAAGAACCATATTGTGTTTCTAACGCAATAAATTAAAATTTACAATTACATTTTATTACTATAGAGATTTACTTATTAAAACAAATGATCAAGTTCAAGATATGATAGATAATTTCATAGAAGGTACTGTTCCGATATTATATTATGGCCGAGCACGAAAAGATGATCAAAACTATTACGAATACCTGTGAGAACAACACATCCCGTAATTTATAGCGATATAACTTCAAACTTTATTGGACACAATAATACTGCGCGCAAAGATCCGAGGTAACATTTATTGTTACAAACGTTGGTTCTCTCTTAACAATGTCCCACTAATAACTAAAACGTTGTTAGCTGTCATATATCTTCTACAGTCTTAAAAATCGATAAACGTTCTTGCAGCATTTAAGCAAGGCAACTTTGGTTAGTTTCACCGGCTGAAATTACACATATGTAATTTCACTTGCTACTTTTACCTTCTTTTATCCTGATTAGCCTAGAAATGGGAACCCAACACTCGTTGTCGTATATGCTATAAAAGAAGGCAGAAAGGCATTTAAAAAGAAAGAAGAGATTCTGCTACATACAAACAACAAATACATGTAATAGTAAATAACAAAGTAGGGAGAACAGTGACAGACACGTTGTTTCTGAACGATAATTGTGGCATCTCTGGTTTATTTTTTCTGGTTCCTTGGAACAACACCACATTAACTGAATATTTCAAAAAAAATGGTATTAACACAGATGAATAAGAAATTAAAAAATTAAAAGCATCGATGACAAGTTCATATAGCATGCTTTGTTATATTTTCAATCACAGTTAAGAGGGAATAAAATTAATGTTAGTCTGGAGTTGGTAGACAATGTAAATCGTTCCTCGAAGTTTCCTTGGACTTCCATCGTCTTGAAGTGGTTGATCCACAACGTTTCAATAGCTGTGTATTGGTATCGTCATCAGGTGAATGATTATGAAATTCAGATTATTTCCGTCGCCGGTCATGGTCATTGGTATTATCCGGTCCACTCAGCGACAGGGCCCCAGAAGGCTCGCCCAATATTTTTAAATTGGACGCTGCTGGCTAATTATATTTTCGTTCGAGATTATATATGCTGTCTCTAGAATTTTCTTTAATGTACCAGTGCTCTTCCTTGTGAATTGCTCGGCCTGGTCCCAGTTGATATTATGATGTTCGGTCAATGCGTGATGAGCACGCCCTGAATTCCTTTCCTCCGTCTTGAGTAGCTATGCGATGTTTCTTAACCTGGTGTCCCAGCGGTCGCTTTGTTGCTCCAAATGTAAAGATTGCCAAATTCACACGGTATGCTGTATACAGTTATTTTGGTATTGCTGGTGCGTCGGGCCGCGTTCTTGTTGTCATTGCTCCTCAAGGTATATGTGCTGTGAAGACATTCTGATTCCGTAATGTGTGCAGTTCTTCTAAGTTTATCCGACAAGCCTTTACTATACGGTAAATAGTAGAATGCTACCGTGGGTCCTCTTTTGCCTAGGGTTTTTCAGCTCTTTAAACGCCTTGGTACTGATCGTTTCGAATATCCATTAGCCAAAAGGTCTTCGTAAGTTTCACTGTTCTTCTGGTATGATGCATATTACTTTTGGCTCTTGAATTAGTGTTTTGATGATGCAGTTTTCGTTGCTGATGGGTGGTGGAATTGAAGGAGGTATAATCTGTGTCGTAGCCTTTCCGGTCGACTGTTGTTTGTGAATTTCGGTCTAGTCTTTTGGCAATTACATCAAGAATAGGGTAGGCACCCACTATCGTCCCCATCTCCAAGGTGAATCTAATGGATGGTTGGGATTGGCTCAGGTGCCTCAGGAATGCCTGTAGTTCTGTCTATACGTGTTGCCAAAATGAAATGTTATCGACATACATCAACCATAGCTAGGCTGCGTCTCGTCCTTCCTGAGGTGAATGTTCTTCGACCATTACGTGTATTGTTGCCGATGGTTGGTGAGAATAGGAACCTAGGCAATTCATCTTGCTTGCATGAAGAACGGTCCTTCTCTGAAAGTAGCAGTACTTGCGGCAACATCAAAGTAAAGTCCTGGGATCTATCGGCAGCTCCTTCTCTCTCCCTAAGGGTTCGTATTCAGTAAATTTTTTTCAATATGTTTAAGCGAGTTCTGCCCAAGTTCATTGTATCCGATGATTTCGTCAAAGTTGCTATTGAACGTTGTGAGAACAACCCACTCAAGAGTATGGAAGTCTAAGGAAAACTCGGAGAATAAAATAAGTTTATGATCTAACCTAATTTATTATTATTGGTACAGATTACGGATAAACAGCTTATACATTCATTCCTTGTTTCATATTCAAAACATTTTTGCTGTCTGTTATCACACATATATTGCTTATTTAAAGATTCTTTTATATGACAAATTATATCACAAAAAATTAAATAAGAATACATGAAGTTCGAAAAGGGACATTGCATCTAATATGTTGTTGTAATGGCTCCTCAATGAGTGGTAGAGAGTTTCTATAGAAACACGATATGAAAACATAGGTGATGTACAGAACTATTTTGTAAGCTGTTCTGACCACAATGCAGTTATGTGTGGATGAAAAGGAATATTCGGTTGTTTGATTTGCATGGTAGATTGATCTAATCTCTTTAAGCAGTTTCTATTAAATTTGTTTAGCTTTGGTCAGTAAGGTAAAGTGAAGTAATATTTTTGAACGTGCGGAATTGATGATTGCAGTTTCAAATTCGACTTGAGCCTATATACTTTATATTTAACATTTATTACTGATGTTACAGTGGGAACCTCTTTAGTAAATGTAAACAAAAGTAGGGCTTGCTAACGGAATAAATTATGTAATGGTTTTTTAGGGAAATATCGCAACAATTTAAACTATAAACTCAATATTTAAAAAAAACATACTATTATAAACTGTTGATAAGCTATTAATTTGAAACTGAAAGCTTGACTTCTCTGAATGTTACTCTAATGTTGCTAAGAAAATAAATCTGTTGTTTTTAGATATATAGGGTAGCACAAAAAATTGGGGCCAACTTATCCAATTATAACATAGTAAATTAGATATATTTTTGAAGCAATGAGGTGCTTAACTAAAAACAATTTTTTCTCTGTTACCAAAAGATCAATATACATTAGTTGTGACAAAACAACATGCATAGCGGTTTAATTTGGAATTGTACTTAAAACAATACATAATTAAGTTACCCATACAAAATATTAGTATTGAATAGATGAAATCAACAGCAATTAAATAGTTATACTTACTGATTATATAGTATATTATTCATCAATAATACATGCTAGTATGGCAAACTTTGTTGACATTATCTTTAATCAGCAACCCATTATATGAAGATAAAAAAAGTTTTATTAGTGTTAATCTCATATTACCTAGTGCATTCAATTATGATACAAATTTTAATCAAATGGGCTTTCCTACGTTCATAAATCTAAAAGCAATTTCCAAAGCATCTAATCAATATTCAAAAATGTTCGTTGTATTACATGCGATCCCGTTATAAACTAAAAACACGGAAATGTCAAATTACATAAAATATCTATAATTTGAAAACCTAATCCTCTCCGAAAATTGATTGGTCATGGACATTTACTAAAAGCTAAAAGCTTTTCCAAAAAAACAAAACGCGATCCTCCAATGATACAGGAGGCCACTATTAATCAAGACTTAAACGTAAATAATAATTCATTCCGGTAGCCAGTATTCTGGACATAAGTAAAGAGCGGTACCATCATACATTAAATAACACCATATAATTTTGTTTAGCACGATTTCTGTATAAGTATTCAATGATTGCGCACCTTGGTAGTACTAGCTAGAATTTATTTCAATGACAAGCCTCCTATCTAGTTGGCCAGGAGAAGATTAAGGTGGTACCGCGTTGGTACCGCGTATCAGTATGTTCGGAAATGGAATCTGTCCGACTGTATAATTGGCAGGTACTGACCACATCTGAATAATATCTGGAAGCAATTAATTTAGTCGGATCGAGTTAATGAAGGCCTTGCGATGTATTATTTAGCTTGAATGTGGCCCTTGGATTGTTTCATAATTTTACGTAATTAATTATTTAATCATTGGCTGTAAGATCGATGTTTGTGTGGGTTCTGTTTGTCAGCTACCGTGAGAGAAAACAAATCTGACAAAAAATTAATTTTCCCCTTGCTGCTTTTACTGTCTATTTATTATAATAGGTTACCAATACCAAGCCTTCATACAATATATAATAAAAATCTACGAAAAGAAAATGTTTTGCAGCGGAATAATACAAACTCAGACGTAACATATATTTGTTTCTACATAAATAAGTATATTAACACTTCGAGATTATTCAATCCAATGAACGCAAATCAAAATATATTGTTTGTAGTAAATATCCTTCATCAGATGCGCCCCCTTAACTGATAACTCTAATAATTATTTATGAGTACATAGAACTGGATTTAATTTTTTATAGCGAAATGAATTGCGATATCTAGGAGGTTTAGGAAAAAAACCAAATCGAGGGTCATACTCTGTAACGCAGTATCCCTGCGATTCCTAGGATAGAAAGCAAACCAGAAAAAATCGTAGGTAAACTAAAACCTATCAAGAAATTATTATTAACCGACATCCAAAAAGGAGGAGGTTATCCATTCGTCGGCACTTTTTTTTTACGTATGCTTAATGATTATTCATAAACGGCATTTTATTAAGGAATATTACAGTAAGGTACCATATAATTTTCTATACGTGAGATGTACGATTTTCCAGAAAATCAGAAAATTAGGGACTAAGTTTCAGTGGATTTCAATAAAACGACACTGTATTCTCTAAAACGGCTCAACTAATTTGAATTTTTAAAATGTTGCAACTTGATTTCGTATAATTATCTATAATGTAAAACATACCGTTTTTCCGAAAATCGTAAAAATATTTGCAAAAACACGGTAAACATCAATGTAAATGTCAAATTTTTATCATAAATATCTATGTATAAATTAGCAAAGACAAAACTGTTTTCTCCTCTGTCTCGATTTTTTTTTTTGTTTAGTAGCTACTGACCAGCTTCCGCGCAGAATGCTAAAATTTATTTATAAATTTGGTTCATTCTTTAAATAAAATATATAAGAAAACATTATTTACCTCCATACTATCAATGCTAAACAGATATCAGTAACAGTGTAGCCATATTGCTTGGAGAGAAAATCGTAAGATGTGAAAGACGAATTAAATTAAACTAAAAAGTAACAAATTTGGACCCGTTCCTAAAGTTATTCTACATTGTCATGCTATTGAAATAGAAGGCAGGAAAATTTATATTACATCATAATGGCTATTCATTGGGCTTTCACAAGTTTGCAACTAAAATAAGAATTATGTAGCAATTGATGAATTTATTTTTGATAATATTCATTTTAACGTTATACTTTCAATTTAAAGATTCATTTACTTTTTTCCGTATAAATTTCATATAATTTGAATAAGATTGCAAAAATCTGAATTGTCACTGTATGTAATAATCAAGACAAATAGTTAGATCTGCCAGCCCTAAATTCATGGTTATCTTAGATTTGATTTGAATTTTGACATTTCTGAATATTTTTTGGCGTAAAATTATTATAGCACGATCGTAAAGGTAAGTTGTAAATTCAATGTGTAAAGTTCAAGATCTAAGCTTCATTCACTGTGAAAAGGTTGTTGAGTATTACTTATTTATCATTAACCGACAGTGGTGCATTATATTTCTTTAAATTTTCCATGCAAAACAGAAACATTGCTTACTATGTGTTTCATTTAAGTTAATGAAATTATATTGAATCTTAAGATTTTGGTTGGAGGTTAATTAATATTTATGTTTTGTAGTTATTTGAAATGTAATAGTAGGTATAACACCTTCATACTAACTTTTGAGGTGGTTGATTTAATTTTCTGCTTACGAGCTGAAATATTAACTGTGTTTTATTTTACTTTAAGACTATTGAAATTTTTCAGTCTCAGATGTAAAAATATTTTGAAAAATATAGATATTAACTAATGTTTTAATATTACATTTCATTTAATATTAATTTATTATTTATTATATTGTTAATATTTTGAAAGGGATTTACTTTGTATGTCAAAAATTTTAACTATATTCATGTCCATGCATTTCATCTAATAAACAATTTATTCTATATTACATGGTTTCATTCCTGCAAAATCCTAGTTTATTACGAGTTAACTGACTTTTACCTAAAATAAACATGCCATTGACATTATAACGATATGTATTTAAAATATAAAGAAATTCAATGCATTTACTGATATGTTTTTGTAAGTTAGGTACATACGTCTATACTACAAAAAATATATTTTTATTAACATATTTTTTCTTCAAACCAAAGTGTAACCTCAACAAAAACTGGGGGGTCCAAGCATTTTTGAAATTAGTTAATCATTTGGAATACCTATATTTGATTAAATTCTCATATATTTTATTTTATTTCAATAGATTTGTCAATAAAACCATTTGAGGGGTGGGGTTCATGAAGCCTTCTTCTCCGGTTTCTTCTCCACTTTATTTCTGATAGACATACACTTTTGACAAACGAACCTCAATAATGTTCACAATTTGATGAACAAGAAATTTTTTTTAGGTGAACGATTTTTTCTATACGGTGGTAAATGTGCGTGCATCGAAATTCAAGCAGCAAGAAATATGTGCAGTGGAAATATTGTGCGAAGTAAAATTACAGTTAGACAGGTGAGTTCAAAATATCTTACAAATAAATGTGAAATTGGGTGGTACATAAGCTGTTCCAAATATAGAATGGTTGAAACATAAGGTGAAATATAATTAAAGTTATACAGGGTGGTTCAAAAAATGTTGTATTGGGTGGCACATAGAAGTTCAAAGTCATACAAGGTGGTTGAAATAAGTGTTAAGTAAAACTACAGTTATACATAGTGCATAAAAAAATCTTTAAAAAATGATAAAAAATCATATGCAGTAAGCATATTCGAGCTATAGGCCGGAGGTTTTAAAAAATGTTAGAAGCAGTTGCATATACAGGATGATTGAAATATAAGATGGAGTGGAATTACAGTTATACAGTGTGGTTTTTTAACCACACTGTATAACTGTAATCTTATATAGTATGGAACATAAGTAGTTGCTTATATTGGGCGATGTGACATTATAGGTATACAGGGTGATTTAAACAATTGAAATATAGAAACTGTTAATAGTGTGGAGAGGATTAATACTTATACAGGGCGGTTGCAATATCCTGTAGAGTTCAGAAAATTATAGAAAAATAATTTATATTGGGTGACCAATACACAGAAACATATACAGGCCCGCAACACGCAAATCGCGTTTACGTAGGACACACTTAGAGTTTTCAGAGATAGTCGTACCCAACATGGTGCTACATAAAGGACACTCATTATGAATGGCGGTCAAATTTGATTATGTGAATAAATTCATACATCAAAAATATAAAATATCAATAATACAAAAAAATGCAGAAGTTTCTGAAAATACTAATGTACCATAAGCTAAAATTGAAATAAATCGAAATATTACATGATGACAGAGTTTCGAGCAAAAAATTTCAGTATATCAATTAAAAAGATTTAAAAAATTGGATAAAATAGTACTCATACTCGACATACAATGTCTCAAACTGTAAAAAAATGTTTCGATATCCAAGATAACTTCGCGAAGACTAAGAACTATATATTTTTTCATGGTTGAGTATTGCAAAGTGTTTAAAATATACAAGAATTTTTTATTGCCATCATATAGTTAATTAAATTTAAAAAGCATATCTTATTCCAATAATCTTTAAACAGGACGGGCTGCTAATTGATACCTTAATTGTAACATTTATATAATGTTAAATTTTAATGTACGCAATTTATATATGTTCTAAAACAATATCATTAACAAAATATTAATAAGGTGTTACCTGTAATTTTCTGGCCAAGATGGAAGGTTGTCTGGCATTTTGTGTTCTGTGTGTGATGTGCCCAAACCGTCTGCTGAGGTGAAACACTGTGCTGATTCGGCGAAACTTGCGTCATGTTGTATCCAAACTGATTAGCACCATTCAAAACACTATTTTGTTCTAGACTAGCACCACTATTATACGCGTTATAGAGATTGTTCTGAGAGGGAGGTGTTGAGCTGGGGTTGCTTGTACCACTTAATGACGACGGAGTATTGCTTGATAAGGTTTGAGGTAAACCAGCGGAAGCTGCTAGCGAAGATGCCAATGAAGCCGTTGAACCAAGTGCAGCTGAAGCATAAGTTTGCTGAGCCCAAGAAGATTGATTGAATACGCTCTCTCCATAGTGTTGTTGAGGCGGGAAAGCAGACTGCAGTGACATTGTATTGAACGTGTTGAGTTGTTGTGAGTTCAGTTGTTTTCTCAATCGTGCCCTTCTGTTTGAAAACCACACTTGTACTCTAGCTTCTTGAAGTTTTGTCTTTTGAGCTAGTTCTTCACGTGTATAAACATCCGGATATTGAGTCCTACTGAAGGCCCGCTCTAGAGCCTCCAACTGTTCACCTGTAAAGGTTGTCCTTGAACGACGTTGCTTTCTTTTAAGGATGATTCCTGGTTCGGATTCGGTGTCGCTTTCGTCGCATGAAGAGTTTGGTCCTGAAAATAAATACATAGTTAACGTTAAGTCCCTGTATGTAGAATATAAATATGATAGTTTATTCCATAATAAACTTAATAGCTCACAAAGCCTAGATACCAAAATTCTGAGAATTATGAGTTACGCTCCCTATAAGAAAGAAATGAAAAGAGAATGAAGTAGCTAGATACATAGATCAACATATCTCAATAATTATTACAGACTACCCAAACTGAAAAGTTAGAAACCGCAAAATTTTTGGAACAGAATTATTAAAAATTAGAATAAACGTTGTAAAATACAGAAAATCTTTTGACTAGTTGAAACAAAGAAATCGATGGTAAATGATAAGGAAATGGGATGTAAATAGGCATATATTTGGTAGCACGAAGAATTCAGATGAAATGACATTTGTTCTTCATGAACTAACTAAAAGTTAGTTCTGTTCTAAATACAGAAATATAATATAAAATTTTTATAAGTTAAATATAGTTAAGTAAAATAAAAACTTTTAAAAAAATTATATACACAGTAATAGTGTGCCATCTTTTGAGTTTTGTCATATTGTGAGACACTGAACTATGTTTTGTTTTATTCGATTAAAATAATTTTTTCAGTGGGTCATCTTTAATTGTATCTCAACAATCAAATAAACATTGGAACAATATTTAAATCAACAGTGACAAGCAAATAATAAAATAAATTTCCCATTGCTGATAATGACATAAGCTTTAGTTTCCAATTAAGGCAAAAATGTCTCGTGATTTTCTATAAATTCAAATCTAGCTTTAAGGTAAATATCCTGTTATTTCTACGTCAAAATAACTATTTCAACTCTAAAAACTTGACTTACATTGTAACCACATTATTTTGTTAAATTGTAGTAGTGAAGGACATTACCGTAAATATATTGTAATTTTTGTAAATTAGCGCATATTTCGAAAATAATACCACACTATCTGCCCATGCAGATGTAAAAGAGCGATATTTTAGTTAAACTGGAATTAATGTTTTTTATAAAATAAGTTTTATTACATGTAATTTTTATCGGAATCTTGAGGAGAATACATAATGTCACAAATTACAATAATTTTGTGACCGGCATTCAGTTTTTGTGTTCTTGAATAAAAGAACAAAATGTCGACCCATATCGGATGAATATATGATGATCGATGGTAATTGTTGTCTTTCACTTTAATTTCAACAGAAGCCTACATTAATTATAGTTGTTAATTAATAAATTACACATATTACGTGCCTTTTGGAAAATTACAACGGTGATCAAATTATACGACGTATCCTTCCCAAGGTGATTTCATTAACTCTTGTATAGTGATTTTTATATTGTTAATAATTTACTGAGGACTATACAAAAAAGGATTTAAAAATAACTTCTTTATTTAAGTGTTAAGCATAATTACTTTAAATAGATATGAGAGATAATTTTTTTGACACAACTCACTCCTGATTTCAGAAGAAATATCTAATAGGAGTGTTTTAAAGTTCACAAAAAAATCAACTAATAAATAATACATCTGTTAGTTTGAATGTTTGCTATAACGTATTCGAAATAGTTATTCTTAGGTGTGTCTGCTTGTGATAAACTGTACCTTATAATTAGAATATGTTGAAAAGCGTGACGTAGTTCACAGTGCACTTATTAAAAAGGTTACAAATTAATCAACCAAGTAATTCCAGCATTCGCTCAAGACCATAGCGTTAAAATTTGTACATATTTTTTAATTCCATGTATATTTATGGAAATACCTATTAAATGCATAATACAATAATTTGAGGAGAGTACAATTTTCAACTGTAGGAGATTTTAGACAAACAACAAAATATTTCTAAATATCCATGTGCATATGCCTATCTGAAAGTTTAGAAGATACTTTAGAGACATAAAGTAGATGTAGGAGAACGAAATTGTTTAGATCATTTATTGTGTTGTCAGGTATACATAAAACACGGTTTAATAGGGGAAAGACAACTATTAGGACCAATCCCAGAAAATTATTTTTATAAAGTAACAATGTGTACAGAAACGAACATATATTGCAAGACAATGTTGTTTAATAGTCTACAAATTCCTATTTTAATCGTTTATAGCTTTGCCGTTTCATAATATCACTTCAGATGTTTTCGTTTAAGATTCAGTCAAATAATGAAGGTATAATTTTATTTAATCATTAATAAAATTCATGCCGTGGTCTCCTGATGTTAATTGTGACTAACCAAGATACAAATAGCTGATAGCAATGAGAATAAGAATTGTAACATTTGTACTTAAAAATACTGGAGATTAAATCAGTCAATAAATCTACTAAAAAACCAAATATACTTGATTCTTGACAAGACACTAATGACCTTCTAGAGAGTTAGATTTAAGTTCACTTAAGGGTTGTGTGGGAATCATATTCCTTAATAAGTAACCATAAAGTTGAAAACTTATAAAAGAACATAACTTTAATAAGAATATGTACAATTTCATGTGTCACCAATAGAAAACTCGGAAGACTCATTTATAAAATTAATAAGGAGGCTATGTGCAGTTAGATCGTACTCAACGTAATACAAATACAGAATATAAATGCACTAGAGTACCAGTATTTCACACAGCAACTTCTTCAGTATGAATCAGGTTTCCTGAGGAACTTAAGCTGCAAGTTTTATCTTATAGCTTATACTTCTGTAGATAGCCTGCATTGCATAAATGTCCTGACAAGATTAAAAAGAGAGGGCAATAGAGAGCAATAAGCTTTATCACACGATTTTTTCCAAAGAAATACGTCCAACATGTAGTTTATTGGCTCTCATTGCAGGCTACCTCTAGAAGTATAAGTTCTAAGGCTATATTTGCACACTCTAGACGACATTTTTACCTCTTTGGGTCTCTTGCAAATCTGTTAATTGTTGTTTATCATTTAAATATCATCTGTAGACAACATGCGACAGTTACTCCATCTTTTTTGCGGTATTCGTTAGAACGATTGAATTATTCTTCAAATCTGATAAATCAAGAAAAATGACTATTACCATACCTACCGCAAACGTGTATTATATAACATGTAACATTTATCATGTGCCCTAAAAATGTATTATGTACATACAGAGGGATACATCTGTAAGACATAAGATTTACAAGAACGTTATTACGAAAACAGTAATGAAGATGCAAATGAACAAAGTGCAACACTACTGTGAAGTTCTATTCGTAACAGGTAGTACCTATATTTTACTATGCTTTTTAGAGAAGTAACGGAAACTAGACTTACAAGGAAGATTTACAAATAAGCAGCACCCGTATTTTTTAAATCTATTCTAAATATTTTCTTCTGTCAGGTACGAAGAAACTGCACAAACTTAGTTGGGTCTCCTACTCTTACAACACAAGCTATATTTTCGACATTTACATGTTACTTCATCATTTTGGTCTCTCAAAAGACATGTGCAACAGCGATAAACATTTTAAGTGTCCTTATTTGTTGTATTTGAGCAAAAGCTTTATTATCTTGCTCTATATTACTACCATCTATGTTGTCATATTTGACACATCAATTGATACTGTAACTCTTATCCTTTATCACTCCTTCTCAAGACCAAGTAACTTCATGTATTCGCCGCCCAATATAAGGAACGTTAGTATTTCAACATACGAATCATCTGTCCAGCGTTTTATTGGCAATGCTTTCTTCTTATTTCGCAAGACGGTGTGTGTTTATAGTTTTGCGTTTGCATCTCATAAAATTTTCACATATTTTTATGTAACTCAGTCTATTGAGCTAATACTGTTCTGCAAATTTTAAATTCAATTAATAAAGAAAAATTAAGAGTTTTGTTTCAATTCACAATGTTCATAATATTTTGATCCGTCTCCTGCACCGCAGTTGAACTATCAATCATTAGTAGGTGATCAATACAATATTAAAATGAAGCGTCATTATCTTTTATCCGTAGTTTCACTTCTGAATCGTCATCATCATCATCGACTTCATCATCAACTTGTGAGGTCCAAATTACAGTGTGATAACATTTTCTGTCAATTTTCAACTTCAGTTGTTTTGGATTTTTTACTTTGTCAGTTCATTAAACAAAACTGAGTGTTACGCATTTCTTTGCGCTCGGTGGCTTATTCATTCACTATTTTTTCAATATACGTAGATATTCATTGAAAATCACGTAAAGCATGACCTTTTTTTCTAATATAAATAATTTGGTTTCATGAAACAAAATTCCTTAAATAAATACTTGATGACTGACAAAAGTCGTATATTAACTTTAGGATAATTTCGAATAGAATTGATTTTTTCTGCTCTAATTTGCCGTAAAATCAGTTCGTTCATGGTGTTTATTGATCTCTTTTGAAAAAAAGAGCAGCTATGCGTTTCTCACGATGCCGACCAAAAGTTAATTGATTTTACTTAATACTTACCTAAGATTCCATCAATTGAATGGTTCTTTCTTTCGCAATCATCTTTTCTTCCTCTAAGCAATCTACTTATTGAGCTTACAGATGGAGCAGAGTTTTTGTCGCAAATGCCTTCCTGTAAAACAAAGAAAACTATTAGGTTTAATTAAATTAATTTATGTTTCCTACTTAACATTTAATCTTACATTTTGTTTTGAATATTCAGCTCAACCTTAACAAATGATAGAAATATCATCAAAAATCAAGTTCACCACTTTTACTCAATTACCTACAGATCGACCGATTGTTAACTCTATGTACAATGTTGATAAAATCTTTTTATTCCTATCCTATGAATAATGTATATTGACGATGTTTTTCTTCTATATAATAGTTTTTTTTTACTTCCGGGCGAGTTTTCTAAAGTAGGAACAATTGATCAATGTTGACTTCTGCCGGTTGTACTCTAGCTAATGTTTAATGCTAAAGTTGCAAATAAACATAGAACTTCATTTTTCAAATATGATTTACAAATATTTCTAGTAAAAATTAAATTAATGAATATTAGTAAATGTTAAAACAACTGATTAAGGAAATATTTTTAAAAGTTTTAGTTAAGAAGTTTCTCACAATATATAAGGCATTTAACTGCATGAATGAATAAAATGTGCAGATGTAAAAATATAATAGTAATACAAGAATTGAAAGATCCAGATATAGAGGAGGTTGCCAAGCGTTCGCTGCAACAGAATACAAAGAAACGACACGATGCTGTGGCAAAAATACTGCACCAGGAACTAGCGCTGAAACTTGTGCTATCACAGTCGGTAAGAATACCCTAGTATATATACAAACCACAATCTGTTTTAGAAAACAACAACTACAGGCTGTACTGTACATAAATATTAAGCAGGCTGAAAAAATAGCCAAATACAGGGATTTGGTATTTCAAATAAAGACACAGTGGGACATGAACAACACACGAACTGTACCGATTGTTATGTCAACAACAGTACTCCCAAAACTTCTACTAAATAATTTTAAATATTTCGGTCTGGACGAACATCTTACCAACTAATGCAAAAAGCCGTTCTGTTAGGAACAGCCCGGACAGTCACAAAATTCATTGGGAAGCTGCCACGACTCCAACCACGGGCTTGATAACCTGGCAAGGGCTCCCACAGAGCTAAACACTTTTGATATCTAGGATATCTGGGGTTAGTTAACTTTCCCCTAAAGGCACGTTATGCGTGCCTTAGAGGGAGTGTGCTGCCATACACCGTATGGAAAAATACAAGAATTTAACTAATAAGATATAGTATGTGTACATGAGTATTAATTAAAACTATATTCAGATTATTTTTTAATGACAGAGTTCAAAATTTATTTGAAAAAAGACATCGGTGTATCCGATAAATTAAGAAAAATATTCAAACCACAGTTTTTAATGATGAAAGCCTTAAGGTTGCGTATTTACTATACCTCTATAGATGCAACCATTGAACATACTAAAACTTCTCTTTTTGCATCACATAAATAATAAATTAGGTAAATTCTTAAGTGGAAATGACGCCATATGTTCTCATGCCTTAAAAATTTGCTATTTTTATTGGAGACTCCATTTAGGTTTGTGGTAGTGTTAATACTTAGAGTAATTCTTCCACGTATCTTACCCATAGGATAGGCATACCTCCGCCGTTTAGATTTGAAGTATCTCATAGTAATTAAACAAAACTAATTAAAAGATAGTGACAGTCATTCGTAAATCTTTGAGAAAACTGGGCTTGAATTGATTTTATTTCATACAAATAATTTAAAGCAAACAGATTAAATTCTTATCTAATTTCAAACATGACATTTGCAAGTTGTTAAAAAGAAGATAATTAAACTATTTAGTAATGCATGAAATAAAAAATATAAATCCGCTTAAAAATTGGAGTATCTAAGCATTTTTAAATGTAATTCCTCTTCCCGTAAGAATTCTACTTTACCAGAACAACAAATTCAAGGCATAACTCAAAAATACACACCTTATTATACTTTGCCAACAACTGGTCAAGACTTAATAAAGCTCACTTGTTTTTCAATTAATGGGCGCTTTCAACAAATTGTTTTGTGTTAAAACAGTGGTATTAAAAGTGGTATAAGTGTCTTAACATTACCAAACATAACAAATAGATACCACTTGTTAAAGTTTTTTGTTGACTTCATTATTTGCTCACGACTGCCAAACTCTCGTTAGTATCCTTAATATTTCTAAAGAGTTAGAGTATTTATTGATAAATATACGGCTCTGAATGACTTGATCTAGGTAACACTGGCGCCTTGTATGTATTTAGAAAGTTGAACTGTCGCCACATCACCCTCTTCCGAAATACTCACTGAAATTTATTTTATTAAATATTTTATTTTATATAAAAAATAAATAAAATAAAATAAAAATATGTTGTCGAGTTCCTTTGGATTTATTAAATAATCTAAAATGAATTCACTGTCTATGCAGTTTTATTATGGAGTGGTTTAATATTTAATATCATATTAGTATTAATCAAATATGTGTTGTTCTAGAGCCGATATACCTAGTATGCAATTTTTCTTTTCAATATCTTACAGTATCACAGAAAACTGAACAATTTGTTAAAACAGAACAAGAAATGATCACACTGTATATAAGAATTAAAAGCATTTTTCGTTAAACACTTAAATGAAAGTACAAACTGGTGTTGCAAAAATAAAAACTTTTTATAGAAGGTGGTAATCAATCTCACTATGATGATAAACTAAAGATATTAAAAGTATGATAATCAAAACGCCATATTGTTTTCTTGATTAATTGTTTTCTCTCTCTTTATTTAATTAAGCAATGTAATTTTAAAAGTTATTAATATCAAATAATTTCTGTTTTCCGGTCCCATTAAGCCGTATATTCAGTGTATTCATTACTTTGCAGACTATTATTTCCTATTGCGTTATTAGCATCTGTGCACTTTGCAATACTAGCTTATTATTTGAACAATGTGTGTCTATATGCCTACAATTTTCTTCATCTTATAATTCTGCTCTGCAATATTTAAACACTTTAGTCAAAAATACTAATGTACAACTGTTACTTATTACTTCAAAAATAGCCTCATTTTTACTTTTTAAATGTTTGTTTCTAGCTTTTAACATACATGAAATTTGTGGTTAATTACAACATATCACATACCATTATGCAAAAAAAATGTTTTTATGATTGGACTTGATTTATAAATGAATCCATTTTCGTGATACTGTTTCGATTTTCCAATTATTTTGTTGGATTCCATTAATTAGTATGCTATCAAAATAAAACACTTTATTGTGTACGTTCTGATTTAGAATATCTTAAGCAAGGCTAATATATTTGTTAACCGCCCGATAAACCAGAAACGTAGGTCCAGGTCCGTATTGTAAGTTTTACATCTGTTGAGGTCTACTAAATTTCTCTTCTTGTCTATAATTCCGGTATAGAATTATTATTTAATTATATATCATCATAATTATGCGCATAGCTGAGTTGATTATAAATCATGGGTAACACTTTATTGAAATATGTGGTGAAAGTTTCAGGAATATTCTACGTAACTTTAATTCGAAGAAATGTTCGGTAAACGAATATCATCTTTTTGAAAAATTGTAGAACGTATATATAAATATTCAATGTGTTAATTGTATCCAATAACTAGATTCTATATCAAGAATATCAATATATATCATAAAGATAAATATTTTATACTGAAATTAAGTTAACATCTAGGATTTTCAGGAAAAACTAGCTCAGCAGAAAACTAGCTCACAGAGACTCCAAATCGGGTATAGTACTGTGTGTAACGCTGTTTCCCAGGACAGAAATTATACGAAAAAATTCCTAGGGTACCTAACATTTATAAAGTAAACATTAATTTGATTTAATCGACCGTTTCAATCCATTGAACGCAAACCAATATATTGCTTTTAGTCGAGAACCTTCATCAGTTGCGCTCCCCTCAACTGATTGAAATCTCGAATAATTATTAATGTATTTACTACATATAGTAGTTTAACGCAAACCAAGCTCACATAGACTAGAAAGATTATATTGTCTTGCGTTCATTGGATTGAAAAATCTCGCAAAGGCCGAATCATAATTTCGTTTATAGGTTTTAGTTTACCTACGAATTTTTTCCTGTGATATCTATCTTAGAAATCACAGGGAAACGGCGTTACATGAAGTACTACTCCGGATTTTCAGTTTTTGTGAGCTAGGTTTTCCTGAGACTCCTTGAAACTGGATGTCAAAATGCGTTTTTCGTTAAAATAATTACGCCAGTTATGTGTTCCAAAGACATAAATATAATTAACCAAGATTTCAATCAGTTGACGGGAGGGCACCTGATGAAGTTTCTCGACTAGAAATAATATATTGTCTTGCGTTCAATAGATTGCAAAATGTCGAAAAGTCAGTGTCTTAATTTCTTTTATAGTTTTAGTTAACCTTCGAGTATTTCGTGTGATTTCTATCCAAGGAATTACAGAGAAAAGGAATTACACACAGTACGACTCCCGATTTGCAGTCTCTGGGAAATAGTTTTTCCTGAAACTCAAAATTAATTACGCGATAAAATATTAAATTCAGTTATATATACTAACAACAACTTTGTCTTGCGTTCAATGGATAGAAAAAAAACATTAATATAAGATGATATATCAATTAGTTAATGGTGGAGCGATTTTAAAATTAATAACATATTACTACTTTGGTACTTCTGATATATACAGGATGGTCCAAACAACCCATACAGGCCTGACAAAATCACCATAAACAATTACGTTATAAAACTGAATTAACACTTATAAGTAATTTTGTACGACCTGTCAAATGCTGGAAGTGGAAGTGGGCAAAATGTGTTAAAAGAATGTGTTTTAAGCATTCGGTGGAGTTTTGTTTTCTCTGGGGAAAATAATTATTATTTAAGTTATAAGTTCCTCGTATAAGCCCAAGTATTCACTTTCACTCATAATTTTAAATAGCTATCTTTACTTCAATTTGATAGTTCTCTTCAAGGAGATAAGTTTAATTTTTTTCTTATGAAGTCGTTTCTTCTCTTTGTTTTTAATGTTTTTCAGGTCTTAAACTTAATTATCAGTATTTCCATTCATAATGGCCACAATATAGTGCTTAAATTCATCTGAGGGTAATGATTAAGTATATAAATCCTAAATTTTACTATCAAATTTTAAATACTTAATAATACGCATAATCAATAATATTATTTAGCTGTTTGAATAACGGAATTATGTTTCACTCAACAATACTGGTTGTTGCCATGAAAAAATATAACAAAGTTTTTAATTTGTTTAAAAACCATAGACTAAGTGTCTCAAATCAATAAATACAATGAAATAAATTGTAACTTAGTACGAGATTGCCTTCCTGAAGCATGATATCGCCCCGGAAGCTTTTGTCTGATCCGTCCAGTTAATTTAGCTCTGCAGGATTTTCACATGTATTGAAAAATGGCGATTTTTTTATTAATGTGTATGTACAAAACGTTTATTATCTATTCCCTTTTAAGTGCTTACAGAATGAATGATCCAAAAGATGTACATCAGATAAATGATATGGCCAACCAACAGAACATAAAATTTTAATATTATTGATTTTTAAGCCTATTACATAAAATTGCCAGCCAAATTATTTCGTTATCAATAATGCCAGCCCATAGATTCATATCAATTTGCATTAAATGTGAACTTTCGTCCAACTAAGATTGTAACTTATGAACATTTATTATAACTATCCTGATAAATGATGCTTCAGCACTGAATAGGAAACACAACACTTAAGAAATCTTCTGTCCCTTAATTCCCTTAAAATCTTGTTTGCAAAATACTTTCTGGAGAACACAGTTTCTAAGAAATCTTATATTCATGTAAATGGTAAGGACTAACTCAATTGTTGCTCATACATACTCCTTAACAGAGGGGTGTTTATGTTCCCAAATTATTTGCACCAGTTTTGGTACTTAAAGTAGTGTCATTTACAACACATTTCAAATTGACATCTTGGCAATGTTTTTATGAGGAAAATTTCGAAGTTTATTTTACCTTCTTTCGTGTGCTTTGCGTTCTGCACTACCACAAACTAGGAACATGTAAGACACATATTTGAAAAACTACAAAACTCATTTTAACTTCAAAAGTACCTCTACTTACAAGCAATTTCTTAAAATTTATTTATTTATAAGTAGGTCATAAGCTGTCAATTTTACTTTATATCTTGGGCATACATTACAGTTGCACCAAAATATGGATGCTGTCAATTTTTATTCAATAAAATGATTTTTTTGTTTCGAAAACGAGGAAGGATAAGAATTTAATAGACGAGGCATAAAGTACCCTAGTCATAAAAATAGCAATCAAATCGGTGCCATACGTTATTGTTAAATATGATATATTTTGTATTAACCTACATTCAGTCGGCGTTTTTTTATTTTTGGATAATGAATCTCTAATCGAGCGATGGCGCATGTTTTATTAAACATCCAGACAATTGTTATTTTAAAATAGTAGTTATGACAAACAATTAGAGTTAATAAAATAGTTTTTGTACCATAAATTCTGATATACGTCAAAGAAAAATATTCCATATAAAAAAAAAAACAGATATAAAATGAAAAACAATTCAAGGTGTAGGTAGACAATTGAACCTTTTTATGGCGTAAAATTAAATTTATGTTCACATAAGGTAACTTGCATTTATGTATTTCAATCTGTCTAGTGATAGTTATTTGAACTGGAGACAAGAATTAAAATTAAAAATAAATATTATTAGTGGAGGAATGTACTTTCAAGACATTTAGAAGTTTAAAACCGCTACAGATATTTTAACATAATTTTATATACTGGGGGTATGTGATTTTCTCCTTACTTTGGGAATTTCTGGAAACTTATGAAAGGTTTTTTTATAGAATAGCAACTATTTTGCCCATTTTTTTTATTATAACTAATATGGTGTTATAGATGTTTAAATTACTTAGAAAAAATCAAAACACGCTGTAAATATTAATAATTAAAAAAATAGTCATTTAAAAAAAATAAAATAATTGATGGTCTTTCATGGTAAACATAGAGGAAATCATGTTTTATTTTTAAAACGAATGCTTAAACTTTGACGTAATGACCTCACCAGCGACACTGTAAACCTCTAAATATTTTTAACATAATTTTATATACCGGAGGGTATGTGATTTTTCTCCTCACTTTGGGGAATTTCTGGAAAATGGTCTTATGAAAGGTTTTTCTATAGAATAGCAACTATTTTGCCATTTTTATAATATTACCATTTTTTTTAGAAAAATTAGTAAATATAATCTTAAAAAATTAGTAATCAAAAATACAATAATGATGGTTTTTCATGGCAAACGTCGAGGAAATCATAGGTTTTATTTTTAAAACCAATGCTTAAACTTTCACGTAATGATCTCACCAGCGACACTTAAAACTTCTAAACAACCTCGGCTCTTGCGGTGGAGAGTAGATCTCTGAGGAAATCTATAGAGGGTTGGAAAGAAGCCTCTTTGTGTACAAAAATAAAGTGAAGTCAAAAAGCAACTATAGTAATAGTAAACTGACTTATAAGAGTGTTATTATTATCTCAGAGACAGTGCAAAAGGGAGAGAGAGACATATAGAGAGTTAGGGATACATTTAGTATGAAAGTTTTGCTTTATTGGTAAGTTTTAATCACTGCCACTATTTTATTCACATAAATGAAGAAAGAGTTATTCCATAAACCTTGTGCGGGTACAAATATCTAAAACTCATAAAAAGAACTGGTATCACTTATAAGAACTTGTAAACAACTTCAACAAAAACATGATTTAGACACGGAAAATTCGTAAAGTTAACACCCAGATTGGTATAAATAATCCAGGTAAATAACGGCATAAACTATGTTCTCAACTAAACCCTTGATCAATGATCCATGTATATTTTAGTAGTTCAGTTCTTGTGACAGACGCCACGACAGCAACTATTTTGGGCAACTAATAGTTAAATAGAGACAGTTCTGCCACAAACAGGGTGTTAGGAGAAGGACGAGGGAATATATCTGTAGAAATCGCATGTTTCTTATATATATTTTTTTAAATACAACTTTTTATATTATAATATATATTGTATTAAATTTTTTCTTAATTCTCTGAATTGTTTCTCAAAAATTGGGTATTAGGTTATCTGCGTACGTTTTCCTAATAACTAAGATTGAATTCCTATATCCACTATCTTTCAAAATCGGATATAAAACTATGTATTTAGGGCTATAAAAATAAGTTAGTTATTTAGCGCTATCGGTTTGTGAAAGAGTGTTAAAAAACATGTTTTCGTTAGATCACCCGGGAAAAATTTTCTGTTATAGACGGACAACATAACATTGTTGTAAAAAGTAGCTGTGTCTCTCATGTGTTACTGATAATGACCACATACATTTGTCCATGCCTCAGTGGCCCCTAAATACATTATAATAAGGCATATTTGTTATGATATAACAATGGAGCAAAGATATTGTGTTCAATTTTTTGCACTAGAGAGGCATAAGCTAGTTTTTATTAAATATTCTTACAAATCTATTCCAAAATGTTCAGGGGCACTATCTTGCATATATCAAATATTGTTTCTACTTGCTAATCATACATCTTCTAGAAAAGTAGGTAATTCGTAACAATTCCTTTCCATTTTTCAGTATTGGTGAAATATCCTAAGTGGATAAGTGTGAAAATTGCGTACATTATTGAACAAAAACAGCTATTTCCCACAACCAAATGCATGATAAAGACAAAAAAGTGCAGCGGAAATAGGTAGTCCAAAATGCAGAATAATTCTATTCATAATCACTTCCCATTTTACTGGACCCACTAACTGCTTGACCAACTAACATTAATTTTTAATATCACTTGAAATTACTGGACATGTTAGTTTATATAAGAAACTTAATCAATAAGAGACCGAATCCCGTCAGAAAATGTTTGAACCAAAGTAATTGGGACAGCTACAGGATTAAAATACAAACAAGTAATATCTTACAATTACATTATATCGAAAATATTGATTTAGTGTAGACACAGATGTGTCCCTGATCCTGTGGTCCAAGAAATTCGTAACAAATCAAC
The DNA here is from genome assembly GCA_034190945.1 of Octodonta nipae. NCBI lineage: Eukaryota > Metazoa > Arthropoda > Insecta > Coleoptera > Chrysomelidae > Octodonta > Octodonta nipae. The sequence continues at coordinate 23,358,285 of CM067218.1, read as the reverse complement.
GAAAAATACAGAAAATAATAGTTGTCCTATTACATTACTAAACACTTACTTGATTGATTGTTATATGTCATGAATCCAGTTAAGTCATGGGGCAGTAATGAAGTGAATATATGGAAAGAAAATCTATTCTTCTTAGGTATGGTAACGATAAATTCTAACTGATAATTATGAAAAAGCAGTGGAAATGCAAAAAATCAAAATTTGAAACAAATATCTTGGCCTTTACAAAGTTTTATTTGTTAATGAGGAACAAATGATATTCTAATCAGCATCTTTTACTTACTCACATAATTGCATTCGTTCTATCACATAGTAGTAAACCTAATTTAATTCTCAGAGTACATAAAATAAAGATTTCTCCAAAAATCGGATTTGTTTTTTTTTGTTTTCTATCCAAACTGTTGATTTAATGTAAGAATAGTAGTTCAGTAGTCAGAGTAGTATATATTGTCATACAATTTGATTTAATACTAATTAGAAAATATTGATAAATAATATAGTGGGCCATAGCAGAAAGAATGAACTACAATGTTATGTTTTGGTTACTGTCTAGTAGAGCACAATAGAATGAGGAAACTAAAAATAATTTCCATTTTTATGAAATTGGTATCAGTCCAGCATGATACTCAGATCTGTGGCTTTACGTAAATAGTTCAGCAGAAATTACCCCAGAAAAGTCAACAGCATCATTACCAGCGCATGAATTTAAATTGATGAAGATACTGTTTAAATTTGAATTTAGTAATGTCCAATGAACAATACTGTTCATTTTGGGTATTACATATTTCTTAAATTTTTAGCCGGCTGGCTCTAAGGTAATGAACAACTATTTGTCTTACATAAAGTGGATTATTAATCATATTTTTGCAAAAAGTTTGTAGAAAAATGTGAACTTACATATGATTTTATTGTCGACTGAAATTCTATACCAACCTTGATAAGACGATCCTTGATCTCCCAGGAAAATATTCCTGGATTGTCTTTCTTTAGTTGCTCGATTTTGGATTCAACTTCGCGAGTGGCAACTCTAGGCTTGGAACCTCCTATTACGCCAGGTTTCACGCTACCGGTTTCTTGATATCGATTCAAAATTTTTGATACACAACCGTGCGATACACGAAGTTGCCTCGAAATGACACAGGGTCGTATTCCCGCCGCTGCCATTTCCACGATTTTAATTCTGATGTGGTTTGGTAAAGGGCGACCATTTATGAAAACGCCGCCTAGTTGGTTTACGCGACCTTGACCTGTAACAAAAAAAAAGAAAGTCTATAGTAAATATTAAGAAATTCAGTCTGGGTTGAAACTATTTGGTATCAGTGCAAAATAAAAGATTTCCTTTTAATTAGGTTATAAATGGGTGCAAGTTTTCAAAATATGTAGAAAATTAACACTTATTAACTTTGGTTGTAAACTTTTGTTGGAAAATATAATTGATAGTGTTACAACTACAAAATTTCTTGTGTGAAATAAATTTGTAGTTGCCAGTTGTGGATTCGCATTATTTATTTGAAGTCAATAATTACAACGAAACCAAATTTTCTATTATTTTTTAATAAAACACCTTAAATACCGAACCATACCATATGCATAGAGATTTCGGCCTTTTGACATTGAACTATTCGCTAGTCCCATTAAAAGTCAAAACTGCTCATTAATACGTCGTGCTCATTGTTTCAGAAAAATTCTTATAACCCCTTCTTTAAGGATTTTTACTTCTTTTTTGTGTTGATCTGTCTATCAACTTTGCATACAAGGTGTTCAGAGACCTTAGCACATTTGCGGCAAATAAAAATAGACATGGAGAATTAGCAACCACATTTTAATAAAACCAGTACTTGAAGTTATTTTGTTGAATATTTTATAGAAATTTTTAGAGATATAACTGTTTTATTAATATTCAGCCTTATTGGTGAAGAAACTCTAATGGTGAAAATGCAGGAAAATATGCAGAGTCTTACTGGCAAAAAGGGATACTAAATAAAAAAATATGTGGAATAAACGACCAATAGTTGATAGTTTCATAGTAACTGATAGTAAAAATTATAAGCTTTATTCTGTGTATTTTGTATTTTTATTTACTTTTTTAACCTACATGGAAACTCTATAAAAGATTTGCAATAATCTACAGGTTATAACTTTAGTGTTGTCCTTCGTTGACCGAGGTTATACTTTGACATTTCTTTTTAAAACCCTGAAAGTAGAACCAAAACTTATTCGCTAGACTCCAATATGGTTCAACCAGAAAACGTCAAAATCATATATTTAACAGGTTTTGTTTATCTACACATATTTAATATTTTAGCTTCAAGTAGTTTTGATACAGAATGGATCAAAACTTATTATTGAATATTTGTTTTGACACAATTTATAAATATAAGTGATTTTATATCGTTATATTTTTATAAATGATTGAAATAAATAGCTATATTTCTTATAGCTTGCTAACAAGAATAATATAAGTGGATTCCATAATACAAAAGGGCAAATTTCTGAGTATTTTTCCTTGGCACATATTGTATTAATTTCTTATTGAGATAAAACATTTAAATCTCAACAGTAATAGAGTGATAAGTTGAAACTTATATTAGCCCAGGTCAATTACGAAAATACGTGACAAAATTAATACTAGAACAAAACAGCTTGTTCTAATGATAAAAAAATGACTAATTGGCATAAAATTCAACATTTTTTATCGATGCGTTTTTGTTTCTTAACAAAAAATTGGTAACAACTAACCTTTTTACCTTTTACACAAAATCCACCTATGAAACCGTGTTTGATACTATGGGCAATCTTAAACAGAAATGAAGAAACTACAAAATTAGCTACTATAACTTCAACTTTGTTAATTGGTTTCTTTGATAATGGAATCTTTACCTAAAATTTCAAAATATATATATTTTTTATTTTATAGCTAAAACATTCTTATTAACTGAAGCGATAGATCTCCTGATAACCAAATCATTGTCTTCTAAATGTTATTTGTGGCATGTTCTTGATTAGTTTTAAGTTTTCTTGGGAATAACAACACAATTAAAGCCATTGACAACAAAGTCAGAATTTTGAAACTTTTGGTATTTTCTTTCAATATACAGCTTTTTTAATTCAATTGTGGTGTTATTCCCAAGAAAACTTAAAAATACCCAAATCATGTTCTAAAAATAAATACGGTAATTTTTGCAAAATTTCAGTCAATCCTATCCTATCTACGTGATGTTTTTGGTAGTATTATAACAAATACTAAAAACGATAGCTAATTAATGAAATTATACGATTTCGGAGATTTGCGACAATATGTTGCCTTACACCTGTGGAAGCATGGGAGAGTTTAGTAAACGTGCTTGGAAGTGTATTAAATAATGAGGAAATCAGAATTCTTATACTTCTTACTTTATGTTTCTATTTTTAATTCTCGGCTGTCAACTACGGAATTAAAATGCTAGAATATTTGCAAGGTACCATTTTGTCATAAAACGTTTAATCGCCAACATAGAAATGCATTTAAAATTAAATTGATTAAATTGGTGACACCAGTTCTTGACTGTTGTAACAACTCGATATGTCATAATCTTGGGGTACAGTCAATCAAAAACTTATGCTCTTGATTATTACGTACGTTTCGGTTTATTAGTTAACCATCATAAGTTAAAAATAATACTTTGATAATCAATATCCTATATTACTATATACTTAAAATGTTCAGCAAATACAATTTTAAAATTATTTCGCCCAACAATATGCCAATTGAAAGTCATGCATAAGCTATGGTCGACATATATCAAAAAATAAAATAAGATAAGATTATTTGATATATGTCGAGCTTAGCGTATGCATGACTTTCAATTTGCATATTGTTGGGCGAAATAATTTTAAAATTGTACTTTTTACTGAACATTTTAAGTAAATAGTAATGTAGGATATTGATTATCAAAGTATTATTATCTGATGATGATTAACTAATAAACAGAAACGTACGTAATAATCAAAAGCATAAGTGTTTAATTGACTTTACCCCAAGATAGCATATCGATTTAAAATTAAGTACACTTACATTGTCAATTTACTCACATCTGACCAATCGATATATACTTTTATTTCAACAAAATCAAAGAGCATGTCATTATTAGCGTATCGTTAAGTTTTGCACTGAAATAACCCCTGGTTCAAGATTTCACGGCTTTTCGAGCACACACTGTATATATTGGATTTGCTAAAATGTTAAAAAAACCAAGGGCACCCAATTTTAAATATTATGTTTCTGGAAAACTGTAACTTAATCGATGTTTAGTTGATTATTATTCAGAATCGCGTTCGTTGTGTATACATTCATCACCGAAACTTGGACAGGAATTTAATGAAGTGACGCAATTTTAAGCCTAAATTATTAGAATAACATTCTGCGGTTTATCTTTGACCATATAAGCGGTCCTTTTTAAAACGTTATGAATTATTCCAAAGCTTCAACATCGACCCCAAAGATTATTCTGTAGTCTTTTTTTCTTTCTTTTCTTCTTCGAAATTATTATAATTATTTCAGCACGGCCGGAAATTCTCTATTGGATATATCATGCAAGTTGGATCCATATTGCTAACAAATTGGATTATTTTTTCTTTAAATTTTCCCAACTCGTGAGTTTGAAAAGGTAAATGTTCTCGTTTGACAATACTTCTTTTCTTAGGGAATTAAAGTATTGCTGTTTGTACAGTTCCAATAAAGGTTCTATTCATGTGAACTTCTACTTTTACTTTAATCTGACTTAAATTTTCGGGCTCACCATGGTGGTCCTTTTTTCTGTTCGTTTTATTCAAAGCATTTGAGTAACAGTTCACGCTCTATTGAATGATTTCATGCTCAATTTGATCCACACAACTTTGACTGCTCTCTTACCGGTGTCTAGAAAGAACCACTGTTCAGGTGTTCCCTAGCGGGTAATTAAATCTAAGATAAATTGCTTCAGAATAAATGGTACCAGATAGATTTTTTACATTATATATTTAATCTTTTTAATTCTCTGTAAAGCAATTATATAACTAATAACAATGGAAAGATTTAGTTAACTTTTAATTTAAAAGGTGGTGACTATCGTTTGCATATTTTACTGAATATAGAAGGTGAAGACAAAAAAATTATTTTAGTTAGAAAAGATGAGTTAAAAAGTGAATAACTATACATTGAAATAATACAACAATTTTAGCAGGTTTTAATATTATTTCTCGACAATTGACGAAAATGAACTTTTACAAGAACCAAACAAAAAATATTGACAAACATAAACGGGGCGCAACAGCCTAAGTTGTTTCACACCTCATGTTTTGGTTAACTGAATTAACTACCTATTTATTTTCCTACCTGAAAGAAGTCCATTTGTTGAAAAAATAATTGTTGCCCCATATTTGGGAATTCGCCATACTAGATTTAGGATATCACTTAGACGGGTATTACATTATCAAAGATCTTTGATCAAATCTTTTCCAAACATTTGATTAAATATTTGTTATGAATGTAGCAACAAATTTCATTAAATGACATATTACTCTTTATCAAATATTTTATCGACTATTTTCTATTCAAAGGGAGGAAATTATGTAATTTTATGATGGTTTATGCTACTGTGGTGAGTTTATATGGCTACAGTTTCAGTCATTTTAAAAAGAAAAAGTATTAGGCGCCTAGGAAGGTATAGCTTATCAGTAGTGGGCCTGATAAGCAAAACTTCCTATTAACTGTTTGACTAAAATGTTATCTCCATGATCAACCGTTGGAATTTTTTCAAACAGGCGTAGGTGATCTTCGTAGGAGAATATAAAAGGGGCCGATAGCCACCAACGGTCATCAAACCGACGCAGTAAGCAACTACCCTACTTTTGAATGGATAAGGAGACATTATAGATGTTGATACAATAATAATCTGTTTTAATTGCTACAGAAATACGCAAATGAAAAAATGTTATAATATTGAGGGTTCACCTACACCATTTTAATCGAGTAGAACAATGCGCGTCATTATCTATATAGATCTGTGATATAATTTATAGTACACTATTCATTCAACAAGAAACAAAATTGCTTTAATTTTTTCGGTATATTTATTAACTTTTCAGTCAGCCGACTTTTTTTAACAGTCTTTGTACGTCCACAGAATTATCAATTTTCATTGTAGGCTATTAACGCCTTGTTTTATTTTATATATAACATTATACAAAACGGTCTTCAAACTCTAACTAATAATTCAATGAAGAAAAACAAATGTCCTCATTTTATTATATAATTTAATCTATGAAAAATCTTGCATTCATTTGTATGTTACCTTTGATGCCAAAGAATTATTCATTTCCCAAACACCATATTAATATATTAAATTCGAATCCATAACTCTGTGATGTGTATAAAATATAACAGAAATCATGTCAATATAGGTACGAGTTTTATTAATTTGGGGAGCAAAATTTTGATTCGAAGATTTTAGACAAACGATCAGTTACGAGTTTTATTAATTTGGGGAGCAAAATTTTGATACGAAGATTTTAGACAAACGATCAGTTAAAAATTAAATTATCTAGTTTCAATTCTACTTGGAAAAAATATGGGATTACTATTAAAGTCAGTACTAGGATCACATTCCATTTATTGAACAGATAGTAAAAGCGGATTTATATTTGTCGTGATGCTCTCTGATGTAATGTGTTTAGTATTCACATTTATGTGTCGTGTTCCGTTGCCATCTGACGATATTATCCATCAATAAATTTGCAGCTTTAGAAGAGAATAGGTTAGGTCCCAATTTTCTTAAAGACTTATCTGGTTGTTTGTCCGTTGTCATATTTGGCACATTTTGGAAAATAATTAAGTACCTAAAATTTAATTCATTTACCTATATACACCTGAGGCCTAAACATAAATCATTCAACTCCGAAAACCTCACTACCATAGAGATTACTTAAATATAGAGTTTTTCATAACGCACATGAGAAAAACTCAGATCGAAGTGCTTGTTTGCGGTAATTAAGTGACTTCAAACTATTGTTTGCAGCTCGACTTGTAGAGGCGCAGTTTATCTTCAGGTATTATCTCTATGCTCACAACAATGGCGCATGCAAATTTACCATAAAACATATCATATGTTCTGAAGCGTCACATGACGGTCGGTCAGACAAACATAAATCCGCATCAGTGTATCATGTTGTCTTTAGCTGCAAATTCGTTTTGATATCTATAACTCCTGAACTATTAAACATTGGCATAATAGTTGGGAACGTTGTTGAAGAATCAATAGTCTTATTCGTCATTTCCGTTCTTATAAAGAGTATTTTGTACTTTTAAGGTAGCATATTTAATCCTGTGGTATTTAACTTTTATCTCTTTTCATATTAGTATGTGAAACCAAAAATACTTTATTTCATCAAATATCAATTTGCTTTCGTATAATGGAAAAGCTGTGGAACTTTGGTGTGTCACAAATGTAAAAACACTGTTTTGCACCCTAACGCCAAAACTTTATTTTAAACACTCAACGCCTTGAAGATGAACTTAGAGTTGTTGAAACGACGTTGAGTGTTTGAAATAAAGGTTTGGTGTTTGGGTGCAAAACTGTGTTTTTACGTTTGCTTTCGTATATTAATTAACGTAACTATTATTATATCCAACCGTTCTCATGGTAACTGAAAATCTAATATTAAATTTTTATAGCAGTATTAGGTAACAATATCACCAAAGAAAATTATTTCGCAAATGCATAAACAGTTATGACGTGATAGGGTGGAAGATGGTGCGGTGTTGAAGTCTTTTAGAAAAAAAAACCGTTTAGTAAGTTTCCCTTCAAAATAATTCAATCGATTTTTCAAAAGTTAGGCGATTAGTTATTTTTTTAACTGACGATCTAAAACGATTACGTTTCGGATAAGGTGAAATTAAAAAATAATAAACTGTTGCAGTGTAAATTGATGTGCTTAATAAAAATATAGGTATACCCAAACCATTGTGATTAAATATAGGTATAATAAACAGCAAGCCTGTAAATAATACCTGCCGTGCAAAATAAAACCGAAAAATATATTAATTTCGCTAATTAAATTATGGATTACAAGCGTTCCCATGGCACCTGTTCCACGTGATAAATTCCGAAGAACTCATTTTCGTAATATCAGTCTAAAGTAACACGCTGTAAAACTGTCAAAATAATAAAATGTTCAATTTTAATGTATTCAAAATGAGTATATTCACTTTTAAATTAAGAAATTAATGACTATTGATGCGACTCTTTTGTAATAAAAATTAGAAACCACAAATCGTCATTAGGTGTCGCTTCCCAAAAAAGTCGAATAAAACTCCAAGTTTATTACGAAAACTTCTTTAATAAGAATAAATTCTACAGGTGACAACGTGTGCCTCCTTGTGACAGCTATTGAAGACATGCAGATTGCGTATAGTTTATTTTAGTAAGCGTAACACCGTAATTATAACCATGTAGTATAAAATTTTCCAATAAATTCGATATTGATTAAATTAAATGTTTACATTATTTAGGTTAACAGTTTCATGTTTTAACTGTTGTCATATGTAGATATGTTTCTTTGTTCAGGTTTTACTTAAAAACGGCTTAGAACATTTGGATACTTTAAACTGTATTCAATTAGGAAAGATAGCTAAGTGGTCTCCTATTTTTTCTAAGACACGAGCCATACTGCTTTTCTAAAAATGAGAAAGTTTTTGTTACTTTCTAAAATATATTGCCAATATATACTCATTTTTAAATTCCATGTAAATGGTTAATTAAAAGAGAACCTGATATTCATTATATACAGTATCTTTAGTTGATTTCGAATCATAAACAAAATTCTATTGTTAATATTATGAAAAATAGTTATCTAACACACAAAATTTATGTCATCCTGTTGCTTGCACCTATTAAAAAATGTATTAAAAAGTTAAAGTTTTTTGTCCACTATGCATTTCTATAGCATTATGAAACCAATTAAAGTTTCGTGTATTCAAAACACACACACATATCCTGACAGAAAAGCTAAGAACAATGAATATTACTTCAATAAGCAGAATAAAATTACATTGAGAAACTACTCCAAAAAACTAGAAAAAATATTTTGAAGCTACCAAGAATACCCAGAAAAAATTCGATAGCCTTAGGCACTTAGTGTTATCCGTGTGAAAAGGAGTCTAAATAAAAGCACAACAACATCTAAAGCCTAAAATGAATTCATCACTTGTCATTCATTTCTATTTTATACGTGGATTGTCAAATAGTGTGTATTCAATATAGAAAATTGTTAGGAAAATAGCTGATTAGAACTGAAAACTGCATAAATTATGGAACTGTAAACATCAAAATATCATGAGAAACGGGATTTGGCATTTTTGGACCCCACCATAAATGCATTTGCTGGGCTTATAATATGACACTGTTTTTAGAGTTTACATGAAAATGTATCAAATCACCAAGTTCCAGATTGGCATGTACTTTAGATATGATAAATCAGAACTCTGCAATCTGATTAATTAACAAATAATCCCAAAATAAAACAAATATAATGGCTGTGGGTCAGTTTTTAAAAAGTAAGTAAACCATGGACGTTGAAATACTATGAATGAAATGTTAAAAAGTCTGTGCAATTGTAAATTTTCTGAATTAAACCGGAATGTTCCAGAACAGAAGTTTAGCTGAAGATGGGTACCCCCATTAAGCAATACATTAGAAGCAAGTTAATAACTAATATGTAGCATATATTATACTGATTTTTGTTAAAAAGTAACCAAAAAAAGTTCCTCACTGATATATTCTATTTATTATGAAAACTTATGTCGAGCACAACAGCTGAAACACCACTTGAATTTCAACACAACATGCTAAAATTAATTAACTAAAAATAGCATGTGGATATAGTTTTGATGTTGCCCCACAATAGTTTCCCTATAGATATATATTGACTGCTAGATATTTCAATTTTTTACTATTTATTTGTTATGTTAAATTAATAGAAAATAAGTTGTTGCTTCCATTTGAAATAATTGTTACTATAACTAATTTTGTTTAACACCAGAACTCCAAAGAAATAAATTTAATTATTGTTTTTATATCAGAATGTCTTATTCACCGTGAATACATATTTATATAGGAACAAAAAATGACTTTATATTTTAAATTAAAACAGATGGAATTTCAGCAAAATTACTGGAACAATTTTGATATTTTAGAATACAAATAATAGAAATTAGTATTCAAATTTTAACGAAAATTAGGTCAAAATTTTATTGTCCAATGAAATAATTGAATAAGTAGTGTACATTAGCTTGAAAATTGAAATTCATTTGTCAAATAAGCTTCTAAAATACAGCTAATCAGAGTAGCTTTTAGATCAAGAGAAAATCTACAATTCAAGAAGGTAATTTAGGTAATTATTCAAGTTTCTGTAAAGGTGTGCTCAGAATGTTGATTCGCTCCCCAGGGTAGACTCTGGACTTCGCCTTTGTGCGGCGAACGGACTAAGTTGTTCTCTGATGATATTAATATTGGCGTCGTTTAAGTAAAGTGTTGTAACATGATTTTTTCACTGTGCTTAGTTTACAACAGTTTTGTGGATATTAGACGAGTTGAGATCGCCCCCCCCAACTGTTCGTTTTGTTGATGTGCATGTACTCGTAGCTCCATGGTGGTCTGCATCGTAGCTTTATCATTCATTTTCATATAATAGCGTCTCTTTGAAAGATCGCACAGTTTACACGGCATACTACCATGCTGCTCACTACGGAAAACACTTTTTTTTTCAAGGCTTGCCAAAGGAAAATCCGGAGACTATTTGAAGTAGAGAACAGTGAAACTACCTCCAAAAATCCAGAAACACTTAAACCGATTATTCTCAAAAGCAAAAAACTGAATAAAAAATATATGTGAGTTTTTTATTTGCAATAAACGACTGTCACTCAAATGCTATTAGCTAAATCAACAGATAATACGTAATAAACTAAAAATATATAAATATGCAAACAAAATTGATTTACAAATATTATTACCAAGTCATGATTTTAACTAAATCCTCATTATTTAATGATTTACTCCTTTAAACTTCAAAAATATTACCTTTTATTTAATCCGTGTTATTACCTATGAGTTGCAATCAAAATCGTTGCAAATTAACACTTGTTACAGTTATACTTAGGCAACAATACTATACCTATAGATACATCTAGGTATTAAACAGATGTGGGGAAAGTCCCGTAATATCCCAAAAGCTAAGCTACGCTAAGCTAATTTTGTTTCTATAACATAGTTGTGTAACTACAGTGACCATCGCTTATATTTCAGAGAGTTTATATGACATTAATATCAATTTCAGTGAATTTCATTTCAATATATTATGATAGTATTAAATAAATTGTGATTTCTACTCTTACGAGGTAAATGTATCAATATATATATATATATATATATATATATATATATATATATTATAATCAACAGTTTATTACTGCATTTACTTAGATATTATTTTGGATAAATCTGCTGTTACTACTTATTGAAGTTATTTATTGGTTTATAAATAAATATATATTTTGTTTGTATTTTTTATTTCAGACTGCAGTTGTCAATTAAATTAATTTTCACATGTGTGTTTAATAAAAAAATATTTAGACCTGGCAACACTGCACGTATGTTCATGCGGATTAACTTTATCCTCAGTTCCGATTTTCTTCGAGAAAAGGCATTCCATTATATACAAAAATCCAGAGTTAACGTAAGGATTATTCCAGGAGCGGTTGGTAATTAGGCGTCGCTCTGTGTCTAGAATATGCACGCAAGGTTTAGTAAATAGACAAGTATATTAACAACTAATATACAATGACAACAAATAATTTCCTGTTTAGGAAAGCTTTTGAATGTGAATAAGGAACAGATGTCTTGATTAAAAATTAATTATACTTTACATGGAATATAAAATTCATAATTAAATTTTACTCGTAAATAAACACAGGTGAATAATTCACTTGACCCTATAAGATTTATTCTTGTGTAACGTTTCGATTCGATAGCCTTCTGTGCATCGAAATGTGCCGCTCCGTTGAAATTCTTTTCTCAAATCAGGTGTAGTATATCTGGTTGATGAAAACAGACATTAGTGTGATCAAAGTCGCCGCTGACCAGACCGACTTTTCATTTAGTTAAATGTCCGCACGCCCACCTCTTGCACATCTCACACACAATCGGACGGAGGGCCATAGACTTTCAACTGTTATGCCTCTCACAAAGCCCACTTGTGATGTTCAGTTGTTCTCGGTTGTTGCGGTTTGCGAACAATATTGGACTTCTTTCATATGCAAAACGTTATCGTTTTGGTGCCCTTTTATTTAGGAGATTAGCTGCTCTGTCCGTTGGATTTTAACATCAAATATTTTGGAAATATTTTAAAATAACAGACATAATACTTAATTAATTATTTCTCCAGGAACAATTTTTATTTTTGAAGGAATAATTTCTTAGCCTTCTTTAATTAGTTGTTTTCTGAATGATACTTGTGGCATATTTTTCAATGTCTAAGTGCTTCTGGGAAATAATACCCAGTTTAAAGAAAATTGCTGTAAATTCCAAACGTTTCTTTAATTAGTCTAGAAATATTTTTTGTAGACATTTATTGTTTATATTATGAATAACACCCTTTCGGTTTTCGATGAGAAAATATTTTTCTTTCACAACTGAAGCATTAAGTAACTGAACAATGAAACTAGAGCATTGCTAGCTTCATCTAACATGATCGACCACCCAATATTTATCGTCTCTGAAAACAGAGAACTATAAAAATATTTAAAAATCAATAAAAACGCCATAGTCATTTTAATCTGAACGAAAGATGCGAAAGCTTCTTGAGAAATACCTACACTTCCCGTCTCTCTTTACCCCACTGTCTTTGTTTTACTCTGTTTGTATCATTCTTAGTAATTGATATAAATTCAGGTGAATTAACTAATACTATTTTATTAACTATTAATTCTTATGTGTATTTCTAATTTAACTATATCTAAAAATAAACATTATTAGGTGTAGATAATTTAAATTTATAATACCTAATTTTTAACATACAGTTGACATACATTCTTTTAAAACAGTTACAATTAAATTGTCACTCAGTGTATATCCAATAAATGATTAATGAGAAAATATTTTAAATGCTTCTTTTTCATTTAACTTTTCTTTTTATGTCATTTAAAATTATGGCACCATTGTATTCACTATAATAACTAGTAGGTATTATCTGGAAAAATTTTCTTTACAAACACATATGCTGCTCCTTGAAAATCATTTGGAACTATTTTTTTCATTCCACATTTAGCCGTCCTGCAACCCCAAAGACCGATAACAGGTCTATTCTTTCTTTTAATGTTACAATTTGCCACTGCTCAGCGCCAAACAAGGTTTAAAATCAAGGATTTAAAAAAATAATCACTTTTTATAGAAGACAGGTATTTTATAAATATTTATTAACCTGTGATTTGTACATGCATTTAGTTTTAAAATACTAAAAATAATTTAGTGTTGAAGTCTTGTTACCTTTCTTGTTCCCTGTTCGTTTCACAACTCCTCGTCTTCAAATGGCTTGAGGCTTTAGGGTTGTATTTTTAAAATTGTGCAAATTTTAATATACTATTTACTATTTTAGTAATATTTGTGTATCTACGAAACTAACACAAATTTAATTCTTGTTTTTTTTCTCCATTTTAGTAAATTATTTGTATAAATGATTGATACTCATGTTATAGTGGCGCCACAGGTGCATGTTAAATAAAGTCCTTATTAAATTCTCAGGTTTCAATAGAACTGAGTCTACCTTCTAGTCTTGGACCGTGGGTGCAGAGATGAGACACTTGGAGCCCTCTGCAGTTGCTTCACAAAAGTAGGCGGACTTTTCGTAATAGCATAGCAGTGCGATGCGATTCCCGTCGTTCTATCTTTTTACTACACCGTGATAAATAATTTCCTATGTTAATGTCAATTGTTATTCAGAAGTCTTAAGGCAAAATATTAAGCTAGTCAGCACACAATTGAATGGCAAGGAACGTTGCCCTGGTTTGTGATGTTCTTTCTGACTTCTGAAGTATGTCAAGTCTCTAATTTAATAAAAAGCATAGAGTTAATGGGAATGTTTATTAGAACGAATTGCAAATTTTGTGCAGGTATTGTATATTAACTGGATGTTAAATTTGTTTATTGTATGGGTACGATCAAGTTAGTGTCTGGTGTCGGTCGAAACATGTCGAAGCAAATGCAATTTCAAGTTATGCATTTCATTCTCATAATCATTTATTTTAAACTGCATAAGTGTTTGCCTCCTTTAAGAAGCGAGAATAGTAGTTGTTCAATGGGCAACTGAAGATGAACTAATTGGGAATTTTACAAATGAAAAAACTGATATCTCTATAACAATCTATACAAAAACTAGTTAATACTAGGGAAGTGCGAATGTAAGAGTTTTCACAAATACCCTCACATAGCAGGTAGAAAGATTTACATAGCACCTTAAACCAAATACACAAACAAGATCAAATCTACATGAATAATCAATCGAGAATAAAACCATAGAATAAGTTGCTAGTACTTCTACGAAAATAAAAATAATATTGAAATATCTTCTGCATATTTCTAGGCAAAATAACTTGAAAGTGGTTTCCAACCTTCTCCTTCACTAGGGAATCAGCCAAACAGCATTTTTTTGATTAATAACGAAAAGATATAGAACTTTTGTTGGTTTTTGATAACCGTTGTGCTGATTCTGCTATCTTGACCAAAACTTTTCAACTCAGTATTATTCTTACCCATGAATCTTTTTATTAAGTCGCAATTCCATTAAGAACATAGTAATATAAACTGTTCTTTCTTCGAATAGGTGTAGGGCACCATTACATATAAATATATATTTGGCCGTTTTTTAACATATATATAAATAAAAAGTTTAGTTAACTGTTGACAGAGTCACTTCATCCCGTACTTGTTCCTGAAAAGCGTTTTCAAAATGTTTTTTTTAATTTATATGAGGATAAATATAAATGGTCAAAATCACAAAATATACATTTTATATTGTCAAAATTTTAGTAATATGAAAGCACAAACATTATTAATACTGTTGTATAGTCCAAAACTTTGCGAAACGTATTGGTAGAAACAGATTGATTCCACATGTAGAAGGTAGTTTTGATTGTGACTCACATGAGACCCACATAAAAAACATCGACAGAATTCTAAAGAATTGATTGTCGATTTCGTTGGAACCATACTGAAAATGGATTTAAAAATATGCACTGAAAGATACTCATGGCCTACTAGAGACAACTAGCGGAAGTTATGCTCAATGAAATGACTGACATATATGTCAGTTCATTTGGTGGAGGTGAGTAGGTCCGCATCTGAACTTAAATAAAATGTTAGTGTATTTCGAGCTTATCCAGTAATACACTCGTTTTGTGGGTGAAATAGGTTTGGTTAGGTTGGGCTTTGAATAGTCAATTTCAGATCTCTAAGCCTTTTTCAATACGACTTGTGCCACTTAATTCTTTAATCATTTATCATGACATTTCATACTGCATTACTCGCACAACTGTCAACATCATAAATGTTGTACTGTTACTAGATATTAGCACAACTTAACAAATTAACTATTATTGATTATTTTCCTAATAACTCCTCATCGGTCGTAACTAAAATCTTGTTACCAACCGTCATGTAATTTTAACAATAAACTCTTGATACATAAATATTACGAGAATGTGACAATGCACTTCATAAGTTGAAAATAATTCAAAATGGCTTTGAAGACTGTACTTAGAATAATGCTATTACTACTAAATATTGAAGTAATAGTAATGAAAATTGAGAAACAATCTTTCTGGTAAATTGCTTTTGCGATTTAATACTAAATATAAATTATGTGGATATCTACTAATTATTCAGTTTTTAGAATCTTAACTTAAAGAGAAATAAGATTAAAATTGCTTTGTATTTTCTACAAAAGAGTTCTGTTCGTCCCGTGAAAATTTTCTTATAAATGTTATAAAAAAATTATTTTTTATAATAATACATTCAGATTTATAATTTTCTAAGAAATAAAAAGTACTAATTTATTAGTGGACGCAAAAGTTGTTTAAATTTGATTAACTATAACGAAACCCTTATCTGAATTCGACTATTTACAAATTTCATATAATAAAATGTTAGTTAAAATAACAATAAAATTATTTTTTAAGATTTAATATTTGTAATGAGCGAAATTTCTCATTCTTTAACATGAAAAGTTTAAAGCATATAATTTTATACTATTCTTTGAAATAGGATAATTAACTAAATCACAAAATTCATTATCCGAACACAGAAAACTGAATAAATTATTGGGATAAATCTTATTATTTATCAAATTTATATACTATTAAAGTTTAGCTTTAAATTTGACCGAGCAGTTAGTTCAGGATGATAAAAAGTACCGAATATTAAAATTAAGTAGATTTCTATCAATTATCAAACAAGCTGAAAATAATCAAATATTCTTTTTGGGTGAAGGTGGTGGTTTATTTATAAGTTTTATGTAACTTTGTAATGGTTTTGAAATTTTGGGACCCCTGTATTAGTCTAAAAATACTATATTTTGTTATTTAAGATTAGTAGAATCTACCATTTTGATATTTATATGTCATACTTGTGCCAGGGGAGCACAAATAAAACCGGAAATAGAAGTGGAATCGATAAAATGAGTACATGCATGTATTTAA